>JAVIAB010000125.1:77402992-78036817 GCA_032433765.1 Megaustenia siamemsis | reverse complement strand
ACTGCTACGATGGGGACTAGAGTTACCTTTCTTTGTTTGGGAGATGAGATATTAATTCAGATGATTACGCTGGCACGGGCGGTTGAGTAATTATGGATTTCAATTCGTTTGCAGTGATACCAGGGCCCTCAATAACCAAATACCAGTCGCAGTGGAAAACTAGTGTAGCCAACAGCAGCATATACATTCACAAACTTGGGAAACATAGTAACTAATACCTGATGGGAAGCCAATGGTGATAACAAAAGGATCAACACAATTAGAATGTTCTTTCTCTCCTTAGTTTTTTTCCACCTATATTAGGCATATGCCATCAATATGAGCTCTCCAGTCCTTTCCTGTCTCATGTAATCATCTCCAGGATGTAATTTATCTTGGTAGTCTCTGTCATAATGGTTTGTCTTCTCGTGCTACTAAAAGTGTCCAAAAAAATATTGGCCCGTAACATATTTCATTATGCTCAAAATTTGACGGAGTTCTTATTTCAAGCAAAAATGTGTACCAGATTATTCTGTGAAGTAAAGGCGACCTGGCATGATACCGACCATTCACCCAAAAATGTGCAGCGGTCACAGAAAAATATGGTCACTAACACCAAATCCCCCCTTACACCTAGCAAGACAGGATGAAACCTTTACTTTATTTCTAGCAGGTGACCAGTTTAAAACTTCCTTCATACATCCTCTATATTGTCCCTATCAATGTGTGCCCATGTTCCCACCTAAATTTGCCATTCTGGATTTCATCATCATCATCAAGTACTGGGCCCACTGACGTAGGTGATCATGTCTCTCACAACTTTCGATCTCGGCAGCCGTCTATCATTTCTGTTGTTGACCCTCTGCCAAGCCACTCTCCCAAACCGTCTGCCATTCTCTCTCCCTGCTTCCCTCTATCTCTTCGTCCCTCAATTTTTCCAGTTGCTACAATACACTCCAGTTGCTCTCTTCTCACCACATGGCTAAAAAATGATGACCGCCTCTTCCCAACTTTGGAAACCAGTTCTCTCTTTGCCTTCACCTCCCCCAGAACATCCTCACCACTCTTCCTAGCTGTCCATGGTACTCTCAACACTCCTCTGTAAAACCACATTTCTGCAGACTCCAGTGATTTTCTTGTCCGCTGTCCCACTGTCCATGATTCGCATCCATACGTCAAGACCGGCTCCACATAACCTCCAGGAACTCTCTTTCCTGTTTCTATTGTCAAAAATTGGTTGCACAGTATCTTCCTCATTTTTTGGAAAGCTGCTTTTGCCTGAGCCATTCTGCATCTCTTGATTTAGAAAATAACAAAACAAAGTATCAACTTACCTGGTTACTACCTCAGGTGCCATCCAACAGTAAGTCCCTACCATAGAGTCTCTGGTTGCTTTGGCCTCATTCAGCTGAGCACAGAAGCCAAAGTCGGTCAACTTGATGGTCCCATCTAAGCCTACAAGGACATTATCACTCTTAATGTCTCGGTGAATGATATGTCTTCTGTGGAGGAACTCGAGTCCCTTCAGACATTCACGACTCAAGGTAGCAATTTGTCTTTCATCCAGAACAAAACCCGATACTAGTTGTGTTAGAGAACACCATCCAAATACTGTAAAAAAATGACAACATAAGATAAGGTCAAAGCAATGAAATGCATAAAAATGTGAAGCTGCAGTAAAACTAATTGCAAGGAGAAATGAAAAAAAATATATAGAAAAAACGGTATGGTTATAGCTTTATGTAATAAGCAGACAACATAAATTAGAATGGGAGCCGCGATAGCTCAGTGGTTAGTTAACTGGACTACAAAGGACAAGAGTTAGGGTTCGATCCCAACCGACAGCTTCCGGTTCACCCAGCCTTTAATGGGTACCAGATTTTTTTCTGGGAAAGTAAAGCGGCATGTGTAATATCGATCACATTACCCCAAAAATCATGTGCTGAAGGTCTGTAAAATTTATGGTCACTAACACCATATTCCCTATACGCCACTTGGTGTGACCGGGGTACTTTACTTTTTTACTTTTACAAATTATAATGTTTCGGCTCAATAGGTCTTCAGCAAGAACAAACACAAGACACACACACAGATATGTATTTAAAATAATCCTTGAATCTGTCCAGAGTGCAGGTATGGTCTATTCATCATCATCATCATGTGCCATACCGGTTGGCGTAGGCGATCATCTTCCACAATTCTATCTACAGTGCATCGTATCTGTTCTGATGTTGACTGTTTTCCATGCCATGAAACCAAGCTATCCAGTATTTTCTCTCTTTGTCGTCCGCGATCTCTCTTTCCTTTATTTTGCCAGTTGTAACCAAGTATTCCAACTTTCCTCTTCTCATGATGTGAAAAAATGTTGATTGTTTCTTTCTGTTTTTTAGGAGCTGCCTTTTTTTGTGTTGGCCTCTTTGAGAACTTCCTTGGTCTTTTTAGCTGTCCAGGGAACTTTCAACATTCTTCTGAGAAATCCCATCTCTGTGGCTCTAATCGTCTTTTCATTTGTTTGTCTACTGTCCATGATTCACTTCCATAGGTCAGATTTGGTTCTATATAGCACCGATGAACTCTCTTTCTCATTTCTATTTGCATAGATTTGTTGCATAAGATATTTTTCATTTTCTGAAATGCTATTTGGCTTGAGCTATTCTGCTTTTTATTTCCGTGGTGCATCTTCCATCCGATGTTATTATTGTGCCCAAGTATTTGACGTGTTGCACTTGTTTCAAATTTGTCCTGTTTATTTTTATGCTGCATGCTGGTGATTAATGTTTCTTCGATATGACCATTACTTCTATTTTCTTAATATTCAGACTGAGACCTTTCTCTTGGTCTATTAACAGTAATAAAAGAAGTAGGAAGGTGAGAACTTTATCTGATTTGAAAATGAGACTTGACTATAAATTTCATCTATCAGTAGCGACTGGGTTGTCTTCTCTTTTCTTTGGTCTTGTACACTTCCCCATTATGATTAAATAATAAATATTTTAAACAAGTAACAAAAATGTTAACCTCAGATAGAAGATGTACAAAAGAGGTGAGATGCAGAATGGCTCAGGCAAAAGCAGCTTTCCAAAAAATGAGGAAGATACTATGCAATCCATTTTTGACAATAGAAACAAGAAAAAGAGTTCTTAAATGTAGAGCCAGTCTTAACATATGGATGTGAATCATGGACAATAGGACAACAGACAAGAAAATCACTGGAGTCTGTAGAAACGTGGTTTTACAGAAGAATGTTGAGATACCATGGACAGCTAAGAAGAGTAATGAAAACGTTCTGAAAGAGGCCAAAGCAAAAAGGAGCTAATTTCCAATATTAGGAAGAAACAATCATAATTTTTTTTTACTATAATGAGAAGAGAACAGCTGGAATATATTGCAACAACTGGGAAAATTGAGGGATGGAGAGATAGAGGGAAGCAAAGAGAAAAGATACCAGACAGCTTAAGAGAATGGCAAGGCAGAAGGTCAACAACAGAAATGATAAATAACTGCCATAATTGAAAGTTGTGGAGAGACATGATTACCTACGCCAGCAGGCCCGGTACTTGATGATGATGAACAAAAATGCAATTACGTGAAATTATAGTAAAGAAAGAAAGCAATGAACAAACAAGTTTGATATCAAACCTTCAACTGACAGAGAGCCTGGATTTTTCACTTTCCATTTATACTTTTTTTTTGGAAGGCAGTTCTCTTCATCTTAATTATTATCTGAGATTGTATATAAAACACACACTATCTTTTTCTTCTTCTTTCCTTCCTCATTTGCCGTTCAGCATGATTGAAATACTTGTTCTATTGATGTTTACTTCTGACGATCAGATTGCTTGCCATTGCAATGTTCGGTATTGAGTTTCTTATCGCTGTCACTCAACCTCTACACTCCAAAGTTCAATGTGGAGTTATTGTAATAGTTAGCTATCTATAATAACTGGCAGCCATAACAACCACTTTTGACATTTCCGTCCAAGGCTGAAAATAGAAATGTGCAACCGGTTATCTGACACCTGGTTCTCTGACACCCAGTTTGTAAGAGGGCCGTCTCGTTGTAGACTGGGTTTGGTTACTTTGTAATTCTTAAACACTGTCATGTAGATTGAAAATTGAACAGGCAAAAAAAGACAGGTTAAATAAAGTAAAATTCTTCATCTTCTTTCCTTCCTCATTGCCTTTGAGTGTTGAGGGAGATCTAATTGTGTTCTTTTGCTCTTCTGTTTGTATCTGCTGCTGTTATGTTTCCTAGTGTTTCTAATAATCCGTCAATCCATCTTTTTCATGGTTGGCCCTTGGGTCTGGTATTCTTGCAATGTTTATTGAAGACTTCTTGTGTTGTGTTTTGATCTTTCTGCCATGTCACGTGGCCAAACCATTGTATCTGTTGTTTCTTTATATCCTATGGCGGAGGTTCTTCCTAGATTTTTTCTCAGTTCTTCATTTCTGATCTTATCTCTCAGACTTTCCTGTTATTTGTCTAACTCATTTCATCTCAGTAGAGGTTATTTTTCTTATTGTTCTTGTATCTAGGGTCCAGAACTGGCATTGGTAGCACAACGTTGGGATGAAGATTGTATTGTAGAGTGCCTGTTTTGCCTCTAGAGTTATTTCCTTGTTGGACAATGGTGGTGATAGCTGTCCAATGATTTGACAAGCTTTGTTGCATCTTGAGTCTATGTCTATTGTTTGTGAATTGTCTTTTGTCACTAGACTTCCTAAGTATTTAAATTCCTCTACTTATTTAATTGTCTGCGCCTACAGTTATGTTGATGTTCTGTTTCTCTTTATATATATAATATATTCATGACTTCTGTTTGTTGGTGTTGATCTTCATTTTGTATTTTGTGCCTGTGATGTTTATTTAAGTCTATTTAAGTGTTCTTGTAGGTCTTCTATTTTTTCATGTATAATACCTGATCGTCTGCAAATAGAAGCTCATTGATCTCCTCTGCCTCTGATAGGGTGGCTAACTTGTATATGTAATCCATGTATGTAATGAACAACAGGGGAGGAGGGATAGTATGCACCACTGTCTTACAACTGATCTAATTTCGAAGTTGTCTGTGTAACCTGCTGCTGTTCTGACTATGCAGCAGCTGTTGATGTAGAGACTTTTAATTAGATTGCTTAGATGTTGGCTTACTCAGTATGTTGTGAGTATGCCACACTATAATAACACACATATAAAGTAGCACACACTATGTAATAATATATATCAAATAAAAATGAAATGGGAGTTGCAGTTGTTCAGTGGTTAGTGAACTGGACATGTCTTCTTCTTAGTATATACCAATTAAGTGGACGTGGATATGTTGTATCGCTAGTTTATGACAAAGCCACAGTATTTGCTTTTTTTTGGCCCAAGACATCCATCTTTGACATGGTAGATTTGCTTAACAATTTGTACCTGGCTTGTCACTATTTTTGGCCTGCCCTCTTTAACATACACAAGCGCACACTGGACTTCCTGTTTTTTTTCCATTTTCTGAGAGGACTAGACATAGGATTTTACTACTCAGAGACCAGGGGCGGGTAATGCCATGAAGAAACCACGGTTTCAATTTAGAAAAATCCCCGCTGCCTGTGGTGGGATTTGAACTCGGGACCTTCTTGTCCAGAGGCCAGACTTAGTCTAAGGATTAGAGGTAAGGTTTAATCTCTATTGATGGCTCCTAGGTTCACTCAGCCTAAAATGGGTACTTGAATTTTCTGGGAAAGTAGGGGCTTGGAGTGAAACCAACTACATCACCCATTAAAAAATGTGTCATTAATCGCTGAATAATATGTGAAATAACACCATATTTTCTATATACTTTCAGGCACAGAGGGAAGCCTTTACTTTAATTTTTTTTAGAAGTGAAACAAGAAATAATGAAAAATATGACATGAAGAAATGAACCAATTGCAGTCTGCAATATGTACCTGTAAATCAAGAAACAGCAAAACTTGAAGTGGATAAGACATCTGGCATACATAACAAGATAATAGTCCTATAGTTAACTAATGATTTAACCCAAGTACTGATTCTTTGCAATGGTGGCAATACAGAATAATTAATACAAGGGGAAAAATGCAATAAATACAGCATGCTTTTATTAACACAAAACATCCTACACTCAAATTAGCTGACAGTGTCTATTTTATTATCAAATATTAGCCAATCAGATCAAAGCATTTCTCAAAATAGAGAGTGTTCTTTAATTCCAAGACTACCTTTCATTATTGAGGAGAGATATAGGTTCCCATTTTTGCTCTTCTATTGGTCTATTCTGTTGTTTTTCCTGTATTTCTAATATTCCATCAACTCATCATTTTCATGGTTAGTCCCTTGATCCTAGTATAAATCTAATATACTCATAGTGTTCATTCTTTTTTGTTACGTTTTATTTTGACTAAACAATTTATCTCGTCTTTTTATGAATTCAATAGTGGACATCATCCCTTTCTTTTTGATTTTTCACTTCTGATTTTATCTCTCGGGCTGTAGGAAGCAATTAATGAAGCAAATAAATGTGATAAAAAGTTGGTTTTTTTTACTAAAACCCTTACCTCCATGATCACCCACAACTCATTTTTGACACAGTAACTGTCAATAAAGTTGACAATGTTCTCGTGCCTGTTCAGCTTCATGATCTGAATTCTTGAGTAATGAGATCTTTTCGTGGCTGACGAGTGAGATCCATCATTTTAATTGCCACCATCTTGTCAGAGCGTTTGCATTTAGCCAAACGAACTGTTCCTGAGGCACTGATATTTAAAATTTGGAATAACTTTTAATGGAGTTGAAAACATTCAACATTATTAAACACAGTACATCTATTATTGTAAACACTGTAATGCAGACATTGTATATTCATTTCCTGCTTCAGTCAACCCAAACGCAAAAACTGGTACTGACATGCAGAGTTGGGGAAGACAGTAACAGCAATAATGAGAATTGATCTCTTTGCTTCCATCTGATGTAGCTTAGTACTGTGAGATATTTGATATCTACTTCTTCTTCTTTTGTTTGCCATGTTCTGCATCCGCAAAGTCGTCTTTTCAATTAATTTGGTTGTTTTTTTCAATTAATTTATTTGTCTTTTCAATTATTTTGGTAGTCTTTTCAATTAATTTAGTTGTTTTTAACAGCTCCTATAAGAGGCCATAAAGTTGTGTGTTTTGTATAGTCTCATTTAGTCAGTGGACACCTCAAAGCATTATACAAGCCATATATAGGTTGGATGTATGATGCAGTTTGTGGTGTTTGTTCACACACACATCTTTGTGTTTCTAATCTTGAACTTTGTGTGCACATGGTTTAAAAAAAATGTGTCTGTTCTTATTTGGAAGATGATGACCTTTTTCTTATGATCAAGTCAATGGTAATAAGAGCAAGTAGTGGAGTCTATCTATCTTTCGTTCGCCTGAAGTATTGTCTATATCTGCAATGTCGTTTCCTGTATAAATTTTACTGTCTTTTGTAATTCTTGCAGTGGCCCATATAGTTTTGTCTGTAGTGTTGTATCTATGGGCCAATGGATTTTCCTCAGTCTACTATATTCAGTGCAGTCTTGAAGTATATGTTCAGCAGTCTGGGGCGCCTGTCCACATGTACAAGTAGTTGAGGTGCCGATCTTGAATTTTGTATACATGTGACTAAGGAGTCGATTGTGTCCTGTTCTGAGGCGTATAATGATAACTTGTTCATATCTATTCATATTATGAAAGGCATCCTGATTGGGCTTGTGGTCCTCTGATTGATTTGATTATCTGTTTCTTATGATGGTATGTAACCGGTGTATCTAGTTGTGTGCCTGTTGAACCTTCCTTTGCCAACTGATCTGCTTTCTCATTTCCTGGTATTCCACAGTAAGATGGAATCCACTGCAGGGCAACCCTGTGGTGCTTGCAGAGTTCAGTCAATAAGGTCTGCAAATGTGGTAATTTTCTGGATTGTAGTGCCTGGAGTACTGATCTTGCATCTGTCAAAAACACTACAGGCTGCGGGCTAAGATTAATGTTCAGCAGTTTTTCTATTGCTAACTTTATTGCTTGTATTTCTGCATCATAATTGTGACAATATTTCCCTGTTGCTATTTTATTCATATCCTTAGTGTTATTTGGGTACTCTATATATGCACCTGCTCCCCCATTTTTTACTGCATTCTGTGCTGATCCATCTGTATACACACGAATCCATAGGTCTTGTGGGTATTCTTCATCCAGGAAACTGAGAGTTATTGTTTTTCGCTGTAGACTATTTTGTTGCTCTTTATCAACTATTCCTTTCACTTCTGTCCGTATTTGAACTGATAATCCTGATTCCTCTGTCCAGGGAGTCTGTTATGGTATGGGCAGTAGAAGGTTAACAACTCTTGGCATGTCTGGTGTTTGTCTACTAATACACTTGGCTTGGTGGATAAAACTGCTTCTCTTAAGTCCCAATGCAAGATTTTGGAATCGGTCCTTCATTGGATGTCTCGGCATGCAAGCACATTTTTCTGCCTGTATCACCTTTGTGTCCCCCGTTCTCTCAGTGCTGGTATCCTCCACAATTTCTCCATCTCCAATATTGGTGTTGATTTCATTGCTCCTGTGATGACCCTAAGTGCCTGGTTTGTACTTTATCCAGTTCTTGCAGTGTGGTGTTTGATGCTGAGCACCATGCACATGATCCATATTCTAAATGTGGGCGTATACTCTGTTGGTAAACTTTACTGAGTATTTTCCACTCGCACCCCACGTAGTTCCACACAGCTTTCTTAGAATAGCCAATTTTCTCCTTGCTTTTTGGGTTGCCTTATTTATCTGCTGTTTCCAAGATAGTTTCTTATCAAATGTAACTCCGAGATACGTAGCTTGTATGTCTTCTTTCACAGGCTCATTGTTTATGTAGATGGCTCCTGCTTTTTGTTTTGGGGAAAGAGTGAAAAGTGTAGTACTGCATTTGTCTGTATTGATGCTGATACACCATCTATTTGTCCATGAATTCAGTGCATTCATAGCTCTTTGTAACAATTTGGAGGCCACTGTTGCATACTCCTCTGTGCACCACATTACCAAGTCATCTGCATACATTGCCACTTTGATGCCATGTGGTAGTTCAGTAACTAGGTCATTGATGTAGATCAGAAAAAGTGTTGGAGATAGTACCCCTCCCTGTGGAACGCCCTGGCGCAATAAGACCTTCTTACTCTTAAGACCATCCAGTTGCACTCTGGCTCTCCTGTTATGCAGGTATGCTTTGACCCATTTGTACATCCTGCCATTTACTCCATAATTTCTCGGTTTCTTCAAAAGCCCTTCCTTCCATACCTTATCAAATGCTTTCTTTAGGTCTATCCATGCTGCTAGTACCAGTTCTTTTCTTGAAACGCATCCTCAATTTCCTGGGAAAGATAGGTTGCCTGATCTTCGGTAGAGTAACACTGTCTAAAGCCTGCTTGTTGTGGGACAAGGAGATTTTCACTTTCCAGGTACCACTGCAGTCTGAGATTGATTACACGTTCCATTGTTTTGCACAAACAGCTTGTAAGGCTGATTGGTCTATAGCTGGATGTCATTGAACCATCTTTTCCTGGCTTTAGTAATGGTATCATAATTGCTTCTCTCCATGCCTGTGGCACTTACCTGTGATCCAGCAAATGTTGTAGATCTGCAGTAGTTTTGCTTTAGCTGCAGTTCCAAGTTCTTAATCATTTCATTAGACACTCCATCACTACCTGGTGACTTTTTCATTTTTAATTTGGATATTGCCAGCTCTAGCTCACTTTGTGTAATGGGTATTTCCATGACTTCATGTGCGGTCTCTTCTTGTCTTGCATTTTGTTGTTTTAGACGGGTCTCTTAACGTTTCTTTAGGCTAATTTCAATATTGTTGTCATTTGCAAAGGAGTCTGCAAAGTGATTTGCTGCATGTTTACCTGTTAGAATGTTTCCATCCTTCTTCAGTGTAATTTTTGTGTTCCTTTCTGTACCCTCATCATTCAGCTGTTTTACAAGCTTCCACACTTTTCTTGTGTCTCGTTCTAGATTCAAGGACTCTGTTTTCTCTTTCCAGCTTCTCCGTCTGGCTTGTAGTTTAGCCCATTGAAATTTGGCTTTAGCATGTTGATAGTTATTGTGGTGTTCCTGGCAGGGGTTATTTTCTGCTTGCTTTCGAGATATTTCCATGTCATTGTGCAGTTGCTCTAGTTCACTACTCCAGTATGGTTTGTAGTGTTTCCGTGCCCCTCTAGGTATTGTTTCACTGGCAGCTTGTATTATTAGTCTACTGAATTCATCAACTATTTTGTTGATGTCTCTGTCTGTATTTAGATCTTTAGTCAGTACACTGGTGTAATGTTGATACATTTTCCAGTCTGCCTTTTGGTAATTCCATCTGGAGAGAGTGCTGCTTTCCCTGACGGCCTCATTTTGCACCACTAAAAAGACAGGTCGGTGGTCGCTGCCTCCAAGTTGTTTCCCAACAATACGTGTGATATTCCAATCCAGGTCTGGTGAATGGAAAGCAAGGTCTGGTGTAGATGTGGTATGCCATGATCTGGAATAGAATGTTGGTGGATCTGTTGCCTGGTTTAATAGTATAAGCCCATTGTTATCCTGCCAATTTTCAAGTTCTTCACCTCTCTTGTCCATATCTTCATAGCCCCAGCTCTGTGAATGGCTGTTAAAGTCTCCACAAACAATTATTCTTTCTTTTAATGTAATTGTGTCTAGTGCTAGTGGGCGGTCACTCGGACAGTAGTAGTTAAGTAGGTGAAAGTCTGTATTTTCTGTCCTGAGGTGCAGTATTTGATATTCTGCCCCATCCATATACACTTCAATCTAACATGCATTAATGTTGTTCCTTACAAGTGTCAGTATTCCGCCCTTTTGTCTGTTTTTTCTGTCAGATCGGTAGCACTGGTATCCACTAATCTTTAAGGCTATGTCGTTGTTTAGATGGGTTTCCTGCAAACAGCATATGCTTACTTGTTCTTCATGCAGGATATTTTCTAATTCTATCTTTTTACTGTACCCATCTCTTTTGCTGTTGATGCCTTCAGCATTCCAGTGCATTATTTTGAGTGGTCTTATTTTGGGTTGGCCAGTAACTCTATTCTCTCGCCCCCTGACTCCACAGAGCGATTGAGAAGGACATCCAGTAATAGAGGTTGGGCCCTTTCGAGGCTGAGGGCCAGTGCTGCACCTGCCTGAGTGTCCATCACAGGGCGAGTGCCATATCGATTTGCAGTTATAGACATGCTTCCCATTTGCGTGAGTGCGTGGCATCCTGATTTTTGTAGTGCGCCTTTTGGCTGGTTGCCTCCGACTTCAGCACTTAAAATTGCTAGAGCAGACTGTGGTCTTGCACGGGTGTAGGAAGGCCTGGCCAGTCTTGGTTTTCAGTCCCTGGTGACTGTTAAGCCCCATCCCCACGACAAGGAGCTGGCCTTGATGAGGCAAGTAGTGGAGTGTAACATACACTCCTACAAGGTATGGTGACAGCTTTACAAAGGAACACAACAAAAAGTAGCCGTTTTGGGTTACATGCTGCCTTCCTCATAAAATAAGAACAATGCAAAACGCTTGTTTGAATAGATATGAACAAGTTATCCTTATACACCTCAGAACAGGACACAATCGACTCCATAGTCACATGTATACAAAATTCAAGATCGGCACCTCAACTACTTGTACATGTGGACAGGCGCCCCAGACTGGTGAACACATACTTCAAGACTGCACTGAATATAGTAGACTGAGGAAAATCCATTGGCCCATAGATACAACACTATAGACAAAACTATATGGGCCACTGCAAGAATTACAAAAGACAAACATATTTATACAGGAAACGACATTGCAGATATAGACAATACTTCAGGCGAACGAAAAATAGATAGCCAGCTACCAGCTTTACAGCAACAATGAAATTATTTGCCTGTTCCCCAATGGTAATAATTCTGCTGAAATTTGGTGTTTCTCCCTCTTTTTATCATTATGATCTTCTGCTGGTATGTGATTGTCAAAGTTGGTTGTTCCATTGGCAACTAGCACTTGACCAAGATCTTACTCTACATCCCTGCAGTGGCTCTGGTACCAGACTAACTAGTCTGACCAAAAGGAAAAAGATAACTCTATACAAAAAAAAAGCAAATGGTGAAGTAGGATATATTGAATTGAAAGGTACTGATATCACAGTTTAAGGGTGGAAAAAGGAATAATTGTCTCACGAATCCTTATAGGGTAATAAGGATTAAGGATTTGTAAGGGGAAATAGATCTTTTTTTTTTTAATTTAAGAGTTTGTCAATTTCTTGTGTTGAATATTCAATTTCTAACCACAAATATAAATAATATTTAAGATATAACCTCAGCTTATAAAATGGCATGTACAGTAGAAGAATCAAATATGTGTTCTGTTTCTTAAATTAGGAAATGAGCAGAAGTATTAGAATATCATTAACGAAGTGATGTGTACAGGACATACTATTCTGTAGGACTTAATACAGAGCCAACTCACCCTTCACCAAGTATTTGCTTAATATCATATTTGTCATTTGGATTGCCAGGGCTGGACAATGCTCCTGAAAAAGTTTTAAATTTCTCTTTTAAAATTGTTATGTTCCAGAACATGTTAATAGAACAATGATTATAAAATGACAAAAATTTAGTGTCTAATCTTTTATCAATGACATCAAATTCTAAACAAAACTGTACAAAGAAGAAATATATATTTTTTTAATTATCAAATAGTAAGGACAGAATAAGTGATAAAAGCTAGAGGTAAATGGTTAATGGGTGGTAATGGTTAATTGGATAAAACTTTACATTCTCAGAAACAAGGTGGAAACAGATTTAATTGACAGCTTACAATCTATCAACTCAGAGGCAAACTATCAGACAGCAGCAGAGCTAGAAGCTGTCAGCGACTCAGGAGATGACTTGTGCCAGCATCAGTGATCCAGAACCATCCAGACCCTACACCACTTCTTCATGGTGCCTCTAGTAACAGACTAACTAGTCTAATCTCGTCAAGCGAGTAGGAAAGGCAACTAGGTAGTCAAAAGTACTGTGCTGAAATCAGTTGTATTGAGCCAAAAGGTGTCAATATTAGTTTTACTGGAAACCACAACAGAACGCAAATTAGGTTAAAAAAAAGAAATGAGGTTAAATACAAAAATAAAAATTTTCAACTCAAATGTTAAGTCAGTCCTATTATATGGCTGTGAAACATGGAAAACAACAAAATTGACAATCACGAAGGTACAAACTTTCATTAATGGATGCTTACACAGAATAAAAGGATGGAAATGGCAGGACAAAATCACTAACATAGAATTATGGAAATGTACCAGTCAAATACCAGTGAATAAAGAGATACAGCAAAGACGATGGTGCTGGATAGGACACACACTACGGGAGCCAACTGAGAATAATACACAAAAGGCCCTTTTTTTGGAATCCCCAGGGGAAAAGACAAAGAGGAAGACCAAGGAATTCTTGGAGAAGACAGATAGAAGCAGAGATGAAGATGATTGAGAAGACATGGAATGATCTTAAAAGAATGGCAAATAACAGAACGACTTGGAAAGTGTTTGTTGAAGAACTATGCTCCATTGGGAGCTAAAAAGGTAGAAGAAGAAGACAACACAACGCATCTACCCCCACTTAACATTCTTCAGTTGAAGGATGGATGATGAAGAGGACAATCAGTTCCTTTAGTAATCATCGAGTGTAGAGTGAAAAAAAAAAGATGTTCTTTCTGGGGTGAAATTGAAACCATTATTTTTGATGCAAGGCAATTGCATTAAGGCGTGTGACCTTTGTTTCTATCCCCTGCAAATATAAATCAGGTGCTCAGAATAGAGATTCAGAAACAAAAGAGGTGCCATTGGTGGACTCCACAGGGAAAGCAAAAGAAAGACAGATCAAGGACAACCTGGCAAAGGTGAGTAGACACAGAAATCAGGTGTGTGTCAGACATTAGGTACCATATGAAAGATGGGCACAAACTGTTTGAAGTGCATGTCCATGTTGTTGTTGTTGTTATGGATCCAGTGACCTTTGAGCTGATGCCCTTCGGCCCAATGCCATGTAGTAGTATCTGCAGGTATTTTTAAGTTCTGGTGTTGTTCCGTACAGAGTGTTCCATTTGGAGGGTCTTTGGGGAAATAGTGTTGCTCTGATGTCAGTGAGCTCAGGACATTGAAACAGGTGATGTTCTACAAGTGCATGTCCATCTAATGGTGCATCTCAGATCTTGGTATCCAGTGCCTAAATTCACACAAACTTTATTCACATTTATTTCCTCTCCCATCCCCTTGCACCTTTCCTTCACTTCCCTTCTTTACAGTAGCATTTCTCTGGCTGCTTCTCTGAGCAGAACACACACAAACTCCACACCACTTTTATGCCTCTACATTGAATGAATCTGTATATAAAGTATTTCTTACAGATCTTTTAAGTATTATTTTTCTCAAAACTGTATTTTATTTCAAATTCCTACAGTCTTGAGATTGCTGTTTTTTAATACAAAATGTAAGCAAATTTTAATAAATATTTTATACCCAGAGCTTGTCCAATTAAAAATTGCTTGTCTTTTACAGACATTTTGTGGCAAAAATTTGTGTTTATAAAACTCAACAAAATGTAAATGAACAATTCTTGGAAAAAAAAACAGTAAAAAAAAGAAAATAATATGATTATAAATTCTGTTTCTACTTTTTGATAAAAGTTGATTTGCACCGTGTTTTGTAGCTTTTAGCCAAGCACACTTGTCTTCAGTATGGATTTGTTTAGCCTTTGGTTTAACTTACGCAATGTATCAATTATGTCCTTGTCTGTTTTAGGAGGCTCTCGTCGTAAGATACGACTGAGTCCATCCACATCATCCCCCTCACTTGAACCATCATGAACTGTTCTGTTTTCTGCAGCTTCCTGAAATAAAAGTATCAGTTTAAATTTATGAATATAGCATTGCCTTATTCTTCAAACTTAACTCATTCCAGCAGGTTGTTCAAATTTTGAAATGTTCAAAGTTCAAATTCATTTTTTCCATCAGAAATAACGGAAAGTGAATGTATCCATTCCCATGCCTAAACAATGATGATTTTGATAAACTTAAATATCAAATACATAGAATTTAAGGTAAATATGGAGACGATGGCGTGCTTCACAGCAGCAAAGCTGGAAGTTGTCAGTGACCCACAGCTGACGGCTTGTGCACTAGGATCAGTGAACCAGAACCATCCAGATCCTGCTCCACCTCTCCGTGGTGCCTCCAGTAAGACTAACTTGTCTAGTCTGGCCAAGCGAGTAGGGATCGAAGAGGGAAGACAACCCCGTACTCCAGAATGTTGTGCTGAAGTTGGATGTGTTGGGCCGAAAGGCGCAAATATCAGTTATACTGCAAACCACAACACAATGCAGACATGCCCACTTAACATTCTTTTAAGGGTGGATAACGAAGAAGTGTACTCCTTTTACTCATCGGGTGAATGCAAGCAAGCAAGGTAAATATAACAACTAAATGCTCTTATAAATAAATATACAATGGAGAAGAAATTTGTCTGTTTGCTTTTTTTCTCACATTCACTCAAATGTCTCAAAATTATTGTCAATGATTCACATCCATATGCTGCTATCAGGAACATACATGCCCTCAGTAATTTTGGTTTTACTGCATAGGCTGAGTATTGTGTCACATGTTCTTCATGGCAATTAATTTGTGTGGTTCTATTGCTAATCGTCTAACAAAACAAGTCATTTACCTGGGTAAAAAACATAAAGTGTTCCATGGAGGTTTGGTGCTTGCTTGCAACAAAGTAAGCTTTCAGTGTGTTTATTATTGCTTCAGGGTTCTCCATCTGTTCTTCTTTTCTGTACGATAAGTAAAAATTCATGAACAATTTAGCACATTCATTAGGTTTTAAGAAGTAACAAGATGCATAAACAGTCAAAGGAAGTGGTGTGTGGTAGGTTTAACATTTACAAACACAAGAAAAATGGTCTTTCTTTCTTTATTTCTTTCTTTCTTTACTTCCTCTTGTACCCTTTCGAGTGTCAAAGGAGACCCAAAGTTCTGGTTCTTGCCCTTCTGGCTACTTCATTTATTGTCAATTGATGTTGTTGTAGTGTTTCTTTTGTGTTGTCAGTCCATCTTACTCTAGGTCTGCCCCTTGCTCTTCTCTGTTCTCCTTTTTAATATATGCATTGTATTGTATGGAATAGCATGGCACTCTTTCTAGACGGATAAATCAATTTAGTCGTTAACATTAAGAAAAACTACCAAGAAGAATAGATCAGCCACCAAAGGATTCCACCCAAACAAAAAAAAACCAGACCCACAGGAAAAATCCAAATCAGATTGGATGATAAAAATATACATATAGTTCCTGAGAGAAAAAAAGACTAGCATGAAATGAAGCCAAATAGAAAACAAATGATAGGATAATTTGCTATTCTATCAGGCTAACTTTTGAACCTGATTGCAGACAAAAGACACTGTAAGTAAGCAAGGTTATTTGGTAATATTTCAAATGTAAAAGAATAAAAACAATATATAAACAATGTTATTGGCAATTTATGATAAAAGATAAACACACAAGAAGTTATTTGTCAATATTTTTATGGTAGAAAATTAAAGACAATACATATCTATTTGGTAATATTTAAAATATTTATATATATTGAATACCCCAAGGAGAGAACAGTCAATCAATATATCTAGGAGTAATATCTGAAAAAAAAAACTTGCATGAAATCAATTTATAAACAAAGCAGAAAGTAAGTTCTGAAGAAAATTGGCTTTTCTATGAAAGTTAAGCAAAACATCAAGAAAGCCCAAAATAAAACAAGATAGCTACTGTTATTGCATACTCATTAATATGGATACAACCAAATTACTTCAGACATATTTACAATATTTAATTGACAAGATGACAATTTGTGAACTACTTACGAAATATCTGAACTGTTCAAAAGCTGTAACCAGGATTCTGGAAGTCCAGAAAATTCTCCCTTTGCTGCATCAAATCTAATGTTGGCTACATCTACATCAAAACTGTCATCTCCATCAACAGACATCTTCCCAAAGGCACCCTCCAGTGACATTCTGAATGTTGAAACACTGAAAGAAGAGAAGTGTTAAAATATAATAATTATATCCAAGTATGACTGATGGAGAAGAAAAGAATATCTCATAACCTAAAATGGTTATGGAAGGCCCCGGTATCACTGCAAACGAATTAAAATCCATAATTGCTCAACCGCCCATGCCAGTGGAACCATCTGAATTAACGGATGAAACACACAGCTCATGGTGTGCACAGAGCACTTAACTCAGTAGCTCCTGCAACAAGCCAGATTTGGAATATGAGGAAACTGCAATAAGGAACACTTTTCAGACATAGCCTTCAGTGAACTGAATAATATGCTTCGATTTCATCTTCTACGTGTTTTTAATAATAAAACAGTTGTCAATGTTAGATTTAACCCAGCAAGTGAGTGAGCAAATACCAAAAGTAGAGAGGATAGTCATTGTTTCATATACAGAAATTGTTATTTTTAAATTTAACTATAATTGGCTATATACAATTTTAAACTCAAAACTACTGAATAAAGGGTACAAATAATAATACTATTATATGGGGAACTTCCGAGGCGATAATAGGGAATAATAAACAGTATGGTTAGCACTCGGAAAAATTGACAGACAAACAACAATAAAAAACGAAGAACAATATATGGTCCGAAGTGGGATCGAACCCGTACTCAGTGGCAACGGCAGTATCACCATTTACTGAATAAACTAGGTTGGTCCTAAAAACGGCATGATTTATAATTCGATGTGAACATAGTGGCAAGCAAATTTATTAGCGGCAGACTTATTCAGAGTAAGGATTTTCGATCCAAATCAAGAGTCTAACATAACATGTCATAACCTAAAATGTCATAAAGAAGTGCAATGTTGAACTTCACCAAACAAAGTCACATAATTTGGAGTGCATGGTTCTTACTCAATGTATCTATTAGTATTACCAATCTCTTTTCTTTTAAACAGATTTAAGCACAATGCACAGACTATGTAGCATCAGTTAGGGCCCCAGAGTAATTTCAGAAAGTCAGTTAATCATCATCATCATCATCGAGTGCCTTCTCTGCAACGAAGGTTAGCTACCATGGATCACCATTCTACTCTGTTTCGTGTTCGGAATATGCCAATCATTAAGAAAGACAGTTGGAATTGTACTTATTTTCCTGTTATTAAAGTCTGGTCAGACAGTGGCAAAGTCAGCATATTAACTACAACAATACTGATGCTCTCAATAACACAATAGCACTCTTATTGAATGAAGCCTTTATTTCTCTTGTACACCTTAATGAGCAAGTAAGTTAAGTTGTTGGACTATCTTCATTGCACATCAAACAACTTTCCTCAAATACTCAGATCTCCTTCTCTGCAAATCCAGCAGCGTGACACGACTGAAAAATAAACTGTTGGTTTCCAGGTTTTCCCCAATCTCCATGTAACTCTCTTGAATTTAGCCAGCATCCCTCTTCACTTGAAGATCCAGGAGTCGCACAGAGCTGCAGATTCACGAGCATCATCAAAATCTTCATATCACCCTACTTATTTTAGAGCATTAGGGATAAACAATCTGTCCATCGCATAAATGAGTCCCAAATAAATACCTTAATGAATCACCTCTAAAGTATCTTTACTATGTTGCACTTCTAACATAAGAGTTTGTATTTCCCATTATCACAGACATTATGCCAGAAGTAGCAATATTGATAAACAGTTCATACAGGTTAAGCGTTTGGAAGCAGACTAGATAAAACTTAAACTGGTTAAGCTGTAGGTGTTTATGGGATAATCAAAGATTTTTTATTTCATTGCTTGTCAAACTGCTTTACAATTCCATGATTTACATAAATGGCCCACATCTTAAAGATACTCTATCTATCTATCTATCTATTGTCCTTTCGAGCCGAAGACGGCACAAAGGGCAGAACTACAATCTCAAAAACAGAAACCTTGCGTGCCAAAATGGCACATATTGCAGATATTAAAGATACTACTTCTTAATAAATGCATGCTGAACACTATGGAGCTGTCTGTTGTGCAATGAAGATGACTTATTGACTTAACTAAACTAAATTTCCTAATGATTATAAAACTCAACTATCTGAATAACTGAAAATTAATATCATTATATTAAAAAATACTTCAGTATCAAATTTGGATATTCTGCTTTCAATTTTTATTTCAAATGATTAACATATTTTGCTAGTCCTCCACAAAAAAATACCATGCACAAAAATTTAAACAGAAATCATTGAACTTCAATCTTGAATACAGAATCACTCCAGTAAAAGTAGAGTAAAGGCACATCTTAAGGCACACAGGGAATATAGTGTTAGGGCCTAAGTATGGCCAATGGCATATTTTATAAATGGTGTGTATCACAGAAGACCAAGGTTGATTTAAAAAAAAAAATATTGCCATTTTTTTTCAGTGAAATGTGCCAGAACTAATTCTAGTAAAATTTCAAGATTTCAGCATTTCCGAGATACATATTTTATAAATATTTGTAAAATATGGTTGTTGGACTTTTATTTATACCTGACACAGCAACTGTTGTTTTGGTATTGGTACCAAATTTTGTTGTAAAATTAAGTTACTGTGCAAAGTGGCTGTTTCTCCATTAATGCAATCACAGTTTTTAAAGAAGTACCTATATCTACCTCACTTCCCCACTCTAATAAAGCCAAAGTTACATACATCTTTTGATCTCAAACAAAAGAAAAGAATTGTATTTCTCATGATCAAAAACATGAATTTTAATTTGCTTTTTTTTTTAAAGACTGGAAAATGAACAGTAGGCTTTTTCTTTTAAATGGGTAAAGGCATAAAAAGCATCAAGATGCAGAGATATACAAAGCTTCTGCAGTGCTGCCTTTTCTTTTATGAAGCAATGTAAGAATAGTTTAACATTTCAACTTTAAAGGAGTAACTTGAAGAAAAGGGTAGACAATACATCAATTATTCATCAAGAAATCATTCTTTTGATCCTTCTAATGTACCAGGTTTTCAGGTACCTGGTACATCACATTTCTCTTTTTATGGAATGGGATAACAGAGTTCTGATAAACATTTTATTAGAAAAAAAGCTCTGCGGAATGCCATCCACTTCCCCAGAAAAATACTCTACTATTATTATTACTGTAGATCTTGTATAATTCTTAAATTCTTGATGAGATAGACCTCTTTTCATTAAAATAATGATATTAAAATGATAATGTCTAAATGAAGACAATACCTTACTTTAGACTAGCATCAGCATTACTTTTTATTTGCCAATTCTTCATCATTTTACCTTCTCACTGTTTCTTTATTGTTCCAACTTCAATATGTAATACATATTTAGTTTTAATCAAAATTCAACATATTTTGCTTGTTTTCAATTCGCTGTGCTTTTAGCAAATGATTTTTTGTTGAAAATTCACATTTGTTGAATTTCTGTAGAGTTTAATTTAATATTATTTACTCATTTAATAATTAGTTACTCACACTCTGATTATATTCTCTATTATTTACTACTAAATATGTCTTTTCAAATGTTCAATAATAAATATATTATTATATTTTGCAGTGCGTAGTGACTTAGTTCATTGCTACTTGTACTAGTTAGTCATATTTAAGTGTCGTATGTAAGCAAGCAATAGTATAAACTAACTAGTACACTAATAAATAAATAAATTACTAAAACTTATAACTAATAATAAAAATAATAATAATATATAATATCGCCTACTTCATTTTTATTTATTACCACTATGTCCATGTGTGTGTGTGTGTACTGTTAATGTGTACTACATTGAAATCATTGATTTGATACAACTAACATCAAAACAACTACTATTGAAAAAATATAATAATAATATTGAAAAAAGTAATAAATCTTAAAGATAAGGCTTTATTAAGGTATCAGGTATGGTAACACTACAGTCACAGATAAGTTTATTAAGATTAGAATGTCAATTAATTAATTGTCATATATTTATTGTATTGTATATACATAACGATTTATTACTGTTTAAAGTTTAATTTACTCAAGCTACATATGAAATAGTAAATATTTAATAGAATAGACTATAGTGCTAGAGCATAGATTTACTGATTTACTATTAATTATTATAACTACCTAAATCACTGATATAACAACTTATTATTAAACAACTCTATTGGCAAAATGAGAAATCACTTGTAATCAAATTTACCTGTTTCTCCTATGTATGTAAGATTTACACACACAAAAATTATTATGATAATAAACGACAATGTCTAGAAAAATGTAAATCAGTTCAGTTTAACTCTTAAATATTATAGAGTATTATAATAGAATCTGTACTGTACTATTATTTTATTTCCTAATTTCAAATTAATCCTATTTCTCAGAAATTGTCTGATTTCAAATTAATCCCTTCCCAGTTTTAGACTAAACTACGCCACTAAAAGTAAAAGTATGTCCACATATTCAAATAACCGCCTCTAAAACTGACTGATTACGGTCTTGAGTGTTTATTTTTGAATTGCTAACTTCCTAAATTGCAACATAAACACCGTCCAGACTCTGCCATTTCGTTGAATCTTTACTCAACTGTGACATTATAAAATACTAGCAGACACGATGTTACTGTTAGAATAGACCACGATTAATTTAATTAGTGTGTGTATTTTTTTTCCTCCAGATTATTCTAAAACAAAAGGAATATGTAAAACATAAATAGGTACATTTCTGTGTTTAGTTGATTCTTCCGTGAACAGGGGTAGCTCGTAAATCAGCGGTTATGTTGAAACAAGGACAGTTGTGAGTCACCCAGTTGGAGCTAACCAAATATTGACAGCCTTCTTTTTCCTTACAGTAAAACTTGAGACCTTACAACTGTACGGTCAATAATTATGCAGGATTTAGGGCACCTGTAGTTTGCAGTGGTATATTTTATTTTAAGACGACGGCTTGTTGAAGCACATAAAATACGGTGTCTAGTATTTTGTTTATACACAAAGAAATATAAGTTATATTATACTCCTCGAGTCATTACACTGATCTACCGTCTAGATTTTAGTCTGTAGTGACCATCTACAATTTGGACGTAACAATTTCAATATACGTTTGTATATTAAAATGAAAATGATAAAAAAATGTAAAACACAATAATAAATAATAGCTGAATAATCCCTGAAATTACCAGTTTACTAGTACACTGCTATTATAACTAATAAATGTGCTACTCAACTGTAGAAATGTATATATAGAGAAAGGTAAAAGAAAAAAAAAACGGCTTGGTTAACGCTTCACGTAACAAGTGATCACCAGAAATCAGAACGACGTTTCGGCGCAAACGGCCTTCAACAGGAACAATATACAACACACGTAAAAATATATATTTAAAATTAAAAAAAAATAATAATAATAAATCATTTCGAATTTTAAATTATTTATTTAAATACATATTTGTACGTGTGTTGTATGTTTGATCCTGTTGAAGGCCTGTTGAGCCGAAACGTCGCTCTAGTTTGTGTTATTCACTTGTTACGTGAAGCTTTAACCAAACCGTTTTTTTTCTATTTTCTTATATATATATATATATATATATATATATATATAATATATATATATATATATATATTTTTTTTTTTTTTTTTTTTTCAATTTCTCCTCACTTTTAGCTTCACTGCAGCTTCATATGTAGATGTACATGTATTTATGTGCATTCTCTGTCTTGACCCTACTCAACTGTAGCGTTACACAGAGATACAACCAATGAAACTTTACTGAATCAAATCTTACTCCTATTTGTACCTTAATTCTGACAATGAATTAAAGTGAATTAAATTGCACGATAATGATAAATTCAATCCGTATCATTGTATTGTAATTGTGTATCTGTTATGTAGTTTGATAACAATCGTGAAGTATGGAATACAATATCACATGAGTCATCATCATTGGGTGCCGTCTCTGCATCGAAGGTTGGCTACCATGGAGCGCCATTCTGCTCTGTCTCTTGCTTTGATGGTGCAGATTGTCATAGGCTGACTTGTCCATCTTTTGACATTACTCGTCCATGTTAGTCTTAGTCTGCCGCTGCATCTTTTACCTTGTGTTTTCCCTTCCAATATTACTTTTAGTCGGCTGTTGTGTCTTTTACCATGCCCCAAAAATGTAATTAGTCTTGCTCTAATTGTGTTTTACTAGATCTCTTTCAGCTCAGGCCAAAATAGCATTTCAAAAAATGAAAAATATCTTATGCAACAAACCTATGTCAATTGAAATGAGAAAGAGAGTTCATCGGTGCTATATAGAACCAATTCTGACCTATGGAAGCGAATCATGGACAGTAGACAAACAAATGAAAAGACGATTAGAGGCCACAGTGATGGGATTTCTCAGAATGTTGAAAGTTCCCTGGACAGCTAAAAAGATCAATGAGGAAGTTCTAAAAGTGGCGAACACAAAAAGGGAGCTCTTAAAAAACATCAGAAAGAAGCAATCAATATTTTTCGGGCACATCATGAGAAGAGGAAAGTTGGAATACTTGGTTACAACTGGCAAAATAAAAGGAAAGAGAGATCGCGGGCGACAAAGAGAGAAAACAATGGATAGCTTGGTGTCATGGCATCCCCCCTCTCCCCCCTTTTTACCCGGTTCTAGGACTGTACGTGTCTGTTCACTAGCCACTCTCACTCCACTTCTCTGTGTATCCCCTTAGTCTCTCCGTTTCCCTACTTCCTTTCATCTCTAGGTACTACTGCCTGCGTACAATTCTCTTTGTATCCCCTTAGTCTCTCCGTTTCCCTACTTCCTTTCCTCTCTAGGTACTACTGCCTGCGTACAATTCTCTTGTATCCCCTTAGTCTCTCCGTTTCCCCACTTCCTTACCTCTTTAGGCACTACTGAATGCGTACCATCCCTCTATTCCTCCACTTCTTTCTGACTCCCTCTCTACCTATCCACTCCTGACCCACCGCCTCTCCTCCTATCTTTTGCCTGTCCTCTTGATGTATACTTCCTACTCCTCTTTATATATACATTCATAGTATCCCCCTCAGTCTCTCCGTTCCATACCTCTCTACCTCGCTGGGCCCCACTTCTTGCGTACCATCCCTCTATTATTCTCTTCTTTCTGACTCCCTCTCTTATCTATTCTCTCCTGACCCACCGCCGCTCCTCCGATCCTATTTTCCTATACATGATTCTTTCCTTTCTTATTCTTCCTTTTTATTTCTCTTCCTCGTATCAGTATTTCCTCCCTCTCCCTACCTGGCTATCCTCTCCAATTCCTCTGTTTGAATTAGCCCCCCCCCCCTTTCTGTTAGGCTCCTGTAGTTTTATGATCCTATTATCTTCTCTGTCTACCGCCCTTCGCCAGGCCTCTCCTCTGCTTTTGTTTCTTTTCATCCCTAGCAGTGGGTAGGGTTCGATCCAAACCGACGGCTTCCGGGTTCATCAGTAAAACGGCGCGGGCGTAATACCGACCACATTACCCGAAAATCATGTACCGAAGGTCTGTAAAATTTATGGTCACTAACACCATATTCCCTATACGCCACTTGGCGTGACGGGGGTACTTTACTTTTTTTTTTTGTATGCGTGCTGATAGGGAAATCATTGAAAGTACACAATGTTTGTAACGTCTTCACCTACGCCAGCAAAAGAGGGCTAATATCGTTTTATTCAAAACCTTCCCAGCACGCTCGTAATGCTAAAAACGGACGTCACAAACTTTTGTTGATTCCTTTCAGCAGGCTGACCTTATACTATAGATGTCTCTGATAATTTCCAATATTATGAAGAGACAATCATCATTTCTTGCCATGCAATGAAAAGAGAACAACTTGAATATATTGTAACAAGTGGAAAAATTGAGGGACGAAGAGATAGAGGGAAGCAAAGAGAAAAAATACCAGACAGCTTAAGAGAATGGCTTGGCAGGAGGTCAACAACAGAAATGATAAATAACTGTCGAGATAGAAAGTTGTGGAGAGACATGATCACCTACGCCAGCAGAATCGGTACTTGATGATGATGTCAGTGATAACATCATGCGAGGCTGCGGTAAAGCTGGACGGTGTAAGTAGGTTGGGAGGGGGGGCGGCAGCATAAAACTGTATGTTACAGCTTTACGAAACAAGTACAAAACAAATATATAAACGTTTCGACTACTAAGTCTTCATCAGTAAACAAGAGCACAAGACAAGATCGCATAGATTAATTAGATGTAGGAGTAGACCAGTCGTCCATGGACTCATAGAGCTAAGTATTCTATGTGATCTTGTGTTTGTTTAGTATTCTTGCTTCCTGATGAGAAATTTGGAGTCGAATCATCATCATCATCATAGAGTGCCATCTCGGCAACGAAGGTTGGCTACCATTCCACTCTGTCTTTTGCTTTGATGGTGCAGGTTGTCATAGGTTGACTTGTCAATCTTTTGATGTTACTCGTCCTTGTTAGTCTTGGTCTGCCTCTGCATCTTTTACCTTGTATTTTCCCTTCCAATATTACTTTTAGTAGGCTGTTGTGTCTTTTAACATGCCCCAAAAATGTCATTTGTCTTGTTCTAATTGTGTTTAGTAGTTCTCTTTTCATTTTTAGTTGTTTTAAAACTTCATCGTTTGTTTTCTTTTCTTTCCATCCAATTCTACCTATTCTTCTACAGATGGGAGTTGAAACGTTAAGTTATTTTGTTCTGTCCATATCTAGTAACGTTGCAGCATGCAATTTTATGTGTTCTCTTTCCTTTTTTTCTAAAGGTTGCTCTCTCTTTCCATAACTTACAGTCTACTGCTGTAGGTGGTGTCTTTGTACGAAGGTCTTGTTGAGCATTTTACTTGGTGCATATTATCTGCCTTATTTAATTGATAGCCTAAATGGTTGAAAAAGAGAATACAAGTAAAAGAGATGGGTGGATGGATGATAGTTGTCTAACACGAATAATAGAGAAAATAGCACAAGTGAATAATAGAGAAAATAGCACAAGTGAATAATAGAGAAAATAGCACAAGTGAATAATAGAGAAAATAGCACAAGTGATTAAAAAAGAAAACAGATGGATTGTGTGTGTGTGAGAGAGAGAGAGAGAGAGAGAGAGAGAGGGAGAGAGAGAAGGATAGAGGAGAGAGAAAGAGTGAAAGAAAGCAAGAAAGGAATGATAGTGTAGACAGTTATATAACATAGGTAGATATAAGTTGGGGAGGGGGAGAGATGGAATCTGAGTAGAACGAGGAGTTGGACAGGAAGAGAGTAAAGATAAATGATAAAAAGCAAGTGAGAAGATAATAGAGTAGATAGTTCAGCTATATAGATTAGATGAAGAGGAAAATCCAATATTAGATGGATAAGATAAGCTACATTAGATAGATTAGATTACTATAGATAGGCAGACAGACAGGCAGGTAGGTCGGAGGGTGGGTGGATGGATGGGAAAGATACGATACATTTAATAGATTAGATTAGAAACACAGATAGATAGATAGATAGATAGATAGATAGATAGATAGATAGATAGATAGATAGATAGATAGATAGATAGATAGATAGATAGATAGATAGATAGATAGATAGATAGATAGATAGATAGATAGATAGACAGATAGATGGATAAAGGTTAGACAGACGGGCAGGCAGACACACACAGAGAGAGAGAGAGAGAGAGAGATGTATATGTGTGAAGAAAGATAAGGGAAAATATATGACAGAATCCATGTTTTTTTCTGATTCAAACAATTTATTGTGAGGCTAGAAATAGTAAAACGGCAGCTGAATAAAAGTTTAACATTTGCAATGAAACAAAAGCAGCATTAAGACCAAGTTGCAACTATTTTATATTAAACTTTCCTGTTTTACATGGCTAAGGTGGGGTTGTAAGAGAAATTAACACTTTTTATTGTTACAAGTCTTTGAAAGTTGATTTAAACAAAAATAATGTAACATGACTGTTATTATGTCTCTGAGATAGTTGTTTGTTTGATGAACTTGAGTTTTTGTTGTTGTGTTTGTCTGTGATCCACCGCGACTGAACACACCTGTGAGTTAACTGATGTACTGAAATACTGACAGTGAGATTTTGGCTGCTGATTGCCCCTGTGAGCTGACTGACATTCTGAAATATTGACTATTGAATACCATTGTGAGTTAACTGATATACTGAAATACTGACAGTTGAATACCCCTGTGAGTTAACTGATGTACTGACAGATGAATACCCCTGTGAGTTAACTGATATACTGAAATACTGACAGTTGAATACCCCTGTGAGTTAACTGATATACTGAAATATTGGCTGTTGAATACCCCTGTGAGTTAACTGATATACTGATATATTGGCTGTTGAAAACACCTGTGAGTTAACAGATATACTGATATATTGGCTGTTGAATACACCTGTGAGTTAACTGATATATTGGCTGTTGAATACACCTGTGTGTTGACTGACATAGTGAAATATTGACTGTTGAATACCTCTGGAGTTGATTGACAGTGAAATATGGGCTGTTGATTGCCCCTGTGAGTGACATACTGAAACATTTGCTGTCGATTGCCCCTGTGAGTGACATACTGAAACATTGGCCGTTGATTGCCCCTGTGAGTGACATACTGAAACATTTGCTGTTGATTGCCCCTGTGAGTGACATACTGAAACATTGGCTGTTGATTGCCCCTGTGAGTGACATACTGAAATATTGACTGTTGAATACCTCTGGAGTTGATTGACAGTGAAATATGGGCTGTTGATTGCCCCTGTGAGTGACATACTGAAACATTGGCTGTTGATTACCCCTGTGAGTGACATACTGAAACATTGGCTGTTGATTGCCCTGTGAGTGACATACTGAAACATTGGCTGTTGATTGCCCCTGTGAGTGACATACTGAAACATTTGCTGTTGATTGCCTCTGTGAGTGACATACTGAAACATTGGCTGTTGATTGCCCCTGTGAGTGACATACTGAAACATTGGCTGTTGATTGCCCCTGTGAGTTTACTGATAAAATGAAATATTAGATGTTGAATACCCTGTGATTTGCTGTTTATATAACAAAGGTAAAGTGACTGAATAATCCAGTGAATAAACAGCCACATACAGAAATTGTAGTTCTTAAAAATAATTTTATGACTTGATCGACAAATTTAAATGTTGCTTATTGTATGTACAAGCTACTGTATTCGTACTGTTTTATATACTTACATTTTGGTTGCTTTATACATACGAGATGACTGTTTTACATATAGGTCTATACCTAAATGACATTTGTTGCATGTACCTGAGAGTAGACTGTTTGACATATCTAAACGACATTTGTTGCATGTACCTATCAGTAGACTGTTTGACATATCTAAACGACATTTGTTGCATGTACCTGTCAGTAGACTGTTTGATATACCTAAATGACATTTGTTGCATGTGCCTGAGAGTAGACTGTTTGACATATCTAAATGACATTTGTTGCATGTACCTGAGAGTAGACTATTTGACATATCTAAACGACATTTGTTGCATGTACCTATCAGTAGACTGTTTGATATACCTAAATGACATTTGTTGCATGTACCTGTGAGTAGACTGTTTGATATACCTAATGACATTTGTTGCATGTACCCCTATCATGTGATATTTTTAGTACTCTTGCAGATTGTTATTATCTCCCCTAACTCAATGAAGCAGAGTTACCCACCCTTTGACAGTTGAATTGAGTTGAGTGCGACAGGGAACATACCAACATTGTCATGCAAAAAAAAAAAGCATCAGTAGTATCATAATGAAAATATGACCAAAAACAGTAGTATCATGATGAAATTATGACAAAAAACAGTAGTATCATGATGAAAATGACAAAAAACAGTAGTATCATGATGAAAATATGACTAAAAGTATTCAAATTTTGCATGATGTGTGAAATGAAATAGCAACAAATATATTAGTGTTTGTTATTAATCATAAACATTGAGCATTCATATAAAGACACCAGTAATTTGAATATTTTTTTTAAATATTAAAACTTGATAGGAGCATAATGCATGATTTTGGAATATTATTTTGTAAAAATACACGTTATAAATTTGTTGGAATGTTAATTATTTAAATATCTTATCTATTTAGTATAATAGTTATTTTCAAAATAATTATTTAAACTCATTGCTGTACAGGACTGTGAGAAATTATCTTTTCTAGATCTGCCACAATGCCATACCTTCAGATCTTATTTCTCTACTCTGTCCTGACAATTCTCTAAGTCCTAATGAACCTTTCTTCCTATTCTCCCCCCCCCCCCAAAAAAAAAAAAAAAAAAAGTTTCAGTGGTGTTTTCATATAAACAGACTTTAATAGAAGTGTTAAGTATGTGGTTAGTTTCATTCATTCATTTTCCTCATGGGCATAAGACAGCCCATAGAGTGGAAATCATAGTTTTCCACAAATGACAATTTGCTGCTATTTCTTGTAGGTTTTTGTTGTTTTTTAGTCCCACGGTTGTGCCTTCCCTAGTAATTGTTCTGTGTGGTTATTCTCTTAATCTGCCTTGTTTTCTTTCACCATATGGTTCCCACATGAATACTTGATGGGGAAGTCTTTCTTTATTGATGCTGTTATGGACCCGGAAGCCTGTGAGCAGACGCCCTTCAGCTCCATGCCTTGTAAGTTTTTCTTCATTCATTCTCAGCACATAAAAGTAGTAAAGTACCCCCCGTCACGCCAAGTGGCGTATAGGGAAATATGGTGTTAGTGACCCTATATTTTACAGACCTTCAGCACATGATTTTTGGGGTAATGTGGTCGGTATTACGCCCGTGCTGTTTTACTTTCCCAGAAAAAATCCGGTACCCATTTAAGGCTGGGTGAACCCGGAGCCGTCGGTTGGGATCGAACCCTACCCTTGTCCGTAGTAGTCCAGTTCACTAACCACTGAGCTATCGCGGCTCCCACTAATTTTTAGGGAATTAGTAAAACCCAGGTGTCCTCGCCAGGGTACGAACCCGGCTGTTGCCGTGGTAAGCCAACCGCCTATCGATTGCGCTAACCGGACACCCATTCTCAGCACATGATTGATGTATTTTCAAAGTCTTTGTCTTATAAAGCTCAACATATATTCTTGTTTAGATTCATCTCTTATCCGTTCATGTTTAGTTTAGTCAAAAGAACATCTTCATAGGACAACGAACAACTCCATAGTTAAGTACATAGAAGTTTTAAGTACATAATAAAATATACATTTGCATAAGAAAAATACCGGAACATTGGAATATGATACAACAAGAGGGACAAGGTGATTGGTTGGTTTTGATTTCCTTTAACTAATTGTCATATGTAATCATATGTAAGACATTTTCTGTGCTTGGAAGTTTGAATTCTCTTCCCACTTTCAGATCTGGAACCAGATCAACCAACTATGTTCTGCTCCAAGATACTGTTGATACTAAGTCAAGGTTCTTTTATTTTCATTGCTCACCAACAGTTACATGCTGGCACATACAACTTTTCTGAGGCCAAAGGCATGTAACCATAAGTCTAAAGCAAGGGTGGGCTGTTGTTGTTCAGTGGTTAGTAAACTGGACTACTAAGGAAAAGAGTTTGAGTTTGATGCCAATCAATGGTTCCTAGATTCAATCAGCCTTAAATGGGTATGAGATTTTTATGGGAAAATAGGCTGGCTTGGAGGATAAGGGTAAAGGTACTCCCATAGCAATTGCTGTTAAGCAATAAAGTGTTGGTGACTTCATTGTACAAAGCCTCAGCTTCATAGGTGAGTGGCCAGTTCCCTTCCTTTTTTTCCCCAAAGAACATTTCTAGTACCCATTTAAAGACACTGGGTGGACCCCAAAATCCTTTTTTGATCAGAAAAAATTTGACCTCATATTGCAAACCTTCAGGTCAACAGGTGAGTGCACTAACCACAATGCTGTCATCATCACTGGCAAGCTGAGAAGCAATGGATACAGAAATGAGATCATCACTGGCAACCTGACAAGCAATGGAAACAGAAATGAAATCATCACACTACATGTAGAGCTTTTCCTCAATGCAAATGGATCAGCAAGACAATACTTGTCCATATATGGCTAGTGTGGGCATGGACCACTTTCAGAAACAACAGATTAATGTCTTAGCATGACCTGCAATTTAGGGAGCCACGATAGCTCAGTGGTTAGTGAACTGGACTACAAATGACAAGAGGTTCGATCCTGATCGACGGCTTCCGGGTTCACCCAGCCTTAAATGGGTACTGGATTTTTTTTTAGAAAGTAAAGCAGCATGGGCATAATACCGACCACAATATCCCAAAAATCATGTGTCGAAGGTCTGTAAAAATTGTAGTCACTAACACCATATTGCCTAATCACAACGTGGCATGACGGGGCTCTTTACTTTTTATGACCTGCTACTTCCCTGGACCTTTCTACCATCAAGCACATATGAGATGAACTGAAGCATAGACTGCAAAGAAAACAAAATCATCCTGAAAACTACCACCAGTTAGCAAAAGCATTAGAAGAAGAATAGAATAATAACCCAAACAATGGATCCACAGCATCACTGGCTTAATGAGAAGAGTCAAGCAGTGATAATAGCTTAAAGAAGGCATACATTACATGATACTGAAATCAAAATGTCAAATTTGTTTTGGGGTGCTATGCTTACTTTAGTTTTGATCTTTCTTGCTCGATGTTGGCAGCTGCCATGACCTTCAAGACAGCTAATCCTTTGCGGGACATGGTCCCAAAAACACAGGCTGTGATCAAACTTAACTCCGAGGTATGTCATCAACTTGTCCCTGGTCACCACATCAGCTCCCATTCGTACTACCAGTGTGGTCGTATTAACGATATGATTGTTAAGGGAGAACCATGAAACTAATGCTTTATTAGGATTAACCAAGGCACCTGAAACCCCACACCAGGAAGAAATGCGATCGAGTTCGTCTTGCATTGTGGAGGCGATTCCCCGTCTGTCTCTTCCCTGTCGATATACCAGAATATCATCAGCAAAAGTTATATATCTTCCCCTTCCATCCAGGTGTTGTTCCGATATATATATATCGAAATGTATAATATGAATATATTTATGTATATTATGTATATATTACATATATATATCATGCATGGATGATATATTGTATGAGACTGCTACTTGCTTATCTCATTGTGATACTCTTTTGCTTAATTAATTTTCACTTTTATAACTCAACAAGTAACCTTTAAGCCACCAGGTCAAGTGAAAAGCTTATAATTGAGATTTCAAGAAAACGATAATGTACAAAAGAAAAGCAATTTGCTGAGAAACTTAGCATCTGATCAAGAGTTATTTTAATGAAATGTGAAGTATGGGTATCAAGATGAGACACTGTGTGATATTTCAATGCATTAAAAAAATAAATAATATAAACTTTAATAAAATTTTTAATATTTTAAGTAGCCATTATAACAACAGTTCTTGTAAAAAAATGTGACTCAAAGTTTTGTACACAAAACAATAATGAGGATGCCAACAAACCATAATGTAATGAACAATACATTAAAAAATGCCTTTCTGTTTCTCTTCTTCCCTTCCATTCCATCAGTAGGTGAGTTTTTATAGCATTGACAGCTATTCTCCTCTAGTTGTCTCTGTCTTTAACTGCTGTCTGTGAGCTGGACAAGTCAACTCACTTATTCCTTGATATTGTTATTACAGGTTTTTCTGTTTATCTTTACATTTGACCTTCTCGCATTGCCTGAATGGTGATTTTTTTCTTCTTGCAATGTGTTATGTAGCCTCACTATCTTACATTTAATTTTTCCATGAAGGAAAATCATCACGCTAGTAGAAAACTTTCACTTTCTATATATATGGCCCTTTTCGTCTTGTCAGACGGTCTAGTGGAGGCTATTGCGTATTTTTTTGAGGTATTGTTTTTGCCGAACAGCTTCTCTCGTGGCTAATTCTACCAATGTTTGACAAACACACGCGGTCACATAATGAACAGGTCAGGCTTGCTGGTCCACAGGGTTTACCATCCTTTTTCATGAGTCTCTTCTCTTCTAAGTCCTGTCTTAGCACAGTCTCAAATGTTGTTATACCGTTCCTTATACGTGCTCTCCATGATGTGCGATCACTTTCTATACCAAGCCTCTTAATCGGTAATTAATTTTTAAATTTAAAATTGTGGTCTAAATATATATATCAGAACCTAAAAACATCTTCTTTCTAGCGATTTGTTTTTTAGCTCTGATATTAAGGTCAATGTTTCACAAGCATAAAGTAAGACTGATTAATGAGGGAGCGTTTCAGTTGTTTTAATTGTATATCTAATGTAATGTTCCTAATATTAAACAAAAATAACAAAACAAAATTGTGTATCAAAGCCTTGATAGATTGTTGCATAAGCAACATTAGAAGGTATAAAGAAAATATAACCTTAGATGATAGAAAGATTAATATGTAGCTTATAAGGCATCAACCTTAGATGACAGAAAGATTAATATGTGGCTTATAAGGCATCAACCTTAGATGACAGAAAGATTAACATGTAGCTTATAAGGCATCAACCTTAGATGACAGAAGATTAATATGTAGCTTATAAGGCATCAACCTTAGATGACAGAAAGATTAATATGTAGCTTATAAGGCATCAACCTTAGATGACAGAAAGATTAATATGTAGCTTATAAGGCATCAACCTTAGAGGACAGAAAGATTAATATGTAGCTTATAAGGCATCAACCTTAGATGACAGAAAGATTAATATGTAGCTTATAAGGCATCAACCTTACATGATAGAAAGATTAATATGTAACTTATAAGGCATCAACCTTAGATGATAGAAAGATTAATATGTAGCTTATAGGGCATCAACCTTAGATGATAGAAAGATTAATATGTAACTTATAAGGCATCAACCTTAGATGATAGAAAGATTAAGATGTAGCTTATAAGGCATCAACCTTAGATGATAGAAAGATTAATATGTAACTTATATTGGGATCAACCTTAGATGGCAGAAAGATTAATATGTAGCTTATAGGGCATCAACCTTAGATGACAGAAAGATTAATATGTGGCTTATAGGGCATCAACCTTAGATGACAGAAAGATTAATATGTAACTTATATTGGGATCAACCTTAGATGATAGAAAGATTAATATGTAACTTATATTGGGATCAACCTTAGATGACAGAAAGATTAATATGTAGTTTATAGGGCATCAACCTTAGATGACAGAAAGATTAATATGTAGCTTATAGGCATCAACCTTAGATGACAGAAAGATTAATATGTAGCTTATAGGGCATCAACCTTAGATGACAGAAAGATTAATATGTAACTTATATTGGGATCAACCTTAGATGACAGAAAGATTAATATGTAGCATATAGGGCATCAACCTTAGATGACAGAAGATTAATATGTAGCTTATAGGGCATCAACCTTAGATGACAGAAAGATTAATATGTAGCATATAGGGCATCAACCTTAGATGATAGAAAGATTAATATGTAGCTTATAAGGCATCAACCTTAGATGATAGAAAGATTAATATGTAGCTTATAGGGCATCAACCTTAGATGATAGAAAGATTAATATGTAGCTTATATTGTAATAAAACAGCAGTACAACTTATATGGCAATCAAGCAGCAGTATGGCTTATAATTAAATAGCAGCAACACGTAGGCTCAGCATTTTGTTCTCTTGGTCATAGACCAACAAAGCTGTCAGTGGCTTTAAACCTTGTGATGTCTTGCAGGTCAACAGCAAAGTTCAGCCACTCTGCACAATTTGTGGACTACCATTAAACAACACTATTTATCTCTGCCTTTACTCCATCTAGTCATCCACCATCATTATCATCATCCCATAACCTTTGGAGTAATTGGAACATCACAGACAGACTTCATCAACCTTCTCCATTTCTCTATATCTTCAGTCATTCTTTGGGATTCTGTAAATTCGAGACCTGTCTATTTTTTATGTTATCTTCCCATCTCTTTCTCTGCCTCTCCTCCTCGCTTCTTTCACATTTCCTTGAAGAATGGTCTTTGTCAGATGATCAAATTATGTAGCCAAACCTTCTCATTTTGCACTTCTTTACAGTAACCAAAAGGTCATCTTTTACTCTGATTACTTGTATCATTTTGCAAAACATTTTCATTTATGATATGATCTAAATAAAAGGTTCCCAAAATCTCATGATAACATTTCATTTCCATAGCTTGTATTTTCTTCTGTAGCTCTGTTGTAAGAGTCCATATATAAGCATGTAGAAAAACTTACATGGGTGCATAACAGCTTGATTTTAGAGCCAAGAGAGATATTCTTAATCATCCATGGTTTGCTTCCGTTACTTTCCTTCTAGATTCCACTGCATCACTGAATGACAGTTCTCGTGATTGATTGTGGATCTCTCCTGAGTATGTGACTAACTTATCCATCTCCTCATCTGGTTGGTTTGACTGTGCAATTCCTATTGACTGAGCAGTTATCAGATTTCTATTTAGTATTTTTTAAATTTCTATATAGTGTTAGTCATGCCTCGTATCGCTGTGTGCATGTCTGTGTTAGTCACATCTCATATCTTTGTGTGTGCATGTCTGTGTTAGTCACCTCTAGTGACTCAGGCAGATGGTGCAACTATTTTATATTAAACTTTCCTGTTTTACATGGCTAAGGTGGGGTTGTAAGAGAAATTAACACTTTTTATTGTTACAAGTCTTTGAAAGTTGATTTAAACAAAAAAAATGTAACATGACTGTTATTATGTCTCTGAGATAGTTGTTTGTTTGATGAACTTGAGTTTTTGTTGTTGTGTTTGTCTGTGATCCACCGCGACTGAACACACCTGTGAGTTAACTGATGTACTGAAATACTGACAGTGAGATTTTGGCTGCTGATTGCCCCTGTGAGCTGACTGACATTCTGAAATATTGACTATTGAATACCATTGTGAGTTAACTGATATACTGAAATACTGACAGTTGAATACCCCTGTGAGTTAACTGATGTACTGACAGATGAATACCCCTGTGAGTTAACTGATATACTGAAATACTGACAGTTGAATACCCCTGTGAGTTAACTGATATACTGAAATATTGGCTGTTGAATACCCCTGTGAGTTAACTGATATACTGATATATTGGCTGTTGAAAACACCTGTGAGTTAACAGATATACTGATATATTGGCTGTTGAATACACCTGTGAGTTAACTGATATATTGGCTGTTGAATACACCTGTGTGTTGACTGACATAGTGAAATATTGACTGTTGAATACCTCTGGAGTTGATTGACAGTGAAATATGGGCTGTTGATTGCCCCTGTGAGTGACATACTGAAACATTTGCTGTCGATTGCCCCTGTGAGTGACATACTGAAACATTGGCCGTTGATTGCCCCTGTGAGTGACATACTGAAACATTTGCTGTTGATTGCCCCTGTGAGTGACATACTGAAACATTGGCTGTTGATTGCCCCTGTGAGTGACATACTGAAATATTGACTGTTGAATACCTCTGGAGTTGATTGACAGTGAAATATGGGCTGTTGATTGCCCCTGTGAGTGACATACTGAAACATTGGCTGTTGATTACCCCTGTGAGTGACATACTGAAACATTGGCTGTTGATTGCCCTGTGAGTGACATACTGAAACATTGGCTGTTGATTGCCCCTGTGAGTGACATACTGAAACATTTGCTGTTGATTGCCTCTGTGAGTGACATACTGAAACATTGGCTGTTGATTGCCCCTGTGAGTGACATACTGAAACATTGGCTGTTGATTGCCCCTGTGAGTTTACTGATAAAATGAAATATTAGATGTTGAATACCCTGTGATTTGCTGTTTATATAACAAAGGTAAAGTGACTGAATAATCCAGTGAATAAACAGCCACATACAGAAATTGTAGTTCTTAAAAATAATTTTATGACTTGATCGACAAATTTAAATGTTGCTTATTGTATGTACAAGCTACTGTATTCGTACTGTTTTATATACTTACATTTTGGTTGCTTTATACATACGAGATGACTGTTTTACATATAGATTTTTATGGGAAAATAGGCTGGCTTGGAGGATAAGGGTAAAGGTACTCCCATAGCAATTGCTGTTAAGCAATAAAGTGTTGGTGACTTCATTGTACAAAGCCTCAGCTTCATAGGTGAGTGGCCAGTTCCCTTCCTTTTTTTCCCCAAAGAACATTTCTAGTACCCATTTAAAGACACTGGGTGGACCCCAAAATCCTTTTTTGATCAGAAAAAAATTTGACCTCATATTGCAAACCTTCAGGTCAACAGGTGAGTGCACTAACCACAATGCTGTCATCATCACTGGCAAGCTGAGAAGCAATGGATACAGAAATGAGATCATCACTGGCAACCTGACAAGCAATGGAAACAGAAATGAAATCATCACACTACATGTAGAGCTTTTCCTCAATGCAAATGGATCAGCAAGACAATACTTGTCCATATATGGCTAGTGTGGGCATGGACCACTTTCAGAAACAACAGATTAATGTCTTAGCATGACCTGCAATTTAGGGAGCCACGATAGCTCAGTGGTTAGTGAACTGGACTACAAATGACAAGAGGTTCGATCCTGATCGACGGCTTCCGGGTTCACCCAGCCTTAAATGGGTACTGGATTTTTTTTTAGAAAGTAAAGCAGCATGGGCATAATACCGACCACAATATCCCAAAAATCATGTGTCGAAGGTCTGTAAAAATTGTAGTCACTAACACCATATTGCCTAATCACAACGTGGCATGACGGGGCTCTTTACTTTTTATGACCTGCTACTTCCCTGGACCTTTCTACCATCAAGCACATATGAGATGAACTGAAGCATAGACTGCAAAGAAAACAAAATCATCCTGAAAACTACCACCAGTTAGCAAAAGCATTAGAAGAAGAATAGAATAATAACCCAAACAATGGATCCACAGCATCACTGGCTTAATGAGAAGAGTCAAGCAGTGATAATAGCTTAAAGAAGGCATACATTACATGATACTGAAATCAAAATGTCAAATTTGTTTTGGGGTGCTATGCTTACTTTAGTTTTGATCTTTCTTGCTCGATGTTGGCAGCTGCCATGACCTTCAAGACAGCTAATCCTTTGCGGGACATGGTCCCAAAAACACAGGCTGTGATCAAACTTAACTCCGAGGTATGTCATCAACTTGTCCCTGGTCACCACATCAGCTCCCATTCGTACTACCAGTGTGGTCGTATTAACGATATGATTGTTAAGGGAGAACCATGAAACTAATGCTTTATTAGGATTAACCAAGGCACCTGAAACCCCACACCAGGAAGAAATGCGATCGAGTTCGTCTTGCATTGTGGAGGCGATTCCCCGTCTGTCTCTTCCCTGTCGATATACCAGAATATCATCAGCAAAAGTTATATATCTTCCCCTTCCATCCAGGTGTTGTTCCGATATATATATATCGAAATGTATAATATGAATATATTTATGTATATTATGTATATATTACATATATATATCATGCATGGATGATATATTGTATGAGACTGCTACTTGCTTATCTCATTGTGATACTCTTTTGCTTAATTAATTTTCACTTTTATAACTCAACAAGTAACCTTTAAGCCACCAGGTCAAGTGAAAAGCTTATAATTGAGATTTCAAGAAAACGATAATGTACAAAAGAAAAGCAATTTGCTGAGAAACTTAGCATCTGATCAAGAGTTATTTTAATGAAATGTGAAGTATGGGTATCAAGATGAGACACTGTGTGATATTTCAATGCATTAAAAAAAATAAATAATATAAACTTTAATAAAATTTTTAATATTTTAAGTAGCCATTATAACAACAGTTCTTGTAAAAAAATGTGACTCAAAGTTTTGTACACAAAACAATAATGAGGATGCCAACAAACCATAATGTAATGAACAATACATTAAAAAATGCCTTTCTGTTTCTCTTCTTCCCTTCCATTCCATCAGTAGGTGAGTTTTTATAGCATTGACAGCTATTCTCCTCTAGTTGTCTCTGTCTTTAACTGCTGTCTGTGAGCTGGACAAGTCAACTCACTTATTCCTTGATATTGTTATTACAGGTTTTTCTGTTTATCTTTACATTTGACCTTCTCGCATTGCCTGAATGGTGATTTTTTTCTTCTTGCAATGTGTTATGTAGCCTCACTATCTTACATTTAATTTTTCCATGAAGGAAAATCATCACGCTAGTAGAAAACTTTCACTTTCTATATATATGGCCCTTTTCGTCTTGTCAGACGGTCTAGTGGAGGCTATTGCGTATTTTTTTGAGGTATTGTTTTTGCCGAACAGCTTCTCTCGTGGCTAATTCTACCAATGTTTGACAAACACACGCGGTCACATAATGAACAGGTCAGGCTTGCTGGTCCACAGGGTTTACCATCCTTTTTCATGAGTCTCTTCTCTTCTAAGTCCTGTCTTAGCACAGTCTCAAATGTTGTTATACCGTTCCTTATACGTGCTCTCCATGATGTGCGATCACTTTCTATACCAAGCCTCTTAATCGGTAATTAATTTTTAAATTTAAAATTGTGGTCTAAATATATATATCAGAACCTAAAAACATCTTCTTTCTAGCGATTTGTTTTTTAGCTCTGATATTAAGGTCAATGTTTCACAAGCATAAAGTAAGACTGATTAATGAGGGAGCGTTTCAGTTGTTTTAATTGTATATCTAATGTAATGTTCCTAATATTAAACAAAAATAACAAAACAAAATTGTGTATCAAAGCCTTGATAGATTGTTGCATAAGCAACATTAGAAGGTATAAAGAAAATATAACCTTAGATGATAGAAAGATTAATATGTAGCTTATAAGGCATCAACCTTAGATGACAGAAAGATTAATATGTGGCTTATAAGGCATCAACCTTAGATGACAGAAAGATTAACATGTAGCTTATAAGGCATCAACCTTAGATGACAGAAAGATTAATATGTAGCTTATAAGGCATCAACCTTAGATGACAGAAAGATTAATATGTAGCTTATAAGGCATCAACCTTAGATGACAGAAAGATTAATATGTAGCTTATAAGGCATCAACCTTAGAGGACAGAAAGATTAATATGTAGCTTATAAGGCATCAACCTTAGATGACAGAAAGATTAATATGTAGCTTATAAGGCATCAACCTTACATGATAGAAAGATTAATATGTAACTTATAAGGCATCAACCTTAGATGATAGAAAGATTAATATGTAGCTTATAGGGCATCAACCTTAGATGATAGAAAGATTAATATGTAACTTATAAGGCATCAACCTTAGATGATAGAAAGATTAAGATGTAGCTTATAAGGCATCAACCTTAGATGATAGAAAGATTAATATGTAACTTATATTGGGATCAACCTTAGATGGCAGAAAGATTAATATGTAGCTTATAGGGCATCAACCTTAGATGACAGAAAGATTAATATGTGGCTTATAGGGCATCAACCTTAGATGACAGAAAGATTAATATGTAACTTATATTGGGATCAACCTTAGATGATAGAAAGATTAATATGTAACTTATATTGGGATCAACCTTAGATGACAGAAAGATTAATATGTAGTTTATAGGGCATCAACCTTAGATGACAGAAAGATTAATATGTAGCTTATAGGCATCAACCTTAGATGACAGAAAGATTAATATGTAACTTATATTGGGATCAACCTTAGATGACAGAAAGATTAATATGTAGCATATAGGGCATCAACCTTAGATGACAGAAAGATTAATATGTAGCTTATAGGGCATCAACCTTAGATGACAGAAAGATTAATATGTAGCTTATAGGGCATCAACCTTAGATGATAGAAAGATTAATATGTAGCTTATAAGGCATCAACCTTAGATGATAGAAAGATTAATATGTAGCTTATAGGGCATCAACCTTAGATGATAGAAAGATTAATATGTAGCTTATATTGTAATAAAACAGCAGTACAACTTATATGGCAATCAAGCAGCAGTATGGCTTATAATTAAATAGCAGCAACACGTAGGCTCAGCATTTTGTTCTCTTGGTCATAGACCAACAAAGCTGTCAGTGGCTATAAACCTTGTGATGTCTTGCAGGTCAACAGCAAAGTTCAGCCACTCTGCACAATTTGTGGACTACCATTAAACAACACTATTTATCTCTGCCTTTACTCCATCTAGTCATCCACCATCATTATCATCATCCCATAACCTTTGGAGTAATTGGAACATCACAGACAGACTTCATCAACCTTCTCCATTTCTCTATATCTTCAGTCATTCTTTGGGATTCTGTAAATTCGAGACCTGTCTATTTTTTATGTTATCTTCCCATCTCTTTCTCTGCCTCTCCTCCTCGCTTCTTTCACATTTCCTTGAAGAATGGTCTTTGTCAGATGATCAAATTATGTAGCCAAACCTTCTCATTTTGCACTTCTTTACAGTAACCAAAAGGTCATCTTTTACTCTGATTACTTGTATCATTTTGCAAAACATTTTCATTTATGATATGATCTAAATAAAAGGTTCCCAAAATCTCATGATAACATTTCATTTCCATAGCTTGTATTTTCTTCTGTAGCTCTGTTGTAAGAGTCCATATATAAGCATGTAGAAAAACTTACATGGGTGCATAACAGCTTGATTTTAGAGCCAAGAGAGATATTCTTAATCATCCATGGTTTGCTTCCGTTACTTTCCTTCTAGATTCCACTGCATCACTGAATGACAGTTCTCGTGATTGATTGTGGATCTCTCCTGAGTATGTGACTAACTTATCCATCTCCTCATCTGGTTGGTTTGACTGTGCAATTCCTATTGACTGAGCAGTTATCAGATTTCTATTTAGTATTTTTTAAATTTCTATATAGTGTTAGTCATGCCTCGTATCGCTGTGTGCATGTCTGTGTTAGTCACATCTCATATCTTTGTGTGTGCATGTCTGTGTTAGTCACCTCTAGTGACTCAGGCAGATGGTGCAACTATTTTATATTAAACTTTCCTGTTTTACATGGCTAAGGTGGGGTTGTAAGAGAAATTAACACTTTTTATTGTTACAAGTCTTTGAAAGTTGATTTAAACAAAAAAAATGTAACATGACTGTTATTATGTCTCTGAGATAGTTGTTTGTTTGATGAACTTGAGTTTTTGTTGTTGTGTTTGTCTGTGATCCACCGCGACTGAACACACCTGTGAGTTAACTGATGTACTGAAATACTGACAGTGAGATTTTGGCTGCTGATTGCCCCTGTGAGCTGACTGACATTCTGAAATATTGACTATTGAATACCATTGTGAGTTAACTGATATACTGAAATACTGACAGTTGAATACCCCTGTGAGTTAACTGATGTACTGACAGATGAATACCCCTGTGAGTTAACTGATATACTGAAATACTGACAGTTGAATACCCCTGTGAGTTAACTGATATACTGAAATATTGGCTGTTGAATACCCCTGTGAGTTAACTGATATACTGATATATTGGCTGTTGAAAACACCTGTGAGTTAACAGATATACTGATATATTGGCTGTTGAATACACCTGTGAGTTAACTGATATATTGGCTGTTGAATACACCTGTGTGTTGACTGACATAGTGAAATATTGACTGTTGAATACCTCTGGAGTTGATTGACAGTGAAATATGGGCTGTTGATTGCCCCTGTGAGTGACATACTGAAACATTTGCTGTCGATTGCCCCTGTGAGTGACATACTGAAACATTGGCCGTTGATTGCCCCTGTGAGTGACATACTGAAACATTTGCTGTTGATTGCCCCTGTGAGTGACATACTGAAACATTGGCTGTTGATTGCCCCTGTGAGTGACATACTGAAATATTGACTGTTGAATACCTCTGGAGTTGATTGACAGTGAAATATGGGCTGTTGATTGCCCCTGTGAGTGACATACTGAAACATTGGCTGTTGATTACCCCTGTGAGTGACATACTGAAACATTGGCTGTTGATTGCCCTGTGAGTGACATACTGAAACATTGGCTGTTGATTGCCCCTGTGAGTGACATACTGAAACATTTGCTGTTGATTGCCTCTGTGAGTGACATACTGAAACATTGGCTGTTGATTGCCCCTGTGAGTGACATACTGAAACATTGGCTGTTGATTGCCCCTGTGAGTTTACTGATAAAATGAAATATTAGATGTTGAATACCCTGTGATTTGCTGTTTATATAACAAAGGTAAAGTGACTGAATAATCCAGTGAATAAACAGCCACATACAGAAATTGTAGTTCTTAAAAATAATTTTATGACTTGATCGACAAATTTAAATGTTGCTTATTGTATGTACAAGCTACTGTATTCGTACTGTTTTATATACTTACATTTTGGTTGCTTTATACATACGAGATGACTGTTTTACATATAGATTTTTATGGGAAAATAGGCTGGCTTGGAGGATAAGGGTAAAGGTACTCCCATAGCAATTGCTGTTAAGCAATAAAGTGTTGGTGACTTCATTGTACAAAGCCTCAGCTTCATAGGTGAGTGGCCAGTTCCCTTCCTTTTTTTCCCAAAGAACATTTCTAGTACCCATTTAAAGACACTGGGTGGACCCCAAAATCCTTTTTTGATCAGAAAAAAATTTGACCTCATATTGCAAACCTTCAGGTCAACAGGTGAGTGCACTAACCACAATGCTGTCATCATCACTGGCAAGCTGAGAAGCAATGGATACAGAAATGAGATCATCACTGGCAACCTGACAAGCAATGGAAACAGAAATGAAATCATCACACTACATGTAGAGCTTTTCCTCAATGCAAATGGATCAGCAAGACAATACTTGTCCATATATGGCTAGTGTGGGCATGGACCACTTTCAGAAACAACAGATTAATGTCTTAGCATGACCTGCAATTTAGGGAGCCACGATAGCTCAGTGGTTAGTGAACTGGACTACAAATGACAAGAGGTTCGATCCTGATCGACGGCTTCCGGGTTCACCCAGCCTTAAATGGGTACTGGATTTTTTTTTAGAAAGTAAAGCAGCATGGGCATAATACCGACCACAATATCCCAAAAATCATGTGTCGAAGGTCTGTAAAAATTGTAGTCACTAACACCATATTGCCTAATCACAACGTGGCATGACGGGGCTCTTTACTTTTTATGACCTGCTACTTCCCTGGACCTTTCTACCATCAAGCACATATGAGATGAACTGAAGCATAGACTGCAAAGAAAACAAAATCATCCTGAAAACTACCACCAGTTAGCAAAAGCATTAGAAGAAGAATAGAATAATAACCCAAACAATGGATCCACAGCATCACTGGCTTAATGAGAAGAGTCAAGCAGTGATAATAGCTTAAAGAAGGCATACATTACATGATACTGAAATCAAAATGTCAAATTTGTTTTGGGGTGCTATGCTTACTTTAGTTTTGATCTTTCTTGCTCGATGTTGGCAGCTGCCATGACCTTCAAGACAGCTAATCCTTTGCGGGACATGGTCCCAAAAACACAGGCTGTGATCAAACTTAACTCCGAGGTATGTCATCAACTTGTCCCTGGTCACCACATCAGCTCCCATTCGTACTACCAGTGTGGTCGTATTAACGATATGATTGTTAAGGGAGAACCATGAAACTAATGCTTTATTAGGATTAACCAAGGCACCTGAAACCCCACACCAGGAAGAAATGCGATCGAGTTCGTCTTGCATTGTGGAGGCGATTCCCGTCTGTCTCTTCCCTGTCGATATACCAGAATATCATCAGCAAAAGTTATATATCTTCCCCTTCCATCCAGGTGTTGTTCCGATATATATATATCGAAATGTATAATATGAATATATTTATGTATATTATGTATATATTACATATATATATCATGCATGGATGATATATTGTATGAGACTGCTACTTGCTTATCTCATTGTGATACTCTTTTGCTTAATTAATTTTCACTTTTATAACTCAACAAGTAACCTTTAAGCCACCAGGTCAAGTGAAAAGCTTATAATTGAGATTTCAAGAAAACGATAATGTACAAAAGAAAAGCAATTTGCTGAGAAACTTAGCATCTGATCAAGAGTTATTTTAATGAAATGTGAAGTATGGGTATCAAGATGAGACACTGTGTGATATTTCAATGCATTAAAAAAAAATAAATAATATAAACTTTAATAAAATTTTTAATATTTTAAGTAGCCATTATAACAACAGTTCTTGTAAAAAAATGTGACTCAAAGTTTTGTACACAAAACAATAATGAGGATGCCAACAAACCATAATGTAATGAACAATACATTAAAAAATGCCTTTCTGTTTCTCTTCTTCCCTTCCATTCCATCAGTAGGTGAGTTTTTATAGCATTGACAGCTATTCTCCTCTAGTTGTCTCTGTCTTTAACTGCTGTCTGTGAGCTGGACAAGTCAACTCACTTATTCCTTGATATTGTTATTACAGGTTTTTCTGTTTATCTTTACATTTGACCTTCTCGCATTGCCTGAATGGTGATTTTTTTCTTCTTGCAATGTGTTATGTAGCCTCACTATCTTACATTTAATTTTTCCATGAAGGAAAATCATCACGCTAGTAGAAAACTTTCACTTTCTATATATATGGCCCTTTTCGTCTTGTCAGACGGTCTAGTGGAGGCTATTGCGTATTTTTTTGAGGTATTGTTTTTGCCGAACAGCTTCTCTCGTGGCTAATTCTACCAATGTTTGACAAACACACGCGGTCACATAATGAACAGGTCAGGCTTGCTGGTCCACAGGGTTTACCATCCTTTTTCATGAGTCTCTTCTCTTCTAAGTCCTGTCTTAGCACAGTCTCAAATGTTGTTATACCGTTCCTTATACGTGCTCTCCATGATGTGCGATCACTTTCTATACCAAGCCTCTTAATCGGTAATTAATTTTTAAATTTAAAATTGTGGTCTAAATATATATATCAGAACCTAAAAACATCTTCTTTCTAGCGATTTGTTTTTTAGCTCTGATATTAAGGTCAATGTTTCACAAGCATAAAGTAAGACTGATTAATGAGGGAGCGTTTCAGTTGTTTTAATTGTATATCTAATGTAATGTTCCTAATATTAAACAAAAATAACAAAACAAAATTGTGTATCAAAGCCTTGATAGATTGTTGCATAAGCAACATTAGAAGGTATAAAGAAAATATAACCTTAGATGATAGAAAGATTAATATGTAGCTTATAAGGCATCAACCTTAGATGACAGAAAGATTAATATGTGGCTTATAAGGCATCAACCTTAGATGACAGAAAGATTAACATGTAGCTTATAAGGCATCAACCTTAGATGACAGAAAGATTAATATGTAGCTTATAAGGCATCAACCTTAGATGACAGAAAGATTAATATGTAGCTTATAAGGCATCAACCTTAGATGACAGAAAGATTAATATGTAGCTTATAAGGCATCAACCTTAGAGGACAGAAAGATTAATATGTAGCTTATAAGGCATCAACCTTAGATGACAGAAAGATTAATATGTAGCTTATAAGGCATCAACCTTACATGATAGAAAGATTAATATGTAACTTATAAGGCATCAACCTTAGATGATAGAAAGATTAATATGTAGCTTATAGGGCATCAACCTTAGATGATAGAAAGATTAATATGTAACTTATAAGGCATCAACCTTAGATGATAGAAAGATTAAGATGTAGCTTATAAGGCATCAACCTTAGATGATAGAAAGATTAATATGTAACTTATATTGGGATCAACCTTAGATGGCAGAAAGATTAATATGTAGCTTATAGGGCATCAACCTTAGATGACAGAAAGATTAATATGTGGCTTATAGGGCATCAACCTTAGATGACAGAAAGATTAATATGTAACTTATATTGGGATCAACCTTAGATGATAGAAAGATTAATATGTAACTTATATTGGGATCAACCTTAGATGACAGAAAGATTAATATGTAGTTTATAGGGCATCAACCTTAGATGACAGAAAGATTAATATGTAGCTTATAGGCATCAACCTTAGATGACAGAAAGATTAATATGTAGCTTATAGGGCATCAACCTTAGATGACAGAAAGATTAATATGTAACTTATATTGGGATCAACCTTAGATGACAGAAAGATTAATATGTAGCATATAGGGCATCAACCTTAGATGACAGAAAGATTAATATGTAGCTTATAGGGCATCAACCTTAGATGACAGAAAGATTAATATGTAGCTTATAGGGCATCAACCTTAGATGATAGAAAGATTAATATGTAGCTTATAAGGCATCAACCTTAGATGATAGAAAGATTAATATGTAGCTTATAGGGCATCAACCTTAGATGATAGAAAGATTAATATGTAGCTTATATTGTAATAAAACAGCAGTACAACTTATATGGCAATCAAGCAGCAGTATGGCTTATAATTAAATAGCAGCAACACGTAGGCTCAGCATTTTGTTCTCTTGGTCATAGACCAACAAAGCTGTCAGTGGCTATAAACCTTGTGATGTCTTGCAGGTCAACAGCAAAGTTCAGCCACTCTGCACAATTTGTGGACTACCATTAAACAACACTATTTATCTCTGCCTTTACTCCATCTAGTCATCCACCATCATTATCATCATCCCATAACCTTTGGAGTAATTGGAACATCACAGACAGACTTCATCAACCTTCTCCATTTCTCTATATCTTCAGTCATTCTTTGGGATTCTGTAAATTCGAGACCTGTCTATTTTTTATGTTATCTTCCCATCTCTTTCTCTGCCTCTCCTCCTCGCTTCTTTCACATTTCCTTGAAGAATGGTCTTTGTCAGATGATCAAATTATGTAGCCAAACCTTCTCATTTTGCACTTCTTTACAGTAACCAAAAGGTCATCTTTTACTCTGATTACTTGTATCATTTTGCAAAACATTTTCATTTATGATATGATCTAAATAAAAGGTTCCCAAAATCTCATGATAACATTTCATTTCCATAGCTTGTATTTTCTTCTGTAGCTCTGTTGTAAGAGTCCATATATAAGCATGTAGAAAAACTTACATGGGTGCATAACAGCTTGATTTTAGAGCCAAGAGAGATATTCTTAATCATCCATGGTTTGCTTCCGTTACTTTCCTTCTAGATTCCACTGCATCACTGAATGACAGTTCTCGTGATTGATTGTGGATCTCTCCTGAGTATGTGACTAACTTATCCATCTCCTCATCTGGTTGGTTTGACTGTGCAATTCCTCTTGACTGAGCAGTTATCAGATTTCTATTTAGTATTTTTTAAATTTCTATATAGTGTTAGTCATGCCTCGTATCGCTGTGTGTATGTCTGTGTTAGTCACATCTCATATCTTTGTGTGTGCATGTCTGTGTTAGTCACCTCTAGTGACTCAGGCAGATGGTGCTCGTAAACCTGGGAGGGCCGACCATCTAAGGGCAGAATCCCCCTACAGAAAAGACAATCTGCTGCCTTGCAGGAAGATTGGGGACAATCAAAGGCTAAGGAAAGCAAACCTGAATAAAATGCTGACTGAAATCGGATGCACTGGGCCACTGGTGCAGAACACAGTGCAACGTTTTAACGGGTGTTCAATCAGAGTGGATCTGGCAGACTCTAATTGTGATGTTCTGTCTGTGGGGGTGATCAACATACTTAACCTGACAGCTGACTTCATGTGAGAGTCTGGAATCCTACTCTGATTGAGTCCTGATCGCAGAGAGAGAAATTTCTATTTAGATTAACCACAATATTTACACAGGTTGCTTTAAGTGATGGCAGTTTTGTTTTCCTGATCTTCTTCAGCATTTACATCTAACATTGTATCTTCACAAAAAAGGGTCTCAGAAGTTTTACCATCTATAACCGCAGAGTACCCAGCAAGCACGTCATGCATGACTGTATTAGTAGTAGTAGCCTACATTAGTCATAGTTGACTATGGATTTTTCAGCGCCCCTAGAAATGTTATTTTTTTCTGTTCTTTTGCAGTGTATTCTCTTTTTCTATGAATCTGCCTGCTTCTTGTTTGAGTTGAAGCTTTAGAGACTTTATACCAATGTCTGAAAACAAAAGTTTTGCCCACAGAAACAAGTCTGCATGCCAAATTAGGGAAACCTGTGAAGATCACAAGCCCAGATCATGATCCTTGTAAGTCTAAGACGTACATTAAACAATTTATCACTGAAAAAGATATGACCCTGTGAATGAAAACTTTCAATACAAATATTTTAAAAATAAATTTAGCCTGCACAGCGATGCAATTATCACATTAACCTGTGATAAGGGTGTCCGGTTAGCGCAATTGATAGGCGGTTGGCTTACCACGGCAACAGCCGGGGTTCGTACCCTGGCGAGGACACCTGGGTTTTACTAATTCCCTAAATATTAGTACCTCTGAAGTCAGAGTAAATCTGCCTGCATGGCGAGGGGCATCCTGTAATGGGATAAAACAGACTTTACACGCAAAATTCAGTCCCACAAAATTGAGTGGGTGGGACTTCGTCAGAGGTCAAAGCTGACGAAAGCGAACGAACGAACGAACCTGTGATAGAAGACAGTTGTCTGAAATATTCAAAAAGTTGAATTAAAAATTCATTCGGTTATATTAACTTTTAAATATATTTGTTATAACCAAATTACCGTAACACTATATATAACATTGTCTTTATAAATAACTTAAAAATAAACAAATCAATATGTCAAAAATCTAAAATCAATAGTGTGATGCATATTTTAAAAAAAAAAGCAAACTCTAACAGCATCTGAGCTGTACAATATTCATGCAGCTTTGCTTTGTATTACAAGCAGTTATAAATTGCAATAAATATTGCAATTAAAATGTCAAAAATAGTGTAGAAACAAATCTGCCACAGGGAATAGTTATCTACGGAAGTGCATATCCAATCGGTAAACATTAATATTGACAATATGCAAATTAATTGTTCAAAATTATCAGGTTTTTTTTTTAGGTAAAGGTAAAGGTAAATTACGAGACTTGAACCGGCGTCTTAGCACGTGAGTTTACACCCATATGTGCTCGGCCGCCTATTCAGATATGTTCGGATATTTTTGTATAGTGTAGCCTCAAGCATCAAAACTCAGATGCGAAGCGACATTCCTCACCTTCCCAGGGTAATACCCTTGTACCCATTTCTGCCAACGGCTGGGTCGACCGTGGGGGTATTTTTTTTTTTCCAACCACGAGTACAATTCACACTGCTCCCAGCGGGAATCGAACACGGGTTGTCCGAACGTCGGTAGTCCAGTCGGCTGGTTTTCCCAACTAGGCTACCGAGGCCCCCGGTGGGGAAGTTAACTGGTGACAGCGTTATCATTGCACTGGGTAGACCAAAAGGTGACCCGGATATTGAAGAGATGGTAAAGGATATGAACAATGATAGATTCTGTCACCTTCAGTTATACACCAATTTTTCATTTTTCTTTCCCCATAATCTCATGGTTGCTCAATCTTTCCTATGTCAAGTATGGATAAATACTTTATATATCGCTTAACCACTTCTTTATCATTTGTCAGAATATCCTAAAATAAGGTAAATTTTGGATATCCTGGTTATGCTCCATGTATCTGGATTTTATACCCCACATTATGAGGCATTTTGCAGATGAGCATTAAAAAAAGAGAGATATTTAAATTGTTATGAATCAATGAATGGTCAAAACATTAGATCCAAGAAAATCTATCAAGGTTTGAGAATTTTAACCCAAGATTACAATAACAACATAAAAATTACTACAGCAAAACACAAATTCCTCAAAATTCAATTTCCTGTGTTCAAACATTACCCCACTTCATGTACCTACCTAATATACTACTTCCAGTGACCCCTAAGTGTTTAATTTGTTTCCATTGCTATTGGATTTTTAAAAATCCTGAGATACATTGTTTAATGCAGAAAAAAAAAGAAACAAATTTTCAAGAAATTGGCAGTTCTTCCTTTTTTATATTTTTTTCTGTGACCAGGGAAATTTCCTCCATCACTGGTTGACATCAAACAACCATTTGTGACCAGGGTAATTTCCTCCATCATTGGTTGACATCAAACAACCCTTTGTGACCATGGAAATTTCCTCCATCACTGGTTGACATCAAACAACCCTTTGTGACTAGGGAAATTTCCTCCATCATTGGTTGACATCAAACAACCCTTTGTGACTAGGAAAATTTCCTCCATCACTGGTTGACATCAAACAACCTTTTGTGACCAGGGAAATTTCCTCCATCACTGGTTGACATCAAACAACCCTTTGTGACCAGGGAAATTTCCTCCATCACTGGTTGACATCAAACAACCCTTTGTGACCAGGGAAATTTCCTCCATCACTGGTTGACATCAAACAACCCTTTGTGACTAGGGAAACGCAATGAATAATGCTATGAGGTAGCCTAACATACCGACAGACTTACAGCGACCGTACCGATAGACATTGTAACACATCCTGCCATGAAGTGAAACTAAGGTCATAAATCCTGAGCCAGAAATTTCAAGTCCCCGTATTTTGTCTAGTGTGAACACAAAACCCAGTGTGTCAAATGTTCAGAGAAATTACTATTTTTAAAACACCTATATTTACATTTAAGTGGTAGTAATTTTTACTGTGGTATCGTAACTGGGAGAGTTACAGATAGGTATCGTAATCTAGGGTTAAATATTATGCTCACCTGCGGTGTGGGCAGTTATTTTAAACTTTAAAATCATGAAATGAAACTTTGATCTTTTGCTTTGAATAATGAATATTCTGAAGGCCCTTGAAGACGGCAGTCATCATCATCATTGAGTGCCATCTCTGCACTGAAGGTTGGCTACCATGGAGTGCCATTCTGCTCTGTCACTTGCTTTGATAGTGCAGTTTGTCATAGGCTGACTTGTCCATCTTTTAATGTTACTTGTCCATGTTAGTCTTGGTCTGCCTCTGCCTCTTTTACCTTGTATTTTCCCTTCCAAGATTACTTTTAGTAGGCTGCTGCATCTTTTAACATGCCCCAAAAAGACTGCGGTCACTGTCTTCAATTCCAGCTAAAGATTACTGCAGTGTAAGTTCTGTACAGTTTGATGATCACCTTTGTTTCAGAGAGCCTGGCTATACCTACAGAGTACATATACTGTGCTGATTGTTTCATAAACAAAGGAATTAGAGTTAGCAGACAATGCTAGAGTTCAATTATATTATAGTGGTCCTAAACATAATAAGTATGAACAATATGTGTTGGAGAAAGTTTTGTTCATTCTAACAGAGAATGTCACTAATTAGAAAATCAAGGGAATTGTTAGTGATCTGGGCAAGCATTAATTTTGTTAAAAGTGGCACGTATAATGTAACAACTTAGAGTAATGAATCATTAGTACATTAATTATTGTGGCACATAATTACTGTTGTGTGAGATCAATATTTTGTTATTATTTTGACAACATGAAATGGTCTATTTTTATTTTTAATAAATAATTATATTTTAATATTATATATATATGGCGATTTGATAAAATATCTTTAAAAGAAATTATATATATATATATATATCATATAGATAGATATATATATATATATATATATATATATATATATATATATAAGAATTGTTATAGCAATATTATTTTAAAAGGTTTGTATAGATGCTGAGACATATTAATGAGGAAGAATGAATTGGTCCATTAATGGGAAATAAAGAACTGGTACAAAAATAAAAATGACTGTTTTGATTCAAAAATAAGAAGGAAACACTGGGCACTGGGTCATTAATGGAAATTGAAGAATTGGTCCACATTGGCGGGAAGAAAAAGAGTGGATAAATAATGGAAAGGAAGAAAAATAATTGGTATACTAATGAGGAAGAATAAAGTGGTTCATTAATTGGGAAGGAAGAGTCAGGGGCCGAATTGATAATTTGTTGTACTCCAAACCAGAAAGTGCAGAGACGCAAATCATGGTAAGGCCAAAATAATTTATTTTATTAGGAATAAAATAATAACTCTGGCCCAAACACCTCATGGTCCCTGCACTGTACAAATGGCATTCATTATCTGGTCCTATAAGTCCCCCTGGCAGAACAAGGAAATAGGATACATGCCATAAAGATAGTTTTTATTATCATTAAAGTTAATAGGGAAGAAAGAATTTATTAATCAATGGGGGAGGAGATAGTTAATTCAGAGACTGAGTGGCCTAGAGATTAAGTTATCATTGCCTGGACGAGATTGTCATAGAATCCTGAAACGACAGTTGAGATTTTTTTTCTCTTCTAATCAGTGATTTCTTCATGACTTTACCCTCCCCCAGTCTCTGGGTAGTGAGATCCGATGTCTAGCCCTCTTGGAAAATGAAAAAAAAAACCAAAAAAACAGTAGGTCCTGCACATTAAAGAACCCTTGGCAGCTAAATGTAAAAAGAGAGGCCAAAACAGCTGCTGCAAAGGAAAAACTGCTATGCAATTAAAAATCTATTACCCTGAAGACAGATGTGTCGGGCAACAAGGTGTAGATATTACGGCTTGCTTTAAGCTAGTAACACAACCACATCTACGCCTACTCAATAGGTGAACACTAGGTCAGATTTTGTTCATTAATGGAGATGAATGGGTTGGTCCATTAATGGGGAGGAATAAAATAACTGGTCCATTTATGTTCAGAGTGTAATGATGATGACCTGCAAATAGCTCAATAACCGGTCCATTTATGTTCAGAGTGTAATGATGACGACCTGCAAATAGCTCAATAACTGGTCCATTTATGTTCAGAGTGTAATGATGATGACCTGCAAATAGCTCAATAACTGGTCCATTTATGTTGAGAGTGTAATGATGATGAACTGCAAATAGCTCAATAACTGGTCCATTTATGTTCAGAGTGTAATGATGATGAACTGCAAATAGCTCAATAACTGGTCCATTTATGTTGAGAGTGTAATGATGATGAACTGCAAATAGCTCAATAACTGGTCCATTTATGTTGAGAGTGTAATGATGATGACCAGCAAATAGCTCAATAACTGGTCCATTTATGTTCAGAGTGTAATGATGATGACCTGCAAATAACTCAATAACTGGTCCATTTATGTTCAGAGTGTAATGATGATGACCTGCAAATAACTCAATAACTGGTCCATTTATGTTCAGAGTGTAATGATGATGACCTGCAAATAACTCAATAACTGATCCATTTATGTTCAGAGTGTAATGATGATGACCTGCAAATAACTCAATAACTGATCCACTAAAGGGGAAGATTGAATTAGTTCACTACTTTGGACAAGCAAATTGGTACATTAATGGGGAAGGGTGATTTTTTTTCATTTCGTTTCTTGTTATGAAATTTAGGTTCAGTGTTGAATGGGAATAAATTGAATAAAAAATGTGGATAAAAAATAACTCAATCATGGTGAGGAAGTAATGCGGTTTTTGTTAATTTGGAGGAATGATCTCTATTGAGACGTGAAAGTTGCTTAAAGAGCAGTATGGAAGGCGGCTAGCAACCCAATCATGTAAAACAAACTAATGCAGGCAGAATTTGTTAACAGCCTTTGATCTTAGCACAGAAGAGGGTTGATTACTTTGTGACATGAATACATATTTAAAAAGCATACCAAATCATGCCAGTAAAACAGAAAAAAAAAAGAAAATAGAGATAGACTTAAAGTTCTGCAGGGCATCACTTAAGCTGACAATACAGGAAATAAAATATAAAAAAAACAGATGATGTTTGAGCACTATAGTAAAAAAATAAAAAAAGACACCAGAATAGACAATTCTCATGTTAATATGAACATAGAAAAAGATAAATGACACAAATTAAAACATAGGAAATGAAAGAATAATTAACTATCATGTTTTGTAGTTTCTTGTCATTTATTTATCATGAAATGATCTCTGGAGAACTGCTAATAGTGCTGACTTTTGGTACTCTATAGACACTAATAAATGGCATCTTGCCAAACAATACCACTATATTATTCACTTTTAAAATGAGAAGCTTGCTTATGTTCTAATTGTGGTAAAAAAAAAAATGTCCCTGACAAGTACACCACATAGCGACTGCACTGGGCATGTGATTGTTATTCTAGGGACATGCTAGTAAAAAAAAGAAAAAAATAATAATAATCATGCATGAGTGAAATCCCAAAAATCATGTTCCGAAGGTCTGTAAAATTTATGGACACTAACACCATATTCCCTATACGCCACTTGGCGTGGCGGGAGTACTTTACATTTTTTTTTACTTTTATGAGTGAATTGGAATTAATTTATCTGGTTTTGCTATTTATCTTGATTCTCATTTAATAAGCTTTGATCATCTGCAAATGGTAGTTTAGTCAGTAAATTATGTTGTGAGTCTGTTCAACCGAGTCTGCTTCACAATCTACTTAATCTTTATGGTTTGTCTCTGATGTTATTTAGGCTGAATAGTGACAGTGACAGTACATGACTGCACAGCTGTTTATTTTTACCTCAAAGTGGAATTTTAGTTCTAATCTTGGTTAATGTTGCAACATTTATGGATAAAGATATCTTGTCTAGTAGTACAACTCATTCTTAAAACTGATATTTTATCAAATTAGTTTCAGTTTGTTATAGCACACACAAAATGCACAATTTTTTAGTGAAAGCACACATTTGCGCATGCATGGTATTTAAGTAGTTAATGTTCATAATAACAAAAAAAGATTGGCAAATATGCGAGCTTCAAGTATGCAATATTCCATTTTTAACCAAAAAAAGTTTTAAAATTTTAATATACACTTTATTCTAATCATTTTCAATGTATAATAGAATAACCATGTTACTTTTATTTTCCTGGAAAGACATAAATGAGCAAATGAACTAAAGTATCAGTGGCAAATAACTGTGGACTCTGACCGACTACTCATTGAGGGGATTAAACCAATTAATCAAGTTTGTTTTCATTGAAATAGTATGCATTATACATATTCAGAATTAATGGCAATTGTAATTACATAAAACAGAAAATTAATTTCCAGAGAAGAATTTACACAATTGGGTGTTACATGCCATTTTTTTTTTTTTTATTTGGTTAAATAAAAGAATGCAAAATGTCACTTTTCTAGCCAAATCTCCACTATTTGTCACATAGCTAGGTTTTTAATTCAGTTAATTTATATTGGAAAAATATCTGAAAAATTTAACTTAACTAAATAATAGTTTTCATATTACGTTTTTAATTAAACATGCTGCATTCATGAATTTCACCAAAACTATTGTTTCTTGTTTTAAAAAAAAACCGAGAATATTCACAATATCTTTTGTTGGTCCAGAAAAAAATTTGTTATAAAAGATAACTCAAATATTAATACAGTCCAGTAAGGTGATCATGAAACATGTAAAAAAAAAATATGTATAGAAACTTTTATTTTTATATAAATCTCCATGCAAAACTTATAAATCAATTTTGTGCCCGAACAGGCAAAACCTGAACTGACTATTTGATATTTTAAGAGTGATATATTCAACACGTTAACAGATCTAAGTAATGTGAAAAAAAAAAACTCACAAAATTATTTAAAGGAAAGACAGAAAAAAATGCTGCTTTGCTGTTTGATATGCAGTGAAAAAAGAAATATGTGTAGATGTGAATTTGTTATATTTTTTTTTTGCATGCAATGTTTACCAAAAATAAAAAAATAAATAAATAGAAGCGCAGATGATACAGATTGTGTCACATAATGAACAAGTCATGTTCAATATTTTATATAAGGCACTTACATAACACAGTGACTCAAAATGAACAATTTATGTTCTATATTTGAAAAAGGCACTTACATAATTTGTGACATAAAATGAATAAGTAATGTTCAATGTTTTATATAAGGCACTTATATAACACAGTGACTCAAAATGAACAATTTATGTTCTATATTTGAAAAAGGCACTTACATAATTTGTGACATAAAATGAATAAGTAATGTTCAATGTTTTATATAAGGCACTTATATAACACAGTGACTCAAAATGAACAATTTATGTTCTATATTTGAAAAAGGCACTTACATAATTTGTGACATAAAATGAATAAGTAATGTTCAATGTTTTATATACGGCACTTATATAAAACACCTTGACACAGAATGAACAAATTATATTCAGTATTTTATATAAGGCACATATAACACACTGTGATACAAAATAAACATGCTCAATATTAGGCACTCAAATAGCAATCCCATTCGATTAAAAATCTAACTCCTTCACTAGCAAAAGTTTTAGAATGCACTCAATTATCTTCAAAATGATTCTTTTGTCAAATATGTTTAACCCTGGATTATGATAATGTAGTAAAATTTTTTTGGAATTTGACAGTTTGCCACTGGCAAATATCCCTCCTCCCTATACTTTCCTAATTACTACTTCTGGTGGCCCCTGAGTGTTGGTTTTGTTTCCATTAATGTTTGATCAAACACCAACATGCGTTTCATAAAAAACTATGATGCCTTTGTAAAAAACTATGATGCTTCCATAAAAACGGTGCCTTTTATATTTTAAAATTTCTTTTACAAATAAATTTGGCCAATTTTGAAGAAATTTCTTTTTTTTTCATCTCCTTATGAGGGGGAGGGGGGGGGGGGGGAGAAATCTCTTGAGATGTTGGTGTGAGATGTTGGTGAGACATCAAACAAACTTTAGTAACACGGGATAGGCAGTGAACGATGCTAAGAGGAAGCTGAACATCTGGGCTGGACTGACGGCTGATGAGTGAATAGACAAAGTAACACCCCTGAGGTTTGAGGCCATAAATTGAACCTAAACCAGGAAGTGATTTCCGAATCCTGTGTCTCTTCTTGTGTAAACACACAGCTTTGTAGCAAAAGTTCAAAGAAAAAACTATTTTCCAAACTCCAAATGTAACATTTAGTAATCGTAATTTTTATGACGTGACTCACGGATATGTATCATAATTTAGGAACAAAATTAATGAGCTTAATTTGTACACTGATAAAACCTAAGACATCATACCAAATATTCAATCGGAATATGTAAGTTCTTTACAGTATGTAATTTCTATTAATTCTCTTACACATCTTTTAATTTATTGACCTATCGAGCCGTAGCCGGCCCATAGGGCATAGACCAAGATACTTCTTCTCTTATCTAAATTTTTATTCTAGCAGCTTTCAACTCTTTTAAAGATATTTTAACACATTCTTACACATACACATTCTCTTACACATACACATACAAAAAATCTGTTGTACTTTCAAGCCGAAATGGCACATTGGGAAGAAATTCTAGATTCTCTAAGTCTAACGATCTTTGTTATCAAGTGTCAGACTTTGCACTGGACCTGCATTGTATCTCGCCACAAGTCCCTGTTGGGCAAGCCTCTCAATCTCAGCAAGGGAGATGATGACTGTTATTGTTGCTTCTTGTCTCAGTGTTCTTTTTAGTGTTTCTCTAGGTCAGCCTCATTATTTAATCAAGATTTTATCTTGATCTTGATCCATCCAGTGGCACTAGATGGTGGTATTTTTTGCTATTACCTTTATTCTGGACACGATGTTTGATCTACCTTAAACCTGTTAACTTTGCTTCTCTTATAAGTGTTCTTTCTAGCGTCTCTTAAGGTCTTTCTCTTTTTCTGTATCCTGATGGCTACCAAAGAAGAGCCTGTTTTGAAATTGTGTTGTCTATTCTCAACATATGTCTGACATATGTCCATCTTCTCTTCAAGATTTTGCGCTGTTTATTTATTGCAAAAGTTAAAGAAATGTGAACAAACTTCACAAAAACTAACAAAATGTACAAACAATTCTGATTTTTAAATATGCAATCTCCATTTAACCAGTCCTACATTACATATCAGATAACATTTCAATTGACCCATCTAGAAACTTTAAAAAAAAATATTAAAAACCATTCTCAAAATAATAATAATAAAAAAAATGTTCAATATCAAATATTATCCATCAAAAATATCATTAATAAACCATGACTGTGCTATATACAAAGTAATTAATATGAAAGATTAACAATGAAGCCAAGTTTGACATAGATAAAAGTTTAGAATTACAGGTTTTGCATATAAACAAACATAAGTGATAAATTGTAAACCAATAAAGTAGTGCGATCGATCATACATATAAACATACTTGCTCTAGCTTTTTTATCATCTGTAAAATATTTCACTCAAATTCAGAATATATCTTCCATCAGTATATTTTCCCTCAACTAAGTTTAGTCCTGTATGTTATCGATCGTAATAGCTAATTGTTAACATAAGACCACGTACCACAGCATATGGCACTGTCATAACTGTTAAAATCTCTTATCTGTATATACAGGACAATCTCAACATTGAACAAGAACTTAGTCAATACAAATGCTTAAATGTAATTTTAAAATGTGTGGATTAACACATGTGTATAGAATTTACAAATATGCATTGTACATGGGGCTTTCAGTAAAGATGCTGAATGGAGAGTATACATTATACTCTCTAAACACTTGACTAGTCTTACTTTACTTGAATGTAGAAAGGATCTATTTGTTATATTCAGACTGGGGAGGTCTGGACACGAATACAAATTTCAGCACCATGTTTCTGAATGGAAGATAATGATTAGTCAATCTCAAGAAAATACAGAATACATTCTCTAGTCTTGCATCCTGCACAATCAAGCTTGAGTCAAATTCTAGCCTTCTAAGATCTTTAGCAGTTTAATAGAGTTATTGACTATTGTCAAGAATATTGCTGAAATCAGCATCAACGCCTAAAATACAACAGGGAGGAACAAGAAAGTAGAAACCTAGCATTATTGTTCTTCAATCCATTTAGTTTCTTCTATTCTCTGAAAACTGTATTCAAACTTCCTTGAAAACTGTACGAAAGTCTATTAAAAAAAATATGGATACTAACACCATATTCCGTACATGCCACACCATGTGACCTGACAGGGTAGCTATCGTTTTCTTTCTATACATTCAAAACCATATGTTTTTTTCTTTATTATAATATGCAAGTAGCAATAAAATTAGCAGGGAAAACACCATTTACTTGACTTTTTCTAGATGCTCAGTTTGCATTATTATAATGATTATAGTTCTTGCTGTTCTTATCATTCACAAAGCTTCTAGATGAATTGACAATCTGTCAAAAGTTTTCAGACTGATTCTATTAAAAGTTGTTTTATGGTCACAGAAGATGAGGCAGACTATTTTTAGAATTATTAATTAATATATTACAAGTTTTTCTCAACATGATTCACCAGTTTATTCCAAGTTGTTAGTGATTCGCCATTCTACTCAAACCAGCATTTTCGTAATCCTTAAAAAAAAAAAAGAAACATTACACGATCTATCTTAAAATATTATTCTCAGTATTGCTTTCACAGATTATTAAAACTGCTCTCAGAATTATTATCCAGTCTACAAAAAAAAAGTGTTCTTTAAATGATCCCTCAAACAATTTATTACATTATTTTTTGACATCTTTCACTAAATCTACTAATAGCCTCTCACAGAATGCTTCCCCAATCTGTTAAAGCTGCTGATAGAATAATTTTGCAGTCTATTAAAAGCTGATCATAGAATAATTCTTCACTCTTCAAAAGTTATGCACAGAATGATTTCCCAATCTATTAAAAGCTGCTCAGATGTAAAGTCGTATACAAAAATTATTCCCGAATTTACTAAAAAGCTGCTCACAGAATGATTCCCAATTTATTAAAAAACCATCTTTAAATTTGCCACTGAAACCATTTGGAGCAAATCTGGAAATATGCATAATGTCATAAGTAAACAACCTAAGCTTATGCACCAAGTATCATCATTTGCCTATAGCGGCACGAGCAGCAGCTATGAGTGGCCTTAGAGTAGACAATGGCGAGGATGTTTCCAGCAGAGGATGCTGCAACAACTGGGAGGCGTTGGCTCTGGTATCAACATCCACTTCTAAACATCTGTCAATGAAGTCTTTAAGATTAGGTGACAGCTTGTGTTCATCTTTTATGTCAGGTTTGCCCTAGTTGAGAGAAAGAATAAGATTGGTCATCAATACTACTTTAACTCTTTCGCCGCACTGTGTGCCACATGCTGATTTCGGCCACACACGTTTCGCCGCATAGTGCGCCACTCTCAATTTGATTGGTGTGAACCATCATCAAACTATATTTTTTTTTACATGTCTTGTATTATCTTGGTGTTTGTAAAATCTTGTTCAATTATCTAAAAATTCATATATAATAGATAAATATAAAAATGTAGATTGATTCTTAAAACCATGAACAATTTTGTCTCTGAAAACTATTCCGTTGCATTGATAAAAACATTCAGTATGGAAAGAGTTAAAGATTTTATATATAATAATGACATTGAGTTACACATTTTTCATATGCATCTTTGAGAACTAAAGACTAGGATTCAGAAGTGGGGGTTCCTTGAAAATTAATGACTGGGAATTTGGAATATTTGAAAATTAATGATTTGGACTGAGAAATTTCTGAAAATTAATAACTGCAAGAGACATTTCTGACAGCAAATGACGGGAATGAGGGACTTTTGAAAGCTAATGATGGGAATGAGGGTTTTCTGAAATTTAATGATGGGAATGAGAGATTTCTGAAAGCTAATGACAGGAATGATGGTTATCTGAAAGCTAATGGTGAGAATGAGAGATTTCTGAAAATTAATGATGGGAATGAGGGTTTTCTGAAGGCTAATGATGGGAATGAGGGATGTCTGAAGACTAATGACAGGAAATGAGGTATTTTTGAAAACTAATGACTGGGATTGAGGTATTTCTGAGAGCTAATGACTAGAACTGAAGGATTTCTGAGAGCTAATGACTGGGATTGAGGTATTTCTGAGAACTAATGACTGGGATTGAGAGATTCTGAGAGCTAATGACTTGGACTGAGGGATTTCTGAGAGCTAATGACTGGGATTGAGGTATTTCTGAGAACTAATGACTAGAACTGAAGGATTTCTGAGAGCTAATGACTGGGATTGAGGTATTTCTGAGAACTAATGACTGGGATTGAGAGATTTCTGAGAGCTAATGACTAGGACTGAAGGATTTCTGACAGCCAATGACTGCTGATATCAAAAGCAGGAGGAGCATTTGTTGCACTGGAAAACATACAAAAGTCCAAAGAAATTAGGCTAAATATTAAAATAAAAATTTTCAACTCCAATGTTAAGTCAGTCTTATTATATGGCTGTGAAACATTGAGAACAACAAAAATGACAATCATGAAGATACAGACTTCCATTAATGGATGCTTACGTACTATAAAAGGATGGAAATGGTAGGGCAAAATCACTAACACAGAATTATGGAAATGTACCAGTCAAATACCAGTGGATAAAGAGATAAAGTGAAGATGAAGGGGCTGGATAGGGGGACACACTGCGGAAGCCAACTGAGAGTATTACACAACAGCAGGGAAAAAGACAAAGAGGAAGACCAAGGAATTCTTGGAGAAAACAGATGGAAGCAGAGATAAAGATGATGGGGAACACATGGAATTTTCTTAAAAGAATAGCAAGAACCAAGAATGGCTTGGAAAATGTTTGTTGAAGACCTATGCTCCACAGGGAGCTGAAAGGTAGAAGAAGAAGAAGAATGACTGTGATTGAGGGATTCTGAAATCTAATGACCAGAAATGAGAGATTTCTGAGAGCTAATGATTGGAATGAGATATTTTTGAGAATTAATGATGGGAATGAGGGATTTCTGAAAGCGAATGATGGGAATGAGGGTTTTCTGAAAGCTAATGATGGGAATGAGGGATTTCTGAAAGCTAATGATGGGAATGAGGGATTACTGAAAGCTAATGATGGGAATGAGGAATTTCTGAAAGCTAATGATGGGAATGAGGGATTTCTGAAAGCTAATGATGGATTAGAGGAATTTCTGAAAGCTAATGATGGGAATGAGGGATTTCTGAAAGCTAATGATGGATTAGAGGGATTTCTGAAAGCTAATGATGGGAATGAGGGATTTCTGAAAGCTAATGATGGGAATGAGGGATTTCTGAAAGCTAATGATGGATTAGAGGGATTTCTGAAAGCTAATGATGGGAATGAGGGATTTCTGAAAGCTAATGATGGATTAGAGGTATTTCTGAAAGCTAATGATGGGAATGAGGGATTTCTGAAAGCTAATGATGGATTAGAGGAATTTCTGAAAGCTAATGATGGGAATGAGGGATTTCTGAAAGCTAATGATGGATTAGAGGGATTTCTGAAAGCTAATGATGGGAATGAGGGATTTCTGAAAGCTAATGATGGGAATGAGGGATTTCTGAAAGCTAATGATGGGAATGAGGGATTTCTGAAAGCTAATGATGGATTAGAGGGATTTCTGAAAGCTAATGATGGGAATGAGGGATTTCTGAAAGCTAATGATGGATTAGAGGGATTTCTGAAAGCTAATGATGGGAATGAGGGATTTCTGAAAGCTAATGATGGGAATGAGGGATTTCTGAAAGCTTATTACTGGGATGAGGGATTTCTGAAAGCTAATGATGGGAATGAGGGATTTTTGAAAGCTAATGATGGTAATGAGGGATTTCTTAAAGCTAATGATGGGAATGAGGGATTTCTGAAAGCTAATGATGGGAATGAGGGATTTCTGAAAAGCTTATTACTGGGATGAGGGATTTCTGAAAGCTTATTACTGGGATGAGGGATTTCTGAAAGCTAATGATGGGAATGAGGGATTTTTGAAAGCTAATGATGGTAATGAGGGATTTCTTAAAGCTAATGATGGATTAGAGGGATTTCTGAAAGCTAATGATGGGAATGAGGGATTTCTGAAAGCTAATGATGGGAATGAGGGATTTCTGAAAAGCTTATTACTGGGATGAGGGATTTCTGAAAGCTAATGATGGGCATGAGGGATTTTTGAAAGCTAATGATGGTAATGAGGGATTTCTGAAAGCTAATGATGGGAATGAGGGATTTCTGAAAGCTAATGATGAGAATGAGGGATTTCTGAAAGCTAATGATGGATTAGAGGGATTTCTGAAAGGTAATGATGGGAATGAGGGATTTCTGAAAGCTAATGATGGGAATGAGGGATTTCTGAAAGCTAATGATGGGAATGAGGGATTTCTGAAAGCTTATTACTGGGATGAGGGATTTCTGAAAGCTTATTACTGGGAATGAGGGATTTCTGAAAGCTAATGATGGGAATGAGGGATTTCTGAAAGCTAATGATGGGAATGAGGGATTTTTGAAAGCTAATGATGGTAATGAGGGATTTCTGAAAGCTAATGGTGGGAATGAGGGATTTCTGAAAGCTAATGATGGATTAGAGGGATTTCTGAAAGCTAATGATGGGAATGAGGGATTTCTGAAAGCTAATGATGGGAATGAGGGATTTCTGAAAGCTTATTACTGGGAATGAGGGATTTCTGAAAGCTTATTACTGGGAATGAGGGATTTCTGAAAGCTTATTACTGGGATGAGGGATTTCTGAAAGCTAATGATGGGAATGAGGGATTTTTGAAAGCTAATGATGGGAATGAGGGATTTCTGAATTCTTATTACTGGGAATGAGGGATTTCTGAAAGCTTATTACTGGGAATGAGGGATTTCTTAAATCAGCAGTGAGGCCAGGCTTCAAACGTCAATTACTCAGCGATGGAAATAAATATGAGTACCCCCGAAGATGGGAGTTATCTGCCTGTGAGGCGAGGGACACCTGTGCTGTCAGGGAAAAATAGATTAACAAACAAAAATTCAGTTCCAAGTCTTTAGGGACTTCGCTAGAGGTAAAAGCTGGTGAATGCACAAAAAAAAAAACAAAAAAAAAAAAAAAACTTATGGAACAACATAATTACATTTAGGAAAGAATAAATACAGCTCTGTGTTATAAAAAGAAAAAAGAAAGACTAGATAGAGATATGTTACACATAAAGAAACCATACCTTTGTAGCAATGCGATAGATGGCTTTGAGTGGCATCTCATTCAGATATGGTGGCTCTCCTTCCAGCATTTCAATAATCATAATACCAAGACTCCAGATATCAACCTTGTTGCCATATTGTTTTCTGTTTAAAAGAAAACCAGGAACAAATATTTGGTTAAATATATATTTTTAAAAAAAGTAAAGTACCCCCGTCATGCCAAGTGGCATATAGAGAATATGGTGTTAGTGACCATAAATTTTACAGACCTTCGGCACATGATTTTTGGGGTAATGTGATCGGTATTACGCCCGTGCCGCTTTACTTTCCCAGAAAAAAAATCACGTACCCATTAAAGGCTGGGTGAAACGGAAGCCGTCGGTTGGGATCGAACCCTACCTCTTGTCCTTTTTTAATATATATATAAAATGTAAAAACGTACTTCTCACGAAATAGTAGACACACTGATGATCACCATGAAGGAGCCATACTATTACATTGATTCCTTTTGCCCTGGATGCAACAGAGGTAAGGCAAGGGATGAGGCATGTTTATAACACTCGGGAAAAAAATCACAAATAATCAACAACAGAAAAAAAAAACAATAGACAGCCCAAAGCAGGATCGAACCCGTACTCCTTGACACAGCACCCTGCCATGAGAAACAAACACTAGAGCACACAGCCAACTAGGCTACCTAAAAAAAGTAACTATCATTGGCGATGTCTTTCACACTGTAACTATAGCATAAGGTTACGAACTTAACTGGGGAATAAATTGTATGTCTGAATTTTCCTATTAAGACACATATCTCCTGGATAGGTTAGAGTTGAATACCTTGGATGTTTTTCCCCATAACAATATTCATTTATTATTATTTGTCTTCAGTCTAAACCACTGAAAACTACTATTCATGCTGTTTCCTTCTATAACTGTCTGTCTATAATGCAAGTATTCAGCCCTACCATATCCGAGATTTGTATTAATAGGAAAATACAGATGTATAATTTATTCCAGTGTTGTGATCGTAATCCTATGCTAATATTCACTTATTATTATTTTTGTCCAAGGCAAGTAAAAGTAAAAGTAAGGTAAAGGTAAGGTAAAGGTAAGGTAAGGTAAGGTTTCAACAATCCTGGTGCAAGCTGTCAGCTATGAGTTACTGACAGCTTTCAGTTCAAGTACTGACAGTTACCTTCATCTCTACATTTATCTTTGAGCACTTGAGTTAAAGTCCAGGTCTTGCTTCCATATGTTCCAATTGAAAAACCTTTTGTCTTTGAGTAAACACATCTTTATAAACATTTATGGTGTTAATATTTACGTGGAGCAACTGCTAATATAGAGGAACACTAAAAAGAATACTGAGGTGAGAAGCAACAACAATAAGCATCAACTCCCTTGCTAAAGTTGATAAGATTGTCAAAACAGGGACATGTGGTCAGATACAATATTGGTTCTGTGCAGAGTCTGAAAATTAGAATAAAGAATTGTTGGACATTGAGAGTCTAGTCTGCCCTATGTTCTGTCCATATCTCGAAAGGACAAATAAATGGATGTATGGGTGGGCAGGTGCACGGGCAGACAAATGGACAGACAGATATTCATAAATAAATAAGCGCAAACAAGAGAAACTTAGATTATTCTAATCAAACATTCATCAACTCTTACGTATGCATATGAGAGCTGGAAAACAACAAAGGACATAGAAGCAAAGTTGAACGCATTGAAAATAAATGTCTAAGGAAAATACTTGGTATAGCATGGAATGAATTAGAAACAAATGAGGAAATGAGAGAAATCACCAATTAACCACTAAAATTATCAGTAATCAAGAAAAGACATTGTTGGACGTGAGATGAGAAGAGATATTAACCGAATAGCAAAGCAGGCCTCATGTGGGAAACAACAGGTTGGAGGAAAAGAGCCTGACCCAGAGAGACTCTGAGTAGAACATTGATAAGAGAGGCAAAGGCAGCCGAAAGGCAGTTTCCCCAATGAGATTGAGATACTTGCACAAAACAGAGACAAATAGTGGTGAGATTTGATAAATGTTTTTTTTTGCAAGGATTGAGACAGCTAGAAAGAAAATTTAGAAAAAGAGAGAGAGTATCTAGGTCTATGCCCTATGGGCCAGCCATATCTTGAAAGGTCAAAAGATAGATAGAAACAAGAGAAGCATATAAACAAACTCTTTCACCTGGATACGACCTCTGGTGCCATCCAGTAAGGAGTTCCCACCATTGTGTCCCTCTTTCCTCTCTGGTCACTGAGCTGAGCACAGAAGCCAAAGTCTGTCAGTTTGACAGCTCCAATCATTCCCAGGAGTACATTATCACTCTTGATGTCTCGGTGGATGATGTTGTGACTGTGAAGGAATTCCAGAGCTTTCAGGCATTCCCGACACACAGCAGCAATTTGACCCTCTTTCATGATTGTCTCTGTAACTACATCAGTCAGTGCGCCACCATCTAGATACTGGAACATATATTTGTGAGATATTTATGAAATATGGCTACATATTTATATGTCAGTTAATTTTTTTTATAATAACTGATCTCATTACACTCATATAACACCAGGGACATGAGATGCATAAGAGTTGAAAGCAGTCACCAAATAACAAAAAACTGCCGTTGTCAGAACCAGCAAACTAGTATTAAAGTAAAAAAAAAAAAGGTAAAGGTTCCCTTCCCTGCCTTTCTAGACACATGGAGATTATGGTTATGGTTACGGAAGGCCCCGGTATCTATCTATCTAGACCGAGCGTAACCGGCCCATATAGACAAGATACACCTATATGAATCTAGCAGCCAATCTCGCCATCTGTCTCTTCTGTGCAAGCAGTTCTATCTCATGAAGCCGATTCCTGCTGCTCATCAATGTTCTTGTCCATATACCTATCGATTATTATCTCTTCTCATCACATGTCCAACGTATGACCATCGTCATTACTCCCATCACTGCAAACAAATCCATAATTGCTCAACTGCCTGTGCCAGTAAAATCATCCGAATTAATATCGCATCTCCCAAACAAAAAATGGTAGCTGGAGTCCCCATCAAAGCAGTCTCAGCACATGCCAAAAGATATAAGGCGAAACAGCACAGAAAGTGAACACAGCCATCTGTTCCCCGTCATACAATATCATCACTCATCGTAAGCAATCTGAACACGATCAAAACAGATGAATCGCACAGCTCACGATGTGCACAGAGCACTAAACTCAGTAGGTCCAGCAGCAAGCCGGACTTGGATTATGAGGAAACTGCAACAAGGAACACTTTTTAGACACAGCCCTTAAAAGTTCCTGCCACCTATCTGCCATATTGACCGGTATTCCCCATAAGGGGAATATGGTGTCAGTGACCATATTTTTGTATGACCAAGGCACATTTTTGGGCAATATGGTTGGTATCACATCAGGCCGCCTTTACCTCTCAGAAAAATCTCTGGCACCCATTTTTAGAGGCTGGGTTAACCCCGGAGCCTTGTCAGTCTGAAAAAAATCCACCATTTCTAGGGATTGAACCCGGACCATTCTGATCAGAAAGCAAGCACACTAACCACTCAGCCACCGTGGCTCCAACTAGTATTAACCAAGACTTTATTTTAACTTCACTGTTGGCTCAGAAAAAGACTACTCATGGCAGCTAATTGAGTAGAGATAGAAGAGGGAAGGAAATAGCAAATGGAAGAGAAGGATACCAAAACATATATTCCAACAAGTAAGAATGTTGTTAATTTGAAAGGAGTTTTAACCAAAAACAAAAAAATGAACTTGTAGAATCTAACAAGGCTCTATGTGACTTTTAACATTTTTAAAACTTATATGAAATAAATAACTCTTCTATAATATTTTATAAAAGCACTTTTAATAGTTATAGAAATATGCATTGCTATGTTAGACAGTAGGGAGCCGCGATAGCTCAGTGCTTAGTGAAATGGACTACAATGGACAAGAGGTAGGGTTCGATCCCAAACAACGGCTCTTGGTTCACCCAGCTTTAAATGGGTACCGGATTTTTTTCTGGGAAAGTAAAGCAGCACGTGCGTAATACCGACCACATTACCCCAAAAATCATGTGCCGAAGGTCTGTAAAATTTATGGTTATAAACACCATATTCCCTATACGCCACCTGGCGTGATGAGGGTACTTTACTTTTTTTTTTTAATGTTAGAGAGTAAGTACTCCTTGAACACTCATTTTAAAGTGGAAATTATCTAAAGGTGTAATTTTTATGACTAGCATATAAAGATATGAGTACATGAGTATCATACAGTTAAACAATAATTAAAATATTACAATTTTAACACCTTTAAAAATCTGTGTAGAGAGAGAGCCTGTGTCAAACTTTAAAAAAATTCAAATTAGGATTGGCATAAACTGAAATAAAATTGTGGTGGAAAATAAATAACACAATAGTTATTAAGTATTTTAACAAATTTACTGTATAAAAGGATGCCACAAGAACACCTGACCTTCCTGTTCAATCAATGACCTTCTTCAAGGAAAAAGAAATGACACAAGAAGTACTTGGCTAAAGTCTTAACAGCCCAGTGAGTAAAACAAAAATGAGGTAAGTATCAAAAGCAACATATATTCAATACAGCCTTGAAGTATGTGTTCAGCAGTCTGGGGCGCTTGTCAGTATATATTTGTGGCTGAGCTGCCAACCTTGAATTTTGTATACAAAGTGACTATATTGTATACATGTAACTATATAGGCCCTTGCAAGGACAACAAAAAAACTTAAAAAATGTATACAACAAATGACATTGCAGATGCAGACAATACTCCAGGCAAATGATAAATAGAAAAGCAACATACTTTACACCATTTAATTCAAAGGATCACCTATGACTCTGCCTAGAGTGCTATAATCTCAATTCTTTAATTCTAATTTCTTTCTTTTTGTCTCCTTTTTCCTTTTTCATCTATTCTTCTTTTAAGATATACAAAGTGGGGGACTGGCTGGTCTCAAGGCAAGACACCGGCCTCGAGACAGAGAGGTTGTGGGTTCAAATCCCAGCTACAGCGGATTTTTATTTATGATTTCTCAGCAGCGAGGCCCGGAGTTATCTGCCTGTATGGCGAGGGACCCCTGTGCACGATTCAGTTCCTAGTCTCTAGGGACTTTGTCTGAGGTAAAAGCTGGCGAACAACAAAAATTCTTTAAATTATTAAATTAAAAGCAGAAACACTCACCTCCATCACCACCCACAGTTCATTCTCCAGATAGTAGCAGTCTAGGAAGTTGACAATGTTCTCATGCCTGTACAGCTTCATGACATCAATCTCTGTGATGATTAGTTCCTTCTTGGGCTGATTATTTAAGTCCATCATCTTGATGGCTACCACCTGGTCTGAGTCTTTGCATGTGGCCATATGAACCATACCTGATGCCCTGGGGAGAGTTTTTAGATTCTTTCTATAAAATTATTTTTGACAAAATAATTTAATTGGAGCAAAGAAAATGTTACCACTTTGTATATCTTAAAAGAAGAATAGATGAAAAACGAGACAAACATGAAAGAAATTAGAATCAGAATAGCAAAAGCAGAAATAACTTTCAGAAATCTTGATCAAATTTGGAAGTCAAAATTACTTAGCTATGCATGTGAGAGCTGTGAAACAACTAAAGAAATAGAAAATAAAACTGGATATATTTGAAAACATATACCTGAGGAAAATAATTTGTAATTCGTGGAATGAGTTCAAGACTAGTGCAGAAATAAGAAAATTAACAATGCTACTACAAATATCATCTTTTTTTTTTTCGTTCGCCAGCTTTTACCTCCGACGGAGTCCCTAGATATTAGGAACTGAATTTTGTGTGTTAATCCATTTTTCCCTGGCAGCCGTGCGCACAGGCAGATAACTCCAACTTCGGAAGTACTCATATTTTTTCCGTCCATGAGTAATTGACGTTTCAAGCCAGGCCTTGCTACTGAGACCAGGGTGGTTGCCGCAGAGAGAAATCATAAATAAAAATCCCAACCGGTGTAGCTGGGATTTGAACCCACAACCTCTTTGTCTCGAAGCCGGCGCTTTGCCTCGAGACCAACCAGTCCCCCGAAATATCATCTATAATGAAGAGAAGATATGGTCATATGTTGGCCATTTGATGAGAAGAGACAAGAAGGCAATCACAAAGCTAGTGATTGGGAACCATACGGTAAAATAAAAAGAGAAATACTAATAAGAACACTGAAGTGAGAGGCAACAACAGCAGGATTCAGCTCCCTTGCAGAGATTAAGTGGCTTGTCCAGAACAGAGATGTGTGGTGAGATACACTGTAGGTCCTGTGCAAGGTCTGACACTTGATAGTAAAAATCATCGGACATAAAGAGCTTAGAATTTCTGACCCATGTGCTGTCTTTAGCTCAGAAGGACAATAGGTATATAGAATGAAAGTTTAGATATTTTATAAAGATAAAAACCACTCAATAGTGATTAGCCAATCAACCACTAATATCTTCAGTAATAAAGAAAAGACGATGGTCATATATTGGACATGTGATGAGAAGAGATAATAACCGAATAACAAAGCAAGCCCTCAAATGGGAAACAACAGGTAAGAGACAAAGAGGAAGACCCAGGGAGACACTGAGAAGAACATTGATAAGAGAGGCAAGAGCAGCAGGATTTGGCTCCCTAGATGAGAATGCTGCTTGCACAGAACAGAGACAAATGGCGAGATTTGATAAAATATCTTTAAAAGAAAACTGCTAGAACAAAAATTCAGATAGGAAAAGGTGTATCTTGGTCTACGCCCTAAGGGCTGGCTACGGCTCGAAAGGTCAATAGATAGATAGATAGTGATTAGCACCAGATAGAATCACTTTTTGCAAGATGTAAATTTGATCAGCAGAACAGAACTAGAAAATGATCATCATCATATAGTTATAGCAAGAATAAAGATGAAACTCGGGGCAATCAATAGTCCAGAGAAATCAGAGATAAGTAAGGTATCATCAAATTTAAGGACTCATTTAATATATTTGCTTTTGCATGTAAACAGATTTGACCATGAAGCAAAGAATAAGAAGAAATTAACTTCAGAAGATATCAATCATAGACATCTTCTTCTACCTTTTTAGCTCCCTGTAGAGCATAGGTCTTCAACAAACACTTTCTAAGTCATTCTGTTTTTTGCCATTCTTTTAAGATCATTCCATGTCTTCCCCAGATGAAGAGGAGAGTTATAATAGAAATGCGAAAGAAGAAGTAGATTGAGTAACTCCAGAAATACTTAAGATCACAGAAAAGAAAAATAAATTACAACAAAAAAATAGAAAGAAAATTTTCAGAAACACTAAAGATCACAGAAAATAAATTACAAGAAAGAAAATTTCCAGAAACACTAAAGATCACAGAAAATAAATTATAACAAAGAAAATAGAAAGAAAATTTTCAGAAATACTAAAGATCACAGAAAATAAATTATAACAAAGAAAATAGAAAGAAAATTTCCAGAAACACTAAAGATCATCATCATCATCATCATCGAGTGCCGTCTCAGCAACGAAGGTTGGCTACCATGGAACGCCATTCTGCTCTGTCTCTTGCTTTGATGGTGCAGGTTATCATAGGCTGATTTGTTCATCTTTTGATGTTACTCGTCCATGTTAGTCTTGGTCTGCCTCTGCCTCTTTTACCTTGTATTTCCCCTCCAGGATTACTTTTAGTAGGCTGTTGTGTCTTTTAACATGGCCCAAAAATCACATTTGTCTTGTTTGAATTGTGCTTAAGATCACAGAAAATAAATTGTAACAAAGAAAATTTCCAAAAAACTAAAAATGTTAAATAGTGAACTTAATATATGAACTTAATAGCCATTTTAATTCATAAATAATAAAAATATTTAACTGAAGACAGTAAAAAGAAGTTTTATTAACCCTAGATTATGATGCGTATTAGAACCTAACTGTTTAACGAAACTGTAGTAAAATTTACAACTCACATAAAAACCTATGTAACTTTGAGAAAAAAATATTTTTTTTTTTTACATTTTGTTACAAATATGTTAAAAAATGATATTTAGAAATAAACACAACTTAAAATTAATCCAAACAGTTAAGTTGCACAGTCAGTAAAAAACAACACAAAAGTTTGTTGTCATTTTTCTGGCTTTTGAGGGGCACAGGTAACAAGCTGTTCATGAGGGACCAGTCTGATGTTGAACCGTCAACTATGGGTTCAATTTGTCGAATGTCTCTATATTTTACTTACCAAAACTAAAAAGCACAATCTCACGAAACAATCATACTTTTTACGATAAACCAGCAGTATTTTAAAAAACAAAAACACATGCGTCTCAAAGACGCTTCCTGAATAAAGGTTGTTAGTGTTTAGGAAGGTACACGGCAGGAAAAGGCAACTGCATGCAACAAACTGGAGATTTTTCAAGTTTTTAATTTTGGGATTGTAATTTTTATGAATGATCGTAATCTAAGATTAATATGATCTGGCATGATAAGAAGGAAAAGAAAAAGCAGAACACAGAAATAAGAAAAATTTGAGATTTTATTAATTAATTAATAATTTAAACAATTATAAAAGTCATGGACAGAAAGAGAAGGAATCAAACCTCGTAACCTGCTCCACCTACTAAAAAATTATTTCAAAATTTTTTTTAATAACAATATTAAGACCTGTCTTTACAATAGCACGAAAATAACACCTCAGGTTTTTGCTGAACAGTAAAAACAATCTAATTTTTAAAAAGTCACTTTTAATGTCGTTATTACAAGAAAAATAATTCTCTTTATCTACTTTTAATGTGATTATAACAACAAAAATAAGACTATTTATCTACTTTTAATGTCGTTATTACAACAAAAATAATTCTCTTTATCTACTTTTAATGTCGTTATTACAACAAAAATAATTCTCTTTATCTACTTTTAATGTCGTTATTACAACAAAAATAATTCTCTTTATCTACTTTTAATGCCATTATAACAACAAAAATAAGACTATTTATCTACTTTTAATATCGTTATTACAACAAAAATAATTCTCTTTATCTACTTTTAATGTCGTTATTACAACAAAAATAATTCTCTTTATCTACTTTTAATATCATTATTACAACAAAAATAATTTTCTTTATCTACTTTTAATATCATTATTACAACAAAAATAATTTTCTTTATCTACTTTTAATGTCGTTATTACAACCAAAATAATTCTCTTTATCTACTTTTAATGTCGTTATTACAACCAAAATAATTCTCTTTATCTACTTTTAATGTCGTTATTACAACCAAAATAATTCTCTTTATCTACTTTTAATGTTGTTATTAATGTCGTTATTACAAGAAAAAAAAAAGATTTTTCTACCTTAAAGGTGTCTGATAATGAAATCTTGCTTACCCTGAACCAAGTTTTTTCATAATATCATATTTGTCTTGTGCGTTGCCAGGACTAGCCACTTTTCCTGAAAAGTAATAATAAATGTAATCACACAAAAAGAAAAAGATGCGGGACAAAAACATACAATAATCTACAGATGTTTCCAGTGATTTCACATGCTGTGAATAAAATAATCAATCATTCAGCAAGATTTAACTCTTTCCGGACTTTGGCGAACTTGAGGTTTTCTTTAGGTTTGGACCAGATCAATTTTCAATTTAGAAAAATTCCATCACATGTCTTTTCCATTTTACAATTTCACACAGTAATATAGTTAAATGTGCTACATGTTATACAGGGTGTTTCTAAAGTCGCAGTGCAGTGAATTTATACTCTCGGAAGAAAAAAACGTCACGTCACACAAATTGTAAAATAAATGGTATTATTCAAATATACTTGACTGCTATCGGCGAGCTTATAATGGGTAATGTTGGTATTAACACAATAAAGTTGTGTTAACACCATTGTAAGCCAGATCTATCATGTAGCAGTGATGTTTAAATGAACACGTAAATGGTGCTTGAACTATTACGTCATACATAGACAAAATTTAGGTGCGTAATTATTTCAACAACAAAAAATGCACAGTCATTAAAGAGACACCCTATACATCACTGGAAAGGTAAAATGGGTGAAGAAAATTAAAATAGCAATCTATTGATAACATCTGAAGGAAATGACATATTTGTTGCATAAGAAATTTTTTCATTTCCTGAAATGCTATTTTGGCCTGAACTATTCTGCTTTTTATTTCTGTGGTGCATCTTCCATCTGTTTGTTTTTATTGTACCCATGTATTTGAAACATTGCCCTTGTTTCTTATCTGTCCTGTTTATTTTTATGTTGCATGACAGTGATGATTGTTTCTTTGATATGACCATTACTTCTGTTTTCTTACTATTCAGACTTAGACCTTTCTTGTGCCTTTCTTTTACTATTATGTCTATCATTTCTTGTAGTTCATTCTCTGTCTCTGCTATTAAGACTGTGTCATCTGCATATCGCAAATTATTTATGTTGTGACTGTTGACTTTAATTCCTTTTTTGTCTACTATTGATCTAATATTTTCGTTGTAAAGTGAAAACAAATCTGACGACAGAACACAGCCTTATCTGACTCCTTGTTTTATATATTGGAATTGTCCTGTTTGGTTGCTAATTTGTATAGCTGCTGTTTGTTGCCAGTACATGCCTTTTTATAATTCGCAGATCCTTGCCATCAATGTTTCATTTCTCCAGCAAAATTGTTACCTTACCCTAAAATATTCAACCATACTCAGTCCAAGCTGATGTGTCAGTTTTGGTCCTGTAATACTTTTATAAGTGGAGCCGTTGTGTTGGTTAGAACTCCAGAAAAAGTTAAACTGCCAAAGACACATTGCCTTTTTGCCAATTCTCTAATCAATGGGATGTAGCTATTCAAAATAATCAACCACAGCTATAGTTTTACAGTGGCACTTAAGAAACAAACAGAACTGCTTACTTAATGCTTGATTAATTTCACTGTCTGTCATAGCCGTCTTCTCGGATTTTGGCCGCCTGGTACAAATACCCTCCTCAGACTCATCTTTATTCGTGTTTAGCTCTGCCACTTTGTTTGTTACAGCATCAGCTTCTGTTTTCTCCTTTGGTGTTAATGAAGGTTTGGTGTCCTTTTCCTGAAAGGAAAGAACAAAAAGCTAAAAAATATTTGACAATTTAAAAAAAAAAAAACAATCTAAATTGATGACAGAAATAGAAAGATTAAAATTGTAGAAATTCACAAGTGAAATACACATATTAATTAACTCATTCTATACCACAAGCCGCAAAATGTGGCTTGAGTAGTCATTCACTTTGTGGACAAATTGTCGCAACAAAATGTGTTTTAGGTAAATTTTCATTTATTCTCTCGTTGTTATTTCAAATTTTATTTTATAGCTGGTGAACAAACATAACAAAGAATTGCTGTAAAAATTAATTAAGCCAAGCTGGTAGAGAAACTACAACTGGCAAAATAAAAGGAAAGAGAGATCGCGGACGACAAAGAGAGAAAATACTGGATAGTTTGGTGTCATGGCATGGAAAATAGTCAACAACAGAACTGATACGATGCACAGTAGATAGAAGATTGTGGAAGGACATGATCGCCCGCGGCAACCGGTATGGCACATGATGATGATTGTAGAGAAACAGAATGGGGGTTAGAGGCATCAAGAGAAGAAGGTTGAGCATCAAAGACATGAATGGAGAAATTGCTTATGAATTAAAAAAGCATATGGAGAAACAGATTGTGAAGCAAAGAAACAAATGGATAAACAGATTATGAATAAAAGAAGGATATGGAGAAACACTGTCAATAAAAAAAAAAAATACACAAGAAATGTAAGGCTGAATAAAAAGGTTATAAGGAAAAACAGAATTGGATAAAAGGATCAGAACAAGAAATAAAAATTTGGATAAAAAGGATCATAACAAGAAACAAAAATTTGGATAAAAAGAAGAATATTGTGAAACAGAGACTGCATAAAATGGACTTTTGAAAAAAAAATGTTTGACTGCAAGTCAAAAAAAAAAATGTATTAAAAATATACAACATACCATAATATATATGAAATTAGTGTAAAAGAATAGTTTATATTTCTTTCTGCAATAAGTAACTTAACAAGACAATATAAACATTTGTTTCATATATATTGATTAAATTAACAAGACAATATATAACATTTGTTTCATATGTACTGAGTAACTTAACAAGACAATATAAACATTTGTTTCATATTTATTGAGTAACTTAATAAGTCAATATATAACATTTGTTTCATATGTACTGAGTAATTTAACAAGACATTATATAACATTTGCTACACATTTACCTTGTCATGCGAGCTATGATTAGTAATGTTTGGCTTTTCAGGCTCTGTCTCCTCTTCACTGGTCTTGGCCTCCAGGCTTTTATCAGAACCTTCAGAAGATCTGTCATATTCCAGATTTGATGAATCATCAATTTCTTTGATTGTTGAAGCAACCACCATAAACTTTGCTGTTGATGGACGGCGCTTGATGGAGCTTGTGTAAGTTTTCAATGCATTGACCACAGCTTCAGGGTTTTCTCTTTGTTCTTTCTTCCTGAAAAAACAAACTGGCAAATGAACAATGTTCTTTGTGGATTATAAAGTAAAGGTTCACATCACACCCTAATGCATATGGGGAATAAGGTGTTAGTGCCAGTAATTTTCAAACAACAATGGCATATTTTATGGGCGATGTGTTTGGTATCTTGCTAGGCATCACATTTTCCGAGAAAAAATCTCTGGTATCAATTTTAAGTGTTTGGTTGAATCCCCGGGCATATTAAATTGTTCTGAAGAAAAAAAAAACTGGCCAATCTGGGAATTGGGTCCAGTCTTCTTATGATTACTAGCAGGTGTAATAGCCACTCAGCCATTATAGTTACTTTGAGAATCATAAATGTTTGTGGATTATAAATGTTTGTTGATTATCATCATCATGTGCCATACAGGTTGGCGTAGGCGATCATGTCCCTCCACAATCTTCTATCTACAGTGCATCGTATCAGTTCTCTTGTTGACTGTTTTCCATGCCATGACACCAAGCTATCCAGTATTGTGGATTATAATTGTTTATAATTCTTATTATTCTTTGCTCACCCTGAAAATAATATTCTTTACGCTGTGTCACAATTTACAGCCCAGTTGTGAAATCTAGAGGCACAACATATATGACTTTATCATGGCATATTTCTATGATTGGTCAGCTTTACCATTTGTTTAAATTCCAACTCATTTAGCTAAGATAAGCTAAGAACACCAAGGGCCAAACATGAAAGAGATGGATTGATGGAATTTTAGAAACACTAGGAAACATAAAAACAGCAGAGGACAACAGAAGAGCAAACGATCGCAAATTATATCTATCTTCCCTAGACGTGAAAGGCAAATTAGGAAGGAAAGAAGAAGAAGAAGATAAAGAACATATGTAGTTCAATTCAGGCACCATAAAAATGGAGATGGATTAAGGTCTTGCTCAGTTCTAGTTCAATGGCTATCCTCCTTCTTGTGATCACATCTTAGTGTTGATAAAGAAAAAAGTAAAGAGCCCTGTTAAGTCAAGTGCCATATAGGGAATATGGTGTTAGTGACCATAATTTTTATGGACCTTTGGCACATGATTTTTGGGGTAATGTGATCGGTTTATGCCCGTGCCGCTTTAAAAAAAAAGTAAAGTACCCCCGTCCCACCAAGTGGCGTAAAGGGAATATGGTGTTAGTGACCATACATTTTACAGACCTTCGGCACATGATTTTTGGAGTAATGTGGTCGGTATTACGCCCATGCTGCTTTACTTTCCCAGAAAAAAATCCGGTACCCATTAAAGGCTGGGGTGAACCCGGAAGCCGTCGGTTGGGATCAAACCCTACCTCTTGTCCTTTGTAGTACAGTTCACTAACCACTGAACTATCGTGGCTCTATCGTGCCTTTTGGCCCAAAACATCCAACTTCAGCATGCAATGTTTGAGTACTGGGTTGTCTACCCTCTTCGATCTCTAATTGCTTGGCTAGACTGGATAGTATGTTTCCAGGAGCACCACCGAGAGGTGGAGCAGAGCCTTGCTCAGCTCTGTTGTTCATCAAACCTGATACCTGCAAAATGCCTTGGGCCTCTCATCAATCCGGATACATGCAATATGCCTTGGCTCGCTGATTGTGCTCAGCTCTGTTGTACATCAATCCTGATACATGCAATATGCCTTGGCTCGTTGATTGTGCTCAACTCTGATGTACATCAATCCTGATACATGCAATATGCCTTGGCTCACTGATCGTGCCCAGCTCTGTTGTACATCAATCCTGATACATGCAATATGCCTTGGCTCACTGATTACGCTCAGCTCTGTTGTTAGTCAGTCCTGATACATGTAATATGCCTTGGGGAGCTGATTGTGCTCAACTCTGTTGTACATCAATCCTGATATATGTAATATGCCTTGACTCGCTGATCGTGCTCAACTCTGTTGTTAGTCAATCCTGATATATGCAATATGATTTGGGCCACTGATCGTGCCAAACTCTGTTGCTGCATGGGCGTCATGGCCCCCATATTCCACTCTGATATGTTAAAAAATATTAACAGTTGCTATAAAGTATATGAGAAAACAAATGGAAAGACCAGAATATGCTTGGAGACAACAGGAGAAAGGAGAGATGATGGCAAGACATGAAGCGGTAAGAGAATGACAGCAACATAAATTTTATGTTAGTGCCCATATTTTCAATGACCAACAGCACACTTAATGGGTGATGCTATCAGTATCACACCAGGTCACTTTAATTTCCCATTTAAAAATATCTTTGGTACCCATTTTCAGATGCTGAGTGAACCTGGAAGCCTCGTCAGTCTTAACAAAATTTATGACATTAGAAAATTGAACCTGGACTCATCTGGTCAGTAGTGAGCGCACTAATACTCAACCGCCAAGGCTCTAAATAAATAATATAATAGCTATTGCTACTTAGACAATTAATATAATTATTATTTATTTATATAACTGTATATGATCTTGATCCTTCTAGGGCCGTTAATTGTCACATAGAAGTTCTACTATTTTTTTTGCCATCCATCTCTATTCTGGGCGAGATATATGATTCTATCAAATGAGTCTATGCCTGCAAACTTTACTTGTCTTATCAGTGTTCTTTTCAGTGTCTCTCTAGGTCTTCCTCTATTTCTGCATCCTGACGTTTCCCATAGAAGAGCCTCTTTTGAAACTCTCTTTTTATCTCTTCTCAACACATGCCTGACACATACATGCTCAGGTGTTCCTCACCACACAGGCAGATATTCTCTGACTACAAAGATACTCTCATTTTTTTATCGTCAAGAGTTGTGACAATTTTAGGTAGATTTCTTCCTATAATTTTTGCCAATTTTGCTACCACTTTTGCCCTATTCTTTTCGAAGTTCAAAGGTTCTTTAATGTGTACATAATGCACATGGGACCTCCTGTATTTTGCCTTCCTCTGAGAGGGCTAGAGATTAGATCTCACTACCCAGAGACCAGGGTAAAGTCACAAAGAAACCATGGATTCAATTTTTGAAAAATTGTTACCACCTATGGTGGTCCTTCTTATCCAGAAACCGGAGTCTTACATCTCTAAGTCAGCTCTAAGGAGCCATTAATGAAATGTGCTGAGATGAGATTAGACTATATGATCCTGATAAACGATCTGAGTTCATTATGTCAGAGGTGACATCATAGCACTCCAGGCTGATCAGGCGCTTTCAAAAGATGATGAAGTTGAGTACACACTGATGTAGCTTGCCAGCTGTGCACATACCTTTCTACCTATCTATTTCCCTCTTGAGTTAAAGATGGCAAATCGGGCAGAAATTATAGACTTTACATATCCGATGATCTTGGCTATCAAGTGTAAGATTTTGCACTGGCCCACACATTGTATATCGCCCAGTTCTGTGTGAATCTCTGAACCTCAGCAAGGAAGCTGATGCTTGGTGTTGTTGCCTCTCATCTCAATGTTCTTTTTAGTGTTTCTCTAGGTCTGCCTATTTTTATTTTACCTTCTGGCTTCCATTTGTCAGCTGGCTTTGAGATTCTCTTATCGTATCTTCTAATCTCATGCAACATATGAACACCTTGTTCACTTGATTATAGATGATAGTTTTGGAAGCTTTGTCGTTTCTCGTATTACACACACCTAGTTAATAGTATTTATTTGATTAATGTTGTATTCGCATAGACAAATGTGATTTTTGGGACCAAGTTAAAAGACACAACAGCTTACTAAAAGTAATCTTGGAGGGGAAAATACAGTGTAAAAGAGGCAGAGGCAGACCAAGACTAACATGGAAGAGTAACATCAAAAGATGGACAAATCAGGATATGACACCCTGCACCATCAAAGCAGGAGATGGAGCAGAATGGCGCTCCATGGTAGCCAACCTTCGTTGCTGAGATGGCACTTGATGATGATGATGTATTCCAGTTAATGCAGTCACAAAATGTAATCTGCACTAATAGCCATGTTGATTTACAATGTACAGTTGCTGGGGGTTTTCAAAACATCACCCTAGTTCATGTCTATCATCCCCACCACAACAGGCAGATCTCAGACCAACCTATCAGCTTTTACTAGGCAATAACAAGATCTGCTTGCTAGTGCAATGGTGATCATCATCGTGTGCCATACCGGTTGGTGTGGACGATAATGTCCTTCCACAATCTTCTATCTACAGTGCATCGTATCAGTTCTGTTGTTGACTGTTTTCCATGGCATGACACCAAGCTATCCAGTATTTTCTCTCTTTGTCATCCATGATCTCTCTTCCCCTGTATTGTGCCAGTTGTAACCAAGTATTCCAACTTTCCTCTTCTCATGATGTGCCCGAAAAATGTTCATTGTTTCTCTCTGATGTTTCTTTTTGTGTTGGCCTCTTTGAGAATTTTCTCGTTGGTCTTTTTAGCTGTCCAGGGAACTTCAACATTCTTCTGAGAAATCCCATCTCTGTGGCCTTTAATCATCTTTTCATTTGTTTGTTTACTGTCCATGATTTGCTTCCATAGGTCAGAATTGGCTCATATAGCAATGATGATAATCCTTTATAAAAGAAGTAACAAAATTAAATAGGTAATAAACTTACGAGATATTTGAAGTTGTCAAAAGCTGTTCCCATGACTCAGGTAAGCCTTCAAACTCCCCTTTCTCCTTGTTGAAACCCACGTGGTAATTTCTTTTAACATTGAAAGGTTCACCAATGCACATTGGAGCATCATCTTCTGCATTGGTAGACTTACTGGAGCTTGTGGAGGTTTTGGGCCTACGGAAGAGACCCTTGAGACTTTGCATTTTTGTTTCAGGACTTAGTTAAAATCTGAAAGGGAATAAGATGTGTATAAACTGACATGGCACTAGAAAAGTTTCTAATCTCAGTAAAAGATTGTAAATCACATGTATTATCTACTTCCCTGATTATGCAAAAGTCCATTCTTCTTCATCTGATGGGTTGCTTGAGCTAGATATCCTGCACCGCTTTGAGAAGTCAGTGACCTAAAGTTGATCAAAACCTCATTTCACCTCCGAGTTAGTCTTTCTGGTCTGCATAAAAAATAGAGTGGCCAAAGAGGTGAGGATCATCACAGTCCTCACATTGGTGTAGTTTGTTGCTACAGAACACCAAATATTATAGTTTCAAAGTATTACTTTAAGGAGTATTTGGCTGTTCTATGAAATTCACTGTTTCACTGTGTGAAAAGCCATTGTACATTGTTCAAAGCCTGTGGTAGACAGAAAGGATTTTTTATATTGCAGGCAAAATAAAAATCCTGAGTCTCACACTTTGTGGCGACTAATTTGACCGAGTGGCCTTTATTCCTTCAGTCCTATCGTGAGCTTCCCTGACATACACAAGCAATGGTAATATGTGTCATAAAGATAGTTTTTGAAAGTACTATTGGTGCACTATTTACTAACATACTGAATATGAAAGCTGGAAATTCATCCAGCCCTTAGACAGGAAATTAAATGCTTTCGAAAATATATGTCCCAGAAGAAGCTCAAACATTAGGGATATCAAACATAAGTTAGAGAGAATTCATTTGAAAAGGTAAGATAAGTGATGACACTTAACAGAAATATGTGTTGAGCTTTATAAGATGACAGCGATGTGCTTTGCAGAACAAATACTATGGAAGATTCAACCATGGGTCTAAGAAACAATCAAGAACTATTAGAATTAGCAGCATATTGTCAATTGTGCAGAACATTGACTTCAATCCTCTGTGCTGTCTTCAGACCAAGAGGAAGGAATTAACTAACCAATACTGCAATATCTCTAGAATAAATAAGATTAAACTTCTCCAGCAGGATCCTGACAATCAAGAAAATCAATGCAGCCCATCAATCAACTTCCTGTATATACAAAAAAAAAGTTACCAGCTTGTGTTGACTCCATGTCAGTATCTTCTCCAAAAGCAGGTCTATTTCATTGTTTCACAAATTAAGACTGCCATTATCTATGCCTTTAAGTTCAACAAACAAATGGGAGTTCGAGAATAGCTGCAGTGATTAGAAGAATCAAAATCAGAAAAAGGGAGACTGGGTGGTCCAGAGGTAAGATGTCAGTCTCTGGAAAGAGGGTCTCAGGTTCAATACCAACTACAGGCTAGGGCGAATTTTTTAAAAATCGAATATGTGGTTTCCTGTTGGCTTTACCTTCTCCTGGTCTCTGGTTAGTAAGATCTGATGTATAGCTCTCTCTCAGAAAACAATGAAAAACATGTCCCATGTGCAGTGGAACACGTTAATGGACCCTTGGCATTTTAAATTTGAAAAGAATAGGCTTAAAAATGGTTGCTGTCTAGGTAAAAATTGGTAAGTAATTCTACCTATGTCGAAGATGGATGTGTACGGCCAAAAGGGGCAGATACCGCTGCTTTGCCGTAAATAAACGACACAGCGTATCCACACCCACTTAATGGATAACCGCTAAGAAGAAGATGAAAATCAGAAAGAGAGTTAGACTATAAATGAAGGTGTCAAAATAGAACCTACAATAAATCACATTAACTCTTTCAGTACGGAAGCTTTCTTATCAACACAATGGAAGAGATTTCAGAGATAAAATTGTTCATGGTTTTAAGAATCAATCTACATATTTATATAACACATAACATGTTATATATGAATTTTTAGATAACTGAACAAGGTATTAAATTTCACCATGACCAAGATGAAGAAGAACGCTTTGGAAGTTGCTGAGTCATTCTGGAATCCCCATAAAGTTTATTAACCTGATAAAAACAATGTATGAAGGAACTAAATGTAGTGTGGTGCATGAAGGACAGCTTACAGAAGCATTTGAAATAAGAACAGGAGTAAGGCAGGGATGCCTTCTGTCTCCATTTCTCTTTCTATTGGCCATAGATTGGATTATGAAGATAACTCAAAACAACAGAAATGGGATCCAATGGTCACTGACCAAACAACTTGATGATTTAGACTTTGCTGATGACATAGCTCTCCTATCACACAGCCATCAACAGATGCAGGATAAAATGAGCATACTTGATAAGAGATCACAACAGCTAGGACTGAAGATTAATAGAGATAAGACCAACATTATGAGAATTAATACAGTTGGCAATAACCAAATAAAACTATAGCTCGTTTCAAATCATGTGCCCAACTTCAAAACGCTATTGCTTAGTATCCGTTTGTTAAAAACTGTTGAAATTTTCCAAATGTTATTAGAATGCAAAAGACCCTTTAAATGTATATTTAACAAATATCTTGCAGCTGCAGTTTTCTTAAAGCGGCGAATTTCTTTGATGTTTGTCAAAATTGTAAATTGTGAACCCCTAAATAATAGAAATTACCGTAGTTGCTGGTCTATGATTAATTTTCACTAGGTAAAGGCGTGGCCGTAATGGGGAAATAACTGGATAAGACAAAAAACCAGGAGAATTATTGTCTTCTCAGTTCGAGGACGGACGATAATATCAAAGTATACCTGTATGTCCAATTTTCATAGTTGTGTGGTCCTGAAAAGGACCGTTTGTTGAACTAATTTAAGGTAATATAGGGGCCAACATTGTGGGGGCTATATACTTTCATTCTGAATCAGACGAGTCTAAAAGATTAATAACTGTTTGGGGTTGAACATTCCACAAACCATCATTTTTCCAATATTCCTCTTCCTGTTTTAAGACGCGGTCTTCACATTTAGCCCAATAATCTTTGTCTATATTTAATAAAGCGAGATTAGCAAGAGTCTTTACATCGCATATTTTGAATGTTGTATTTTCATCTGCCACTTGTCCTTTTAATTTTGCCCAGATTAGTTCTATTGGATTTAAAAGAGCATGGTAAGGTGGCAGCCTCAAACTTATATGACCGTGCTCTTGGATAATCTTATCTATTTGAAAAATCTGTGTCCTTTGTTTTTGCTTTACTAGAGATAGTAATTCAGGTTTTAAGTACATGTTATTAAATTGTATGTGCTCCTTTGTGAGCCATATCTTAATAGCATCTTTTGTACTGGATGACGTCGGGACTTTATCTTCAAGTGCAACAATGTTGTGGTATGCTGCATTGTCCATTATTAGGCAAGATGGTCGATCTAGTGATGGGAGAACAGAATTTTCAATCCAATGTCTAAATATGTGACCATTCATCTCAGAGTGATAATCCCGATTGTCTATGGATTTTGAAAGAAAAATGAGCTCTGCATTCTGTATTAGTCCATGTTGTCGACTACCTGCATGAGCAATTATCAAGCGCTGTCCTTTGCTGCTAGGTATTAATCTCTTAATCTTTCCATCTGATGACTGCCATTCCCTTTGGTTAGTGTGGTGAGCATTGATCCATGTTTCATCCAAGTACACAATATCATAACCTTGCTTGCGCACCTCTTTTACTTCACGTAAGTACTTGCTTCTCATGACTACTATATGTGGCTTCTCACAGATGATGTTTCGTCCATTGGAATACTTTCTGAATGTAAAGCCTGCAGTTCTCACATTCCTCCATAATGTAGACTTTGATATTTCAATACTGTTGTTCTTTTTCAGCTAAACTTTTAATTTTCTTATTGTAACAGTTTCATTCATACCCAACATTTTGCGAATTTCACTTCTAATAAGTTCACTGTCGAAATTATCCAACATTTTTGCTCTTCCTTGTGATTTTGTATATTTTGAACATTGACGGTCACTGCTTGAATCTAGCGATTAAATGACCGTTTAGATAAATCCAAAATGTGTCTTGTCCTATTCTCAGGGTTTCTAAAGAATGAAATCATCTTCCTCGTTTAGCCTCTTTGCAAAAATAGTCATACATTTTTATTGCGATGTTTTGTAAACTGCAGAATTTCATTTTAAGACTCATGATAAATGTTACCATTCCACGTCTCCACCTCTGAATGAACGGAAATGGAACACACAATTTCTCAAGTGTCTAATTTTGTCACAAACCACGGCGAAAGCGTGCAAACACGTCAATTTTACCATGTATGGATTTTTGCTCGCTATTTTTAACTTAAAATACTGTAAACATTAGGGAGCCGCGATAGCTCAGTGGTTAGTGAACTGGACTACCACGGACAAGGGGTAGGGTTCGATCCCAACCGACGGCTTCCGGGTTCACCCAGCCTTAAATGGGTACCGGATTTTTTTCTGGGAAAGTAAAGCAGCACGGGCGTAATACTGACCACATTACCCCAAAAATCATGTGCTGAAGGTCTGTAAAATATAGGGTCACTAACACCATATTTCCCTATACGCCACTTGGTGTGACGGGGGTACTTTACTTTTTTACTGTAAACATTAAGTTTTGACTACATCAATGGGTCGTTATAAATTTATATGAATCAAATAAGCAACAATAATAACCAAATGTTTTTTTTAATGAAATTAATTCCCTGTTGGGTTCTAATCATTATAACTTTACATGCAACTTTTGAACAACTTACAACAAGTGGTTAAAAAGCTATCGATTTTAAAAGTTGGGCACGAGTTATGAAACAAGCTATAGGAGAAATACCTCTACTAGACATACAATCTTACATATATCTGGGCAGTAATATAGGTAATGAGGGAGGAACAGAAAATGATATCAAAATAAGGATATCAAAAGCAAGAGGAGCTTTCATTGCACTGGGAAACATATGGAAATCCAAAGAAATTAGGTTAAATACAAAAATAAAAATTTTCAACTCAAATGTTAAGTCGGTCCTATTATATGGCTGTGAAACATGGAGAACAACAAAATTGACAATCACGAAGATACAGACTTTCATTAATGGATGCTTATGCAGAATAAAAGGATGGAAATGGCAGGACAAAATCACTAACATAGAATTATGGAAATGTACCAGTCAAATACCAGTGGATAAAGAGATACAGCGAAGATGATGGCGCTGGATAGGACACAAACTACGGAAGCCAACTGAGAGTACTACACAACAGGCCCTTTTTGGAATCCCCAGAGGAAAAGACAAAGAGGAAGACCAAGGAATTCTTGGAGAAGACAGATAGAAGCAGAGATGAAGATGATGGGGAAGACATGGAATGATCTTAAAAGAATGGCAAAAAACAGAACGACTTGGAAAGTGTCTGTTGAAGACCTATGCTCCACTGGGAGCTAAAAAGGTAGAAGAAGAAGATGACCAAGATAATAAAAGAAATATAAAAGGAATATGGTTTGATAGTGGTGTACACCAATCAAATTGAGAGTGACGCACTTTGCGGCGAAACGTACAGAAAGAGTTAAGAGATAAGAGAAAGAAATACAAAGGTTTGCCCACCTGGAAAGAATATTGTCAACAACAATATGGTATTTACGAAAAGGTGAGAAATGCTGGGACCAGAGGAAGGTGAAGTGAGCACATCAATAAAGCTCTACAACAGAATCACAAGACAATGGCTGAGGCTGACCAAAAAATGAGATCAGGAACTTTTGCGTTCGCCATCTTTTATCTCTGACGAAGTCCCTAGGGACTAGGAACTGACTTTTGCGTGTTAATCCATTTTTCCCTGGCAGCAAGTGCACAGAGGTCCCTCGCCGCACAGGCAGATAACTCCGTCTTCGGGGGTACTCATATTTTTTTCCGTCGATGAGTAACTGACGTTTCAAGCCAGGCCTCACTGCTGAGACCAGGGGTGGTTGCCGCAGAGAGAAAAATGATAAATAAAAATCCCAACTGGTGTAGCCGAGATTTGAATCCACAACCTCTCTGTCTCGAGGCCGGCATCTTGCCTCGAGACCAACCAGTCACCCCATCCTTGGAGATATAAGAGAAAGTGCAGTAGTAGAAGAAGAAGTCCTGAATATCATCCTTTGCCACAATGTATTTCTGAGCTTTGTGCATTAAATTAAACATTAAAATCACAAATATTTAGAATGACTGAATTACATTTTGCTAGAATATCAACAGTTACAATACACAGTATTGGTATGAACAAATTCATCTTTCTCTACATCTTTCTCTTTCTGTGTTTGAACATATCTAAACTCCTTCACATGTGAGTTGGGGAGTTGCAATAGCTCACTGGTTAGTCAACTGGACTACAAAGGACAAGAGGGGTTCAATCCTGATCGACTGCTTCCAGGTTCACCCAGCCTTAAATGGGTACTGGATTTGTATCTGGGAAAGTAAAGCGGCACGGCCGTATTACAGATATTGCCCCAAAAATCATGTGCAGAAGGTCTGTAAAAATTATGGTCACTATAGTCCGTTCAGAAATTCATAATCACACCTGAATTAGTTTTGCGTGATAACCGTTTGTTATTTTGCTTTCAAACTTTGCATGCAATCTTAGAATATTGATCTATCTATCTATCTTTCGTTCGCCTGAAGCATTGTCTATATCTGCAATGTCGTTTCCTGTATAAATGTTACTGTCTTTTGTAATTCTTGCAGTGGCCCATATAGTTTTGTCTGTAGTGTTGTATCTATGGGCCAATGGATTTTCCTCAGTCTACTATATTCAGTGCAGTCTTGAAGTATGTGTTCAGCAGTCTGGGGCGCCTGTCCACATGTACAAGTAGTTGAGGTGCCGATCTTGAATTTTGTATACATGTGACTATGGAGTCGATTGTGTCCTGTTCTGAGACGTATAATGATAACTTGTTCATATCTATTCATATTATAAAAGGCATCCTGATTTGGGCTTGTGGTCCTCTGATTGATTTGATTATCTGTTTCTTATGATGGTATGTAACAGGTGTATCTAGTTGTGTGCCTGTTGAACCTTCCTTTGCCAACTGATCTGCTTTCTCATTTCCTGGTATTCCACAGTGAGATGGGATCCACTGCAGGGCAACCCTGTGGTGCTTGCAGAGTTCAGTCAATAAGGTCTGCAGATGTGGTAATTTTCTGGATTGTAGTGCCTGGAGTACTGATCTTGCATCTGTCAAAAACACTACAGGCTGCGGGCTAAGATTAATGTTCAGCAGTTTTTCTATTGCTAACTTTATTGCTTGTATTTCTGCATCATAATTGTGACAATATTTCCCTGTTGCTATTTTATTCATATCCCTAGTGTTATTTGGGTATTCTATATATGCACCTGCTCCCCCATTTTTTACTGCATTCTGTGCTGATCCATCTGTATACACACGAATCCATAGGTCTTGTGGGTATTCTTCATCCAGGAAACTGAGAGTTATTGTTTTTCGCTGTAGACTATTCTGTTCCTCTTTATCAACTATTCCTTTCACTTCTGTCCGTATTTGAACTGATAATCCAGATTCCTCTGTCCAGGGAGTCTGTTCTGGTATGGGCAGTAGGGGGTTAACAGCTCTTGGCATGTCTGGTGTTTGTCTACTAATACGCTTGGCTTGGTGGATAAAACTGCTTCTCTTAAGTCGTCCCAATGCAAGATTTTGGAATCGGTCCTTCATTGGATGTCTCGGCATGCAAGCAAATTTTTCTGCCTGTATCAGCACCTTTGTGTCCCTCCGTTCTCTCAGTGCTGGTATCCTCCACAATTTCTCCATCTCTAATATTGGTGTTGATTTCATTGCTCCTGTGATGACCCTAAGTGCCTGGTTTTGTACTTTATCCAGTTCTTGAAGTGTGGTGTTTGATGCTGAACACCATGCAGATGATCCATATTCTAAATGTGGGCGTATACTCTGTTGGTAAACTTTACTGAGTATTTTCCCACTCGCACCCCACGTAGTTCCACACAGCTTTCTTAGAATAGCCAATTTTCTCCTTGCTTTTTGGGTTGCCTTATTTATCTGCTGTTTCCAAGATAGTTTGTTATCAAATGTAACTCCGAGATACGTAGCCTGTATGTCTTCTTTCACAGGCTCATTGTTTATATAGATGGCTCCTGCTTTTTGTTTTGGGGAAAGAGTGAAAAGTGTAGTACTGCATTTGTCTGTATTGATGCTGATACACCATCTATTTGTCCATGAATTCAGTGCATTCATAGCTCTTTGTAACAATTTGGAGGCCACTGTTGCATACTCCTCTGTGCACCACATTACCAAGTCATCTGCATACATTGCCACTTTGATACCATGTGGTAGTTCAGTAACTAGGTCATTGATGTAGATCAGAAAAAGTGTTGGAGATAGTACCCCTCCCTGTGGAACGCCCTGGCGCAGTAAGACCTTTTTACTCTTAAGACCATCCAGTTGCACTCTGGCTCTCCTGTTATGCAGGTATGCTTTGACCCATTTGTACATCCTGCCATTTACTCCATAATTTCTCAGTTTCTTCAAAAGCCCTTCCTTCCATACCTTATCAAATGCTTTCTTTAGGTCTATCCATGCTGCTAGTACCAGTTTCTTTTCTTGAAACGCATCCTCAATTTCCTGGGAAAGATAGGTTGCCTGATCTTCGGTAGAGTAACACTGTCTAAAGCCTGCTTGTTGTGGGACAAGGAGATTTTCACTTTCCAGGTACCACTGCAGTCTGAGATTGATTATACGTTCCATTGTTTTACACAAACAGCTTGTAAGGCTGATTGGTCTATAGCTGGATGTCATTGAACCATCTTTTCCTGGCTTTAGTAATGGTATCATAATTGCTTCTCTCCATGCCTGTGGCACTTTACCTGTGATCCAGCAAATGTTGTAGATCTGCAGTAGTTTTGCTTTAGCTGCAGTTCCCAAGTTCTTAATCATTTCATTAGACACTCCATCACTACCTGGTGACTTTTTCATTTTTAATTTGGATATTGCCAGCTCTAGCTCTCTTTGTGTAATGGGTATTTCCATGACTTCATGTGCAGTCTCTTCTTGTCTTGCATTTTGTTGTTTTAGACGGGTCTCTTGACGTTTCTCTAGGCTAATTTCAATATTGTTGTCATTTGCAAAGGAGTCTGCAAAGTGATTTGCTGCATGTTTACCTGTTAGAATGTTTCCATCCTTCTTCAGTGTAATTTTTGTGTTCCCTTCTGTACCCTCATCATTCAGCTGTTTTACAAGCTTCCACACTTTTCTTGTGTCTCGTTCTAGATTCATGTACTCTGTTTTCTCTTTCCAACTTCTCCGTCTGGCTTGTAGTTTAGCCCATTGAAATTTGGCTTTAGCATGCTGATAGTTATTGTGGTGTTCCTGGCAGGGGTTATTTTCTGCTTGTTTTCGAGATGTTTCCATGTCATTGTGCAGTTGCTCTAGTTCACTATTCCAGTATGGTTTGTAGTGTTTCCGTGCCCCTCTGGGTATTGTTTCACTGGCAGCTTGTATTATTAGTCTACTGAATTCATCAACTATTTTGTTGATGTCTCTGTCTGTATTTAGATCTTTAGTCAGTACACTGGTGTAATGTTGATACATTTTCCAGTCTGCCTTTTTGTAATTCCATCTGGAGAGAGTGCTGCTCTCCCTGACGGCCTCATTTTGCACCACTAAAAAGACAGGTCGGTGGTCGCTGCCTCCAAGTTGTTTCCCAACAATACGTGTGATATTCCAATCCAGGTCTGGTGAATGGAAAGCAAGGTCTGGTGTAGATGTGGTATGCCATGATCTGGAATAGAATGTTGGTGGATCTGTTGCCTGGTTTAATAGTATAAGCCCATTGTCATCCTGCCAATTTTCAAGTTCTTCACCTCTCTTGTCCATATCTTCATAGCCCCAGCTCTGTGAATGGCTGTTAAAGTCTCCACATACAATTATTCTTTCTTTTAATGTAATTGTGTCTAGTGCTAGTGGGCGGTCACTCGGACAGTAGTAGTTTAGTAGATGGAAGTCTGTATTTCCTGTCCTGAGGTGCAGTATTTGATATTCCGCCCCATCCATATACACTTCAATCTGACATGCATTAATGTTGTTCCTTACAAGAGTCAGTATTCCGCCCTTTTGTCTGTTTTTCCTGTCAGATCGGTAGCACTGGTATCCCCTAATCTTCAAGGCTATGTCGTTGTTTAGATGGGTTTCCTGCAAACAGCATATGCTTACTTGTTCTTCATGCAGGATATTTTCTAATTCTATCTTTTTACTGTACCCATCTCTTTTGCTGTTGATGCCTTCAGCATTCCAGTGCATTATTTTGAGTGGTCTTATTTTGGGTTGGCCAGTAACTCTATTCTCTCGCCCCCTGACTCCACAGAGCGATTGAGAAGGACATCCAGTAATATAGGTTGGGCCCTTTCGAGGCTGAGGGCCCGGCGCTGCACCTGCCTGAGTGTCCATCACAGGGCGAGTGCCATATCGATTTGCAGTTATAGGCATGCTTCCCATTGGCGTGAGTGCGTGGCATCCTGATTTTTGTAGTGCGCCTTTTGGCTGGTTGCCTCCGACTTCAGCACTTAAAATTGCTAGAGCAGACTGTGGTCTTGCACGGGTGTAGGAAGGCCTGGCCAGTCTTGGTTTTCAGTCCCTGGTGACTGTTAAGCCCCATCCCCACGACAAGGAGCTGGCCTTGATGGGGAGAATATTGATGACGTTATAGAAATATTTTTTGCTCTGAGAAATTTTATCTAGTTTAAAAGTTTTCTTCTTTAAGCTATATTAAATTCACCCTGTTCGAATTTGACACCATTTTAGGATATATACATTAATTTGGTCCGGTCGTTCACGTAAAATAGTTTGGCTATTACAGAAACACTAACTTCAGGAAAATCCCGTGTACAAAACTTAATTGTTATTGAACAACATGACGCACCACGGCCTTGGCATTAATTACCTAAGGGAAGGTGTATCTTTATTAATTTTGTGAAGACTCAGTAGACAATTTGTTGACTTTAAATACCAACATTTATATCTAAATTACAATGAGTTTGAAATGCAAATTTATAACTATGCAAAAGGTTACTGTTTTACTATATCAGCACTTCCTTAGGGAATCCAAGATGGGGCATTTATATTGTGATATTCATGACCCAGAGAGATGAACGCAACTCGCGCTTGGTCTTAATAAATCGTCATTTTCTCGTTGGATTAAACAAGACTCAGAGTGCACTCATGTCAATCAAGGAAGGAAAAGGAAAGTCGACAGCTTTGACATGGATGTCATAAATCGTGAGATATTGAAAATGTTGGCTAATAATGTACTTGTTACTCTCAGGAATTTGAAATTAAAATTGCATGCAGACTGCAATAAGAAAAAGGTGTACCATGTTGACAAAATCATTGAGAAATACGGCCACACCTCTCTTCGACTCCCTGCATATCATGCGCACCTTAATCCAATCGAACTTGTCTGGGCTCACGTCAAAGGACAAGTTGCAGAACAGAACAGGACGTTTAAAATGTGTGATGTTGAAGTTCTGACACGCGAGTCTCTCTCAAAAATAGACATTCCGTTCTGGAAGAAGTGTGTTGAACATGTGCTGCGGGTGGAAGATGAGTACTGGAAACGAGATGGATTACTATTTGTCCAGCCAGTAATGATTATCAACCTCTTGGAATCGTCAGATTCGGAATGATTAAAATTAAGATGAATTCAATTCCAGCTGCAGTTAGAACGTCCTGGGGTCTTATGGTGACTGAAGGATAAGACTAATTGTAACCAATTGAATTCATGTTTGCAAATACACATAACGAACAACACCCACAATTAAGCACTATGTAGATACGCCTCTGACAAGAATTGCAATAAATTGGAAAATTTAACACGATTACTTTAAACTCTAAAATTTGAATCAACTTGTGTGATATTGTCATAAAAGATCAAAGGAATTCGCTGATGTGCAAAATCTGTTGTGTTTGTGGAATAAAAAATACCAAAACCTTTGCGTCATCAATATTCTAAGATTGCATGCAAAATTTGAAACCAAAATAACAAGCGGTTATCACGCAAAACTAATTAAGGTGTGATTATGAATTTCTGAACGGACTATAACCCAATATACACCACTTGGTGGGACAGGGCTATTTACCTTTTTTTTTTTTTTAAAGCATGTGAGTTGGATGACATTTACAGTCCCTGACGTTTTGTACAAACAAGTGCAGCAATATTTTCTAATAAATAATTTCGATTCGGGTTTTTGTAAATCACTTAACACAATTATGTCTTTTCATTTTACCTCTATTAACATACACACAACCGTAGTGTGCAGCAGCTTTACAGCCAATCGTACACGGAATTTATCAGTAAATTTAGGAAACAAATGATACAGAAAATCAATATACGGATATCTATATATGAAACTCTTTATACTGAGTTTCACTGCAGGGGACACTCATCAGAAGCATACCCCTGTCGAGCAAGTGTTTAGGTTTTTTAGCTTCTTGACACTCTAAAGGGTCCGTAGATATTCCCAACGCATTCTTCTTATAAAGCTTGACATACATTCTTGTTTTGATTCGTGTCTTATATGTTCATTTGAAATGTATGCTTTCTAGCTTTATGTTTGAGATCCTACGCAGACATTTGTTTTCAAAGGCATTTAATTTCCTTTCTAAAGTCTTAGTCGTTTTCCAACTTTCACATCAATATGTTAGCAATCGTATCGCACAGGAGTTGAACATTAAGTTTTTTTCTTTTACTTAGAACTTTGGATCTCCAGATGTTCGTCAGTTTTTTTAAACCATTTGATACTAGTGCGATGCGTATCATGATTTCTGATGTTATGTCTCTATCTCTGGGCATTTTTCTGCTTTTATTGATATATATATATATATATATATATATATATATATATACACACAACATAAACACATACACACGCAGTTATCCGATTTATGCGGTCTGCGAATGATTGGGGCAGGTGAGGGAGAGAATAAAGGCCACATATCTTCAAGCAGTCACCACTTAAAGTGTGTAGATCAGAGTTTTAATTTTACTTCACTTCCAATAAAATACTTACTCCTGTCTCCACCTGAAATCGATACGACGGGTACACCTGGTTTAATAAGACCAACGATGGATCAAGAAGTGATTTTTAAAAGTAAACAAAGCCACACATTTATCAATACGTGCGGATTCGCCCATATCATGTGAAACCCTATCACGAAGTCACGCTCCAGTGGTAATACTGCACCTACTATGGCCTTTTAGAACTAGGGAATCAACAAATATATATTATAATATATTCCCGTTCATAAATAAATTAACACTGTAAAGTGTGTACACACATGAAGTCTAGTCAGCGATTAGCTTAGGTTATGAAAAATGTTTTGACGAAGTCAGAACAATAAAGAGACGCCTAAAATACACTAGAGGTTCTCTATATAGAGCTAACTCATGGAACACACACAGCAGCCATGGGCGAATGTACACACAACACACCGGACTGGTATGCGGCACAGCGCTGTAGGGGCGTGGTACACGCAAAAAAGACGAGCGGATCAAGATCTGGGTAAATAAGACAGCACACGTAACAGTTTTTCTTATTTCTTTTACCTGTACCGTCACTGGCTGTCCTTTTAATTGCCCCCCCCCCCCTCTTTTTTCCCCATTCCTATCTAAAAATAGAACTACAATTTCTCGGAATTTGACTTCACTTGAGTGATTGATCTTGACCTCTGCGAAAACAACCTAAATACTAAGGCTGGTTTGAAGGGGTCGGGAAGGAAGGGGGTAAAGTGAAGAGATAAATAGCGGAGTCATGTAGGAGAAGATGGTGATGTCACGTTAATTCTGCAGTGACAACAAGAAAGGATGCTCGTTTTTGTGATCAGTTAGTTCCCTTGGGCGCCTTAGTTGTGCAAATGGGATGAGCTGATCTCGATCTTTCTCCGCTCATCTTTTGATTGTACAAATCCCGGTTTACTAGAATATATTTCTCATCATGTTTTAGATATTATCAATGAAATTAAAGCGCTTCTTTAATATGAACACGTTGGAACAAGTTATCATTATATGCGTCAGAACAGGGCAAAATCGACTCCCATAGTCACATGTATACAAAATTCAAGATTGACACCTCAGTCACATGTATATGTGGTCAGGTGCCCCAAAACGATAAATACATACTTCAAGACTGCACTGAATATAGTAGACTGGGGGGGGGGGGGGGGGGCATTTGTCCATAGATATAATACTACAGCAAAACTATATAGGGCCATTGCAAGAACTATATATATATATATATATATGTATATAATAGTAAAATGTATACAAGAAACGGCATTGCATATATAAACAATACTTCAGGCGAACGAAAGATGGATTAAGCGCGTCGTTCTTTCAAGATGATAAATGAATGAAATACTCTAATTGAAACAAAGCAATAGCTCATAATCACTTACAGACAACATTACGTGGAAGTAACTCGATGGGCAGATGCCAAACAGACGACTGGTTAAATATTCAGCAAACCGTTCATTATCTATCCCTAAATCTTTTACCATTCACCACAGTTTCATGCAAGTTGAATTTCGTCTTTCATTACATCCAACATGATATATCTGTCCTTCGTTCGCCTGGAGTATTGTCTATATCTGCAAAGTCGTTTCCTGTATAAATTTTGCTGTCTTTTGTAATTCTTGCAGTGGCCCATATGGTTTTATCTGAGGTGTTGTATCTATGGGCCAATGGATTTTCCTCAGTCTTATATGATCAGTACAGTCTTGGAGTATGTGTTCCAACATAAGATGAGAGAGAGAGTGAGAGAGAGAGAGAGAGAGAGAGAGAGAGAGAGAGAGAAAGAAGTAGATTGGTGCAAGATATCACAGAAGAGCTGGGCTTGACACGAGCAGACGTAGGGTATTTAAACCCTAGAGTAGCAGTTGTGGGAACCAAAATGTAAACAAAGACATAACAAATGATGATAACCCGTACTCATTGGCCCCGACATGGGAGCCGCGATAGCTCATCCGTTACTTGACTACAAAGGACTAGAGGTCGCGTTCATAAATGGGTAAGGGATTTTTTTTTCTGGGAAAGCAAAGCGGCACGGGCGCAATACCGACCACATTACCCCAAAAATCATGTGCCGAAGGTCTATACAAATTATGGTCAATAACACCATATTTTCTAGACGCCACTTGCCGTGACGGGGCTCTACACTTACTCATTAGCCCCTGTCGTCTAACAGCAGCCAGACGTTAACATGCCAGTGGTAGCTTCTTTTACATGCAGTTATTTTACTCTATAAGATAAGCACAACTTTCAAATATATAAAATATTAAATACTATGTGAGGCCGCGGCCGCGAGTAGAGCTGCGGAGAACATGTAAAATAAACATAAAAGTGTACCTAACGGTTAAACTAGTAGAGAGACCAAACAAAAAAAAATGACGTTTCGGCAAAATCCTTCATCGGGTACAAAATAAAAAATATATACAACGATCAACACGACAGGCAAATACTATTCTAGAATAAACCGAAAGAAATTCGAGACTGTACCTGATGAAGGGTTTTGCCGAAACGTCGCTGTTTGTCTCGTCTCTCTACTAATTTAGCTGCTAGATACAATTTATGATAATTTTACAAGTTATTTTACTCTATACTTTTCTTTTAACTCTGTTAAACGTCGAGGCAAGTGAGTAGTTTGTCATCATCTGTCTTATCTTTGTTTGAATTACGCATCCTTGACGACAGACATCTAAAAATACTAAACGAAGCCATGCGCATTATCTTGGGATGTACGAGGGACACTCCCTGTGTAGCAATGAGGTATCTTCTTGACTTTCCAACTATGGATGACAGAATCAAGATCTGGAGAGCACGAGCATACCTGAAGATTAGTACAGATAAAGAGCATCCATTGCACCACGTGCTCAACACAGGGAAAGGTGCCATGGCTAAAAAGAGGCAAATCATGGGTGGGCCGAGCAGAAGATGTCATCAAACAGGTCTGTGTGCGTACCAATATCAGCGTTGGTGAGGAGTGGATACCGGTGCCTACGTCATTTAAGGGGACTTTCTCGTGTATTGTCACACTCGACAGGAAAAGTAGGGAACAGAACCCGGCCGTGGTTAATGCTGAGGTCAACGGTCTTATCTGCGATAACACCGATGAGAAAGATGCAGTCATCTATACAGACGGATCTGTAAGACGACACCAAAGAAGTGCATGGTCATTTATAGCACGCTCGGCAGGCAGAATAGTCAAAGAAGACAGTGGTGCATACGTCATGACCACGAGTAGCATGGCAATGGAGATGATGGCAGTGACCAAGGCATTCAAATGGTTAGAGTCACAAGACTACACCCACGCATGTATACTGAGTGATTCGATGAGCATAATAAAAAAGTGGAGGCAGGATTTGTACACTTGCAATGGGCAGAGTCATTGCAGAAGTCCAAAATACGTAAGGTCACCTTTGTCTATGTCCCTGGACATGCGGGAGTACTGGGAAATGAAAGAGCGGACAGGTTGACTAGCTGCGCTGTCGTTGAGGACGGGCAACCGATGGATCGGGCGGATATAAAATGGATCGGGCGGATCAATGCCCTCCGAGATGTGGGAAGAGAAAAGGACTTCGACAAACACAGATCCACGTCATTTCTTCGAATGATGGAAATGAGAGTTAAGATGGGCACAGCCAGAAATGAGAAACTTAGTGGCCGTGTAAGAAGACTTATCAACCAACATAGAACTGGAGTCGTCAGTCGCTGGACACTGCGGGACTTGCTGAGGAGGGGATCTGAGCACCTATGGACATGTTCGGAGTGTAATGATGATGACCCGCAAATAACTCAATCTTTGTTTAAGTTATAGATCTCACGACTGCTACTCTAAAGTTGAGATGCCCTACGTCTACTCGAGTCTTTACTCCGGAGAAACAGGACATCAAGATAACAAGAGACGGCAGACAACTAAAACAAGTAGAAGAATTTAAATACCTAGGAAGTCTAGTGACAAAAGACAATTCACAAACAGCAGAAATAGACTTAAGATGCAACAAAGCTTGTCAAATCATTGGACAGCTATCAGCGATATTGCACAAGAAGGAAATAACTCTAGAGGCAAAACAGGCACTCTACAATACAATCTTCATCCCAACGTTGTGCTACCAATGCCAGTCCTGGACCCTAGATGCAAGAACAGTAAGAAAAATAACCTTTACTGAGATTAAATGTGCTAGACCAATGGTAGGAAACAAGCCCGAGAGATAAGATCAGAAATGAAGAACTGAGAAAAAAGCTAGGAATAACCCCCGCCATAGGATATATAAAGAAACAACAGATACAATGGTTTGGCCACATGACAAGGCAGAAAGATCAAAACACAACACAACGAGCCTTCAAAAAACGTTGCGAGAACACTAGACCCAATGGCCGACCACGAAAAATATGGATTGACGGAATAATAGAAAGACTAGGAAACATAACAGAAGCAGAGGCGAACAGAAGAACAAAAGACCGCAAATTATATCTCCCCTCAACACTGAAAGGCCAATTAGGAAGGAAAGAAGAAGAAGAAGAATTTTCCTCTATTTTTAACCTGTCTTTTTGCCTGTTCAGTTTTCAATCTCCAGGTCAGTGTTTAAGAATTACAAAGTAACCAAACCTGGTCTACATCGAGACGGCCCTCTTACAGAACCGGGTGTCAGATAACCGGTTGCCTTGTTCTATTTTCGACCATTCGGAGGAAACGTCAAAAGAAGTTGTTTCGGCTGCCAGATACTATAGATAAGCTACAATAATTCTACAATGAACTTTGGAGTGTAGAGTTTTGAATGAGAAGCGATAAGAAACTCAATACCGAACGTTGCTAAGGTAAGCAATCTGATCGTCAGAAGGGAACATCAATAGAACAAGTATTTCAATCAATTTTTAGGCTCTTGATACTCTAAAAGGTTTGGGAACTAGGCAATCTTGGCTCATTACTTCAATGTCTTCTGTCTGTTTGTTACTTTATTTAAACAATATTCAAGTTTCTTTACATCATTTTACAGTACTTTATTTAAACAATATTCAAGTTTCTTTTACATCATTTTACACTACTTTATTTAAACAATATTCAAGTTTCTTTTACATCATTTTACACTACTTTATTTAAACAATATTCAAGTTTCTTTTACATCATTTTACACTACTTTATTTAAACAATATTCAAGTTTCTTTTACATCATTTTACACTACTTTATTTAAACAATATTCAAGTTTCTTTTACATCATTTTACACTACTTTATTTAAACAATATTCAAGTTTCTTTTACATCATTTAACACTACTTTATTTAAACAATATTCAAGTTTCTTTTACATCATTTTACACTACTTTATTTAAACAATATTCAAGTTTCTTTTACATCATTTTACACTACTTTATTTAAACAATATTCAAGTTTCTTTTACATCATTTTACACTACTTTATTTAAACAATATTCAAGTTTCTTTTACATCATTTTACACTACTTTATTTAAACAATATTCAAGTTTCTTTTACATCATTTTACACTACTTTATTTAAACAATATTCAAGTTTCTTTTACATCATTTTACACTACTTTATTTAAACAATATTCAAGTTTCTTTACATCATTTTACACTACTTTATTTAAACAATATTCAAGTTTCTTTTACATCTTTTACACTACTTTATTTAAACAATATTCAAGTTTCTTTTACATCATTTTACACTACTTTATTTAAACAATATTCAAGTTTCTTTTACATCATTTTACACTACTTTATTTAAACAATATTCAAGTTTCTTTTACATCATTTTACACTACTTTATTTAAACAATATTCAAGTTTCTTTTACATCATTTTACACTACTTTATTTAAACAATATTCAAGTTTCTTTTACATCATTTTACACTAATTTATTTAAACTGCCCTCTGGCATGTAACAGTTTCTATTACATCATGTTACACTACTTTATTTAAACTGCCCTCTGGCATGTAACAGTTTCTATTACATCATGTTACACTACTTTATTTAAACTGCCCTCTGGCATGTAACAGTTTCTATTACATCATGTTACACTACTTTATTTAAACTGCCCTCTGGCATGTAACAGTTTCTATTACATCATGTTACACTACTTTATTTAAACTGCCCTCTGGCATGTAACAGTTTCTATTACATCATGTTACACTACTTTATTTAAACTGCCCTCTGGCATGTAACAGTTTCTATTACATCATTTTACACTACTTTATTTAAACTGCCCTCTGGCATGTAACAGTTTCTATTACATCATTTTACACTACTTTATTTAAACTGCCCTCTGGCATGTAACAGTTTCTTTTACATCATTTTACACTACTTTATTTAAACTGCCCTCTGGCATGTAACAGTTTCTATTACATCATTTTACACTACTTTATTTAAACAATATTCAAGTTTCTATTACATCATTTTACACTACTTTATTTAAACAATATTCAAGTTTCTATTACATCATTTTACACTACTTTATTTAAACTGCCCTCTGGCATGTAACAGTTTCTATTACATCATTTTACACTACTTTATTTAAACTGCCCTCTGGCATGTAACAGTTTCTATTACATCATTTTATACTACTTTATTTAAACTGCCCTCTGGCATGTAACAGTTTCTATTACATCTTGTTACACTACTTTATTTAAACTGCCCTCTGGCATGTAACAGTTTCTATTACATCATGTTACACTACTTTATTTAAACTGCCCTCTGGCATGTAACAGTTTCTATTACATCATGTTACACTACTTTATTTAAACTGCCCTCTGGCATGTAACAGTTTCTATTGCATCATTTTACACTACTTTATTTAAACTGCTCTCTGGCATGTAACAGTTTCTATTACATCATGTTACACTACTTTATTTAAACTGCCCTCTGGCATGTAACAGTTTCTATTACATCATGTTACACTACTTTATTTAAACTGCTCTCTGGCATGTAACAGTTTCTATTACATCATTTTACACTACTTTATTTAAACAATATTCAAGTTTCTTTTACATCATTTTACACTACTTTATTTAAACAATATTCAAGTTTCTATTACATCATTTTACACTACTTTATTTAAACAATATTCAAGTTTCTATTACATAATTTTACACTACTTTATTTAAACAATATTCAAGTTTCTATTACATCATTTTATACTACTTTATTTAAACTGCCCTCTGGCATGTAACAGTTTCTATTACATCATTTTACACTACTTTATTTAAACTGCCCTCTGGCATGTAACAGTTTCTATGACATATTGTTACACTACTTTATTTAAACTGCCCTCTGGCATGTAACAGTTTCTATTACATCATTTTACACTACTTTATTTAAACAATATTCAAGTTTCTATTACATCATTTTATACTACTTTATTTAAACTGCCCTCTGGCATGTAACAGTTTCTATTACATCATTTTACACTACTTTATTTAAACTGCCCTCTGGCATGTAACAGTTTCTATTACATCATTTTACACTACTTTATTTAAACTGCCCTCTGGCATGTAACAGTTTCTATTACATCATGTTACACTACTTTATTTAAACAATATTCAAGTTTCTATTACATCATTTTATACTACTTTATTTAAACTGCCCTCTGGCATGTAACAGTTTCTATTACATCATTTTACACTACTTTATTTAAACTGCCCTCTGGCATGTAACAGTTTCTATTACATCATTTTACACTACTTTATTTAAACTGCCCTCTGGCATGTAACAGTTTCTATTACATCATGTTACACTACTTTATCTAAACTGCCCTCTGGCATGTAACAGTTTCTATTACATCATGTTACACTACTTTATCTAAACTGCCCTCTGGCATGTAACAGTTTCTATTACATCATGTTACACTACTTTATCTAAACTGCCCTCTGGCATGTAACAGTTTCTATTACATCATGTTACACTACTTTATCTAAACTGCCCTCTGGCATGTAACAGTTTCTATTACATCATGTTACACTACTTTATCTAAACTGCCCTCTGGCATGTAACAGTTTCTATTACATCATGTTACACTACTTTATTTAAACTGCCCTCTGGCATGTAACAGTTTCTATTACATCATGTTACACTACTTTATCTAAACTGCCCTCTGGCATGTAACAGTTTCTATTACATCTTGTTACACTACTTTATCTAAACTGCCCTCTGGCATGTAACAGTTTCTATTGCATCATTTTACACTACTTTATTTAAACTGCTCTCTGATATTGTAACAGTTTCTATTACATCATGTTACACACCTTTATTTAAACTGCCCTCTGGCATGTAACAGTTTCTATTACATCATGTTACACTACTTTATCTAAACTGCCCTCTGGCATGTAACAGTTTCTATTACATCATGTTACACTACTTTATCTAAACTGCCCTCTGGCATGTAACAGTTTCTATTACATCATTTTACACTACTTTATCTAAACTGCTCTCTGGCATGTAACAGTTTCTATTACATCATGTTACACTACTTTATTTAAACTGCCCTCTGGCATGTAACAGTTTCTATTACATCTTGTTACACTACTTTATCTAAACTGCCCTCTGGCATGTAACAGTTTCTATTACATCATTTTACACTACTTTATTTAAACTGCCCTCTGGCATGTAACAGTTTCTATTACATCATTTTACACTACTTTATTTAAACTGCCCTCTGGCATGTAACAGTTTCTATTACATCATGTTACACTACTTTATTTAAACTGCCCTCTGGCATGTAACAGTTTCTATTACATCATGTTACACTACTTTATTTAAACTGCCCTCTGGCATGTAACAGTTTCTATTACATCATGTTACACTACTTTATTTAAACTGCCCTCTGGCATGTAACAGTTTCTATTACATCATGTTACACTACTTTATTTAAACTGCCCTCTGGCATGTAACAGTTTTTTTTGCTCTCTGTGGTAAAAAAAAACGCTGATGGAGACCTTTCCGTTTGAAGAACAAATAAACGACAGCACAAATGTACCCCGTTTCCTTTCTTAAGTCTTCTTCTTCTGCGATTATGACTCATTCAGACTAGGACTCCGGACTCTCTCATGAAGGAAGCTGTCTGTTTAAGTGATTCGGTTGCCCCGTATAGTTTTTCTTCCGGTGAGGTGCGTGTGGACCACATTGTCCTCCTCAGGTCTGTGTACTTGGGGCAATCCTGTAGAACATGTTTTGCTGTCATGTTATCCAGGGTACAGTGGCACTGGCTGGTTCCTAGTTTGAGTTTGGTGAACATGTGGTTTCTCATTCTGTTGTGGCCAGTGCGTAGGCGAAGTATGATGACTTGATCCCGCTAGATAGTTGGAGGTATCCGTCCCTCTCGTTATACTTTGGGTATTCTTGTTTCCATTTTTCATGGTGCTGGCCTTCGATGATGGTTTTGGCTTCATCGTAGCTGACCAGATGTTTCTCTTGTGATAATCTCCCTCCCTCCTTAGCTAATTTGTCTGCGCGTTCGTCTCCGTGTATATTACAGTGGGATGGTATCCACTGGATGACCAATCTCTGGAAGTTAATTCACAGTTGGTCTAGGGTTGTTCTCAGGTCATCTAGCTCAATGTTCCTGTGGGTATTGAGATCTGTACAGATGAAGTGAGTATCATGCAAAGCCAGCATTTTCACAGAATATTTTTGGTGCCAATTTTTAAATAATGGGGAAACCCTAAAGTTGTGTCAATCAGAAAAGAAAAAAAAATTAACACGTGAAATTGTTATGCAGACCAGTGGTCGGACCATTTTATCACTGTGGTTTCCCTAAAAGGAAAAGCTAAGGGAAGACTCAGCATAAAGAAGAAAAATAATTATACAAGAGGAGCATGTTCATTCAGATATATAATCTGGACAAGAGAAAGAAATGTTATGCAGGGTATGGTAGGAAAGGCTTATTACTTTGGTAGCGTTGTTTAGGAGACCACAGGCAGCAGTTGCCTTGTCAATGAAAACAAATGGCCAAGAAAACAGTTTTTAAAAAGACATGATAAGTCGATGTACTGGATCGTAAGGGCACAACACAGCACAACGCAACACAACTTAATATGTGAACAAACAAGAAGTACTGTTGGCTAGCACATGTTAATTGGTCTTTTGACTATATATATATATTTTTTTTTTTTAAATTAATTCTCCCATATGTAGGTATCTTCTTCTTGCCTTCAACCTTATACTCAAGTATGGTGTATAAAGTGTCCTGTCTCTTATAGCGTATACTCAAGTATGGTGTAAAGTGCCGCGTCTTTTTCATTTCCTTTTTTTCCTCCCGGTTATTTCCCATGAATCGGCAAAGTGGCCGTCCTGCCTTGTTGCGTCTTGTAGGGCTCAAAATGGTGCATCTTGCGTGCAGTACCTCTTGTATGCACCTCTTGAACAGTTCTTGCCTACTGGTTTTGTTTGAACACAACCAAAATATGTCAACATGCAATTTTCTAAGGCTAAATCTGCCTACAATATATATATATATATATATATATATATATATATATATATATATATATATATGTATGTATGTATGTATAACGGTACTAGCCAAGGCAATGTGGCTGCAGATCTTAGCACATGGAGAGCAAAAATAAAAAATGACAGCAACTTTCGAGACAGTGCTGATATCAATATCAGAAGACGAAAGGCGCAAGAGAAAAGAGACAAGACCAGGTACCGCAAATAAATACACGCTGCTCGTTCTGTGGATGTGGATGACAACAGAGAAAAAAATCGGGATGGGTAGGTGTATCCTGTCTCCAGGCATGTGTTTTATTTAGGGTACTGGATATTTCTGATTGGCTGATTTAATGTAATGTATTTTAGATTCGAGGTGAGCTTATGCTTTAGACTCGTCCATGTAACGTGCACTCTATTTATACCTGACCATGTGTTATTCATTTAGACTCGCCACGTGTCGCGTGCTTTAAATTAACCTTATTCGCTGCAAAACATTTTAGACTCGCCTATTTATCATTTCAACATCGCCCACAAAAAAATGTACTTTAGACTCGGCTATATATATATGTCGAGTACTTTAGATTCGTTAATTTGTCATGTTTCAAAATATGCCACGTATATTAGACTCAGCTATGTGCCAAGTATCAAATTTGTGCATGAGTTATATACATTAGTCTTCCACTAGTCTTTGGATAAAGTGCCTCTAACAGCCTTTAGTAGATACGACTTGTCACGTGTCAATATTCCATGTATTGTAACCCTCCCAGCCAACCAATCGGCGTGCTCTTTGTCATGCGCATCAACGTGGCCAGGGCAAAACAATCAAGTCAGCACCGTGAAATGTGACCTTCTGAATTGGTTTACCTCGTTCAATTTGTCGGAGCAAGCTTTTAGAAGATGAAACAAAATGCGAAATTAACCCCCACATCCATTCATTGAAGGATCGGGGTTTGAGACTGGGTGATGGGAGAACAATCACGGACTGCGGGCGGAAACGAAACAAATAAGATCGCAGGAGCGGATATGGGAATGTTATGACTACAGTGACGCTATCTCTTGATCCACGTATATGGGAATGTTTTGACTACAGTGACGCTATCTCTTGATCCACGTATATGGGAATGCTCTGACTACAGTGACGCTATCTCTTGATCCACGTATATGGGAATGTTTTGACTACAGTGATGTTATCTCTTGATCCAGGTATATGGGAATGTTTTGACTACAGTGATGTTATCTCTTGATCCACGTATATGGGAATGTTTTGACTACAGTGATGTTATCTCTTGATCCACGTATATGGGAATGTTTTGACTACAGTGATGTTATCTCTTGATCCACGTATATGGGAATGTTTTGACTACAGTGATGTTATTTCTTGATCCACGTATATGGGAATGCTCTGACTACAGAGATGTTATCTCTTGATCCACGTATATGGGAATGCTCTGACTACAGTGACGCTATCTCTTGATCCAGGTATATGGGAATGCTCTGACTAAAGTGACGCTACCTCTTGATCCACGTATATGAGAATGCTCTGACTACAGTGACGCTATCTCTTGATCCACGTATATGGGAATGCTCTGACTACAGTGACACTATCTCTTGATGCGCGTGTGTGGGAATGCTCTGACTACAGTGACGCTATCTCTTGATCCACGTATATGGGAATGCTCTGACTACAGTGACGCTATCTCTTGATCCACGTATATGTAAATGCTCTGACTACAGTGACGCTATCTCTTGATCCACGTATATGTAAATGCTCTGACTACAGTGGCGCTATCTCTTGATCCACGTATATGGGAATGCTCTGACTACAGTGACGCTATCTCTTGATCCGCGGATATAGGAATGTTCTGACTACAGTGACGCTATCTCTTGATGCGCGTGTGTGGGAATGCTCTGACTACAGTGACGCTATCTCTTGATCCACGTATATGGGAATGCTCTGACTACAGTGACGCTATTCTTGATCCACGTATATGTAAATGCTCTGACTACAGTGACGCTATCTCTTGATCCACGTAAATGGGAATGCTCTGACTACAGTGACGCTATCTCTTGATTCACGTATATGGGAATGCTCTGACTACAGTGACGCTATCTCTTGATCCACGTATATGGGAATGCTCTGACTACAGTGACGCTATCTCTTGATCCACGTATATGGGAATGCTCTGACTACAGTGGCGCTATCTCTTGATATCAAAACCAAACCATACGTCCACCAGTAGTGCACTATAAACCTGACACTGATCATTGGTCCGTCCAAGACCTTTAATAACGTACCCGACGCTGTTGGGCCGAAAGGCGCAAATATAACAGTTTTACTGCAAACCACAACATAACGCAGACACGCCCACTTAACGTCCTTTTAAGGGCGGATGATGAAGAGTTGTGATCCTTTAGTCATCGGGTAAATGCGAACGAACGAACGAACACGACACTGATCCATTCACTTTTAAAACGCAGATGTTTGAATAAATATATTCCCGCGACAATGTTGACACTAGAAAATCTAGCGCACAAACTCAGCTACCAGGATTGAAAACTAGAACTTGGTATCCGTTTTTATGAATATATTTACATATATATATATATATATATATATATATATATATATATATATATATATATATATATATATATATATATATATATATATATATTAAAGTATATTAAATGTGTTAGACACAAGACAGCTTGAGAGATAACATCTGAAATTAAGAACAGAGAAAAAGAGTTAGGAATGATTCCCGCAATAGAATACACAAACAGATCAAATAGTTTGGCCACGTAATAAGACAGAAAGATAAAAACACTACACAACGAACCTGCAATTAACGATGCGAGAATACCAGACCCCCAAGGACCCCACACGAAAACGATGGGTTGAAATATTACAAACACTGGGAAACATAACGGCAGAAGCCAAAAGAAGAGCAAAAAAATTGTGAACTACATCTCCCTCGACGATGCAAGGCAAATTAGGAAGGAAAGAAGAAAAAGAATGATATATTTTTTTCCCATTTACTTGTTCTAAGAATATAATTTGTATGCAATTTTTTCACTAGTAAATTAAATTCATTAGAATAAATTATACATTAAATGTAAACAATATTTGTGGTGGAAAATTGGACATAATTTCATCAAATCAATCCGGTGAATATCCTTGAAAAAATGTATTTGCAAACATCGATTACTAAAAGGCCAAGACGTATACCAGTAATTGGACAACAAGCGCTCAGCAACCCATAGTTGACTGCGTGCGTCTAGTTAGTTTAGTTTAGTAGACAGGTGTTCCTCGTCTAGTTAGTTTAGTTTAGTAGACAGGTCATCCTCGCCTAGTTAGTTTAGTTTAGTAGACAGGTCATCCTCGTCTAGTTAGTTTAGTTTAGTAGACAGGTCATCCTCGTCTAGTTAGTTTAGTTTAGTAGACAGGTCATCCTCGTCTAGTTAGTTTAGTAGACAGGTCATCCTCGTCTAGTTAGTTTAGTAGACAGGTCATCCTCGTCTAGTTAATTTAGGTTAGTAGACAGGTCATACTGGTCTAGTTAGTTTAGTTTAGTAGACAGGTCATCCTCGTCTAGTTAGTTTAGTTCAGTATAGTAGACAGGTCATCCTCGCCTAGTTAGTTTAGTTTAGTAGACAGGTCATCCTCGTCTAGTTAGTTTAGTTTAGTAGACAGGTCATCCTCGTCTAGTTAGTTTAGTTTAGTAGACAGGTCATCCTCGTCTAGTTAGTTTAGTTTAGTAGACAGGTCATCCTCGTCTAGTTAGTTTAGGTTAGTAGACAGGTCATACTCGTCTAGTTAGTTTAGTTTAGTAGACAGGTCATCCTCGTCTAGTTAGTTTAGTTCAGTATAGTAGACAGGTCATCCTCGCCTAGTTAGTTTAGTTTAGTAGACAGGTCATCCTCGCCTAGTTAGTTTAGTTTAGTAGACAGGTCATACTCGTCTAGTTAGTTTAGTTTAGTAGACAGGTCATCCTCGTCTAGTTAGTTTAGTTCAGTATAGTAGACAGGTCATCCTCGCCTAGTTAGTTTAGTTTAGTAGACAGGTCATCCTCGCCTAGTTAGTTTAGTTTAGTAGACAGGTCATCCTCGTCTAGTTAGTTTAGTTTAGTAGACAGGTCATCCTCGCCTAGTTAGTTTAGTTTAGTAGACAGGTCATCCTCGTCTAGTTAGTTTAGTTTAGTAGACAGGTCATCCTCGCCTAGTTAGTTTAGTTTAGTAGACAGGTCATCCTCATTGCACATCGACCACGTCCATAAACGCTCAGATCTCTTCTGAAGAATATCCATCAATATGTAGAGACTGTAGACACACTGGTGGTGCGTTGGTTGATAAGTGTTCTTTAGATTCCTGCATATCACTCTCGTCTGACATCTCCAAACTTGACATGATATTCGTGGTCTGTTCATGGCCGCGGATTCAGACATTTTTGAGTCGGTTTTCTTTTTTCGTCCAGCGTTCCTGTGGGTATTCAGAATGTCATTGCGGTTCACTGCCCTTATGTGCCCTTCTGCACTCAACATCAGCCAAGATGGAGGGTCTGACATCACGTTCGTTACCTTTTACACCCGACTCCCCTGACACGAAAGCGAAACAAGACAGTTTTAAGAAGAGACCTCTCCAGAGACTCTAACCACAGCCGTCTATCACAGCATAGGCGTCAGATTCAGCGAACAACAGAGCTGATCGAGACCCTACTGAATCTCCCAGAGACGAACCATGAAACAAAGTAACCAGTCTAGAGAAGCAAGCTTGAGGTCGAAGCAAGAACTCGATACCCATAAATGCCATAACGTCGAAGACGGAAGTCTCGTACTGAAAGGCGCAAATATCTCGGGATTGTCATAACCTACCGACACAACGCTTTCAGGTCCACTTAACGTTCTTTTAAAAGTGAACGATGGAGAGAAGTAGTCGCTGGGTAAGCGCTGTAGAAGAATTCAATAAAATATCACTTCCTTTATTTGCCTCCGTCTTTGTTGCCTTTTAGCGGCGACACACAAAAAATGCAGCGTTCGGGTCAATTTAAAAAAAAAAACCCACCAAGGCAAATATTAATTAAGTTTGAACATTTTTGTGCAGTGTCAGAAAATGGAACATGCCCTAAAAGTTATTAATTTTAGCTATGAATATAACGTGTTATATTCTGAACATTTTCATGCATGAATGCAGCTGAATTTTATAGAACTACTAAAATACCGCTCCAGGCTTCAAACGAGTAGTTGTGTTCGCCATTTAGCCGTATCGCCTTAATGTTTTATTGTCACAGACGGGGATTGAGATTTGGAGTTACCGTTCTGGTTAGCGTTGGTGGTCGATATTTTCATCTCACAGCTTGATAAAACATAAACAGGTGTGTTGTAGTGACGCTAGACAACATTGAGGAACAATATACAGAAGTTGATCAATAGCATACATCATACAGTATGCCCGTGCGGCGAGGGACCTCTGTGCACACGGCTGCCAGGGAAAAATGGATTAACACGCAAAATTCAGTTCCTAGTCTCGAGGGATTTCGTCAGAGTTGAAAGCTGGCGTACGCAACAACAACAATACAGTATGCAGGAAATGTTTGGATCTTGTGGATCGTGTATTTTGAAGCGGTGCTCTTCTTCTTCTTCTTTTCTCTCCTCGTTTGTCTTTCAACGTCGAAGTTGGTGGGGGGGGGGGGGGGGGAGAGAGAGAGAGAGAGATTTAGTTTGCGGTAGTTAGCTCTTTTGTTGACCTCTGCTGCTGTTATGTTTCTTAGTGTTTATAATATTTCACCAATCCATCTTTTGTTGACCTCTGCTGCTGTTATGTTTCTTAGTGTTTATAATATTTCACCAATCCATCTTTTGTTGACCTCTGCTGCTGTTATGTTTCTTAGTGTTTATAATATTCCACCAATCCATCTTTTGTTGACCTCTGCTGCTGTTATGTTTCTTAGTGTTTATAATATTCCACCAATCCATCTTTTGTTGACCTCTGCTGCTGTTATGTTTCTTAGTGTTTATAATATTCCACCAATCCATCTTTTGTTGACCTCTGCTGCTGTTATGTTTCTTAGTGTTTATAATATTCCACCAATCCATCTTTTTTCGGGGTCGGCTCGTGGGTATAATTAATGAAGGCTCGTTGTGTAGTGTTTTGATCTTTCTGTCTTATCACGTGGCCAAACCATGTGATATATTGCGAATCAATTCAGAGGAAGAGGTATGTTTACAGCACTCGGAAAAATTGACAGATAATCAACAACAGAAAAAAAATATGGAGCAAAGCAGGATCGAACCCGTACTCAGTGGCACAGCGCCTTGCCACGAAAAGCCAAACGCTAGGGAACACTGTCACTCAGCTAACTAAAAAATTAGCTTCGTAGGCAATGTCTTTCGCGCAGGTGTTCTCATGACTATAGCATAAGGCTGCGATCACAGCTCGGAAATACAGTGTATCTGTATTTTTTCCTGTTAAGACAAGTATCTCCCGGATAGGGTAGGTCTGAATACTTGCGTTGCAGACAAACATTTAGGACAAAAAAGCACGAATAGTAGTTTCCAGTGGTTTAGGCTGGAGACAAATAATAATAAATGAATATTATTATAGAGGGAAACTTCCGAGGCGATAATCAGCGAATCAATTCAGAGGAAGAGGTATGTTTACAGCACTCGGAAAAATTGACAAATAATCAACAACAGCAAGGCGCTGTGCCACAGAGTACGGGTTTAATCCTGCTTTGGTCCATATTTTTTCAGTTGTTGACTATGTGATATATTCTATGGCGGGAATTCTTTCTAACCTTTTTTTCTCCTCAGTTATTCACTTCTGATCTTATCTCCCGGACTGTTTCCAGTCAGGCGTCTAACACACTTCATTTTGATAGTTGTTATTTTTTTTTTAATTGTTCAATAGTCTAGAGTCAAGCATTGGTAGCACAACACAATCTTCATCCCAGTGTTGACTTGTTTAACACTGGGACGAAGATTGGGTTGTAGAGCTCTCACTTTGCCTCTAGTGGTATTTCCTTGCTAGACAAAAGTGGTGACATCTGTCTGATAACTTGTCAAGTAAATCTTTCAACAGTATGTTGAACTTTTAACATACTTAAATAAAATAACAACCAGTCTGTGTCTGATTGTGTATGAGAGTGGTTTTAGTGAAGAACAAACCTCATACTGTTGGTATCTCCCAAGATCTTGTCATAAAATGTTGTTGTTCACATCTCAATATAAAGAAGAAAAAAACGAATGACACTTCCCGTCACGTCTCGTCGAGCGTGGTGAACAGGTTATAGTTTTTGGTGTGCATATATATATATATATATATATATATATATATATATATATATATATATATATATATATATATATATATATATATATATATATATATATATATATAACTAGTGCAGAAATAAAATAAATGAAAACGCATCCTTAAATTATGAAGAAGATGCACAACAGAAATAAAAAGCAGAATAGCTCAGGCCAAAACAAAATAGCATTTCAAAAAATGAAAAACGTCTAATGCAACAAGTCTATGTCAATAGAAGTGATAAAAAGAGAGTTCATTTATGGTTTATAGAGGCAATTCTGACCCATCTAAGCGAATCATGGACAGTAGACAAACACATGAAAAGAGATTAAAGACCACATAGATGGAATTTCTTAGAAGAATATTGAAAGTTCCCCGGAAAGCTAAAACGATCAACGAGAGCATTCTCAAAGAAGCTAACACAAAAAGGAAACTTCTGGAAAACATTAGAAAGAAACAATCAACATTATTTTGAGCACGTCATGAAAACAGGTCAGTTGAATACTTGGTTACAACTGACAAAGTACACGAAAAAAGAGATCGCGTACGGCAAAAAGAGAAGATACAAGATAGCATAGTGTCATGGCATAGAAAACAGTCAACAACAGAATTGTTACGATGCACTGTGGATAGAGGATTGTGGACATGATCGCCTACGCCAACCAGTATGGCACATGCTGATGGTAATCAAGAGAAGAAGGTTGGCCATATGATGAGAAGAGACAAAATAGCCTCAAAGCAGCCCCTCAAATGGGAACTAGAGGGTAACAGAAAAGGAGAAAAAAACACTGAAAAAAAAAGAACACTGAGGCGAGAGACAACCGCAGCAGGCACCATCTCCCTCGTCGAGACTACCCAACTTGCACTGAATAGAGAAGAGCGTCGAGATACAATGAGGGTCCTGTGCAAGGTCTGATACCAGATAACAACGATCGTTCGACACAGGAGAGTCTTGAATGCTTGTCCTATGTGCCGCCTCCGGCTCGAAAGGACTCATATATATATATATATATCATCAAGTACCGGGCCTACTGGCGTAGGTGATCATGTCCCTCCACAATCTTCTATCTACAGTGCATCGTGTGAAAAAAAGGTTATGTAATATATTTTCTTAATCTTTGTCTGAGCTATTGACCTCAATAACCTCAAAAGACATGACATGATCTAGTCTGTAAAATGATATCACAAGAAGAGGGGGTGGTGTAACAACATAAATATCAAGACACTAGCAGGTGTCAAAAACTGTCTGACATGATCAGGCATCGTTTTGCTTATTGCAGCCATATAAGGTGTGGCGCATATAAAAGTAAATACTGCAACGTATGCTAAAGTGAATGCACGTGTTACTATCATAATATAAGTTGCTGAAGTAAAAATGAGAAAAGCAAGGTAATAATATTGAGAAAGAAAAGCAATTAATTCTTTATTTTTTACAAATTAAAAAAAAAATTTTTACAGCATATACCGTATGTAATGTGGTTTGACTGTTCCTTTTTGTGAAGTTCCTTCCATCCTCTCTCCCTTAATTCTTGCTTTCTTTCTTTCTTTTCTTTCTTTCATTCTTTCTTTCTTCCGTTGTTTGTTTGTTTGTTTGTTTCTTTCTTTCTTTCAACAACAAACAACAAATATAATAATAATGAGATACATTATAGGAACAGTCGAACACCATTGCGCCATGCTATAACGAATGTACTGCATATACAAGATTAAACATAACATACAGTGGGGCCCTACTTCGAATTTAATTCGTTCCAAGAGGTCATTCCACTCTGAAATGTACAAAGTCCGAATCAATTTTCCCCATAAGAAATAAGGTAAAGTGAATTAATCGGTTGCCAGATCTTAAACATTTATACATGGAAAACAAACAAGTGGAAGCAATCGATCACTTTTATCTATCTTGGAAGTCACATTGATCGGGAAGGGGATACAAGTAAATAAATTAGAATCAGAATAGCTAAAGCAGCAATGTCCTTCAACAGTCTTGAAAAGTTGTGGAAATCAAAACTCATTAAGACAACACAAAACGTAGACTATTCAAATCGAACGTACTATCAACCCTTACATATGCATGTGAGAGCTGGAAAAAAACAAAAACCAAGAGACATAGAAACAAAGTTGAACGCGTTCGAAAATAAATGTCTAAGGAAAATACTTGGTATAGCGTGGAACGAATTCAAAACAAACGAGGAAATTAGAGAAATCGCCAATCAACCACTAATATCTTCAGTAATAAAGAAAAGATGATGGTCATATGTTGGACATGTGATGACGAGAGATAACAACCGAATAACAAAGCAAGTCCTCATGTGGGAAACAACAGATAAGATGAAAAGAGGAAGACCCAGAGAGACACTGAGAAGAACATTGATCAGTAAGGCAAGAGCAGCAGGAATAGGCTTCCTCAATGAGATAGAGTTGCTTGCACAGAACAGAGACAAATGGCGAGATTTGATAAAAGATCTTTACAAGGATTGAAAACCGCTAGAATAAAAATTTAGATAAGAGAAAGAGTATCTGGGTCTATGCCCTATGGGCCGGCTACGGCTCGAAAATCAATGGATCGATGGACGGGCGGAGATAGGTAGGTAGTTAGACAGACAGACAGACAGACAGACCTTAAACAATACCAATTTTGATAAATTTAACAGCAAATGCACTTAGTTTAAGGTTTTAAAAAAAAATATTATTCTTTTTTCCTTCCTCGTTTGCCTTTGAGCGTTGGGGGAAAGACATAATTTGCGATCTTTTGCGTTTAGGGTCTTCACCAGTTGCCATAACTTGCCATGCAGGGTTATTTCTGTAGGCCATATTTGTGTTCTTAGGGTGTTGAAAGTGGTGCAGTCATGTATGATATGCTCTGGAGTTTGTATGGATGCTCCACAGTCACATGTTGCAAAGCCACGGAGTCATATCTTGTGTAGGTGTGCTCTGAGGCCACAGCGACCTGTTTGGAGTCTGAATATCTCGGTCTGCTCATGTCTGATGAGTTTATTCCAACAACCTATCTTTTCGTGGTCGGCCCTTGAGTCTGGTGCTTTCTCAACCTTTATTGAAGGATCGTTGTGCTGTGTTTTACTTTCTGTCTTATCACCTACAGTTAGCGCCCTGAATTTTATTTAAAACGTGAGCTAAATAAAATACTAAGTACTATATAACTAAAAGAAAATGACATTTACTGTAACTTAGCTGGGGTGATGACCTATGTGATTGATGGTAATAAAGAGAAAAGCTACTATCTGGAAGGGGAACCCTCTTCCATAACATATAAAATAACTCTACGTATGGTGCTCTCTCTCTCTGTACTACTTGATTGAGGGTTATGGTTCACTTATCCCTTTCTTTTCCATCATCATCATGTGCCGTACCGGCTGGCGTTGGCGATCATGTCCTTCCACAATCTTCTATCTACAGTGCATCGTATGAGTTCTGTTGTTGACTGTTTTCCATGCCATGACACCAAGCTATCCAGTATTTCCTCTTTTTGTCGTCCACGATCACTCTTTCCTTCTATTTTGCCATTTTGTAACCAAGTATTCCAACTTTCCTCTTCCATGATGTGCCCAAAAAATGTTGATTGCTTCTTTCTGATGTTTTTTAAGAGCTCCCTTTTTGTGTTGGCCTCTTTGAGAACTTCCTCATTGGAGAAAGTGAGACAAAAAAAAGTCTGTTGTTGGCGACTTTCCAGGATTCTTCTAAAGCAGACCACCACATTGTCATTGAACAAGCTGATGCTCTCATTCACAACTGCCGTGTTAGAGTGCTACTTATCAACAAAAGATCTCCGTTTTAGTCTAAACAAAACAGAGTTCTTTCATTTCAACATTGAAAATGTTACTCTTAGCTGCCTCCTCTTTTTCTGAATAGATTTTCTCTATCACTTCTTTTTTCTTCTTCTGATTTTGGAAGATACTGAGGAACTTCTATGGTTAGTACGGTCTCGTGAGCATCAACTAACTTATCCACATCCTCATCGTTCGTATCCAACACCCAACACTTGTCAAGAGATACAATTTCATTTGGTGATAGAATCGATAGAGAGTCGGGTCCAAAACCAGGAGATCGCGGGTTCGAATCCTGGTAGGGTGACATAAAAACTCAAACTCGAACACCCCGTGGCGACAAACTGCACTGGACAAACGATCTTTTTAACTGTCACACAAAACGCACAGCAGGTGGCTTTTCATCATCATCAAGCACCGAGCCTACTAACATAGGTGACTAACATAGATGTACATGATTATTTGTATTTTATCATCATCATCATCAAGTACCGGGCCTGCTGGCGTAGGTGATCATGTCTCTCCACAACTTTCGATCACGACAGTTATCTATCATTTCTGTTGTTGACCTTCTGCCAAGCCATTCTCTTAAGCTGCCTCTTATCTTTTCTCTTTGCTTTCCTCTATCTCTTCGTCCCTCAAATTTCCTAGTTGTCACAATATATTCCAGTTGTCCTCTTCTCATTACATGGCCAAAAAAAATGATGATTGTTTCTTTCTAATATTGTAAATTAGTTCTCTTTTTGCTTTGACCTCTTTCAGAACGTTTTCATTACTCGTCTTAGCTGTCCATGATATTCTCAACATTCTTCTGTAAAACCACATTTCTACAGACTCCTGTGATTTTCTTGTCTGTTGTTCTATTGTCCATGATTTACATCTATATGTTAAGACTGGCTCTACGTAACATTTAAGAACTCTTTTCTTGTTTCTATTGTCAAAAATGGATTGCATAGTATCTTCCTCATTTTTTTGGAAAGCTACTTTTGCCTGAGCCATTCTGCATCTCATCTCTGTTGTACATCTTCCGTCTGAGGTTAACAATGTTCCCAAATATTTAGGTGGCTTTTACAGGTAGCATATTTTCACTGTGCACGAGTAGTTAGAATGTAGAGCATCTTTCAAATTTCGGATTGAAATTCTCTCTACTCTCGAACGCAGAAACATAAACGGTCATTAATTCAACGTATGAGTGAGTAACTCTTTCATTTATAAGACTGTCGACTGGCCAGTTTGGGAGCCGCGATATCTCAGTGGTTAGTTGGACTACACAGGACAAGAGGTCGGATTCGATCCTAATCGACGGCTTTCGTGTTCACCCAGCCTTCAATGGGTACCGGATTGTTTTTCTGGGAAAATAAATAGTCACGGGCGTAATACTGACCATGTTACCCCACATATCATGTTCTGAAAGTCTCTAAAAAAATGAAAGTCACTAACACCATATTCCCTATACGTCACTTGGCGTGACGGGTCACTAACACCATATTCCCTATACGTCACTTGGCGTGACAGGTCACTAACACCATATTCCCTATACGTCACTTGGCGTGACGAGCCACTAACACCATATTCCCTATACGTCACTAACACCATATTCCCTATACGTCACTTGGCGTGACGAGCCACTAACACCATATTCCCTATACGTCACTTGGCGTGTCGGGGCTCATTACTTTATTTTTTTTTCACCGACTTGCCAGTTTGCCTTCAGCCAACGCTATCCTGTCGTTTGACCTTCAACAAGGTGTTGTGTTTCTTTATTCGCCCAAAATAGTATACCTGTCACATCTTCGCCTCTTTCGGATTTCCCGCTCCATTCCGATTTTCGTTTAAATGAAATTTGTATGTTTTTTAAAATCATTTCTCTTCATAAGGTCAATGGAAAAAAATGTCAGGTAACGTTAAACGAGGGGGGGGTGACCAAAACTTCACCGAATAAGCCACACCGTTTCATGGTGAGAAGGTCTGTGATCTTACGAGCAGTTAGTATTTCCCACTTTCAAAACTCAGCGAGTCAGGTACCCTTTTTTCAGTATAGATGTACAAACTCCGTAGAACCGACGAAGGTAAAGACACCTAACCTCCTTAGTTGTCTCTTACGACATGCATGGCAGGTGAAAGAGGCGCTATTCATCACCCTGAACGTGGTCACGGCCTCGGTAACCCGTGGGCAAAACGCAATCAGTAAACGTCATCAGATCATATCAGTTGTATTTTTCGACGAATAGCTTATCTCGTTGCTGAATCTGTCAAAATTAGACCCGCAGGTCCGGCTGCAGAAGAAGCAAGATGGAGTTTGGTTTGATACAGGACTTCTTTTCTCTTCTGTCTTGCACATGTCCTCTTTTCTTCCCATCAACTTTGTCTAGAATGCGACTGCACCTGTCACTAATTCTGCTTTCCATGCGATATAATATAACACCTGACTCTCCCAGCCTTTTTCACTTATGGAGAGGTCCCTCATGGATGTCCTGCAAACATCTCTGCATTTAAGCTCTAAGCGTTCGGCGTCTCGTGGCAAGGCGCAGTGCCATGGAGTACGGCTTCGATCCTGCTGCGGACCATATATTGTTCTTTGTTTTTTTTCTGTTGTTGATTATTTGTCATTGTTTTCTGAGTGCTGTAGTACATACCTCTTCCTCACATGATTTCCTAAGTTTTGGCATCAATATTGATCTGCTATCCCTAAAACTCTCCAAACAGTAAGTGATATGATTATTATCTCTCTCTCTCTCTCTCTGCGATCAGGACCCAATCAGAGTAGGATTCCAGCTACTCACATGAACTCAGCTGTCAGGTTAGGTGTGTTACAAACAGAACATCACAATTAGAGTCTGCCAGATCCACTCTGATTGAACACCCGTTAAAAACGTTGCACTGTGTTCTGCGCCAGTGGCCCAGTGCATCCGATTTCAGCCAGCATTTTATTCAGGTTTGCTTTCCCTAGCCTTTGATTGTCCCCAATCTTCCTGCAAGGCAGCAGGTGATCTTTTCTGTAGGGGGATTCTGCCCTTAGATGGTCGGCCCTCCCAGGTTTACGAGCACCATCTGCCCGAGTCACTAGAGGTGACTAACACAGACATGCACACACAAAGATATGAGATGTGATAAACACATACATGCACATAGCGATACGAGGTATGACTAACACTGGCATACATCAAGATATATAACACAAGACTAACATAAACATGCACATAAAGATATGAGATATGACTGACATAGACATGCACCCACAAAGAAATTACACATGTCTAACATGGACATGCACACAAGGATATGAGATATGACCAACATAGCTAGGCACACACAATGATATGAGATGTGACTAGCATAGCCGTGCAAACACACGGATATGAGATGTGACATACACAGACATGCACACACAAAGATATGAGATATGACTAACATAAACATACACACAGAGATATGAGACATCACTAGCCCCAAACACAAAGATATGACACATGACTAACACAGATACACACTAAGATATGACTAAACACATACACACTAAAGATATGAGACATGATTAACACGGACACTCCAGATATGAGATATGACTAACATGACACACACCAAGATATGAGCCATGGCCAGCACACACACACACAAGCCAAGATATGAGCCTTAGCTAGCAATGAAACACACCAAGAAATGAACCATGTCCAGCACAGAAAGAAAATATCCAGTACACATTAAGGTATCCATATGTTTGGGTTGTTGTAGTCGGCAGACTCTTCTTAACGTGGGAATCATCGACATACGAGACGCCGGCCCCATGAACTGTTAACAGATATCGTCCAAACAGTTGTACGGAGATTTAAGAGGTCAGTCTGACCCGTAGAACGTTCCCTTGCAGGAACAGATCCCGGTTGACTGTTCACAGGTGTCGTTGAAACAGTGATTATTATAAATTCTTCTATCTATCTATTGACCTTTCGAGCCGTAGCCGGCCCATAGGGCGTAGACCAATATACTCCTTCTCTTATCTAAATTTTTATTCTAGCAGTTTTAAATTCTTTTAAAGATACTTTTTTCAAATCTCGCCATTTATCTCTGTTCTGTGCAAGCAGTTATATCTCAACGAGGGAGCCGATTCCTGCTGCTCTTGCCTCTCTCATCAGTGTTCTTCTCAGTGTCTCTCTGGGTCTTCCTCTTTTCCTCTTACCTGCTGCTTCCCACATGAGGGCTATTCGGTTATTATCTCTTCTTATCACATGTCCAACATATAAATTCTTCTACAACAACTCAATTTTTCGGCTTCGTAATACTATCTGTACTGGGTAAATTGAGGGACGAAAAGATAGAGAGAAGCAAAGAGAAAAGATACCAGACAGCTTAAAAGAATGGCTTGGCAGAAGGTCAACAACAGAAATGATAAATAACTGTCGAGATCGAAAGTTGTGGAGATGATCACCGACACCAGCAGGCACGGTACTTGATGATGATGATGAATACTATCTGTAAGGGAGAGAACTTAGACCATTGCAAGATATCCGAGTTTGTCAACTTTTCTGCCATTTAAAGTTAAGTATTTTAGGAAGACAGCGCACATGGAAAATGTTCATTTTGTGTGTGTGTGTGCTCACCACGAGACGTCAATGTTAAGTTCAAAGAAAGCAACATGATCAACCTAAGGCTGGTGACATCTCTCATATGACTTGCCATAGTATGGGCACTGATTATGGCTACAAGAGCTCTGTTCATCAAATGCCAGGTAAAGGTTTCCTCCACGGTTTGCTAGACGTGTGTGGAATATGATGTGAGTGACCATATTTTTTCCATGACCATGGCACACCTTTGAGTGATGTCGTTGATTTTACCCCAGGCCGCTTTTACTTCACTATAAAAGTCTCTGGTACCCATTTTTGATGCTGGATGAACCACCGAGCCTTTGCGGTCCGAAAAATTCCGCCGTAATGTAAAATGCGACACGGCGTAGTTGACGCCGATAAATCGGCTCCACGCTTATTTTTTCTTTTAATAAGAGCGCGAACAAACTTATCTGGTTAAGCAAGTAGGAATCCTAGAGTTAAATTGTGTACATGCCGTCGAATATGTTTATCACTGAGAAGAACGGTGCCTCTACAACAACCTTTTAATAGAGAAAATGTAAGATGGAATCGAAACCGTGAAACTAGTAGACGACTACATCGGAGAACACTGAATCCCTGATGACAGCCGCAGAAGAAGAACGTTGTGGTGCTAAATGAGCAGATATCGCTGCTGGTTGTAAAATACAACACAGCGCTAAATTACGCTGATATGAGGGCGGACGTGAACGATCAAGTGAATCGTTGATGAATGCAAACAAATATTCTCATATCGAATGTCACAAACGTGGAAAGGAACGATTATAAAGGGAGAACCCCCTAACAAATCACTTACCGGGAAGTAGAATATGATACATCTTTAGATAAACAACAAGATTTGAAAATGTCACGCGTAAATGACATAGTTAGCAAATTAAAAAAAAGTGTACCTGTTTGGTTCCGCCTTATGATTTATGCTTACATGTGATTACGTCCTGAATTAACTCATGTGATTAGATAGAAGAGATATCGAGAAAGCGAGAATGAGATAGTGTGGACAAATAATAAAATAAATATTAAATATCATGTGCGGCGCGAGTAGAACTGCCGAGAACAGGTAAACTAAATATCAAATTGTATCTAGCAATCTTTCCCGTGTGTTACCGGGGCCTCATTATGAGGAAAGTAAAGAATAGTGACACTGTGGCCTTCCAGGCATGTCGTAAGAGGCGACTAAGGAGGTTGATCGATGGCTTGACAAGCAGTCATTGTAAAAAGTATTGTTATGGAAACAGCGCCATATATTTTAGAAGCAGTGATCTCTGCAATGTGTGCCACTTTGGCACGCATGGTTCCTGTTTTTGAGATTGTGGTTCTGCCATATATGCCGTCTTCGGCTCGAAAGAACAATAGATAGATAGATCTAGCAGCTAAACTAGTAGAGATACGACGAAACAAACTACAACGCTCCAGCAAAAACTTTCATCGGGTACAAAACAAAAAAAAATATACAAAGATCAGCACGACAGCAAGATATGGGGAACATGCAATAAGTAGCACAATTTTTTTTATATCAATGTGGGGGGGGGGAGAGAGGGAGAGAGAGAGAGAAAGAAGAAGGACTGGTTGTCTCGATGCAAGACACCGGCCTCGAGATAGAGAGGTTGTGGATTCAAACCCCGGTTACTCCGGTTGGGATTTGTATTTATGATTTCTCTCGGCAATCACCTTAGCAGCGAGGCCCCGCTTCAAACATCAATTACTCATGGATGGAAAAAAATGAGTACCTCCGAAGTCGGAATTATCTGCCTTGCGGCGAGGGACCCCTGTGCACACGGCTGCCAGGGACAGATTTATTAACACGCAAAATTCAGTTCCTAGTCTCTAGGGACTTCACCAAAAGCTGGCGAACGAAAAAAAATATATATCAGTGTTTGGATTTCGTGTTTATATTTCTTTGTTTATTTTATCGTATTTGTTTATCACCTTGATCGTTGCATATTTTTTTGTTTTGTACCTGATGAAGGCATTTGCCGAACGTCGTTATTTGTCTCGTCTCACTACTAATTTAGTGGCTAGATACAATTTTATGTTTATTTTACATGTGACAGTATGGGTTTGATAATCTTACAGAGATTGTAGAATGTATTTATATATATCGGGGGACAGAATGGTCCTAATTCGAATCGCCCCACAGATGTTGCGAATTTCATCTCCTATTTCTAAAATACACCATTATTTTCTCAAAATATAACAAAGAGAACAACTATACACCTATTGATATAAGAAGAGGAATAAGACAGGGACGCATCTTATCACCAAGCTTGTTCAATCTATTCACTGAGAAAATCTTTAAAAACATCATAGAGATGTCAGGCCTACAAATTAATGAAAAGATAATCAATAACCTAAGATATGCTGACGATACTGTACTACTAGCAGAAAATCCTAAAGATCTACAATTACTTAATGAAATAAACATAACAGGGAAAAAAAATATGGATTAGATATGAAAATCAAAAAGACTAAAACTACGATCATAAACAAAGATAATACTCAAAACCTACAAGTGGATATCAAAGTTAAAGGAATAGACCTGGAGACAGTTCGGAGCTACAACTACCTTGGACATACTGAAATCAGTGATGGAGAATGTAACACTTAAATAAATAAAAGAATAGAAATGGCAAAAAGTAATTTTAATGCCATGAAAAATATACTATCATTAAAACAAATAACACCAGAGTTAAAACTAAGAATATCAATATGATATATCTTCTCAACATTCCTGTATGGTGCAGAAACATGGGCGTTAGACAACAAAACAGAACAGAGAATTGAAGCCTTTGAAATGTAAATTTATAGAAGAATATGTAGAATTGAATGAAAAGAAAACAAACGATGAAGTCTTAAAACAACTAACAATGAAAAGAGAACTATTAAATACAATGCAAACAAGACAAATTAGATTTTTGGGGGCATGTTTAAAGACACAACAGCCTACAAAAGTAATCTTGGAAGGGAAAATACAAAGTAAAAGGAGCAGAGGCAGACCAAGACTAACATGGATGAGTAACATCAAAAGATGGACACGTCAGCATATGACAACCTGCGCCATAAAAGCAAGAGGCAGTGCAGAATGGCGCTCCATGGTAGCCAACCTTCGATGTGGAGAAGGCACTCTATGATGATGATTTTTTTTCAAACGCATTCTTTCTCTCTCTCTCTCTCTCTCTCTGCTCTCGTTTCTTTAAAAAAATATTCCATATTTATAAAATTATATGCTATTTATTGTCCATTTTCCATATATATATATATATATATATATATATATATATATATATATATATATATAGTTATTTCCGGGTCATCATCATTGCACTCCGAACATGTCCATAGGTGCTCAGATCCCCTCCTCAGCAATTCCCTCAGTGTCCAGCGACTGACGACTCCAGTTCTATGTTGGTTGATAAGTCTTCTTACACGGCCACCAAGTTTTTCATTTCTGGCCGTGCCCATCTTAACTCCCATTTCCATCATCCGAAGAAGTGACGTTGATCTGTGTTTGTCGAAGTCCTGTGCTCTTCCAACATCTCGAAGGGCATTGATGATGTCCGCCCGATCCATCGGTTGCCCGTCCTCAACGACAGCGCAGCTAGCCAACCTGTCCGCTCTCTCATTTCCCCGTACTCCCGCATGTCCAGGGACATAGACAAAGGTGACCTTACGTATTTTGGATTTCTGCAACGACTGTACCCATTGCACGCGTACAAAGCCCGCCTCCACTTTTTTTATCATGCTCATCGAATCACTCAGTATACGTGCGTGGGAGTAGTCTTGTGACTCTAACCATTTGAATGCCTTGGTCACTGCCATCACCTCCATTGTCATGCTACTCGTGGTCATGGCGTATGCACCACTGTCTTCCTTGGCTATTCTGCCTGCCGAGCGTGCTGTAAATGCCCATGCACTTCTTTTGTGTCGTCTTACAGATCCGTCTGTATAGATGACTGCATCTTTCTCATCGGTATTATCGCAGATGAGACCTTTGACCTCAGCATTAACCACGACCGGGTTCTGTTCCCTACTTTTCCTGTCGAGTGTGACAATACACGAGAAAGTCCCTTGAAAGACGTAGGCACCGGTATCCACTCCTCACCAACGCTGATATTGGTAAGCCCACAGACCTGTTTGATGACATCTTCTGCCCGGCCCACCCATGATTTGCCTCTTTTTAGCCTGGTACCTTTCTCTGTGTTGAGCACGTGGTGCAATGGATGCTCTTTATCTGTACTAATCTTCAGGTATGCTCGTGCTCTCCAGATCTTGATTCTGTCATCCATTGTTGGAAAGTCAAGAAGATACCTCATTGCTACACAGGGAGTGTCCCTCGTACATCCCAGGATAATGCGCATAGCTTCATTTTGTATTTTCTCCAGCCTATCAATTTGAGTCGTACTGACAGTAAGAATGGCCAGGGCATACTCGATTGGTGCGAGGACTAATCCCTGGAACAGAAGAGTAAGTAGCTTCTGCTCGATGTTGATTCTATATATATATATATATATATATATATATATATATATATATATATATAGAACACTAATATCTTCAGTAATAAAGAAAAGACGATGGTCATATGTTGGACATGTGATGAGAAGAGACAAGAAGGCAATCACAAAGCTAGTAATTGGGAACCATACGGTAAAATAAAAAGAGAAATACTAATAAGAACACTGAAGAGAGAGGCAACAACAGCAGGATTCAGCTCCCTTGCAGAGATTAAGTGGCTTGTCTAGAACAGAGATGTGTGGTGAGATACACTGTGGGTCCTGTGCAAGGTCTGACACTTGATAGTAAAAATCATCGGACATAAAGAGCTTAGAATTTCTGACCCATGTGCTGTCTTTAGCTCAGAAGGACAATAGGTATATAGAATGAAAGTTTAGATATTTTATAAAGATAAAAACCACTCAATAGTGATTAGGCAATCAACCACTAATATCTTCAGTAATAAAGAAAAGACGATGGTCATATGTTGGACATGTGATGAGAAGAGATAATAACCGAATAGCAAAGCAAGCCCTCATGTGGGAAACAACAGGTAAGAGAAAAAGAGGAAGACCCAGGGAGACACTGAGAAGAACATTGATGAGAGAGGCAAGAGCAGCAGGACTCGGCTCCCTCAATGAGATAGAGCTGCTTGCACAGAACAGAGACAGATGGCGAGATTTGATAAAATATCTTTAAAAGAAAACTGCTAGAACAAAAGTTCAGATAGGAGAAGGTGTATCTTGGTCTACGCACTATGGGCCGGCTACGGCTAGAAAGGTCATTAGATAGATAGATAGATAGATATAGAACAGGGGAGCCGCGACAGCTCAGTTGTTAGTTAACTGGACTACAAAGGACGATCCTGATCGACGACTTCCGGGTTCACCCGACCTTAAATAGGTACCGGATTTTACTAGGAAAGTAAAGCGACACGGGTGTAATACCGACCACATTACCCATAAATTCATGTGCCGAAGGTCTGTAAAATGTATGTTCACTAACACCATATTCCATACGCCACTTGGCGTGACGGGGTACTTTACTTTTTTTAAACTTATATATAGAACAGAGCGAGAGAGAGAGAGAGAGCGAGACAGAGAGACAGACATACATAGGTAGAGAAATACAGATAGAGGGGGAGATAGAGACAGTGTGCGTTTGAGAAAGTAATGGTGCATTTCTAAATAGGAGAAGAAGTTCCCGCATCCGGGAAGGTGGTGGGGTTCGAATAAGGACTCTTCTGTCCAGAGGCTGACGTCCTACCTCTAGCTCATCCTGTCTCCCCTAGACGAGCTCATTAAACAACGGTCTATCTCGGCTCTTGATGCAGGATTACGATTATAACGAAACATTAAATACCGCGGGCTATCTACGGAGACGATGTCCACAAACCAGTCCCTATTCTCACAATTAAACGATGACAGACCATGTCAGCACAACTCACGTTGGTGTTAAACAAACAAAACTATTGCTAATTTGAAATCGTCACCTTCCCCTTTAATGTGCAGTAATTTGCTTCTCAATTAACTTACCAAACACAACCGCATATACAAGAGTCAAGAATAGCAACAACACAATTAGAATAGCGGATATTCTTACTGTCACGTGTATTGTTACATCCGGCGTTTGTCCGAAGTGCGTTGCCGAGCCATCTATAGTTATATATAGTAGTATTATATTAGCTAAATATGACTGTTGAATTAATATTATCACGAACAATGAATATCAAAACTATATCCTTCACGTCTCGAGTGTGTATGAACACTGACTAATATTAGAATAATGTAGTCAACTCTCAGTTGGCTTCCGCAGTGTGTGTCCTATCCAGCCAACTGAGAGATACAATACACAACAGGCCCTTTTTTGGAATCCCCAGGGGGAAAAGACAAAGAGGAAGAACAAGGAATTCTTGGAGAAGACAGATAGAAGCAGAGATGAAGATGATGGGGAAGACATGGAATGATCTTAAAAGAATGGCAAGAAAGAGAACGACTTGGAAAGTGTTTATTGGAGACCTATGCTCCACAGGGAGCTGAAAGGTAGAAGAAGAAGTAGTCAACTCTACGCCAGTTCAGTGCCACCCCAACCCCCCCCCCCCACCACAAAAAATAAATTAAATAAAAATGTTAAAAATACCGGTATCCATTTAAGCCTAGAAGTTGGTCGGTCAGGGTTGAGCCCCCGCTCACTTGTTCTCATGGTTCCGCGTGTATAGCCATGATTAATGAACTGGTCTGATGAGGACAAGAGGCCGGGTTCAATCATATTCAATAGTTTCTAGGTTAATCCAGTCTTAAATTGGTACAAGATTAATCCAGTCTTAAATTGGTACAAGATTAATCCAGTCTTAAATTGGTACAAGATTAATCCAGCTTTAAATTGACGCAAGCTTAATCCACCCTTAAATTGGCACAAGATTAATCCAGTCTTAAATTGGTACAATATTAATCCACCCTTAAATTGACGCAAGATTAATCCACCCTTAAATTGGTACAAGATTAATCCACCCTTAAATTGACGCAAGCTTAATCCACCCTTAAATTGGCACAAGATTAATCCAGCCTTAAATTGGCACAAGATTAATCCAGCCTTAAATTGGCACAAGATTAATCCACCTTAAATTGGCACAAGATTAATCCAGCCTTAAATAGGTACAAGATTAATCCAGTCTTAAATTCTATCTATCTATTATCCTTTCGAGCCGAAGACGGCACATAGGGCAGAACCACAATCTCAAAAACAGAAACCTTGCGTGCCAAAATGGCACATATTGCAGAGATCACTGCTTCCAAAACTTATGGTTCTGTTTCTATAACAATACTTTTTACAATGACAGCTTGTCGAGCCATCGATCAACCTCCTTAGTCGCCTCTTACGACATGCCTGGAAGGTCACAGTGTCACTATTCTTTACTTCCCTCATAATGAGGCCCCAGTAACACACAGGAGAGTCTAAATTTGTACAATATTAATCCAGCCATAAATTGGTACAAGATTAATCCAGCCATAAATTAGCATAGATTAATCCATCCATAAATTTGTACAATATTAATCCATCCATAAATTGGCATAGATTAATCCAGCCATAAATTGACATAGATTAATCCATCCATAAATTGGTACAAGATTAATCCACCCTTAAATTGGCACAATTTCCACCTTCAGACTCCCCAGTCTCTAAATGTATATATAATTGTCCCACAAGAATCCACACAAAGAAAGGCAGATGTAGCCCCCATCATAGCAGCCACAGCAAGCGACAAAAGACATAAAGCGTAACTGCACCGAAAGTGAACGCAGGCAAACTGTTTTTCGTCATACATCATCATTTATCCTAAACAATCGGAATATCGAAACACGATCTGGATGAAATACACAGCTCACGGTTTGCACATAGCATTAAACTCAGTAGCTCCGGCAGCAAGCCGGACTTGGAATATGAGGAAACTGTAACAAGGAACGCGTTTTCAAACTGAGTCTCAACGGTTCCAGTCACCTATCCGCCATATTGACCGGAAGTGCCTTAATATTTGTATTTAATTGAATAGTCAACACCCCTCACGATGTTTACACTATTGCAGTTTATGACTGAGAGGGTACCCTTTACTATCCTATTATTCAGCAAACACCACATGACAGAAACCTTGCTTGGGTTAATGAGTTCTGTGTTGTTACTGCGCCAAGTGGTCATCTGAGCCACGATTTCTTGCAGTTGCCTAGCCACTTTTTCTTTATCACGATCGTAAACATAAGTCATAACATTATCTACAACAACGCATCTACTACATCCACTTAACTAAGGGCGATGACGAAGTGGACTATTCACTCCTTTAGTACTCGACGGGTGAACACCAACAAGAAAAAAAAAAGAAACAAACAAATTCTCTTGTTGCGCTATTAATATAAATGACATAATGCCTTTATTATTGTAAGTATAAGTTATTTTCTTTAAGACTTCGGCACAAGTCAACAAAGAAATGATAGTTCGTGACTTCCTTCCTCTACGCAAATGACCATGTGTGAATGCGAATACGAAAATGAGTCATGCAAGGGAAAGTTTGAATTGTTTTATCACAATGAGATCATCTTTGACGGCATCATTTTGTTATCACAATGACTGATCAGTCATTATAGATTTACAAGTATATCTACAGTTGACTACGGACTGATTTGACACGTCATTTAGCTCAAAATACCGTCCAATCAGAGGCATCTTTTGGCACTGGATCTTTAGAGACAATTGGATAAGTAAACCAAATTTAAAAGCAGCTGGGTGGTCTAGTTGTAAGACGGCGGCTTCCTGGCAGGAATGTCCCGGGTTCAATCCCACCAGAGCGATGATTTTTTTTTATTTTTCAAAAATAAAGACTGAATAAAATTAATCCGTGATTTCTTTTGAGTCTTTAATCTCCCCTGGTTTCTGTCTGGGTAATGAGATACTGCTGCTTACGTTCGCCCGACGACTAGAGTATTCGTAGACTAGGATTCCTCTTCGTCATCCGCCCTTAAATGACGTTAAGTGGGCATGTCTGTGTTGTGGTTTGCAGGATCATCATGTGCCGTACCGGTTGGCTAGGCGATCATATCACTCCACAATCTTCTATCTACAGTGCATCGTATCAGTTCTGTTGTTCACTGTTTTCCATGCCATGACACCAAGCTATCTAGTATTTTCTCTCTTTGTCGTCCGCGATCTCTCTTTCCTTTTATTTTGCCAGTTGTAACCAAGTATTCCAACGTTCCTCTTCTCATGATGTGCCCGAAAAATGTTGATTGCTTCTTTCTGATGTTTTTAAGAGCTCCCTTTTTGTGTTTGCCTCTTTGAGAATTTTCTCGTTGGTCTTTTTAGCTGTCTAGGGAACTTTCAACATTCTTCTGAGAAATCCCATCTCTGTGGCTTTAATCATCTTTTCATTTGTTTGTCTACTGTCCATGATTCGCTTCCATAGGTCAGAATTGGTTCTATATAGCACCGGTTCTATATAGGTTTGCAGTATAACTGTTATATCTGCGCCTTTCAGCCCAACACATCCGACACAGCACATTTTGAGTACCGGGTTATCTTCCCTCTTCGATCCCTGCTCGCTTGGCCAGATTAGACAGGTTAGTCTGTCACTAGAGCCACAGCGGAGAGGTGGAGCAGGGTCTGGATGGTTTTGGTTCACCGATCCTGCCGCAAGCCATCAGCTGTGGATCACTGACAACTTCCAGCTCTGTGAGATACGATATCTAGCCTTCTCGGATAATGGCAAAAAAAAAAAAAAAACAGGAGGTTCCGTGTGCATTCGCGCACGTTAAAGAACAATTGGTGCTTAAAAATCGAAAAGTGTAAGCAAAAAAAAAAAATTTATAATTAAACTCTAAGAGCAGCATGTGACCAACACCAGAAAGGCAGTAGAACTAAAATTACTGAGGGCATGTATTTTCGGATAACAACATATGTTTGTGAACTATGAATCATTTCTCAAAAATCTATGAAGAAAAACAAACACACTCGAAAGAAAATGTTACCGAAAAATCCTTCAGTTACCTTTGATTGTGAACAAAAGAGCAATAAAGACATATTAAAAGACTTAAACATTAAAAAGCACACCATTCTGCAAATAAATTTGAAATACTGTGGACATGTTAAAAGACAGCGGGCTGGAAATTAAAAATATAGAAGGCAAAACGAAGATGATGCATCAGTGGCAGACCAAAAAGAAGGTGGTTTCAAGACATCGAGGTGACCTCCAATATGACAACAGAAGAGAAGTGGGGGTGGGGGGTCTGGACAGATGCAAAGATTCTTTCAGACGAGCTGTGGCGAATAAAACGTTCTGTGAGAGATCTGGCTAGAGATAGAGATTCTTTCAGACGAGCTGTGGCGAATAAAACGTTCTGTGAGAGATCTGGTTAGAGATAGAGATTCTTTCAGACGAGCTGTGGCGAATAAAACGTTCTGTGAGAGATCTGGTTAGAGATAGAGATTCTTTCAGACGAGCTGTGGCAAATAAAACGTTCTGTGAGAGATCTGGTTAGAGATAGAGATTCTTTCAGACGAGCTGTGGCGAATAAAACGTTCTGTGAGAGATCTGGCTAGAGATAGAGATTCTTTCAGACGAGCTGTGGCGAATAAAACGTTCTGTGAGAGATCTGGCTAGAGATAGAGATTCTTTCAGACGAGCTGTGGCGAATAAACGTTCTGTGAGAGATCTGGTTAGAGATAGAGATTCTTTCAGACGAGCTGTGGCGAATAAAACGTTCTGTGAGAGATCTGGTTAGAGATAGAGATTCTTTCAGACGAGCTGTGGCGAATAAAACGTTCTGTGAGAGATCTGGTAGAGATAGAGATTCTTTCAGACGAGCTGTGGCGAATAAAACGTTCTGTGAGAGATCTGGTTAGAGATAGAGATTCTTTCAGACGAGCTGTGGCGAATAAAACGTTCTGTGAGAGATCTGGTTAGAGATAGAGATTCTTTCAGACGAGCTGTGGCGAATAAAACGTTCTGTGAGAGATCTGGCTAGAGATAGAGATTCTTTCAGACGAGCTGTGGCGAATAAAACGTCCTGTGAGAGATCTGGCTAGAGATAGAGATTCTTTCAGACGAGCTGTGGCAAATATAGCATTCTGTGAAGGATACACAACCTGATGATGATTAGATTTTTAAATTGCTTAACAACTTTTGTCAGGGATCATCTTAGACTATATTTTTTGTCAACGTTTAACTGCCAAACAATGGTTCTTTAATGTGCGCAGAAAATACATGGGATTTTCTGTTTGTAGTTGATATCTGAGAGAACTAGACATAGATAAGACTGGTAGAGAGTCAAGTCAAGAAGAAACCATGGATGCAAAAAGTAAAATTCCCATCATTTATGGCGGAATTCTTTTCTACATTCAAATGTTTAAATTATGCTGACTGGCAAGATCTGAAACCATCTAGAGGCCAACGTCTTATTTGTAAACTATCCAGTCGTCCGATGATTGTGAAGAATAAAAGGATGGAAATGACAGAACAAAATCACTAACTTAGAAACATGGAAAAGCAGCAATCAAATACCAGAGGACAAAAAGATACAACGAAGACGATGGTGCTGGATAGGACACACATTGTATAAGCCAAATGAGATTTATTACAGGACATGCCCTTTTTGGAATCCCCAGGAGAAGAGACATAGAGGAAGACCAAATACTATTGGAGAAGACAGGTGGAAGGAGAGATGAGGATGATGGGGAAGGCACGGAACGATCTTAAAAGAATGGCAAGAAACAGGGCGGCTTGGAAAGTGTTTATTGAAGACCTATGCTTCATGGGGAGCTGAAAGGAAGAAGATCCAGTAGCCGGAGATTTGTCAAATACTGACTGGACTAAAACCAAAAAGGGTAGTTAACGGAGCCGATGCCGGTATAAAATATATGGGATGTAAGTTAAATTATGTAGAGGTGGGTGCTGGTTCCCAACTACTCTACTGGAAACGTATATATCAGTGTGAATACCCATAAGTATATCCACATGAAAAAAATGCATATAGATGATATACGACAGGACTACATACACATACAAATCATTCACAGACGCGATAGTATAGCCCAGTATAAGAAGCACTAACAATAAGCAATTAACAATAGTGTGTCTGCACCTTATCGGGGAGGGGGGGGGGGAGCTTTGAGTGTTACAATGACTCCAAGAACTATGCCAGTTATAGTTTAGTTACCACCAGGGTCTCCCAAGCTGGGAGAAATGAAAAAAAAATATATAAATAGAAAAAAATGGTATGGTTAAAGCTTTACGTAATAGATGGATGACACAAATTAGAACGACGTTTCGGCTCAATAGGCCTTCAGTAGGAACAAACATAGAACACACACACACACACAGATATATGTACGTAATGGAGTATTTAAAAAATAATAAATAATTTAACAAATAATTTTGAACTAGAATAATCATACCGTTTTTGTTTTCTATATATTAAAAAATTTCTCCTTACTATAAGCTCTACTGCAGCTTCACATTTTTATGCATTTCTTTGCCTTGATCTTCTCCCAAGCTGGACAGGTCAAAGAGGGTAGGAGCCAGACATATCAAGACACACTGGTCCTCCAGGTTGAAAGTTTTGGCATTGGGCCAGCGTAAACACACAGAGAAAATATTACAAAATTCTGCAGGAACATCAAACAAGAGAACCTACTTATCAAGTCTTGAAGGAATGAGCGGGGACTCTGGCAGAAATGCTGTCAATGGTGGACAGTGACGAAGGCTAAATGGAAGTCCCTGTCCCGACAAAGTCCTTCATTACCCCAAGCAACTAACAAGAACTGCAAGATGGAATGTGAGAACAATGTATGAAATGGGCAGAACAGCACAGGTGATTAAAGAGATACAACCATGATGAAATGGTCCTGGCGAGAGTTGTCCATTCTTGCTCCAGATCTGATTGGATGGAGATCTTTTGTGAGTGTCCTGTGCTCTAATTGAAGTTCAGGGGATAATGAAGAAGAATAATTAACAATGGAACAGCTACGACGATTATTTTTCCATCTTTTATGTTAGTGTTCACCTGTTGAGTGGGTGTGGATGCGCTGTGTCACCCATTTATAACAAACCGAGAACATTCTGCCTCACAGCAAGGATAGATTTCTAGTTTAGCAAATGTTGCTTGGGCAGCGGCCAGTTTAACCTACTCTTTTCAACCTTTAACAAAGAAAGGGCTCTTTGTGTGTGTGCAGAGTGCACATTGGACATCTTGCTTTCAACCATTATCCATAAGGGCTAGACATAAGATCTCACTACCCAGAGGCAAGAAGAGGGTAAAACCATAAAGATACCACAGACAGAAAAAGAAAAATTCCTACCGCCTGTCACAGATTTTAACCCAAGACCATCCTATCCAGGGGCAGGCGTCTTACCTCTAGACCACACAGTCCCCCTTAGATGGTCATATGACCTGCATGTTGAATCAACAGCTACCATAACCATTATGGTTAATTCCAAAAGGAAATTAAATGCTCTATAAGAAAATACTAAAAGTGACAAGAATTGGAAATAAATTGATGCAATGAAAAGTGCTGGGACTATGTAAATGCTGGGTCAGCGATTTTGACAACAACAGAAAAATAACCTGACAGACCATCGCCATCATCCCTGCAGGGTGAGCATTAACATTCAGGAGAAATTGGAAAAATAAAAATTACAGATAGAAGCTGATGCATCAAAATGAGCAGAACTCTGGACATACAATTTGAGGAGCCTGCACCTGAACAACTGAACCATTGTATCAGATTATTATTGTAGCAAAAAGCATATACATTATTTGCCCAGAAGTGCATTAATTGCTTGTTCTAGAAAAATGTGCATACATTATTACCCAGAAGTACATTAAATGCTTGTTCTAGAAAAAAATGTATACTTTATTTACCCATAAGTACATTAAATGCTTGTTCTAGAAAAAAATGTATACATTATTTACCCAGAAGTACATTTGCTGGTTGGTCTATTCATGGCAACTTCATAATGTGCAACATTTTAGCATCTGTTAAAGTTAAATGAGAACTTATGTGTTTGCCCAGCATGCTGTGTAACATGTTCTTGTTATGGATCCAGTAGCCTGTGAGCTGTTGCCCTTCAGCCCAATGCCATGTAATGATATATACAGGTATTTATGAGTTCCCTTGTTGCTCCATACCAGGTGTTCCATTTATCAGGCCTTTGAGAAAGTAGAGTTGTTCGGATTTCATTGAGCTTTGGACATTTAAAAAAGTGATGTTCTATTATTTCATTGGGTGTTCACAGAGTGTACATGCTGTAGACTGGTTTCATTGTATTCTATTGTATTCTATTGACGTGATTGTTCAATGGTGCATGACCAGTGCTCAGTCTGAAGATGGTAGATTGGTCTCTTCTTTTTATATTGTTAATGTTGTTGTGGGGTTTGGCCTCGTCATTCTCTGCCTGTGTTATTAAAACTGTGTCATCCACATATCACAGATTGTTTATATATATATTAAATGCAATATATTAATTACTATACTATAAATAACTTATAGAACTGTTGACTTCAATTCCTTTTTTCTCAACTATTGATCTCATATTTTTGATGTAAATTGAGAACAAATCTGGTGGCAGAGCACAGTTGACTCCTTGTTTTATAAATTGGAATTGCTGTTTGGTTGCCAATTCTTATGCCAAACACTTATGTACTAAATAAAGAACAGATAGACATAACTAATGGTGTTGATGCCAAAGATTAGATTCCCACTGAATTTGTTTGTTTGTTTTCACCAGCTTTCAATCTCAGGTGATGCCCCTTAATTTTGTGTGGATATCTGTTCTTATCCTGCATGCAATGGCAGTGTGAGTAGGTGTCCTTCACCTTACAGGCAGGTAGCCTCAAATTTCAGAGGTACGTCATTTCCTTCTTATTCAGAGGCTGATGTTTTATCTCTACACCACTCAGATTCCTCACTGATAGTTAACTAGTTTAGATCTGATCGCACATGGAAATGTCATTAAACTAAAATTATAAAATAAGTCACATTTATTCATTTATGGAAGAAAAACCGCAAGGAAGAGAAATAACCACTCAGGGTATACTAAGAGGACATGCTGGTCAACCACGGTGACAGCTAAGGCTAATAAAATAAAAATAATAAGGGGATACTGAAAAGCGAAAAAAATGTTACCAAATGAAAGACTCACCATTAGTATTTCTAAGCACTTAACGCACTCCATACCATGAGCTGTAAAATGTGGCTCTAATAGTCAGAGTTCTAAGCCCAAAAGCCACAAGTTTCAACTTTTAATTCATCAATGTTTTCACAATAATTTCTGCTAAAACCTTGTAATTCTCTTAATAACCACCTTTTCAACTTCGTGAGCAAATTGTTCCATCAAAGTACATGTTTGAGATCAATTTTCATTTTTCTTCTCGCTATTGTTTCCAAATTTTTTTATTCTGAAAATGGTGCTGCCACAGCGTGTGTTAAGTCTTTATTTGTTTCTCACTTTGTCAAATCAAAAGTTTAATATAGTGGTCAAACTGCACATGCCATCAGAAGTTATAGACTTAACTACAATAACCTTCATTTTATCTTAATTCTAATTTACTTTGCTAAAAGTATAATAATGTGCTTCTATTTTTGTCATGTCAACCTTCTTTGATAAAATCAATTTTCAGTTGTTTACAAATATATATAATTCACAGTTCCATTTAACCCACATCTAGAATATGGGCATTATGGTAGTTGTTCTACTGTTGTGTTCCACTTGTACTCATAAAAAATGCTCAGATCTTCTGCAACTCTTGAAATAAATGTCCTGTGTGAGAAAGAAATGGGGAGGGCAAACTCAAAGATGAGGATACAGTACAATCCTCCTAACAAAAGCAGTTTTATTTAAATAGCATTTAGACTAGATGAAAGACATCATAAAAGAAATCAAAAGCTAGTCTATTAATAACCCAGAGCAGAGTAAAAGTTGTTATTCTTCTATAATTAGAAGATCAAAAACTGTTCTTCATAAACTCTACCTCTTAGTGGTGACTGATTTGGCTTAAATGTGATGCAAAGTAAAAGTTTCTTCCTGTTCAAGTTAACTCAATTCTCAATCTGTGTACTTTGATCCACTTGACTTGATAAAATAAATATTATATATTAAATGTAATATAATTAATTACTATACTATAAATAACTTATAGTACCTACATTTACATTATCATATTACAATAAAAACTAGATACGATAAAAAAAAAATTATTTGATCATAACAGATAAAGAAATAAATGCATGCAAACAATAATTGCTAATAAGTAAGTGATATGGTCACATTTTCATTGATTCACGACAGTTGACATACAAATTATAAATGCACACAGTAATGATCATTATGCATTATAATTATTAGATTCATATTTCCATCAACTATTTAGTATGATTAAAATCTTGGAAAAAGGCTGAGACAAATAATAGAACTACAGTTAAGCGATTATCAAATGGGGTTCCGAAAAAACAGAAGATGTACCGACACACTATTCACATTAAAACAGCTTGCAGAAAAAAACGACAGAACACAATCAAAACTTATACATAGCCTTCATTGACCAGGAAAAAGCATTCGACAGAGTAAACAGAGAACAACTGTGGAGATACTAACAACATACGGAGTAAGCCAACATCTAACCAACCTTATTAAAAGCAAAAGTCTCTACATCAACAGCAGCTGCAGGGTCAGAACAGCAGCAGGCTACACAGACCACTTCGAAGTTAGATCAGGTGTAAGACAGGGGTGCGTACTATCCCCCCTACTGTTTATTACATACATGGACCGTATATGCAAGCTAGCCAACCCATCAGAGACAGGAGAAAACTAGCTTTATTTGCAGACAATCAGGCACTATTACATGAAACAATAAAAGACCTACAAGAACACTTAAACAAACTCAACATCTCAAGCACAAAATACAACATGAAAATCAATATCAACAAAACAGAAGTCATGAATGTCGCCAAAAATAAACAGAACATCAACATAACTATAGATGGCAGACAACTACTTAACTACTAAAACAAGTAGAGGAATTCAAATACCTAGGAAGTCTAATGACAAACGATAATTCCCAAACAGCAGAGATAGAATCAAGATGCAATAAAGCTTGTCAAATCATTGGACAGTTATCACCACTATTGTCGAACAAGGAAATAACTCTCGAGGCAAAACGAGCACTATACAATACAATCTTCATCCCAACATTGTGCTACACTACCAATGCCAGACTTACTGAGACTTGGACCCTAGATGCAAGAACAATAAGAAAAATAACCTCTACAGAGATGAAATGTGTTAGACGAATGACAGGAAACAGTCTGAGAGATAAGATCAGAAATGAAGAACTGAGAAAAAAACTAGGAATAGCCCCCACAATTAAAATATATAAGGAAACAACAGATAAAATGGTTTGGCCACGTGACAAGGCAGAAAGAACAAAACACAACACAACGAGCCTTCAACAAACGTTGTGAGAACACCAGACCCGCTGAGACCTAAGGGTCGACCACGAAAAAGATGGGTCGATGGAATATTAGAAGCACTAGGAAACATAACGGCAGCAGAGGCGAACAGAAGAGCAAAAGACCGCAAACTATATCTCCCCTCGACGCTGAAAAGCAGATGAGGAAGGAAAGAAGAAGATATATTTAATATTAGTATGAATAATGAATATCCCATAAAGAAAAAATATATAACTGAACTGAGATATCTGCTACTCGCTCCTACCTACTTAACTATGCTGCCAGTCTGAGTCAGTGATTAGTAACTTAGTTTAGTAATGAATAAGTTTATATTTTAAAACTTTTATTCTATTTTCGTCCCTTATGTCTTAAATGTATGGTGGAGAAAAGCCTATGTAATATTAAATAATAATAATCTTGACTCTTATGATTTTAATTGTTACGAATGCGGAAGTAGAATTGTAACAAAAGAATAATGTAGAGATAGACACACACTGCTTCGGTCAAGACCTGCAGCATTTGTGACGAAAACATTGCACAAAACAACTTTCTTACCAATTAAATTACTCAAAGAAAGTTTTCTTGCGCGAAACTATATGCTGAATCCTGGTAAACAGTTGCTTCATCACACACACATTTATGCACAAGCTAAAATTTGAACGAACATGGTTTTTTTTTCCACTTCAACAAGTTGCTGCTAACCGGAACTTTCTTACTTTGTGTTTTTTTTTCACTGAAGAGTGCCAGCAGCTTGTTCTACTTCCTTTTCGAACTGCATCATTTTGAACAGAAAATAGGGATACGACCTGTGATCGTTAAAGTACTGGTCTTGATTTATGAGAATTCACATGAGAGTGAGTTAGCGATTTACACTTATAGATCTGTTGTTCGGAACACTGGGCTTTTCTGGCCAATTCAAAGGAAGAAACAGTAAAGGAGGAAAGAGTTGATAACTTTAACGGCAACTGCAAGTAGTTTAGTAGTTTGATCGTGGCAGTAAATAAAGATGGGAGTTATGGGCACAACCAGAAACGAGAAACTTAGTGGGCGTGTAAGAATCTGAATCAGAGGAGATCTGAACACTTATGGGCATGTTCAGAGTGCAATGATGATGACCCGCAAATAACTCAGTAGCTAAAGAGATGCATGCTAGAAGCACGGTTTACTCTATGTTTTTTTTCCTTTGAGTAACTCGATGAGCATACTCAGGAAAATTTGAAAGGGGCTAGACTCGAAGACTGTGTTTGGAGTCCATAAAGAGCTAAAAACTGACTACGGTTTGTTTTATTTTCGTGCCTGGGCACTTGGCCATGACAGGAAATGAACGAGCTGACAGTCTTGCTGAAACGGCGGTCGTTCCAGAGACCTGAGAGACCAGACCAATATTCGAATGCTCTCAGTATCGCAATGCGAGCTCACGATTCAAACAATGACTGCACGATTATCAGACCAAAACTAGAGGATGGGGGGACGGGGGGGGGGGGGGGGGACAGAAACGAGCGCTGCGCGGTAAAACATAAAAGAGTAGCAAATGAACATAAAACTGGAGTCTGGAGCCGTCAGACTCCATACACCGAGGAACATACTGGAGAGACGATATGAGCACTTATGGGAGTGTCGAAGGTGCATTGACGACAATCAGCAAACTAAACTGAACTGAAAAGGTGGAGCCAGTAGTATGGTGTTATAAACACTCCAAGGTAAAGTGACAGTTTTACAAGGAAGGAACAGAACACAATACTGACGTTTCGGTCTGTGGCCTTCTTCAGAATACAGGGACAACGACAACAAACGGTGAAGTATAATAATCTATAACTACATGTCGGATGATCAAGTATAGGGAGAGGTGGACAGAGAGAGAGGAGAATTCAGATGGTAATATAAAAAGTGAGGGGGGGGGGAGACAGAGGAGAGATAATCAAAGTGGGTGAGGGAACGGAGAACAGTGGAAATGATTATTAGAATCAACTGAAGAGGTGCATTGGAAGGGTTTAGTTACAGTTCGTCCGAACACATTGTTTTCTTGGAAACCTTTGGGGCGCCAAATGATGTGTTGTTCGTCGCATTCTCGTGTGCTTGCTTATATTGTTTTCTTATCTGCCTAGTCTTTCTCCTTCCACGCTTATCTCTCATCGGTATGAGTTCAGTTAACATCAAGTATTCTGCTATTTTGTTGACTCCCATAGCAGTTATATTTTCTAGTGGGTTTAATATTCCATCAATCTATTTTTTCGTGGTCGACCCTTTCATCTAGTATTCTAGTAGCGTTTGTTGATGGTTCAGAAGTCAAATCCAAATATTTATGTCTTATTATATGACATGGGGGCCGCGATAGCCTAGTGGAGTGGTTAATGAACTGGACTCCTAACGAAGGGACGTGGGTTCGATCCTGTTCGACGGTTTACAGATTTATCCAATCCAGCTTTAAATGGGTACCGGGACTTTGTCTAGTAAAGTAAAGCGGTCGCCATCATCATCCTTGAGTGCCGTCTCCGCATCGAAGATTGACTACCATGAAGGGCCATTCCGCTCTGTATCTTGCTTTGATGGTGCAGGTTGTCATAGGCTGACTTGTCCATCTTTTGATGTTACTCTTCCATGTCAGTCTTGGTCTGCCTCTTTTATCTTGTATTTTACCCTCCAAGATTACTTTTAGTAGGCTGCTGTGTCTTTTTAACATGCTCAAAAAATCTAATTTGTCTTGTTTGAATTGTGTTTAGTAGTTCTCTTTTCATTTTTAATTGTTTTAAGATTTCATCGTTGGCTTCTTTTTTGTCCATCCAATACTTCCTATTCTTCTATATATCTACATTTCAAAGGCTTTAATTTTCTGTTCTGTTTTCTTATCTTTTCTTATTATTTCTATATCACACGGGAATGTTGAGAAGATATAACACCTTGCTATTCTTAGTTTTAGCCCTGGTGATATTTGTTTTGATATATTTTTCATGGCATCATAATTATTAGTTAAAGTAAAGCGGTACGGGCGTAACGCTGACCACATTACTCCCCAAAAATAGTGTGTCGAAGGTCTTTAAAAAATATGGACACTAACATTCTTATACGCCACCTGACATAAGACTTTTTATTAAGCCCTACTTACTTTATGTACGTGGTCAAACCATTTCCTCTAAGTGGGTAAACCGTTTTATATGCTTGTAGTTCAAGACTAGAAGGAGTAAAGGCACCAAGATGCATAGAGATGCGAAGCTGCTGTAAAGCTGATGATAATGACATTTTTTTTTTTTTTAAAAGGAAGAAAAAGTGGTATGGTAACAGCTTTACGTGGTAATTAACAAAACAAAAGTCGATGTTTCGGCCAAGTAGACCTTCAGCTGGAACAACAAACAACAACGCAAATATATATATATATATATATATATATATATATATATATATATATATATATATATATATATATATATATATATATATATATGGATATGTACACAAATCTAACTACATGGCGATAATATGCTAGATACTCAAGAAAGAAAATGAAAAAGGGTCACTTCCCTGTGGTCCAGAGCGTAGTCAGCTTCTGAATGAACTAAAATAAGCGGGCGGGAAAAATAGAACCTTCCGTCTTTCCATCTGACTGCCCGGTCATTGAGATATATAGTTGGTCTTCACGCCCTCTTATTTGTTTTTATTGTACCCCACTCTCAGACATCTCACGCTTACGCCTTTTGAGCACCTGTTAGTCTGCTGTTCTATTCTTTCTCCTTTGTGTTTGCACACTGACCCCTGTGTGAACTCCTCTGGTTCTGTGTGTATTTGCGCACATTTCTGCACGTTTCTGTACGTTCACGACAGCCGCACTTGGTTGCTATTTCCTTTTCGTTTTGACCTCTGTTTACACACAGGATAGATAATTTTGTTTTCTTTAACACATTTCGATTGTTTTTGTTTTGGTTGTTTCGTTATTAGTTGTGTGTGTGTGTGTTTTTTGTTTGTTGTTCCTGATGAAGGCCTATTGGCCGAAACGTCGTTTAATCTGTGTCGTCCATTTATCACGTAAAGCTTCTTACATACCATTTTTTCTATTTTTAATTTTTCCTTTCCCTACTAAAAGTAATCTTGGAGTGGAAAATACAAGGTAAAAGAGGCAGAGGTAGACCAAGATTAACATGGACGAGTAACATCAAAAGATGGACAAATCAGCCTATGACAACCTACACCATCAAAGCAAGAGACAGAGCAGAATGGCGCTCCATGGTAGCCAACCTTCGTTGCGGAGATGGCACCCGATGATGATGAGACATTACTCTACCAAAAACCGTCCATGCTCGCAAAGCTGAAAACGTCACGCTAGTTTGTGGGTTTTCCAGTTTTGTTTTATTGCCCGTAGACTTTAGTACATCAATAGTTGGCTGTGCTTAGAGATACATAGTCTGATGAAGTTAATGAATCTTACCTCGACAGGAATAAGACAACCCCCAAGGTCGATCTGCCAAGCCATCGCATGCATCCTCTTCTCTATAAAACAAAAACTCTCTTTAACTCTTTATGTACGTTTCGCCGCACCATGCGCCGTGCCGATTTCTGTCATGTACGTTTAGCCGCACAGCGCGTCACTCTCAATTTGATTAGTATAAACTATCATTAAACCATATTATGTTTGTATGTTCTGTATCATCTTGGCATTGATGAAATCTGATTCCATGTTTAATTATCTAAAAATTCATATTTAGTACGTTAAGTGTTCGACAAATATAATCATGTAGATTAATATTTAAATACATGTACAGTTTTGTCTCTAAAATATTTACCGCTAAATTGATAAAAGCCTTCCATACTGAAAGAGTTAAATCTCATTCACATTCTATCCCCAGACAAAGCCGGGACCTGGTACCGTTCTACTATACTGCACGACCAGTCGCCTGCAGCACTATCTCAGCGCGCGGGCGCCAAAACCATGTTGATTTTCTGGTCAGGTGAATGCGACCGGACTACCGCTGTCTCCACAAACGAAAATCCCAAACAGAAAGAATCACTTGAAACCACATTGCGGCAAAAATGCCATTAATTGCGAATCTGATTCAACTAAGCGGCCATCTTGAAAATTAGGAGTAATTTCCGTCATTGAATACATATAGAAACAACAGACAAAATGGTTTGGCCACGTGGTAAGACAGAAAGGAGCCGCGATAGCTCAGTGGTTAGTGAACTGGACTACAACGGACAAAAGGTAGGTTCGATCCTAACCGACGGCTTCCCGGTTCACCCAGCCTTAAATGGGTACCGGATTTTTTCTGGGAAAGTAAAGCGGCACGACACCCCAAAAATCATGTGCCGAAGGTCTATAAAAATAATGGTCACTAACAGCTTATTCTCTTTACGTCACTTGGTGTGACGGGACACTTTACTTTTTTTTTTTAAATAAGCCACAGCTCGGGCCTCACAATCCGTGGGTGACTCAAATTTGTTTGTCCTGTTAATCTATGGTGGAGACCATCTAATGTTAACTTTTAAACTAGGGGCCTCAAGTTTCATTTAGCTTAGCCAGTTTAAGGAGCCGAAATCCGGTAATGTTGACTTATAAATTATATCTGCTGTATGTTTGTCCATTGGTAAGTAAACATGAGACCAGGGACATCTCAAGAGAACAAGAGGGGCTAGTTGTTGAGAGAGAAGGATTTTTTTGTTGTTGCGTTCACCAGCTTTTACCTCTGACGAAGTCCCTAGAGACTAGGAACCGAATTTTGCCTGTTAGTCAGTTTTTTCCCCGGCAGCCGTGAGCACTGGGGTCCCTCACCGCACAGGCAGATAACTCCGTCTTCGGAGGTACTCATATTTTTTCCATCGATAAGTAATTGACGTTTCAAGTCAGGCCCCGCTGCTGAGACCAGGGGCGGTTGCCGCAGAGAGAAATTATAAATAAAAATCCCAACTGGTACAACCGGGATTTGAACCCACAACCTCTGACTCGAAGCTGGCGTTGTGCCTCGAGACCAACCAGTCCCCCATAGAGAAGGATTTACAGACAGTGGAGACTGCGGAGGAGTTAAAAAAAAAACAATTCCGAGAAAGTTTATGTATTCGATATACTGAAACAATGATATGGAGGCAAGGCGCCTCAAATAGAGCAGCAGAGCTGAAAGCTGTCACCGACCCACAGCTAATGGTTGGCGCCAGGATAGGTGAACCAGAACCATACTCCACCTTTTCGCGGTGCCTCTAGTAATAGACTAATCTGTCTAGTCTGACCAAGCGAGTAAGGATCTTCTTCTGCGACTATGGCTCGTTCAGACTAGAACTCCGGACTGTCTTAGAACTCCGGACTGTCTTAGAACTCCGGACTGTCTTAGAACTCCGGACTGTCTTAGAACTCCGGACTGTCTTAGAAATCCGGACTCTCTTAGAACTCTGGACTCTCTTAGAACTCTGGACTCTCTTAGAACTCCGGACTGTCTTAGAACTCCGGACTGTCTTAGAACTCCGGACTGTCTTAGAACTCCGGACTGTCTTAGAACTCTGGACTCTCTTAGAACTCCGGACTGTCTTAGAACTCCGGACTGTCTTAGAACTCTGGACTCTCTTAGAACTCTGGACTCTCTTAGAACTCCGGACTCTCTCTTAGAACTCTGGACTCTCTTAGAACTCCGGACTCTCTTAGAACTCCGGACTGTCTTAGAACTCCGGACTCTCTTAGAACTCTGGACTCTCTTAGAACTCCGGACTGTCTTAGAACTCTGGACTCTCTTAGAACTCTGGACTCTCTTAGAACTCCGGACTCTCTTAGAACTCCGGACTGTCTTAGAACTCTGGACTCTCTTAGAACTCCGGACTCTCTTAGAACTCTGGACTCTCTTAGAACTCCGGACTCTCTTATAACTCTGGACTCTCTTAGAACTCCGGACTGTCTTAGAACTCTGGACTCTCTTAGAACTCCGGACCGTCTTAGAACTCTGGACTCTCTTAGAACTCCGGACTCTCTTAGAACTCCGGACTCTCTTAGAACTCCGGACTCTCTTAGAACTCTGGACTCTCTTAGAACTCCGGACTCTCTTAGAACTCTGGACTCTCTTAGAACTCCGGACTCTCTTAGAACTCTGGACTCTCTTAGAACTCCGGACTGTCTTAGAACTCCGGACTCTCTTAGAACTCTGGACTCTCTTAGAAACTCCGGACTCTCTTAGAACTCTGGACTCTCTTAGAACTCCGGACTGTCTTAGAACTCCGGACTGTCTTAGAACTCCGGACTCTCTTAGAACTCTGGACTCTCTTAGAACTCCGGACTCTCTTAGAACTCCGGACTCTCTTAGAACTCCGGACTGTCTTAGAACTCCGGACTGTCTTAGAACTCCGGACTCTCTTAGAACTCTGGACTGTCTTATAACTCTGGACTCTCTTAGAACTCCGGACTGTCTTAGAACTCCGGACTCTCTTAGAACTCCGGACTGTCTTAGAACTCCGGACTCTCTTAGAACTCTGGACTGTCTTATAACTCTGGACTCTCTTAGAACTCTGGACTCTCTTAGAACTCCGGACTGTCTTAGAACTCCGGACTCTCTTAGAACTCCGGACTCTCTTAGAACTCTGGACTCTCTTAGAACTCCGGACTCTCTTAGAACTCCGGACTCTCTTAGAACTCTGGACTCTCTTAGAACTCCGGACTCTCTTAGAACTCCGGACTGTCTTAGAACCGGACTCTCTTAGAACTCCGGACTGTCTTAGAACTCCGGACTCTCTTAGAACTCCGGACTCTCTTAGAACTCCGGACTGTCTTATAACTCCGGACTGTCTTAGAACTCCGGACTCTCTTAGAACTCCGGACTCTCTTAGAACTCTGCACTCTCTTATAACTCCGGACTCTCTTAGAACTCCGGACTCTCTTAGAACTCCGGACTGTCTTATAACTCCGGACTGTCTTATAACTCCGGACTCTCTTAGAACTCCGGACTCTCTTAGAACTCTGGACTCTCTTAGAACTCCGGACTCTCTTAGAACTCTGGACTCTCTTAGAACTCCGGACTCTCTTAGAACTCTGGACTCTCTTAGAACTCTGGACTCTCTTAGAACTCTGGACTCTCTTAGAACTCTGGACTGTCTTATAACTCCGGACTCTCTTAGAACTCTGGACTCTCTTAGAACTCCGGACTCTCTTAGAACTCTGGACTGTCTTATAACTCCGGACTCTCTTAGAACTCTGGACTGTCTTATAACTGCGGACTCTCTTAGAACTCTGGACTCTCTTAGAACTCCGGACTGTCTTATAACTCTGGACTGTCTTATAACTCCGGACTCTCTTAGAACTCTGGACTGTCTTATAACTCCGGACTCTCTTAGAACTCTGGACTGTCTTATAACTCCGGACTCTCTTAGAACTCTGGACTGTCTTATAACTCCGGACTCTCTTAGAACTCCGGACTCTCTTAGAACTCCGGACTCTCTTATAACTCCGGACTGTCTTATAACTCCGGACTCTCTTAGAACTCCGGACTGTCTTATAAAACTCCGGACTGTCTTATAACTCCGGACTGTCTTATAACTCCGGACTCTCTTAGAACTCCGGACTCTCTTAGAACTCCGGACTGTCTTAGAACTCCGGACTGTCTTATAACTCCGGACTCTCTTAGAACTCCGGACTCTCTTAGAACTCCGGACTGTCTTATAACTCCGGACTCTCTTAGAACTCCGGACTCTCTTAGAACTCCGGACTGTCTTTATAACTCCGGACTGTCTTATAACTCCGGACTCTCTTAGAACTCCGGACTCTCTTAGAACTCCGGACTCTCTTATAACTCCGGACTGTCTTATAACTCCGGACTCTCTTAGAACTCCGGACTCTCTTAGAACTCCGGACTCTCTTAGAACTCTGGACTGTCTTAAACTCCGGACTCTCTTAGAACTCTGGACTGTCTTATAACTCCGGACTCTCTTAGAACTCTGGACTGTCTTATAACTCCGGACTCTCTTAGAACTCTGGACTGTCTTATAACTCGGACTCTCTTAGAACTCTGGACTGTCTTTAGAACTCCGGACTCTCTTAGAACTCTGGACTGTCTTATAACTCCGGACTCTCTTAGAACTCTGGACTGTCTTATAACTCCGGACTCTCTTAGAACTCTGGACTGTCTTATAACTCCGGACTCTCTTAGAACTCTGGACTGTCTTATAACTCCGGACTCTCTTAGAACTCCGGACTCTCTAGAACTCCGGACTCTCTTTAGAACTCCGGACTGTCTTAGAACTCCGGACTGTCTTAGAACTCCGGACTCTCTTAGAACTCCGGACTGTCTTAGAACTCTGGACTCTCTTAGAACTCCGGACTCTCTTAGAACTCCGGACTGTCTTATAACTCCGGACTCTCTTAGAACTCCGGACTCTCTTAGAACTCCGGACTCTCTTATAACTCCGGACTCTCTTATAACTCCGGACTCTCTTATAACTCTGGACTCTCTTAGAACTCCGGACTCTCTTAGAACTCCGGACTCTCTTATAACTCCGGACTCTCTTAGAACTCTGGACTCTCTTAGAACTCCGGACTCTCTTAGAACTCCGGACTCTCTTAGAACTCCGGACTCTCTTATAACTCCGGACTCTCTTAGAACTCCGGACTCTCTTAGAACTCTGGACTGTCTTAGAACTCCGACTCTCTTAGAACTCCGGACTCTCTTATAACTCCGGACTCTCTTAGAACTCCGGACTCTCTTAGAACTCCGGACTCTCTTAGAACTCCGGACTGTCTTATAACTCCGGACTCTCTTAGAACTCCGGACTCTCTTAGAACTCCGGACTGTCTTATAACTCCGGACTCTCTTAGAACTCCGGACTCTCTTAGAACTCCGGACTCTCTTAGAACTCCGGACTGTCTTATAACTCCGGACTCTCTTAGAACTCCGGACTGTCTTAGAACTCCGGACTCTCTTAGAACTCCGGACTGTCTTAGAACTCCGGACTCTCTTAGAACTCCGGACTCTCTTAGAACTCCGGACTGTCTTAGAACTCCGGACTCTCTTATAACTCCGGACTCTCTTAGAACTCCGGACTCTCTTAGAACTCCGGACTGTCTTAGAACTCCGACTGTCTTAGAACTCGGGACTCTCTTAGAACTCCGGACTGTCCTTAGAACTGCGGACTCTCTTAGAACTCTGGACTCTCTTAGAACTCTGGACTCTCTTAGAACTCTGGACTGTCTTAGAACTCCGGACTCTCTAGAACTCCGGACTCTCTTAGAACTCCGGACTGTCTTATAACTCCGGACTGTCTTAGAACTCCGGACTCTCTTAGAACTCGGACTCTCTTAGAACTCCGGACTGTCTTAGAACTCTGGACTCTCTTAGAACTCCGGACTCTCTTAGAACTCCGGACTCTCTTAGAACTCCGGACTGTCTCTTAGAACTCCGGACTGTCTTATAACTCCGGGACTGTCTTAGAGGTGACTCTGGACTCTCTTAGAACTCCGGACTCTCTTAGAACTCCGGACTGTCTTAGAACTCTGGACTCTCTTAGAACTCTGGACTCTCTTAGAACTCCGACTCTCTTAGAACTCTGGACTCTCTTAGAACTCCGGACTCTCTTAGAACTCCGGACTCTCCTTAGAACTCTGGACTCTCTTAGAACTCCGGACTCTCTTAGAACTCCGGACTCTCTTAGAACTCTGGACTGTCTTAGAACTCTGGACTCTCTTAGAACTCTGGACTCTCTTAGAAATCCGGACTCTCTTAGAACTCCGGACTCTCTTAGAACTCCGGACTCTCTTAGAACTCTGACTCTCTTAGAACTCCGGACTGTCTTATACCTCCGGACTGTCTTATAACTCTGGACTCTCTTAGAACTCCGGACTCTCTTAGAACTCCGGACTCTCTTAGAACTCTGGACTCTCTTAGAACTCCGGACTGTCTTATAACTCTGGACTCTCTTTAACTCCGGACTCTCTTATAACTCTGGACTCTCTTATAACTCCGGACTGTCCTTATAACTCTGGACTCTCTTAGAACTCCGGACTCTCTTAGAAACCTCCGGACTCTCTTAGAACTCCGGACTCTCTTAGAACTCTGGACTCTCTTAGAACTCCGGACTCTCTTAGAACTCCGGACTGTCTTTAGAACTCCGGACTCTCTTAGAAACTCCGGACTCTCTTAGAACTCTGGACTCTCTTAGAACTCCGGACTGTCTTAGAACTCCGGACTGTCTTAGAACTCCGACTCTCTTAGAACTCTGACTCTCTTAGAACTCCGGACTCTCTTAGAACTCCGGACTCTCTTAGAACTCCGGACTGTCTTAGAACTCCGGACTGTTTAGAACTCCGGACTCTCTTAGAACTCTGGACTGTCTTATAACTCTGGACTCTCTTAGAACTCCGGACTGTCTTAGAACTCCGGACTGTCTTAGAACTCCGGACTGTCTTAGAACTCCGGACTCTCTTAGAACTCCGGACTGTCTTAGAACTCCGGACTCTCTTAGAACTCCGGACTCTCTTAGAACTCCGGACTGTCTTAGAACTCCGGACTCTCTTAGAACTCCGGACTCTCTTAGAACTCCGGACTCTCTTAGAACTCCGGACTCTCTTAGAACTCCGGACTCTCTTAGAACTCCGGACTCTCTTAGAACTCCGGACTCTCTTAGAACTCCGGACTGTCTTAGAACTCCGGACTCTCTTAGAACTCCGGACTGTCTTAGAACTCCGGACTCTCTTAGAACTCCGGACTTCTTAGAACTCCGGACTGTCTTAGAACTCCGGACTGTCTTAGAACTCCGGACTCTCTTAGAACTCCGGACTCTCTTAGAACTCCGCACTGTCTTAGAACTCCGGACTCTCTTAGAACTCCGGACTGTCTTAGAACTCCGGACTGTCTTAGAACTCCGGACTGTCTTATAACTCCGGACTGTCTTAGAACTCCGGACTCTCTTAGAACTCGGACTCTCTTAGAACTCCGGACTCTCTTAGAACCTGGACTCTCTTAGAACTCCGGACTCTCTTAGAACTCTGGACTCTCTTAGAACTCTGGACTCTCTAGAACTCCGGACTCTCTTAGAACTCTGGACTGTCTTAGAACTCCGGACTCTCTTAGAACTCCGGACTCTCTTAGAACTCCGGACTCTCTTAGAACTCTGGACTGTCTTAAACTCCGGACTCTCTTAGAACTCCGGACTGTCTTAGAACTCCGGACTCTCTTAGAACTCTGGACTCTCTTAGAACTCCGGACTGTCTTAGAACTCCGGACTGTCTTATAAACTCCGGACTCTCTTAGAACTCTGGACTGTCTTAGAACTCCGGACTCTCTTAGAACTCGGACTGTCTTAGAACTCCGGACTCTCTTAGAACTCCGGACTGTCTTAGAACCGGACTCTCTTAGAACTCCGGACTCTCTTAGAACTCCGGACTCTCTTAGAACTCGGACTGTCTTAGAACTCCGGACTCTCTTAGAACCGGACTGTCTTAGAACTCCGGACTCTCTTAGAACTCCGGACTGTCTTAGAACTCCGGACTCTCTTAGAACTCCGGACTCTCTTAGAACTCCGGACTCTCTTAGAACTCCGGACTCTCTTAGAACTCCGGACTCTCTTAGAACTCCGGACTCTCTTAGAACTCCGACTCTCTTAGAACTCCGGACTGTCTTAGAACTCTGGACTCTCTTAGAACTCCGGACTGTCTTAGAACTCCGGACTCTCTTAGAACTCCGGACTCTCTTAGAACTCCGGACTCTCTTAGAACTCCGGACTCTCTTAGAACTCCGGACTGTCTTATAACTCCGGACTCTCTTAGAACTCCGGACTCTCTTAGAACTCCGGACTCTCTTAGAACTCCGGACTGTCTTAGAACTCCGGACTCTCTTAGAACTCTGGACTGTCTTATAACTCCGGACTCTCTTAGAACTCTGGACTGTCTTAGAACTCCGGACTCTCTTAGAACTCTGGACTGTCTTAGAACTCCGGACTCTCTTAGAACTCTGGACTGTCTTAGAACTCCGGACTCTCTTAGAACTCCGGACTGTCTTAGAACTCCGGACTCTCTTAGAACTCTGGACTGTCTTAGAACTCCGGACTCTCTTAGAACTCCGGACTGTCTTTTAGAACTCCGGACTCTCTTAGAACTCCGGACTGTCTTAGAACTCCGACTCTCTTAGAACTCCGGACTCTCTTAGAACTCCGGACTCTCTTAGAACTCCGGACTGTCTTAGAACTCCGGACTCTCTTAGAACTCCGGACTCTCTTAGAACTCTGGACTCTCTTATAACTCCGGACTCTCTTAGAACTCCGGACTCTCTTAGAACTCCGGACTGTCTTATAACTCCGGACTGTCTTATAACTCCGGACTCTCTTAGAACTCCGGACTCTCTTAGAACTCTGGACTCTCTTAGAACTCCGGACTCTCTTAGAACTCTGGACTCTCTTAGAACTCCGGACTCTTAGAACTCTGGACTCTCTTAGAACTCTGGACTCTCTTAGAACTCTGGACTCTCTTAGAACTCTGGACTGTCTTATAACTCCGGACTCTCTTAGAACTCTGGACTCTCTTAGAACTCCGGACTCTCTTAGAACTCTGGACTGTCTTATAACTCCGGACTCTCTTAGAACTCTGGACTGTCTTATAACTGCGGACTCTCTTAGAACTCTGGACTCTCTTAGAACTCCGGACTGTCTTATAACTCTGGACTGTCTTATAACTCCGGACTCTCTTAGAACTCTGGACTGTCTATAACTCCGGACTCTCTTAGAACTCTGGACTGTCTTAGAACTCCGGACTCTCTTAGAACTCTGGACTGTCTTATAACTCCGGACTCTCTTAGAACTCCGGACTCTCTTAGAACTCCGGACTCTCTTAGAACTCCGGACTGTCTTATAACTCCGGACTCTCTTAGAACTCCGGACTGTCTTAAAACTCCGGACTGTCTTATAACTCCGGACTGTCTTATAAACTCCGGACTCTCTTAGAACTCCGGACTCTCTTAGAACTCCGGACTCTCTTAGAACTCCGGACTCTCTTAGAACTCCGACTCTCTTAGAACTCCGGACTCTCTTAGAACTCCGGACTGTCTTAGAACTCCGGACTGTCTTAGAACTCCGGACTCTCTTAGAACTCCGGACTGTCTTAGAACTCCGGACTGTCTTATAACTCCGGACTCTCTTAGAACTCCGGACTCTCTTAGAACTCCGGACTCTCTTATAACTCCGGACTGTCTTTTATACTCCGGACTCTCTTAGAACTCCGGACTCTCTTAGAACTCCGGACTCTCTTAGAACTCGGACTGTCTTATAACTCCGGACTCTCTTAGAACTCCGGACTGTCTTAGAACTCCGGACTCTCTTAGAACTCTGACTGTCTTATAACTCCGGACTCTCTTAGAACTGGACTGTCTTATAACTCCGGACTCTCTTAGAACTCTGGACTGTCTTATAACTCCGGACTCTCTTAGAAACTCTGGACTGTCTTATAACTCCGGACTCTCTTAGAACTCTGGACTGTCTTAACTCCGGACTCTCTTAGAACTCTGGACTGTCTTATAACTCCGGACTCTCTTAGAACTCTGGACTGTCTTAGAACTCCGGACTCTCTTAGAACTCCGGACTCTCTTAGAACTCCGGACTCTCTTAGAACTCCGGACTGTCTTAGAACTCCGGACTGTCTTAGAACTCCGGACTCTCTTAGAACTCCGGACTGTCTTAGAACTCTGGACTCTCTTAGAACTCCGGACTCTCTTAGAACTCCGGACTGTCTTATAACTCCGGACTCTCTTAGAACCGGACTCTCTTAGAACTCGGACTCTCTTATAACTCCGGACTCTCTTATAACTCCGGACTCTCTTATAAACTCGGACTCTCTTAGACTCCGGACTCTCTTAGAACTCCGGACTCTCTTAGAACTCCGGACTCTCTTAGAACTCCGGACTCTCTTAGAACTCCGGACTCTCTTAGAACTCCGGACTCTCTTAGAACTCCGGACTCTCTTATAACTCCGGACTCTCTTAGAACTCCGGACTCTCTTAGAACTCTGGACTGTCTTATAACTCGGACTCTCTTAGAACTCGGACTCTCTTATAAACTCCGGACTCTCTTAGAACTCCGGACTCTCTAGAACTCCGGACTCTCTTAGAACTCCGGACTGTCTTAGAACTCCGGACTGTCTTATAACTCCGGACTCTCTTAGAACTCCGGACTGTCTTATAACTCCGGACTCTCTTAGAACTGGACTCTCTTAGAACTCCGGACTCTCTTAGAACTCCGGACTGTCTTATAACTCCGGACTCTCTTAGAACTCCGGACTGTCTTATAACTCCGGACTCTCTTAGAACTCCGGACTGTCTTATAACTCCGGACTCTCTTAGAACTCCGGACTCTCTTAGAACTCCGGACTGTCTTATAACTCCGGACTCTCTTATAACTCCGGACTCTCTTAGAACTCCGGACTCTCTTAGAACTCCGGACTGTCTTATAACTCTGGACTGTCTTATAACTCCGGACTCTCTTAGAACTCCGGACTGTCTTAGAACTGCGGACTCTCTTAGAACTCTGGACTCTCTTAGAACTCTGGACTCTCTTAGAACTCTGGACTGTCTTAGAACTCCGGACTCTCTTAGAACTCCGGACTCTCTTAGAACTCCGGACTGTCTTATAACTCCGGACTGTCTTAGAACTCCGGACTCTCTTAGAACTCCGGACTCTCTTAGAACTCTGGACTCTCTTAGAACTCCGGACTCTCTTAGAACTCCGGACTCTCTTAGAACTCCGGACTCTCTTAGAACTCCGGACTGTCTTAGAACTCCGGACTGTCTTAGAACTCTGGACTCTCTTAGAACTCCGGACTCTCTTAGAACTCCGGACTGTCTTATAACTCTGGACTCTCTTAGAACTCTGGACTCTCTTAGAACTCCGGACTCTCTTAGAACTCTGGACTCTCTTAGAACTCTGGACTCTCTTAGAACTCCGGACTCTCTTAGAACTCTGGACTCTCTTAGAACTCCGGACTCTCTTAGAACTCTGGACTCTCTTAGAACTCTGGACTGTCTTATAACTCTGGACTCTCTTAGAACTCTGGACTCTCTTAGAACTCCGGACTCTCTTAGAACTCCGGACTCTCTTAGAACTCCGGACTCTCTTAGAACTCTGGACTCTCTTAGAACTCCGGACTGTCTTATAACTCCGGACTGTCTTATAACTCTGGACTCTCTTATAACTCCGGACTCTCTTATAACTCCGGACTGTCTTAGAACTCTGGACTCTCTTATAACTCCGGACTGTCTTATAACTCTGGACTCTCTTATAACTCCGGACTGTCTTATAACTCTGGACTCTCTTATAACTCCGGACTGTCTTATAACTCTGGACTCTCTTATAACTCCGGACTCTCTTAGAACTCCGGACTCTCTTAGAACTCCGGACTGTCTTAGAACTCTGGACTCTCTTAGAACTCCGGACTCTCTTAGAACTCCGGACTGTCTTATAACTCCGGACTCTCTTAGAACTCCGGACTCTCTTAGAACTCTGGACTCTCTTAGAACTCTGGACTCTCTTAAAACTCTGGACTCTCTTAGAACTCCGGACTCTCTTAGAACTCCGGACTCTCTTAGAACTCCGGACTCTCTTAGAACTCAGGACTCTCTTAGAACTCCGGACTCTCTTAGAACTCCGGACTGTCTTATAACTCTGGACTCTCTTAGAACTCCGGACTGTCTTAGAACTCCGGACTCTCTTAGAACTCCGGACTCTCTTAGAACTCCGGACTCTCTTAGAACTCCGGACTCTCTTAGAACTCCGGACTCTCTTATAACTCTGGACTCTCTTAGAACTCCGGACTCTCTTAGAACTCCGGACTCTCTTAGAACTCCGGACTCTCTTAGAACTCTGGACTCTCTTAGAACTCTGGACTCTCTTAGAACTCCGGACTCTCTTAGAACTCCGGACTCTCTTAGAACTCTGGACTCTCTTAGAACTCCGGACTCTCTTAGAACTCCGGACTGTCTTAGAACTCCGGACTGTCTTAGAACTCTGGACTCTCTTAGAACTCCGGACTCTCTTAGAACTCCGGACTGTCTTATAACTCTGGACTCTCTTAGAACTGCGGACTCTCTTAGAACTCTGGACTCTCTTAGAACTCCGGACTGTCTTAGAACTCTGGACTCTCTTAGAACTCTGGACTCTCTTAGAACTCTGGACTCTCTTAGAACTCCGGACTCTCTTAGAACTCTGGACTCTCTTAGAACTCTGGACTGTCTTAGAACTCCGGACTGTCTTAGAACTGCGGACTCTCTTAGAACTCTGGACTCTCTTAGAACTCCGGACTCTCTTAGAACTCTGGACTCTCTTAGAACTCTGGACTCTCTTAGAACTCTGGACTCTCTTAGAACTGCGGACTCTCTTAGAACTGCGGACTCTCTTAGAACTCTGGACTCTCTTAGAACTCTGGACTCTCTTAGAACTCTGGACTGTCTTAGAACTCCGGACTCTCTTAGAACTCCGGACTCTCTTAGAACTCCGGACTGTCTTATAACTCCGGACTGTCTTAGAACTCCGGACTCTCTTAGAACTCCGGACTCTCTTAGAACTCTGGACTCTCTTAGAACTCCGGACTCTCTTAGAACTCCGGACTCTCTTAGAACTCCGGACTCTCTTAGAACTCCGGACTGTCTTATAACTCCGGACTGTCTTAGAACTCTGGACTCTCTTAGAACTCCGGACTCTCTTAGAACTCCGGACTGTCTTATAACTCTGGACTCTCTTAGAACTCTGGACTCTCTTAGAACTCCGGACTCTCTTAGAACTCTGGACTCTCTTAGAACTCTGGACTCTCTTAGAACTCCGGACTCTCTTAGAACTCTGGACTCTCTTAGAACTCCGGACTCTCTTAGAACTCTGGACTCTCTTAGAACTCTGGACTGTCTTATAACTCTGGACTCTCTTAGAACTCTGGACTCTCTTAGAACTCCGGACTCTCTTAGAACTCCGGACTCTCTTAGAACTCCGGACTCTCTTAGAACTCTGGACTCTCTTAGAACTCCGGACTGTCTTATAACTCCGGACTGTCTTATAACTCTGGACTCTCTTATAACTCCGGACTCTCTTATAACTCCGGACTGTCTTATAACTCTGGACTCTCTTATAACTCCGGACTGTCTTATAACTCTGGACTCTCTTATAACTCCGGACTGTCTTATAACTCTGGACTCTCTTATAACTCCGGACTGTCTTAGAACTCTGGACTCTCTTATAACTCCGGACTCTCTTAGAACTCCGGACTCTCTTAGAACTCCGGACTGTCTTAGAACTCTGGACTCTCTTAGAACTCCGGACTCTCTTAGAACTCCGGACTGTCTTATAACTCCGGACTCTCTTAGAACTCCGGACTCTCTTAGAACTCTGGACTCTCTTAGAACTCTGGACTCTCTTAAAACTCTGGACTCTCTTAGAACTCCGGACTCTCTTAGAACTCCGGACTCTCTTAGAACTCCGGACTCTCTTAGAACTCCGGACTCTCTTAGAACTCCGGACTCTCTTAGAACTCAGGACTCTCTTAGAACTCCGGACTCTCTTAGAACTCCGGACTGTCTTATAACTCTGGACTCTCTTAGAACTCCGGACTGTCTTAGAACTCCGGACTCTCTTAGAACTCCGGACTCTCTTAGAACTCCGGACTCTCTTAGAACTCCGGACTCTCTTAGAACTCCGGACTCTCTTAGAACTCCGGACTGTCTTATAACTCTGGACTCTCTTAGAACTCCGGACTGTCTTAGAACTCCGGACTCTCTTAGAACTCCGGACTCTCTTAGAACTCCGGACTCTCTTAGAACTCCGGACTCTCTTAGAACTCCGGACTCTCTTAGAACTCCGGACTCTCTTAGAACTCCGGACTGTCTTATAACTCTGGACTCTCTTAGAACTCCGGACTCTCTTAGAACTCCGGACTGTCTTATAACTCCGGACTCTCTTAGAACTCCGGACTCTCTTAGAACTCTGGACTCTCTTAGAACTCTGGACTCTCTTAGAACTCTGGACTCTCTTAGAACTCCGGACTCTCTTAGAACTCCGGACTCTCTTAGAACTCCGGACTCTCTTAGAACTCCGGACTCTCTTAGAACTCCGGACTCTCTTAGAACTCCGGACTCTCTTACAACTCCGGACTCTCTTAGAACTCCGGACTCTCTTAGAACTCCGGACTCTCTTAGAACTCCGGACTCTCTTAGAACTCCGGACTGGCTTAGAACTCTGGACTCTCTTAGAACTCCGGACTCTCTTAGAACTCCGGACTCTCTTAGAACTCTGGACTCTCTTATAACTCTGGACTCTCTTAGAACTCCGGACTCTCTTAGAACTCCGGACTCTCTTAGAACTCTGGACTCTCTTAGAACTCCGGACTCTCTTATAACACTGGACTCTCTTATAACTCCGGACTCTCTTATAACTCCGGACTCTCTTATAACTCTGGACTCTCTTAGAACTCCGGACTCTCTTAGAACTCCGGACTGTCTTATAACTCTGGACTCTCTTATAACTCTGGACTCTCTTAGAACTCCGGACTCTCTTAGAACTCCGGACTGTCTTATAACTCTGGACTCTCTTAGAACTCCGGACTCTCTTAGAACTCCGGACTGTCTTATAACTCCGGACTCTCTTATAACTCTGGACTCTCTTAGAACTCCGGACTCTCTTAGAACTCCGGACTCTCTTAGAACTCCGGACTCTCTTAGAACTCTGGACTCTCTTAGAACTCTGGACTCTCTTAGAACTCCGGACTCTCTTATAACTCCGGACTCTCTTATAACTCTGGACTCTCTTAGAACTCCGTACTCTCTTTTAACTCCGGACTGTCTTATAACTCCGGACTGTCTTAGAACTCTGGACTCTCTTAGAACTCCGGACTCTCTTAGAACTCCGGACTGTCTTATAACTCTGGACTCTCTTAGAACTGCGGACTCTCTTAGAACTCTGGACTCTCTTAGAACTCCGGACTGTCTTATAACTCTGGACTCTCTTAGAACTCTGGACTCTCTTAGAACTCTGGACTCTCTTAGAACTCCGGACTCTCTTAGAACTCTGGACTCTCTTAGAACTCTGGACTGTCTTAGAACTCCGGACTGTCTTAGAACTGCGGACTCTCTTAGAACTCTGGACTCTCTTAGAACTCCGGACTCTCTTAGAACTCTGGACTCTCTTAGAACTCTGGACTCTCTTAGAACTCTGGACTCTCTTAGAACTGCGGACTCTCTTAGAACTCCGGACTCTCTTAGAACTCTGGACTCTCTTAGAACTCTGGACTCTCTTAGAACTGCGGACTCTCTTAGAACTCTGGACTCTCTTAGAACTCTGGACTCTCTTAGAACTCTGGACTGTCTTAGAACTCTGGACTGTCTTAGAACTCCGGACTGTCTTAGAACTCCGGACTCTCTTAGAACTCTGGACTCTCTTAGAACTCTGGACTCTCTTAGAACTCTGGACTCTCTTAGAACTCTGGACTCTCTTAGAACTCCGGACTCTCTTAGAACTCTGGACTCTCTTAGAACTCTGGACTCTCTTAGAACTCTGGACTCTCTTAGAACTCTGGACTCTCTTAGAACTCCGGACTCTCTTAGAACTCTGGACTCTCTTAGAACTCCGGACTCTCTTAGAACTCTGGACTCTCTTAGAACTCTGGACTCTCTTAGAACTCCGGACTCTCTTAGAACTCCGGACTCTCTTAGAACTCTGGACTCTCTTAGAACTCCGGACTGTCTTAGAACTCTGGACTCTCTTAGAACTCCGGACTCTCTTAGAACTCCGGACTCTCTTAGAACTCTGGACTCTCTTAGAACTCTGGACTCTCTTAGAACTCTGGACTCTCTTAGAACTCTGGACTCTCTTAGAACTCCGGACTCTCTTAGAACTCTGGACTCTCTTAGAACTCTAGACTCTCTTAGAACTCCGGACTCTCTTAGAACTCCGGACTCTCTTAGAACTCCGGACTCTCTTAGAACTCTGGACTCTCTTAGAACTCTGGACTCTCTTAGAACTCCGGACTGTCTTATAACTCTGGACTCTCTTAGAACTGCGGACTCTCTTAGAACTGCGGACTCTCTTAGAACTCTGGACTCTCTTAGAACTCTGGACTCTCTTAGAACTCTGGACTCTCTTAGAACTCTGGACTCTCTTAGAACTCCGGACTCTCTTAGAACTCTGGACTCTCTTAGAACTCTGGACTCTCTTAGAACTGCGGACTCTCTTATAACTCTGGACTCTCTTAGAACTCTGGACTGTCTTATAACTCTGGACTCTCTTAGAACTGCGGACTCTCTTATAACTCTGGACTCTCTTAGAACTCCGGACTGTCTTATAACTCTGGACTCTCTTAGAACTCTGGACTCTCTTAGAACTCTGGACTCTCTTATAACTCTGGACTCTCTTAGAACTCTGGACTCTCTTAGAACTCCGGACTCTCTTAGAACTCTGGACTCTCTTAGAACTCTGGACTCTCTTAGAACTGCGGACTCTCTTAGAACTCTGGACTCTCTTAGAACTCTGGACTCTCTTAGAACTCTGGACTCTCTTAGAACTCCGGACTCTCTTATAACTCTGGACTCTCTTAGAACTCTGGACTCTCTTAGAACTCTGGACTCTCTTAGAACTCTGGACTCTCTTAGAACTCTGGACTCTCTTAGAACTGCGGACTCTCTTAGAACTGCGGACTGTCTTAGAACTCTGGACTCTCTTAGAACTCTGGACTCTCTTAGAACTCCGGACTGTCTTATAACTCTGGACTCTCTTAGAACTGCGGACTCTCTTATAACTCCGGACTCTCTTAGAACTCCGGACTCTCTTAGAACTCTGGACTCTCTTAGAACTCTGGACTCTCTTAGAACTCTGGACTCTCTTAGAACTCCGGACTCTCTTAGAACTCCGGACTCTCTTAGAACTCCGGACTCTCTTAGAACTCCGGACTCTCTTAGAACTCCGGACTCTCTTAGAACTCCGGACTCTCTTAGAACTCCGGACTCTCTTAGAACTCCGGACTGTCTTATAACTCTGGACTCTCTTAGAACTCCGGACTGTCTTAGAACTCCGGACTCTCTTAGAACTCCGGACTGTCTTAGAACTCCGGACTCTCTTAGAACTCCGGACTCTCTTAGAACTCCGGACTCTCTTAGAACTCCGGACTGTCTTATAACTCTGGACTCTCTTAGAACTCCGGACTGTCTTAGAACTCCGGACTCTCTTAGAACTCCGGACTCTCTTAGAACTCCGGACTCTCTTAGAACTCCGGACTCTCTTAGAACTCCGGACTCTCTTAGAACTCCGGACTCTCTTAGAACTCCGGACTGTCTTATAACTCTGGACTCTCTTAGAACTCCGGACTCTCTTAGAACTCCGGACTGTCTTATAACTCCGGACTCTCTTAGAACTCCGGACTCTCTCAGAACTCTGGACTCTCTTAGAACTCTGGACTCTCTCAGAACTCTGGACTCTCTTAGAACTCCGGACTCTCTTAGAACTCCGGACTCTCTTAGAACTCCGGACTCTTTTAGAACTCCGGACTCTCTTAGAACTCCGGACTCTCTTAGAACTCCGGACTCTCTTAGAACTCCGGACTCTCTTAGAACTCCGGACTCTCTTAGAACTCCGGACTCTCTTAGAACTCCGGACTCTCTTAGAACTCCGGACTGGCTTAGAACTCTGGACTCTCTTAGAACTCCGGACTCTCTTAGAACTCCGGACTCTCTTAGAACTCTGGACTCTCTTATAACTCTGGACTCTCTTAGAACTCCGGACTCTCTTAGAACTCCGGACTCTCTTAGAACTCTGGACTCTCTTAGAACTCCGGACTCTCTTAGAACTCTGGACTCTCTTATAACTCCGGACTCTCTTATAACTCCGGACTCTCTTATAACTCCGGACTCTCTTAGAACTCCGGACTCTCTTAGAACTCCGGACTGTCTTATAACTCTGGACTCTCTTATAACTCTGGACTCTCTTAGAACTCCGGACTCTCTTAGAACTCCGGACTGTCTTATAACTCTGGACTCTCTTAGAACTCCGGACTCTCTTAGAACTCCGGACTGTCTTATAACTCCGGACTCTCTTATAACTCTGGACTCTCTTAGAACTCCGGACTCTCTTAGAACTCCGGACTCTCTTAGAACTCCGGACTCTCTTAGAACTCTGGACTCTCTTAGAACTCTGGACTCTCTTAGAACTCCGGACTCTCTTATAACTCCGGACTCTCTTATAACTCTGGACTCTCTTAGAACTCCGGACTCTCTTAGAACTCCGGACTGTCTTATAACTCCGGACTGTCTTAGAACTCTGGACTCTCTTAGAACTCCGGACTCTCTTAGAACTCCGGACTGTCTTATAACTCTGGACTCTCTTAGAACTGCGGACTCTCTTAGAACTCTGGACTCTCTTAGAACTCCGGACTGTCTTATAACTCTGGACTCTCTTAGAACTCTGGACTCTCTTAGAACTCTGGACTCTCTTAGAACTCCGGACTCTCTTAGAACTCTGGACTCTCTTAGAACTCTGGACTGTCTTAGAACTCCGGACTGTCTTAGAACTGCGGACTCTCTTAGAACTCTGGACTCTCTTAGAACTCCGGACTCTCTTAGAACTCTGGACTCTCTTAGAACTCTGGACTCTCTTAGAACTCTGGACTCTCTTAGAACTGCGGACTCTCTTAGAACTCCGGACTCTCTTAGAACTCTGGACTCTCTTAGAACTCTGGACTCTCTTAGAACTGCGGACTCTCTTAGAACTCTGGACTCTCTTAGAACTCTGGACTCTCTTAGAACTCTGGACTGTCTTAGAACTCTGGACTGTCTTAGAACTCCGGACTGTCTTAGAACTCCGGACTCTCTTAGAACTCTGGACTCTCTTAGAACTCTGGACTCTCTTAGAACTCTGGACTCTCTTAGAACTCTGGACTCTCTTAGAACTCCGGACTCTCTTAGAACTCTGGACTCTCTTAGAACTCTGGACTCTCTTAGAACTCTGGACTCTCTTAGAACTCTGGACTCTCTTAGAACTCCGGACTCTCTTAGAACTCTGGACTCTCTTAGAACTCCGGACTCTCTTAGAACTCTGGACTCTCTTAGAACTCTGGACTCTCTTAGAACTCCGGACTCTCTTAGAACTCCGGACTCTCTTAGAACTCTGGACTCTCTTAGAACTCCGGACTGTCTTAGAACTCTGGACTCTCTTAGAACTCCGGACTCTCTTAGAACTCCGGACTCTCTTAGAACTCTGGACTCTCTTAGAACTCTGGACTCTCTTAGAACTCTGGACTCTCTTAGAACTCTGGACTCTCTTAGAACTCCGGACTCTCTTAGAACTCTGGACTCTCTTAGAACTCCGGACTCTCTTAGAACTCCGGACTCTCTTAGAACTCCGGACTCTCTTAGAACTCTGGACTCTCTTAGAACTCTGGACTCTCTTAGAACTCCGGACTGTCTTATAACTCTGGACTCTCTTAGAACTGCGGACTCTCTTAGAACTGCGGACTCTCTTAGAACTCTGGACTCTCTTAGAACTCTGGACTCTCTTAGAACTCTGGACTCTCTTAGAACTCTGGACTCTCTTAGAACTCCGGACTCTCTTAGAACTCTGGACTCTCTTAGAACTCTGGACTCTCTTAGAACTGCGGACTCTCTTATAACTCTGGACTCTCTTAGAACTCTGGACTGTCTTATAACTCTGGACTCTCTTAGAACTGCGGACTCTCTTATAACTCTGGACTCTCTTAGAACTCCGGACTGTCTTATAACTCTGGACTCTCTTAGAACTCTGGACTCTCTTAGAACTCTGGACTCTCTTAGAACTCTGGACTCTCTTATAACTCTGGACTCTCTTAGAACTCCGGACTCTCTTAGAACTCTGGACTCTCTTAGAACTCTGGACTCTCTTAGAACTGCGGACTCTCTTAGAACTCTGGACTCTCTTAGAACTCTGGACTCTCTTAGAACTCTGGACTCTCTTAGAACTCCGGACTCTCTTAGAACTCTGGACTCTCTTAGAACTCTGGACTCTCTTAGAACTCTGGACTCTCTTAGAACTCTGGACTCTCTTAGAACTCTGGACTCTCTTAGAACTGCGGACTCTCTTAGAACTGCGGACTGTCTTAGAACTCTGGACTCTCTTAGAACTCTGGACTCTCTTAGAACTCCGGACTGTCTTATAACTCTGGACTCTCTTAGAACTGCGGACTCTCTTAGAACTCTGGACTCTCTTAGAACTGCGGACTCTCTTAGAACTGCGGACTCTCTTAGAACTCTGGACTCTCTTAGAACTGCGGACTCTCTTAGAACTGCGGACTCTCTTAGAACTGCGGACTCTCTTAGAACTCTGGACTCTCTTAGAACTCCGGACTCTCTTAGAACTCTGGACTCTCTTAGAACTCTGGACTCTCTTAGAACTCTGGACTCTCTTAGAACTCCGGACTCTCTTAGAACTCTGGACTCTCTTAGAACTCCGGACTCTCTTAGAACTCTGGACTCTCTTAGAACTCTGGACTCTCTTAGAACTCCGGACTCTCTTAGAACTCCGGACTCTCTTAGAACTCTGGACTGTCTTAGAACTCCGGACTGTCTTATAACTCTGGACTCTCTTAGAACTCCGGACTGTCTTATAACTCTGGACTCTCTTAGAACTCCGGACTGTCTTATAACTCTGGACTCTCTTAGAACTCTGGACTGTCTTAGAACTCCGGACTCTCTTAGAACTCTGGACTGTCTTAGAACTCTGGACTGTCTTAGAACTCCGGACTCTCTTAGAACTCTGGACTGTCTTAGAACTCCGGACTGTCTTATAACTCTGGACTCTCTTAGAACTCCGGACTGTCTTATAACTCTGGACTCTCTTAGAACTCTGGACTGTCTTAGAACTGCGGACTCTCTTAGAACTCCGGACTGTCTTAGAACTGCGGACTCTCTTAGAACTCTGGACTGTCTTATAACTCTGGACTCTCTTAGAACTCTGGACTCTCTTAGAACTGCGGACTCTCTTAGAACTCCGGACTGTCTTAGAACTGCGGACTCTCTTAGAACTCCGGACTGTCTTATAACTCTGGACTCTCTTAGAACTCTGGACTCTCTTAGAACTCTGGACTCTCTTAGAACTCTGGACTCTCTTAGAACTCTGGACTCTCTTAGAACTCTGGACTCTCTTAGAACTCCGGACTGTCTTATAACTCTGGACTCTCTTAGAACTGCGGACTCTCTTAGAACTGCGGACTCTCTTAGAACTCTGGACTCTCTTAGAACTCTGGACTCTCTTAGAACTCCGGACTCTCTTAGAACTCTGGACTCTCTTAGAACTCTGGACTCTCTTAGAACTCTGGACTCTCTTAGAACTCCGGACTCTCTTAGAACTGCGGACTCTCTTAGAACTCCGGACTCTCTTAGAACTGCGGACTCTCTTAGAACTCCGGACTCTCTTAGAACTGCGGACTCTCTTATAACTCCGGACTGTCTTAGAACTCTGGACTCTCTTAGAACTGCGGACTCTCTTAGAACTCTGGACTCTCTTAGAACTCCGGACTCTCTTAGAACTCCGGACTCTCTTAGAACTCCGGACTCTCTTAGAACTCTGGACTCTCTTAGAACTCTGGACTCTCTTAGAACTCCGGACTGTCTTATAACTCTGGACTCTCTTAGAACTCTGGACTCTCTTAGAACTGCGGACTCTCTTATAACTCTGGACTCTCTTAGAACTCTGGACTGTCTTATAACTCTGGACTCTCTTAGAACTGCGGACTCTCTTATAACTCTGGACTCTCTTAGAACTCCGGACTGTCTTATAACTCTGGACTCTCTTAGAACTCTGGACTCTCTTAGAACTCTGGACTCTCTTATAACTCTGGACTCTCTTAGAACTCTGGACTCTCTTAGAACTCTGGACTCTCTTAGAACTCTGGACTCTCTTAGAACTGCGGACTCTCTTAGAACTCTGGACTCTCTTAGAACTCTGGACTCTCTTAGAACTCTGGACTCTCTTAGAACTCCGGACTCTCTTATAACTCTGGACTCTCTTAGAACTCTGGACTCTCTTAGAACTCTGGACTGTCTTATAACTCTGGACTCTCTTAGAACTCTGGACTCTCTTAGAACTCTGGACTCTCTTAGAACTCTGGACTCTCTTAGAACTCCGGACTCTCTTAGAACTCTGGACTCTCTTAGAACTCTGGACTCTCTTATAACTCTGGACTCTCTTAGAACTCCGGACTCTCTTATAACTCTGGACTCTCTTAGAACTCTGGACTCTCTTAGAACTCTGGACTCTCTTAGAACTCTGGACTCTCTTAGAACTCTGGACTCTCTTAGAACTCTGGACTCTCTTAGAACTCTGGACTCTCTTAGAACTCTGGACTCTCTTAGAACTCCGGACTGTCTTATAACTCTGGACTCTCTTAGAACTGCGGACTCTCTTAGAACTCTGGACTCTCTTAGAACTGCGGACTCTCTTAGAACTGCGGACTCTCTTAGAACTCTGGACTCTCTTAGAACTGCGGACTCTCTTAGAACTGCGGACTCTCTTAGAACTGCGGACTCTCTTAGAACTCTGGACTCTCTTAGAACTGCGGACTCTCTTAGAACTCTGGACTCTCTTAGAACTGCGGACTCTCTTAGAACTCTGGACTCTCTTATAACTCTGGACTCTCTTAGAACTCTGGACTCTCTTATAACTCTGGACTCTCTTAGAACTGCGGACTCTCTTATAACTCTGGACTCTCTTATAACTCTGGACTCTCTTATAACTCTGGACTCTCTTATAACTCTGGACTCTCTTAGAACTCTGGACTCTCTTAGAACTCTGGACTCTCTTATAACTCTGGACTCTCTTAGAACTCTGGACTCTCTTAGAACTGCGGACTCTCTTAGAACTCTGGACTCTCTTAGAACTGCGGACTCTCTTAGAACTGCGGACTCTCTTAGAACTCCGGACTCTCTTAGAACTGCGGACTCTCTTAGAACTGCGGACTCTCTTAGAACTGCGGACTCTCTTAGAACTGCGGACTCTCTTAGAACTGCGGACTCTCTTAGAACTCCGGACTCTCTTAGAACTCTGGACTCTCTTAGAACTCTGGACTCTCTTAGAACTCCGGACTCTCTTAGAACTCCGGACTCTCTTAGAACTCTGGACTCTCTTAGAACTCCGGACTCTCTTAGAACTCTGGACTCTCTTAGAACTCTGGACTCTCTTAGAACTCCGGACTCTCTTAGAACTCCGGACTCTCTTAGAACTCTGGACTGTCTTAGAACTCCGGACTGTCTTATAACTCTGGACTCTCTTAGAACTCCGGACTGTCTTATAACTCTGGACTCTCTTAGAACTCCGGACTGTCTTATAACTCTGGACTCTCTTAGAACTCCGGACTCTCTTAGAACTCTGGACTCTCTTAGAACTCCGGACTCTCTTAGAACTCCGGACTGTCTTATAACTCTGGACTCTCTTAGAACTCCGGACTGTCTTATAACTCTGGACTCTCTTAGAACTCTGGACTCTCTTAGAACTCTGGACTCTCTTAGAACTCCGGACTCTCTTATAACTCTGGACTCTCTTAGAACTCCGGACTGTCTTAGAACTCCGGACTCTCTTAGAACTGCGGACTCTCTTAGAACTCTGGACTCTCTTAGAACTGCGGACTCTCTTAGAACTCTGGACTCTCTTAGAACTCTGGACTGTCTTAGAACTCTGGACTCTCTTAGAACTCCGGACTCTCTTAGAACTCCGGACTCTCTTAGAACTCCGGACTCTCTTAGAACTCCGGACTCTCTTAGAACTCCGGACTGTCTTATAACTCTGGACTCTCTTAGAACTCCGGACTCTCTTAGAACTCCGGACTCTCTTAGAACTCCGGACTCTCTTAGAACTCCGGACTCTCTTAGAACTCTGGACTCTCTTAGAACTCCGGACTCTCTTAGAACTCTGGACTCTCTTAGAACTCCGGACTCTCTTAGAACTCTGGACTGTCTTAGAACTCTGGACTCTCTTATAACTCTGGACTCTCTTAGAACTCCGGACTGTCTTATAACTCTGGACTCTCTTAGAACTCTGGACTCTCTTAGAACTCTGGACTCTCTTAGAACTCCGGACTCTCTTATAACTCTGGACTCTCTTAGAACTCCGGACTGTCTTAGAACTCCGGACTCTCTTAGAACTGCGGACTCTCTTAGAACTCTGGACTCTCTTAGAACTGCGGACTCTCTTAGAACTCTGGACTCTCTTAGAACTGCGGACTGTCTTAGAACTCCGGACTGTCTTATAACTCTGGACTCTCTTAGAACTCTGGACTCTCTTAGAACTCCGGACTCTCTTAGAACTCCGGACTCTCTTAGAACTCCGGACTCTCTTAGAACTCCGGACTCTCTTAGAACTCCGGACTGTCTTAGAACTCTGGACTCTCTTAGAACTCTGGACTCTCTTAGAACTCCGGACTGTCTTAGAACTCTGGACTCTCTTAGAACTCTGGACTCTCTTAGAACTCCGGACTCTCTTAGAACTCCGGACTCTCTTAGAACTCTGGACTCTCTTAGAACTCCGGACTGTCTTAGAACTCCGGACTCTTTTAGAACTGCGGACTGTCTTAGAACTCCGGACTGTCTTAGAACTGCGGACTGTCTTAGAACTCCGGACTGTCTTAGAACTCCGGACTGTCTTAGAACTCCGGACTGTCTTAGAACTCCGGACTCTCTTAGAACTGCGGACTGTCTTAGAACTCCGGACTGTCTTAGAACTGCGGACTGTCTTAGAACTCCGGACTCTCTTAGAACTCTGGACTGTCTTAGAACTCCGGACTGTCTTAGAACTCCGGACTCTCTTAGAACTGCGGACTCTCTTAGAACTGCGGACTGTCTTAGAACTCCGGACTCTCTTAGAACTCTGGACTGTCTTAGAACTGCGGACTGTCTTAGAACTCCGGACTCTCTTAGAACTGTGGACTCTCTTAGAACTCCGGACTGTCTTAGAACTGCGGACTGTCTTAGAACTCCGGACTCTCTTAGAACTCCGGACTGTCTTAGAACTCCGGACTGTCTTAGAACTCCGGACTGTCTTATAACTCCGGACTGTCTTAGAACTCCGGACTGTCTTAGAACTGCGGACTGTCTTAGAACTCCGGACTCTCTTAGAACTCCGGACTGTCTTAGAACTCCGGACTGTCTTAGAACTGCGGACTGTCTTAGAACTCCGGACTGTCTTAGAACTCCGGACTCTCTTAGAACTCCGGACTGTCTTAGAACTGCGGACTCTCTTAGAACTCCGGACTGTCTTAGAACTCCGGACTGTCTTAGAACTGCGGACTCTCTTAGAACTGCGGACTCTCTTAGAACTGCGGACTCTCTTAGAACTGCGGACTCTCTTAGAACTGCGGACTCTCTTAGAACTCCGGACTGTCTTAGAACTCCGGACTGTCTTAGAACTCCGGACTGTCTTAGAACTCCGGACTGTCTTAGAACTCCGGACTGTCTTAGAACTGCGGACTCTCTTAGAACTGCGGACTCTCTTAGAACTCCGGACTGTCTTAGAACTCCGGACTGTCTTAGAACTCCGGACTGTCTTAGAACTGCGGACTCTCTTAGAACTCCGGACTGTCTTAGAACTGCGGACTCTCTTAGAACTGCGGACTCTCTTAGAACTGCGGACTCTCTTAGAACTGCGGACTCTCTTAGAACTCCGGACTGTCTTAGAACTCCGGACTGTCTTAGAACTGCGGACTCTCTTAGAACTGCGGACTCTCTTAGAACTCCGGACTGTCTTAGAACTCCGGACTCTCTTAGAACTGCGGACTCTCTTAGAACTGCGGACTCTCTTAGAACTCTGGACTCTCTTAGAACTGCGGACTCTCTTAGAACTCCGGACTCTCTTAGAACTGCGGACTCTCTTAGAACTCCGGACTCTCTTAGAACTCCGGACTCTCTTATGAAGGCAGCTGTGTTTCAGTTGCCCTGTAGAGTGTCTCTTTCAGGGAGGTGGGTGTGGGCCACATTGACCTCCTCGGGCATATGTGCTGGGGTGGGGTGGTTAGGGAACATTTTGTATTTCTCCGCTTGTTGCATTACTTTAGTTTTCCGTCTGTCTTCCAAAGGAGTAGGGATCGAAGAGGGAAGACAACCCTGTGCTAAAAATTAACATAATGAAGTCGGATGTGTTGGGCCGAAAGGAGCAACTATCACAGTTTTACTGTAAACCACAACACGGCGCATGAACGCCCACCTAATGTCCTTTTAAAGGTGGTTGGCCAATAGGTGTACTCTTTTAGTTACCGTGGAAACGCAGGCAAACAATGGATATAGTCAGACATATTGTTATTTTATATAAGCTGCTTGTTAATGCTACTGTAGTGAATCGCCTTTCTTTCTTATATTTCTTTCTTATATAAATAGAATCACAAAACACCGAAACATCATTTTCACGAATTTAATGAGAACATGGAATGAAGACACACCATAATAAAATATTGATATATTTTTTTCCAAGATTCATTTGACTGACAACACGTTCAGGTTCACAGAAGCAATAACGAATATATATCACCCAGCACGTGTCACATTTAACAAGGTGAAGCCTCAAGCTTGTGTCTTGCAACAAAGTATCATTAAAGTGCTACAGTGGCTCCCGAATAAGAAAGTCAGTATAAATTAATGTTGGTGTACTCATTACCTCCCCGTAAATATTACTTCCCTTTTAGAAAAAAAAAATTGGTTAACTTGAAGATTAGACCAGTATTTTATTTTAAAAACCGGCTACGGATTAAAGGCTAGTAGTATATTCTCTGATAGTATATTTAATCAGAATGCTTAGCAACCTTTCAGACACATAATGCAATAATAGATGGAAGATACATGGGGAATCACACCATTAGAATGTCAAGAAGATAAAGGGCCGAAACAGTTGATCGACTGTAGGGCATATCTTGTGATATGGGTTGTCTCCTCTTGCAAAATTCTTTTTATATATAACGTTTATAATTTATTAAGTCTGCTGCATAATCAAAATGTCTACTTCCCATATTTATTTATAACGCTAAATGGTAAAGATAGGCCTGCTAAATCTATGTTCTACTTGAAAAGCTCAAATCTTGAACAACTACTTTCACAGTGAAATACAATTCTCTGCCTCACATACTGAGGTTTAATGCAATCTCCTGAAGGTCCAACCAAAAAAACTCAGAGAGGGAATAAAGATGATAACAATAAACAACTTATGCTTAAGTTTTATATTAAGGATCGACAATTAAAACGTTTTTGTTAAAAAGCCTTTAGCTGGTATGCTAAATCAAAACTTTAAAAAGTAATACATTTTACAATGAAAAATAATACAAATTTAAAATATAATTAATTAAACAATTAATTTTATATTTTAATATCTTTCTTAGCAAATCACCAGCTTTAATACAAGACAATTAACTCATTGACTCTTCTTACTCAAAACTGATGTCAATAACAATAACTTTGGTATAAGAAAAGCCAGACTAAAAATCCAGCCAAAAATCCAAGCAAGAGCAGCATAGCATGATAGTTCTGGCCAGCAACTCATTCAAGAGAAGGAAAAACTTCATGTTAACCTAGGTAGGATAAACTATCTAGTCTTTAATGACTGCTGTCCTTGGAGATACAACTATAACTACAAACAAGTGTTGTCCAAAAAAATAAAGAACCAAATGCTGAGTAATAGTCCCATAAAATTGTATACTGATGATGGATGTGCTAAACAGCCAGGTGTACAACATGGTGCAATACTTCTCGATATGCGAACAAAGAAGGAAAAAAAGAGAAACTATATCGTAAATAGTTGAAAACACTCTTCATCTTGTCTTTTATCTCAGCCACTTGTTTATGTATAAACTCTGTTAAATGGGAGACAGCAGGCTTAGCCGTAGACACAAGGCAGATTTGGTAGAATGACCAATGTTTTTGTCAGATATTTCTCTAACTGGGAAGCAGCCATCATAAAATAGATGGGAATGATGAAAGAAAAAAGAACTTCAGAGAGTAAAAAAGGGAGGGGGTTGTGAACTGGTTATAGAATAGATGAATCTGTATTCAAGGAGAAGTGGTCAACCTTTTTCAATGATAGTATTCTTGATAATATAATGATGAAACTTGGTCTACAGTTCAAAAGTAGTGATTCTGACTGAAAAACACACATCAGGTGCCTAAATACAGCTTAGCTGCCTGTGGTTCCAAATGAAACAATTAGAGCCAGTCTTAACATATGGATGTGAATCTTGGACAATATGACAACAGACAAGAAAATCACTGGAGGAGGCTGTAGAAAATGTAACTAGGAAGTGAGGCATAAGCAATTAATGAACACTCAAGATCACAGAAGCAACAGAAATTTAGTTCTAAACAAAAATGTTGAGACTAATATGAACAGTTAAAAAGAGTAAAGAAAATATTGTTAATGAAACACTAAAAGAAAGCAAATTACCTTCTTGGTCAAGTCATGAAAAGTATAAAACTTGGAAAATATTTAACAGTAAAAAAAAGTGTGTAAATAAAGTTCCCGTGTGTTACCGGGGCCTCATTATGAGGGAGGTAAAGAATAGAGACACTGTGACCTTCCAGGCATGTCGTAAGAGGCGACTAAGGAGGATGATCAATGGCTTGACAAGCTGTCATTGTAAAAAGTATTGTTATGGAAACAGCGCCATATATTTTAGAGCAGTGATCTCTGCAATATGTGCCATTTTGGCACCCAATGTTTCTGTTTTTGAGATTGTGGTTCTGCCCTATGTGCCGTCTTCGGCTCGAAAGGTCAATAGATAGAAATAAAAGTGATACAGGCTTTTATAAATGGATGCCTGCGCAAAATAAAAAGATGGAAATGGCAGTAATATATCACTAATGTAGAACAATGGGAAAGTACCAGTGAGCTACCAATGGACAAAGAGATAGACAAAGAAAATATCACTGGATTGGGCACACTGCACAAGCCAACTGAGAGTATTACAATACAAGCCCCTTTTTGAAATCCCCAGGGGAGGAGACAAAGGGGAAGACTTAAATATACTTGGAGAGGGCAGGTGGAAGGAGAAATGAAGAGAGAATGGAGAAGACATGTAATGATCTTGAGAGAATGGCAAGAAACAGAATTTGCAAAGTGTTTGTTGAAGACCTATGCTCCATAGGGAATTGAAAAGAAGAAGAAGAAAATAAAAATGAAAGAAATAAAAGTAATAAAATAACAGAAAATATTAGACAGGCTTAAATATATGGCATGGAAAGAAATCAATCGTAGAATTGATAAGAAACACCCGGACAGGAATACAAAAAGCTTCATCATCACTTACTCTCATAAACATGCACCTGATAATGATTTTGTGAAAGTAACCAATGAGCTGCTGCCCATTTTGTAACATAGTTTCTGATATCCAGACATTTGAGTTCTCAGTATTATTTTTATGAAACATTTCAAATCAGGAGCCACTGAGTGTTTTACGTGAAGATAACATCATTGATAGCAACAGTACAAACAATATTAGAATGCACAAATGTTTTTTTTAATACACATTATATATATTTATATATGATTAGATTCAATGTTTGTGGTATATAAATCATACCGTGACAAGTATGATGATATATTTGCATATCTGCTTTATGTGTGTAATTGTTTTACATATATTATATACAATTATATGTGTGTGTGTGTGTATGTATTGACTTATATGTTTTATGTTGTGTATTTACCATTTAATTGTGTTTTTGTTTGTATCTCATGTTTGTGATTTATATTTCAATGTACTATATTTGTGTGCACTTGTTTCATATGTGTATGTGTTAATGTGTACACTAATGTATGATTATAAATGAATTTTCATTGATCTGAAGAAATCACTTGTTGTTCAATCATTGTGTATATGTACACATAAGAAAAAATTACATTGATCACATGTTGCACGTTGTATATAAACAATAATCTTATAGTCAACTTTCTCTAACAAAAACGATTCACTGTACAAATTTGTTTTTATTATCCTATCGCTAGTTGCCTTAATGAAATTATATTATTATCATTAATTTGTGTACCTAATTTGTAAAAAATTAATTATTTTAAAAATGGAAAAAACAAAATTACTGATGTCCAGTAATATTTAATGTCGTAGTAGAGTGAAGTATTAAGTTTCAACATACTAGGTATCTAAATACTACTATCAATAGAAAGCGAAGAGGCCAGCTCTCTTCCTCACTGTTTTTACCCTTAACCAAATCAGTTATATATATCAGCTGGACTGACTAGATAATGTCAAGCCATGATCACACTGATGTTCAACTTGTTATTAACCACTATGACACTGACATTTCCAATCTAAAAAAAATATATATATATAAACTTGAACTATTAGTTTTTCATAAATAAAAACCCACATAACTGTTCTGAGCACATTTAGCTGCCGAATTATAAAAGGCTAATTACCACAAGGCAATATGGCTTTTGTTTCACTCACTCTTATTACTCTATAATAAATATAAAATATTTGGACTTAATAATGTACATGGATTTATTCATAATATGTTCTGTGAGTTACACAAGGTTTAATGGATGGTTGTGGGGTGGGAGGTGAATTTTCTACATTTATTTTCATAAACCATAAAGTTATGGAACTGTTTAATGGATCAACATATTTTCACTTTTGCACAATTTGACATATGACATATTATTTTGCAGCATAATAAAAAAACATGTGACATTAAAAAAAAACACTGTAAAGAGTTACGCCTCAAATTATATTCTACCAAATTTTGATGCAAAAATTGTTTCTCTAGTTTACATGTTAAAAATTATACCACTTCTCCATTTAAAAAATACATATATATTTATTATTAAAAATCAGTACATGTACCTTTAATATATTAAATTGAATATTTTCATTTGTATCAATAGTCTGGTGGTGAAGTTATGTACACGATTGTCTTCTTTCCTACATAATATAGAGTACCACAGTTAAAGGGGCAACATAGTAAGTTCTTTCAAAAAGCATGTGTATTAAAAGTTAATAGTTTGATCCACAACATAAAATAAAATAATAGGAGAGTAAAGAATGTCAATGCACTTGGCCACATCATTTGGTAGGGAGTTTGAAATGTTTAGCCAGTTTATCTCCTTTTTATTTTAGGTTCACCTTTCTGTGGCCTCTCCTCAGCCTTTGTTCTCTGGATAGTTGTTGTGGTAATTACTTTCCACTACTCTCCCCTTTCATGTTTTTCGCAGTCACCCTGCATCACCTACATGGGAAGGGAGGACTGGTGTTCCACTAAGCTAAATCTTTTCTATGTTTTCTTTTTTATATACACATTCTTTAAGTAGTTACCTTCTTAAATGTACATCTTATATTTCTCATGCTCAGTGTTTCCTATTGTTTTTGTTTGTTTTATGAGGAAGGCTGTAGGTCAAAACATCATTGTTTTGTATTGTTCTCTTATAATAAAGCTGCCACTATACATTGTATTAACCTTGTTCTCCATTTGGTAAAGAGGTTAATACTTTTCCAATGATTTGAGATAAATATTCTTCATCTCTTCTGGACCAAATGGAGTGTGACAAGCAGAAATTATGCACAAATAATTCAACTCCCTAACAAACGAGCCAATTATTACCCACTGACTCTTAATATATCCAACACCCCGGAAATGAAATTCCTGTAAATAAAATGCCGATTTTGGTAACATATACACAATAACATAATTAGATTCAGTATAACAGACTATTAATTATTGCATATTTAGTTTAACAAATCTTGAATATTATGTAATGTAAAAATAAGTATTTTAACATATACTCCTGTAAATGTAAAAATAGTTGTAAATAATTATGTATGTGGGTTTCAACTATTTGCATATTTGTAATAAAAATGTAAGATTAACAGAAATGTATAAATATATACCTGAAAATGAGATTTCATAAGATTATTGCATCAAGTATCGGGGTAGGTCATGTAGATTATCAAATGCCGAAAAACAGTGGTGCATTAAATAACGTGAGAAAAATTATAGGTTTTTAAAAAAAACAATATTTGGAACAATTACAAACTTAATAACATAAATAAAATGTAAAAAAGAAACTAAAAGTCATTCTAATAGTTAGGAATTCTATTTGTTTGAAAGGTGGTTCAAATTAAATCTAGGATAGTTATTTTCTTACTTTTCTCTTTTTTTTTTTTTTGGGAAGTGGGGGGGGGGGGGGGGGGGGAGAGGAATATTAAAACAGAAAACATACAGATACATGGTATTTAATACCAATCTGAGTTAACGCTTTAATGAAAGTAACAAAAGGATAACTTTTTCAAGAGTGAATAGAATATATAGAAGTATCAAACAGGGTGGAGAAACTTTTGAGATATTATGCCTCCTGTAACTCCACAGAAATGATGGAGATACAAAAAATAATAATAAAAAAAAGAAGAAAAAAAATGGTATGGTTGCAGATTTAACATAAGATGTTTATATTATATGGTTCATAATCTGGCCTTGATCTATGAGACACAGGTGAACAGAAACTTGAAAAAAACTCAAAGGTATAGTTAAAATAAGGTAGGAAAAAATATTAGAAGAATTAAAAATGACAGAACAAATGCAGAATGAAATCCAATGAACCTGCAATGAACATATAACATCTGGCTACAGAGAAAAAGGGAAATCCAGAAGAGATAGATAGATGAATCAGATGTTAAGTAAACTTAATATAACAACTTGAGCTACACAGCTAGTAAAGGCTAGAAAATTATATATTTCTCCTCTCTGTGACAACATGGCACAACCAGTAGGATGAAAAAAAGAAGACAAATTATACTGACATTGAAAAATTATGTGACCTGAACAGTTCAACAGTCTGAAGAAAAATCAATTTAAAGAATGAAAGAGAGAACAGTCTGGTGGTCGCATACATTAAAAATTATAGAACTCTGTGAACACAAAGTAAAAAAAGTAAAGTACCCCCGTCACGCCAAGACGCGTTTAGGGAATATGGTGTTAGTGACCATAAATTTTACAGACCTTCGGCACATGATTTTGGGGTAATGTGGTCGGTATTATGCCCGTGCCGCTTTACTTTCCCAGAAAAAATCCGGTACCCATTAAAGGCTGGGTGAACCTGGAAGCCGTCGGTTGGGATCAAACCCTACCTCTTGTCCTTCTGTGAACACAAGCAAGCGATATAAAGTAAAATCTCACATGATTGTTTCATAGAGGGAAAAAGAGAGTAAAAAAGAGTGTTGATAAGACAGCATTTTCTCATGTGGAATCATGTTCAAAATATGTAGGATGGGATGACCTAAAGTAGGGGGTCAAGTATGTGAGCAATAAACAGGCAATGAAAAACATCAGCATGAACACTATTAGCTAGTTGCTAAGAGAGACTGACTGCCTGCAAGTCTGGTCAAAGAGTCAGAATAAGTAAATACACAAGCACTATTGCTGTATTTTTCATGTGTGAATAGCAAATAGCATCAGAACTAAAACTATGAATGGCAAAATGCTATATTTACTCAACATTCCTGTATGGTGTAGAAACATGGACATTAAATAAGAAAACAGCAAAAAATTTAATCCTTTGAAATGTGCATCTATGGGAGAATTGGGTGGAAGGAAAAGACAAACAAGGAAGTTCTGAATCAGCTGAAAATGAAAAAAAAAACAACTACTTAACACAATTCGAAAAAGACAACTGAAATTTGTTTGACACGTGAAGAAACATTACACCCTTCCAAAAGTCATCTTGGAAGGAAAGGTACAAGGTAGACGAGGCAGACCAAGACTAAAGTGGACTGATAACATCAAAAGATGGACAGACAAGCACATGACAAAATATACCATCAAGACAAGAGACAGAGTAAAATTGCGCTCCATGGTAGCCAGCCTTCAACGTGGAGTCAGCACCCAATGAATGAATGAATAGCATAAGACCCTTATTCAATATATTTACTATTGTTTGTTAAAATACTTATTATTTCATTTGATTTTGACACTGTTTAACAAATGAGTTTATTAAAAAAGATGCTTTCACACTCTTTAAAATATGTAAAAAAATACAACCAAGAGAAAGATATTATAGAAAAACAAATGCAGCATAGGAAATTAGACTATATAAAAATATAAGAAATCAAGTGCTCAAATACAACATGTTATATATATATATATATATATATATATATATATATATATATATATATATATATATATATATATGCTATTCTATCAAATTGCAAAGGTGGTATGCATAAAAAGTTATTGGCATAACATAAAGGCCTTTAAAATAGAAACCACATTTCTTATACAATAACCACAGGCATCTGACTGGAATTAATTTGACTTTCTGTAAATAGTAAATAAATATTGGCATACAGAGATTATTATCTGTCCATCTTTTGATGTTCTTTCCAATTAATAGTATTTTATTACTAACTGTTAGGTGCATGACAGCAACAGAGTTGTATTCTGTCAGCAACGCATAGTTGATGGCTTGCAGCAGTATTGGTGAACCAGACCTATCCAGACCCTACTCCACTTCTGCAATGCTCCTAATAACAGACTAACTAGTCTAGTCTTTGCAAATGAGTAGGGGGATCAAAAGGGAAGGCAACCACGTACTCAAAAATATTATATCAAGGATGGATATATTGGGCCAAAAGGTGCAAAATTCTGCTGCTTGTGATAAGTTGTTTGTCACTAGACTTCCTAGGTATTTAAATTCCTCCACTTGTTCTAACTGCGATCTACCATTATGTTGATGTTCTGGATTACCTTAAATCTATTCCTACAGCGCAATTGCTCCAGTGAACTCTTTTATGTGTAGCTATGAATGTAACTGGTGTTTAGATGGTGTTGTGGAGAGGCTGTTAATTATTCATCATCATCTATGGACTTAGTCACTATTTTTTGCTTTTCTTTAACCTTGAAACTTATTAATACAGTCGAACCTGTCTAAGGCGACCATTCACGGGACTTTCAAAAACTGGTCCCATAGGACAGGTGGTCCTGCCTCACAGGTTTCACATAATAAATCTATCTATCTATCTATCTATTGACCTAGCCGGCCCATAGGGGTAGACCAAGATACACCTTCTCCTATATGAATTTTGTAAAATAATATTGTAACATAATAAATAGAGCGATAAAAAAATTTTATCCTAAGCACTATGAAAACTAACCTGCAAATCAGCGTAATCCATGAGTAGAACATAGTGCACATGTCGGTCTACAATAGCCACTGGTTGGACACTTTTCATAAAACACGATAGTTAAACACACAAAAATATTTTGTCGAATCACTGATATTCGTTCTTCCAGCGTTAATGCTTTTGGTTTTACACTTTTGACACTGGCCATTTCCTATATTGTGTGTAACACTTTTAAAATCCACAAAAATAATTCACTGAGATACTGTACATGTACGTGAATACACTCTAAGCGGGCAATGACTAATTCTTTAGTTAATTCCTGTAATTTATACGGGCCACGCAATGGTCTACTCTGGTCTAGACGGAACCGCGAAGTGATGTCACTTCACGAATCATAGATCTGTGTCTGCCGTTTTTCTCACACCAGTATTGACTGATAAACGTAACACGTCCCACTGTAATCTGGGACTCACTAAATACGGGAAAACCTCGACACCTGTAGACACCTGTGTCGATCGTTTATGGCTCCCATCGGATTACCCGCGTGTCGTAAACGGGATAAATAACATTGGCGGCGGTTAATTAGCCTGGTCTCTGGTCGCGTCATACGGTGAGCGCCGTAATCAGTGTTAGCATATAGTAAAAAACTCGGGGAAATTGTAGACCCGGTCCTATAACCAGGGAAACGCTTTAAACAGGTGGTCCTAAGACCAGGTTCGACTGTATCATTATAAACATCTTCAATAATTTAATTTCCTTTCCATCACAAATTTTAAGGTAACGTTTACTTTCTTGCTTCTTTTTCCATGACACATGTCCACATGGCATTCTGTCAATCACAAATAACATTCTTACCAGGAATTTTCCACTGCATTCTCCTGCGTGTAATATGTTCAACTATTGTGTTAACCAGCACCACAAATTTGTCTTTCAAGTAGCCTTGACCCTTGAAGAATTATGAGGAGTGTAGTTTTATATCATAGTTCATGTAAGTCAAACTGAACATTGGCGGCCTGTGCTGGTCAAACTTATCATTGTTAACCTATGTTGGTCAAACTGAACATTGCTGGCCTGTGCTGGTCAAACTTATCACTGTTAACCTATGTTGTTCAAGCATGACATTGCTGGCCTGTGCTGATCAAACTTATCACTGTTAACCTAAGTTGGTCAAACTGAACATTGCTAGCCTGTGCTGGTCAAACTTATCACTGTTAACCTATGTTGGTCAAACTGAACATTGCTGGCCTGTGCTGGTCAAACTTATCACTGTTAACCTATGTTGGTCAAACTGAACATTGCTAGCCAGTTTTGATCAAACTTATCACTTTTAACCTAAGTTGGGCAAACTGAACATTGCTAGCCTGTGCTGGTCAAACTTATCACTGTTAACCTATGTTGGTCAAACTGAACATTGCTAGCCTGTGCTGGTCAAACATATCACTGTTAACCTATGTTGTTCAAGCATGACATTGCTGGCCTGTGCTGATCAAACTTATCACTGTTAACCTATGTTGGTCAAACTGAACATTGCTAGCCTGTGCTGGTCAAACTTATCACTGTTAACCTATGTTGGTCAAACTGAACATTGCTAGCCAGTTTGATCAAACTTATCACTGTTAACCTATGTTGGTCAAACTGAACATTGCTAGCTTGTGCTGGCCAAACTTATCACTGTTAACCTAAGTTGGTCAAGCATGACATTGCTAGCCTGTGCTGGTCAAACTTATCATTGTTAACCTATGTTGGTCAAACTGAACATTGCTAGCCTGTGCTGGTCAAACTTATCACTGTTAACCTATGTTGGTCAAACTGAACATTGCTAGCCAGTTTTGATCAAACTTATCACTGTTAACCTATGTTGGTCAAACTGAACATTGCTAGCCTGTGCTGGTCAAACTTATCACTGTTAACCCATGTTGGTCAAACTGAACATTGCTAGCCTGTGCTGGTCAAACTTATCACTGTTAACCTATGTTGGTCAAGCATGACATTGTTAACCTGTGCTGCTGCAGGAATTCGACAAAGCTTTTGTCTATCCACTCCCTAATCATCCTTGTGTCTTGAAGCCTGATCACTGACTATTTCAAGTGGTTGTGCTCCTTTCTCACTGATATATCTATACTACTATGTGCTAGGATGTCAATATTTCCTTAATAACTTTCAATTCAAGTTAATTTTTTGTATTACTTCAAAATTAATATTATTATTGTGTGAATTTCATTGTATGTCTTATATAGACAAAATTATTGGAAAAGGAAATAAACCTAAAAAAAAAATAATACCAAATTTAGTTATCTAAATGCAGAATTGTCAATTAATGCAGTCAGAACACAACAAATAAAGCTGGCAAGAGTAACAACATGAAGATTTATAAAATTATATAAATGCTCATTTTAAAAACAATTGAGAACAGCCAAAAAAAATTATTCTATCCACTTGTTATGATGAATCACAACAGACATACAAATGATTAAATGACCAAACAAATTTAAAATGCAACAAATATGCAGTAACTGGCAACTTCTATGTAAATGATGATACTCAGATAGTGAACAAAAGAACAAATTAAAATAACATATTCTTTTAGCTTATTAAAAATATAAGGAAAAAAACTAGTATGAAGTACAAACTACCAGCAAATGACTAGACAATTAAATCTGGACAGTGTTTTGGCATCTCTTCAACCTCCTTAGTATGTTTCAGTATTTCAAGAATGCAAGAGTGTTTTTAAAACATTTTGGTATAAACCAAAACTAAAACTTGCAAACTCCTATGTGATTCATCTCTGCAAACTACAATTTTTTTTTTACTTAAATAATAAATAAATACAACAATAATTGAAGTGCTCATTCTTTAAAACAAAAAAATGAAATATGAAAATACAACATAAATGCAAATGTTTTCTTTAAAATAAAAAAACAAATTGCAATTACAAAGAAATACAAAATAATTGTGAAGACTAACATTAAATGAGTGAGATCTTAGATAAAAATTACACTATAACTTATACAATGGACACTCAAAAAATAAATAAAACCACTTGATTCTATCCTACTGATACATGTTAAAATGAAGAAAAAAAAATATGTAAATTGTATGATTATGAGATTAAGTTAAAACATGTTAATAATACAGGCTTTAAACTCTTACAATACATAACTCTGATTCTTCTGGTTCAAATCTTTCAACAAACTGCTTGACTACTGTCAGTTTTACAAGCAAAAATATTGTCTAGGCTTTAATACATCATTAAGCAATGCACTCACTACATATAATGTTCTTGTTCTTAAACAGCAAGAAGTTCTTTTCAGTTACCTGAAAGCCAGATCTTGATTGTCTGATATCAGTGAACATCCATGTGGGACTGTTACACAAGCTTAAGTGCACATTGGGATTGTTGCACAAGCTTAAGTGCACATTGGGATTGTTGCACAAGCTTAAGTGCACATTGGGATTGTTGCACAAGCTTAAGCGCACATTCGGAAATTTCCCAAGCTATGATGATTTCAACAAAGGAGATTGATAAATAAAGCACAAAGTTATAAAAGGCTGCTCAATCCAGCCTGGTGTGCAGTGTAATCTCTGTCCCAATGTCATGTCTGCAGTTCCAACAAGATAACCACTAGAAGGTAGAAGAAAATCTTTGCTATCTCTTATAGTGAAATATGATCCTTGTTGTCTCTTGCCTTGAAATAAGATCCTTATTGTCTCTTGCTTTGAAATAAGATCCTTATTGTCTCTTGCCATGAACTAAGATCCTTGTTGTCTCTTGCCATGAACTAAGATCCTTGTTGTCTCTTGCCTTGAACTAAGATCCTTGTTGTCTCTTGTCTTGAACTAAGATCCTTGTTGTCTCTTGCCTTGAACTAAGATCCTTGTTGTCTCTTGTCTTGAACTAAGATCCTTGTTGTCTCTTGCCTTGAACTAAGATCCTTGTTGTCTCTTGCCATGAACTAAGATCCTTGTTGTCTCTTGCCTTGAACTAAGATCCGTGTTGTCTCTTGCCTTGTACTAAGATCCGTGTTGTCTCTTGCCTTGAACTAAGATCCGTGTTGTCTCTTGCCTTGAACTAAGATCCCTGTTGTCTCTTGCCTTGAACTAAGATCCGTGTTGTCTCTTGCCATGAACTAAGATCCTTGTTGTCTCTTGCCTTGAACTAAGATCCTTGTTGTCTCTTGCCTTGAACTAAGATCCGTGTTGTCTCTTGCCTTGAACTAAGATCCTTGTTGTCTCTTGCCTTGAACTAAGATCCTTGTTGTCTCTTGCCTTGAACTAAGGTCCTTGTTGTCTCTTGCCATGAACTAAGATCCTTGTTGTCTCTTGCTATGAACTACGATCCTTGTTGTCTCTTGCCATGAACTAAGATCCTTGTTGTCTTTTACCATGAACTAAGATCCTTGCTGTCTTTTACCATGAACTAAGATCCTTGATGTCTCTTGCCTTGAACTAAGATCCTTGTTGTGTCTTGCCATGAACTAAGATCCTTGCTGTCTTTTACCATGAACTAAGATCCTTGCTGTCTTTTACCATGAACTAAGATCCTTGATGTCTCTTGCCTTGAACTAAGATCCTTGTTGTCTCTTGCCTTGAACTAAGATCCTTGTTGTCTCTTGCCATGAACTAAGATCCTTGTTGTCTCTTGCCTTGAACTAAGATCCGTGTTGTCTCTTGCCTTGTACTAAGATCCGTGTTGTCTCTTGCCTTGAACTAAGATCCGTGTTGTCTCTTGCCTTGAACTAAGATCCCTGTTGTCTCTTGCCTTGAACTAAGATCCGTGTTGTCTCTTGCCATGAACTAAGATCCTTGTTGTCTCTTGCCTTGAACTAAGATCCTTGTTGTCTCTTGCCTTGAACTAAGATCCGTGTTGTCTCTTGCCTTGAACTAAGATCCTTGTTGTCTCTTGCCTTGAACTAAGATCCTTGTTGTCTCTTGCCTTGAACTAAGGTCCTTGTTGTCTCTTGCCATGAACTAAGATCCTTGTTGTCTCTTGCTATGAACTACGATCCTTGTTGTCTCTTGCCATGAACTAAGATCCTTGTTGTCTTTTACCATGAACTAAGATCCTTGCTGTCTTTTACCATGAACTAAGATCCTTGATGTCTCTTGCCTTGAACTAAGATCCTTGTTGTGTCTTGCCATGAACTAAGATCCTTGCTGTCTTTTACCATGAACTAAGATCCTTGCTGTCTTTTACCATGAACTAAGATCCTTGATGTCTCTTGCCTTGAACTAAGATCCTTGTTGTCTCTTGCCTTGAACTAAGATCCTTGTTGTCTCTTGCCATGAACTAAGATCCTTGTTGTCTCTTGTCTTGAACTAAAATCCTTGTCTCTTGCCTTGAAGTCAGTATCTCAGCGATCTCTTGCAACCTTAGTTCATTCAGATTATAATTTGCTGCCTCTTGCCATAAAAAATCATCAATCCTAACTTTATTAGTAGTCAAAAGTGGACAAAGAGTATTACTTAACAAAATCTCAATTAAGACCTTTGCTGGAAAAAAAGAAAGGTTAATTGCCGTTACATCAAATATACACCCAATCTTTTGACTCAAACTTTGACTGCAACTTTTCTCATAATATATTAATTTACTCGTCCAACTGTTTTCCATTAACTGTACCTGAAAATGACCAAGACCAACTGTTTTCCACTGACAATACCTGGAATTAATGTTGTATACATGACCAAGACCATAAAAGATGTGCTAATATTAGTATCAGTGAAGATTAACTTAACTTCCAAAAACAACAGTAAAAAAAAAATTATTAAATATAATTATAAATCTGTAAAATAGGAACAAAGGCCATGAGTAAAGTTTACAAAATACATTATACACACAGTTTTTTTTTTTTTAATGTATGTATAAAAGAACAACTGCATACTGTGATATCATTAGTTTGTTCTTAGGCTATTCAAATATGTGAAATACTTCAATAAAGTTGCAATGAATCATACATTACACGTGACCATGCTTTGAGTGATGATTATACACATATGAATCATTTAGTTACAGCTAATCTTAACACATCCAACAAAAATTGAGCATCTTGAATTAAGTGGGACTTATGTTGGAGGTGACATTACATCACTGTGGGCACAACTCACAGGTGCTCCAGTCAGTGAAATGTGTGCACATTGATGGCTCTAGTAGCTCTCTCGTTATGCACACACCTACATAGCACTTGCATCATTTCTACTATAATGATGCTCTATTCAGAACCATCACAGAACTGAACTCTTAAGAATAGCGTTGCTGATTTCCGACATCATTAAAGGCCTTAAAATGTAAACCTTATGATTGTTCAAAGTCACCACCATTGGCGCCATTGAAGCCAGCATACTTGTGCTTTCATTAAAATATAATCAACAAGCAATGCCCTACAGTGACTACATGTTTTATTTCCAAATAATGGTTAACCTTGCAATATCATGACTTTCGATTCAGTAATTAATGAGAATGACTCATCTCCACACTTACTCAGTAATAAGGAATTTAACTCTACACAAGGATGTCATGTACAGATTCATAATGTATCATTTATATACTCATACAAAATATGTGACTTTTGGCAGCAACATTTTCTTGTGACCAATAGCATTTACAGAAATTATTGTGAAAAATATAATGCATTGTAAAAATATGCACAGAAAAATAATTATCTACGCTAAAACATAAATATTGTAATTTAAGGAGAAAAAAACAGAAATGCAATTGAAAAATTAAAATGACTGAAGTAAAAATATGTAAGAAAGTTGATGTGACTTGCAAAATTAAGTTAAAAAAAATTGTTTGGCATATGAGACTTTTTAAACCAAGCAAAAAGATCAACACAGGTAACTTGAAAAGTTGGCTCCAACTATCAAGGCTTGGACACATTTACAAACAAAACAAGAAAATAAAATGTATAAAATCATCAATGAGAAACCTCATTTATTCTCAAACTAATATTTTCATCTTCTCTATTTTTATGTTAATTAGCTGACCAAAGATTAATTAACAACACTGCACAATTAATTGATTAGTTTCTTTCCCCTTCAAATTGTTATCTTTTCATATTTATTTAGCAATCTTCATAATTTGTGATGTTGTATCACAGAGGCAAGATACCACAGTTAATTTTAATTCATGAAATAATTAAATAACCAATTAAAAATGAATGTGCTAAATTATTTATTTACACATTGATCTCAAGAACATAACTAAATCTGTTAAAAAATACTTTGAAACTTACCACACTTTGAGCTTCTATAGAGGTACTAGAATACAGCAAAAATGAAGAAAAAAAAAATGTCATGCCAAGAAGCTAAAGAGCCAAAAAATTAGATTGATGGGGGAAGAAACCTCTAATAAACAGATTGTCTCCCCTCGCAATGTTATGTATAGTTTCTTACCACTAATTATCTTTAACTAAAATTATAACAGAAGACTTTGGATACTTTGACTAGTCTATGTAAAATTTCAAACACTGAGCATTTTCTTCAAAACTTAAAAAAGAAAAGTGATCTAATTTGAACCAGCACTTAGTTTTCCAGCATTTACAATCTTAAATCTAAGTTCAAATCCTGCAAGTACATGCAAACGTTTTAATTCCTGAAAACAGAAACATAAGCTCTGAGTAAACTTTAAAATATATATATATATATTTATATAATTATTTCTGATCTAGTAACATTATTAAAGTGAACAAATATATCATACAGATAAAACTGCTGAACATTTTTCGCTAATCATCATGAAAACATATTACAGTATTGTTGAAGAAATTCAAAGGTAAAATACCCAAGTGATTATAATAGCAGCTTGTTATTACTCTCCGATACATATAGTTGACTAGTTTCAATACTGACACAATCAGACAGATATTTTCTGATAATTCATAAACAATAGAAAACTGAACAAACTATTTCTCTTTCAACTTGAATTTTTCAGTGTGTAGATGCTTTAGTTAATAATTAGAAAGAGTATCTGGGCTATGCCCTATGAGCCGGCTACGGTTCGAAAGTTCAATAGATAGATGCATTAGTTTATGATTTTAACTCATTTGATACTGAAGCTGCCATTTGTATCAGAAATCAAAAAAAAAAAATCACTGAGTGGTTAAATGAATTGAAAAATGTTTTAAAAAAAAAACTTGTTGCTTTTTTTAAGCAACAAGAAAGGCTGCAATTTATTTTCTATTTACACCACATTCATTTCCCATTTTAATTTGCCTTTTCAGATTCATTATTATTATTCCTAATCTTGTACTCCATTCTTGTTCAATTTGCTACAATCTTCTACGTTAAAAAAAAAAAAAAAAACATCAGTGTATGTATGTTATTGTGCTTACAAAAAGTTGATGCTCATTTGACAAATTTTCATTCAATGACTGGGCACAGTGGTAAATATGTTTCACAACAAACAAACAAAATTAACACACTTAAAAAAAATTATGTTACTTTCAGGATGAAAGAAAAGCAAACAGTTGTTACAAGACTTTAACGTTACAATAACCAAAGTCAGCCAGCTCTGCATTTGAGTGTTATTCAAATTCATTTATAAGAAAATAAATTGGTAAAGAAACTACAAAAGTAAATGCAAAAACAGGCTTACTTCCTGCAATGGTGCTATTTATAGTAGTCACCCCTTGATACAATAAGAAGCAAAACAGTTTAGAATATAGAAAGAAATCACAAAAAGTATTAACTGCCAAGTAAAAACACTGACAGTAATAACAGTTTCATAACAAATCCAACATTAATAATTATATTATTACAGAATAACAATAAAATAACAGTAACAAATAATTAATAACAATTCACCAACTGTAAACCTGATCACTAATATTACAGTAAGAATGGCTCCATAACAAATCATGAACAATAATAATTGCTTTATAAACAAATAACATAACATTTATAACATTAGCATTAATAAACTACATTAAAAAAAAACTGAAGGTGACAACAATTGCTCCCAAACAAAAAGTGACAATAATTATTAATGATGAATTATTAACAACAACAAAATGTTCATTAGCAAATTAAAGGTGGTAACAATAGACCAGCAAACAAATAATTAGTGATTGTTGGGTAACAATGTAATCTACTCCTGAAGAAACTGAATGTACTTTATCAATGAGAAATCAGCAACTGCTCATAATTAAATAAAAATAATAATTAAAATAAAAATGGTAATAAAATTACTGACAGTAAAAAAAAATTATCATAAATAACCTTGTTAAAAAAAAACAAAAAACAAGAGACTCGCTAATAGATGAATTACAAAAATTCATCACAAACAAATTACTAACAACACATGTTATGATAATTTTTGTATATTAAATATTGCTACACAACCAGCAACACGTAAACAAAAAACAAACAAAAAAGAAGAAACTGCACAAGAAATTACCACACAACTTTTGATAAAGAACAAACAAATCTTATATAACAACCATCTTAAAAACCACAAATATAGAAATTATAATGGCCACTATATAACATATGTTATCAAACTCTCACTCCCATCCATTTTTTTAATTATTCTTGTAAAATAATTTTATACATAATTAATATTCATACATATGTGCTAAAAAAAAAACCTGACAAATAAGGTTAATTTAGCCATTGGATAACAGCTGTTTTTCTTTTTTCTCTTTTTTTTTTTAACTCATTTCTGTTCATGCCAGAAAGTGTATACAGAAACATCAATTACAAGAATATTTTAAATGCAAATCTATAAACACTAAAGATACAACAGAAAAATATATTTGTTTATCAGTTAATGTTATCAAGGTAATTAGATACTTCTGCTCATAAGTGTTAACTTTCAAATACCACATTAATGGCGCATATCGTGATTTATATGCACATTTGTACAATTTTCATTTACCAAAAATGTACCAATCAAAAACAAAGCTCACGGTACTGACAATTTTTCACTTAAAAAAACTAGTTACTAATACACATTTAAAGAAGGCTGTCATGAAGCAATACATTTCTAAACACACACACAAAATACAAGATGACACATTTATGATATTTAATCAAAACTTCAGAGTCAAAAATAATATTATTACACAAAAATCAAATGATTTTGAAAAATGTAAAAAAAAAATCACACATACACTGATCACTAAAATTACAGTAAAATTGTAGACCAAGATAATTATGTTTGGTATAACACAATCAAAATATAGACAAAAAGCATGTCAAAATTGTTGACAAAATGTATTCAAAATGTTGGCATAATGATTACAATTCAAACAGAATGACAAACATTGTCAAAAGTGCACAAAAATAAAAAAAAATCAGAAAAAAGCTTACAATATAAACAACACACTCATAAACCACTGATACATCAAGGTATAAGAAAACATTAAATGAAATTTGTTTGAATTTATACTGGTAGTACTATACTATACTAGAAAGAAAATTCCCAAAAAGGCTCTTCTACGGGAAACATCGGGATAAAGAAAAAGAGGAAGACCTTCAGAGACATTAAAAAGAACACTTATAAGAGAAGCAAAGTTTGCAGGCATAGACTCATAAGACAGGATCAAACATCTCGATCAGAATAGAAAGGGGTGGCAAAAAAACACTACAAACCCTATGTGATGTTTAACAGCGTAGGGAGGATCATGAATATAAAGTAAATTCATCTTGTATTACATTAGGCAAATACAGTCGAACCTGGTCTTAGGACCACCTGTTTAAAGCGTTTCCCTGGTTATAGGACCGGGTCTACAATTTCCCCGAGTTTTTTACTATATGCTAACACTGATTACGGCGCTAACGTATGACGCGACCAGAGACCAGGCTAATAACCGCCGCCAATGTTATTTATCCCGTTTACGACACGCGGGTAATCCGAGATAACGATACACTGACCAGCCAGTCCTTCTCCGTCTCGCTGGAGCCATAAACGATCGACACAGGTGTCTACAGGTGTCGAAGTTTTCCCGTATTTAGTGAGTCCCAGATACAGTGGGACGTGTTACGTTTATCAGTCAATACTGGTGTGAGAAACACGGCAGACACAGATCTATGATTCGTGAAGTGACATCACTTCACGTTCCGTCTAGACCAGAGTAGACCATTGCGTGGCCCGTATAAATTACAGGAATTAACTAAAGAATTAGTCATTGCCCGCTTAGAGTGTGTTCTCACATGGAATCTGCATCAAAGACCGACGTGCAAATTGTTTCTACTGCAATTTCTACTGCTTTGGATAACCTTTCAAAAGAATTGTTTGGATACCAATTGACAGACATCTCCATGATTGATTCAGGGCTCCAAACTTGCAACACAATAGAAACAAACTGGGATCTTCCTGCCACTGCAATTTTAGCTGCTGAGGATGTGAATAGTGAATCAGACAACGAACAAGATTCTACTGACATTGAGAAAACATACACTATCGCAGATGCACATAATGCTTTGGAGCTTCTGCGCACCTATTCAATAACAAACGGGAGATCTGACATACTAGACGTTATCATGGACTTGAGAGAAAAATTGAACTTATCGTTTATTTCATCTGTCAAACAACAGACTACCATATTGGATTTTTTTCAAGTCAAAAGTGATACATGTACAGTATAAGTGGAATCTGTGTATGTGTGTTTTATTTTTGTGTGTTTAACTATCGTTTTATGAAAAGTGTCCAACCAGTGGCTATTGTAGACCGACATGTGCACTATGTTCTACTCATGGATTACGCTGATTTGCAGGTTAGTTTTCATAGTGCTTAGGATAAAATTTTTTTTATCGCTCTATTTATTATGTGAAACCTGTGAGGCAGGACCACCTGTCCTATGGGACCAGTTTTGAAAGTCCCGTGAATGGTCGCCTTAGACAGGTTCGACTGTATAATCAATAGCAATCAATTAATCTGTTATCCATAAAATGAACAATCTGTGATAGGTGAATGACACAGTCTTACTAACAGAAATGGAGAATGAATGATAGACATAATAGTAAAAGAAAGCAACAAGAAAGGTCTCAATCTAAACATTAAGAAGTGGAAGCAATGGTCATATCAAAGAAACAACAATCACCATCGTGCAGAAAAAATAAATGGGACAAATCTAAAACAAAAAAGAGAGCGTAAAATACTTGGACACAATAATACCATCAGATGGAAGTTACACCAGAGGGGAAAAAAAAAGAATAGCATTAGCCAAATTAGAATTTCAGAAAATGAAAAACATCTTGTGCAAGAAGTCTTATGTCAAAAGTGAGAAGGAGAGTTCATTGGTGCAAAATAGAGCCAATTTGAAACCTTTGAAAGTGAATCATGAATAGCAGACAAACAAATGAAAAGATGAGGTCACAAAGATATGATTTCTCAGAAGAATATTGAGAGCTCCCTGGAAAGCTAAAATAAACGACGAGGAAATTCACAGAGGCCATAACGAAAATGAAGTTCCTAAAAAAACATCAGAAAGAAACAATCAATATTTTCAGGCACATCATGAGAAGAGATGATTTAATTTATGCTATAAATATGCTCCTGTGTGTTACCAGGGCCTCATTATGAGGAAAGTAAAGAATAGTGACACTGTGACCTTCCAGGCATGTCGTAAGAGGCGACTAAGGAGGTTGATCGATGGCTTGACAAGCTGTCATTGTAAAAAGTATTGTTATGGAAACAGCCATAGATTTTAGAAGCAGTGATCTCTGCAATATGTGCCATTTTGGCACGCAAGGTTTCTGTTTTTGAGATTTTGGTTCTGCCCTATGTGCCGTCTTCGGCTCGAAAGGACAATAGATAGATAGATAGATCAAAGCAGTGAAATGGTTAGTATGCCCTTCTACTAGTTTGGGTTTAATTCTTAAAACGCTGTCATTTCTTTTCTCTGAATTGACTGACCAAACATTGGGGCTCACCCTCACCATTAAAATGGGCACCAGAGATTTTTGTGAAGAAAATAAGACAGCCTGACATGACATGAAAACATCACCTAAAGAAAGATGATGGTCATGAAAAAATAGACACTTGTTAAAGTTCACCAGTGAAGTGGGCATGGCTGTGTTGTGTCCCTAGTTTATGGCAAGTCATGATGCCTGCATCGTTTGGCCTGACACACCCATCTTCAGCATGGATATATTTCTAATTCAGCAATTTTTTACCCAGGCATCTGCCATTTTGGACCTGCTCTTATTGAGTTATACTAAGAGTTCTTTCAGGCTGTCATTGTAAAAAGTATCGTTATGGAAACAGAGCCATAGATTTTAGAAGCAGTGATCTCTGCAATATGTGCCATTTTGGCACGCAAGGTTTCTGTTTTTAGAGAGTGTGGTTCTACCCTATGTGGCATCTTTGACTCGAAAGGACAAAAGATAGATAGAAGAGTTCTTTAAAGTGCATGGAGTAAACATGAGACCTCCTGTTTTAGAGAGTGTGGTTCCACCCTATGTGCCGTCTTTGGCTTGAAAGGACAAAAGATAGATAGAAGAGTTCTTTAAAAGTGCATGGAGTAAACATGAGACCTGTTTTTCACTGTTATCTGAGAGAGGCAGGTGTCAGATCTCAATACTCAGAGATCATGGGGAGGGTAAGACCACTAAGAAGCCATGGATTCAAAGAGAAAAATTCCCATCATCTGTGGCAAGATTCAAACCAAGAACCTTTCTGTATAGAGACTTACCTCCAGACCACCTAGTCCCCCCCTCCCCACAAATGGACACTAATACCATATTATCTATACACAGCTTTAGCTAGGAAAAATGAACACTTTTAACAAAGTAACAAGACAGCATTTACATAATGAATATGGGAAAAGTGGCAAAGAGAAAAAAACCAAGAAAGGTCAATCTTGTCCGGTTATGCATATAGCACAAAAAACACAAATAAGCATTCAGAAAGATAGCGGACACAGAGAGATAAAAGAGTATGGTAGCTAAACCCACCGGTATATTAGTGATTGATAATGATTAACTAATATTTATATTTATATTTAAGTTGCACTCAATAATACTTGTGAAACAAGGTTAATGATTAAAAATGCATAACTGAGCATTTGAGTACTGAGCTGGTAAACAAATGTAAAAATATAAGTAAACAATTGTACAAATCAAATACATTAACAATAATTATTCCTTCATACATAGGGTGTCTGAAAATGCATCAAATGAATTATTCACTGGTGGCTTTTTTGAATCACTAACCGTGCATTAAAAATAAATAAATAAATTTGGAATAATCGCAACCTTATGACTTTTAATCATAAAAAAGGAAAGTTTCTTTACCTAAGATATACATATATGGTAAGAGCTATCAGCAACTAATTTTGTTTGTGTACACCAGCTTTATATCCCCAGCAAAGTTCAGAGGGACTGAATTTTGCATGAATATTGCTTTTCCTGTTTTTCACACCAGCAGCCATGAGCTTAGGTGTTCCCTGCTGTACAGGCAGATATTCTCCGACTTCAGAGGTACTCTAATTTTTATAAGAGAGTTTTAATGTTCTGGGTAGATTTTTTCCTACAAATTTTGCCGGGACAGCTGCCACTTTTGACCTACTTTTTTAAAATCTCAAACTGCTAAGGGCTCTTTAACGTATGCAGAATGCACACAGGACTTACTGATTTACATCGTTATCTGAGAGAGCTAGATATAGGATCTCACTAACCAAAGACAAGGGAGGGTAACACAATGAAGAAACCACACTCAATTTTTTTAAAAAGTTGTTCTTCACCACCTGTGGTGGGAATCGAACCCAAGACCTTCTTGTCCAGAGTCAATTTCTTACATCTAGACTACCCAGTCCTTATACAGCAGCCAGTGCTTTATAGCTAGCTAACTACTTCTGTTATGCTCTGAGAACCAGAGCTGTGAAACTTCATACAGTGGTTCCAGAAAGAGGCTAATGAACCTGGACAAGTTTTAGGGTAGTTGACAAATGCAGGTTAAGATTTCCCACCCCCTAAAAATACGCACATGACATAGTAGAATATTTTGGGCTAAAAGACACAAATATAACAACCTCGCTCTGATACAATACATCAAACATTTCTTCCAGGGCAAAGAATAAAGATGTTCACACATGCTGCAGTCTAGTGCTGGTAAATTGTATGTTAACCCACTTTGGTAGTGCGACATTTTATCTGTATGTCTGTGGTGTAATACGGGCAGTTTAAGCTGATTTGAGACCTGCATGTTGCCTTCATTTCATTCATGCTATTATTTTCTATGGAGTTGATGAATCACACAAACCTGTGTGGATTCTGTAATGCAAAATAAGGATGACATTCTGAAATTATAAACCAAATGGACATATCTTCTTTTGAATGTCAAGAAATTAAAGGTTCAAACATTCACTCAACCAGCCCATTTATGATGATCAAACTTTTCTTTGAATTTTATTGCCTTCTATTGATTTTTCCTGTCACTCCTTGATAACTCTCTGTGTAAGTAATTACTTCATTTAGAATAAAGTTGAAATAATGATTATCAGACACCCTATCAGATTAATTCTAATACAGAAACAACCTTTGTTTAAATGTTTAATGTTCACAAACTATATTTATAAATATTCAGAATGTATTTTAAAAATAAAATAAATATTCTTATGTTGTAAGTGCATTCATCATCACCAAGTACCGGGCCTGCTGACGTAGGTGATCATGTCTCTCCTCAACTTTCGATCTCGACAGTTCTTTATCATTTCTGTTGTTGACTTTCTGCCAAGTCATTCTCTTGAGCTGTCTGGTATTTTTTCTCTTTGCTTCCCTCTATCTCTTCGTCCATAAATTTTTCCAGTTGTTACAATATATTCCAATTGTTCTCTTCTCATTACGTGGCCAAAAAATGATGATTGTTTCTTCCTAATATTGGAAATTAGCTCTCTTTTTGCTTTGACCTCTTTCAGAACATTTTCATTACTCTTCTTAGCTGTCCATGGTATTCTCAACATTCTTCTGTAAAACCACATTTCTAAAGACTCCAGTGATTTTCTTGTCTGTTGTCCTATTGTCCATGATTCACATCATATGTTAAGACTGGCTCTACATAACATTTAAGAACTCTTTTTCTTGTTTCTATTGTCAAAAATGGATTGCATAGTATCTTCCTCATTTACTGGAAAGCTGCTTTTGCCTAAGCCATTCTGCATCTCGGGAGCTGCGCTAGCTCAGTGGTTAGTGAACTGGACTACCACGGACAAGGGTAGGGTTCGATCCCAACCGATGGCTTCCGGGTTCACCCAGCCTTAAATGGGTACCGGATTTTTTTCTGGGAAAGTAAAGCAGCACGGGCGTAATACTGATTACATTACCCCAAAAATCATGTGCTGAAGGTATGTAAAATATAGGGTCACTAACACCATATTTCCCTATACGCCACTTGGCGTGACGGGGGGTACTTTAGTTTACTTTTACATTCTGCATCTCACCTCTTTTGTACATCTTCCGCCTGAGGTTAACAAAGTTCAAAAATATTTAAATTCATTTACCTGTTTTAATATTGTTCCACTAGTCTTTATTATGCACTGAGGTGATGTATTTTTTGTTGTTGTTACCATTACTTCTGTCTTTTTGCTATTAAGGCTGAGTCCTTTATTTTTGCTTTCTTTCACTATAATGTCCACATTTCTTGTAACTCATTTTCACTCTTAGCGATTAATATTGTATCATCAGCATACCTTTGATTATTTATATTATGACCTCCAATTGTTATTCCAGGCATGCCCCTTATGGATCTTAAAATAATCTTATTATAAAAAACAAGCTTACTTATACAAGCTAAAGCTAGATAAAGTGTATTTACAATGCATTAAATGAATAACAAGAAAATTTTGGTTACCAAAATAGTTAGTGCTTTCTTGCATGACTTTTTTTTTTGCATCAATATATTTTTCAACTTTATTAATACATATATGTATATATAAATGACATGACATTTAAACTGATTTATACTTTACTGGGAAATCAGCAGTACAAATTATTTTGTATAGGGCTTTTACAGGTGATGGTGCAAACAAAAGATACTCAGAGATATCAATTTTCATAATCAAAAGATTCTTAGATTGATAAATAACGCTTATACCAGCTGGAACTAGTTATAATCCCTTGAAATTAGACTACTTAATGTCTGAAATTTTAAGTTACTCTTATTGTTTTAATAAAATTTGTAACATGTGACTGTAATTTTTTTTTTTAAGGTGTTAATGGAAAAATAAAATAGTGTTAAAGAATTATAAAAATAAGAAAAACAAAATATGAGTATAGATATTTTATATAATTAAAACCTTTCTCGAACATGGTTTGCCTAGAAAAAAAATGTATGTTGGTTGATAAAAATTTAAAAATTCACATAATCTAGATAAACTAGATGATTCAATATAAACCAGTGTTAAAAACATGAGTTAAATGCATATTTTGATAATCACACATTGAAGGCAGGTGGTTTATTTAAACATATAGCTCTCACATCACATGCTGAGAGACAGTCAATGAGCATGCATAGATAAAATGTAGTCAAAGGGGAACCCAAACATGTGACTTTGTCACATGATGAAAGATGAACAAACAGCATGCATACATTAGTTTCAAGTTATTTTAAAAAACAAATATTGTGATAAATCTTTATCACATATAGCATAAACCAATAATAATTTTTTTTTCTGGCCATAAGAACACAAAATGAATTGATTATTTTAGGTTTAGAATTAAAGAAAATTTTAAAAAACCTGACCTAATATTTAATTAAACATGTTCTCACAATGAAAGACACAAATCACTTAGCAACATTGAGAATGGACCAACATGTGGGAAGTAGGGTAGCCTGGAGTGATGCTGACTACATCACACATAGAAAGTGCCAATCACTGAAAGATACAGGTACACATATATGCTATATATAGCTGCATATTCAAGCCATAATTGGTACTTTTTGTTCTACAGAAGTTCAGAAAGTGCTAATCTCTGACCCTTCAAGAGATGCCCTCACAAAAGGAATTGAAAACAGAAGAATTATCATATAGATTAGATAGGCCTTTAAATTCTATGAACTGTAACAGTATTTTATTTCATTATTTGTACTCAAGCCCAGATTTATGTTTAAATAACAACGGATGTTTCAAGATGGGGATTATTAGGTTCCCAATCAACTGTCCATAGCAAGCATGAAGTGAACAACCCTATATCGTGACGTGAAACTGAAAATAAATTTTAATGATACTAGGGGAAAAAAAACAGCAAAGAATCATCAAATATTAAGTTTTTTTTATTATTATTAGTGTCTTATGAGCCACCCTTGGCTCAAAAGGACAACTGTTTGAACAGTGTTTAAGAAAACTTGGATTTTTTCGGGGGGGGGGGGGGGGGCAGATAAGACAAATTTGAAAAGTGTTTAAACAATTTTTTTTTTTGGGCTGAAAAAGGCCTAATTTGAACAGTGTTTAAGCAATCTTGGATTTGAATTTCTTTTTCATAACATACCTCATAAAAATTAAACGCTTGATTTCTCTAATATATTTGTAGATTGGCATTTCAGGGAGCACATTTGGGATAATTACACTTGTACCTAAAATAATATATTTATGTAGTGTGTATTATTCATGTAGTTTTCTTTATAGAGAGTTTCCTATTACTTAGTTTGCAAAATTGATTATTTAATGCTGAATGTTTGTTTCAGTGACAGGACTTGCACATTGAATCCATGGAATATCCAACTTACAAATACATGGATAATGTTTTATATATTTATAGGAGCCTCAGTAACTGAGTGGGTTAGTGTACTCGCTTCCTGATCAGAAGGGTCTGGGGATTTTATCCGGTTTATATGGATATAATTTATCCGGTTTATACAGATATAATTTTATGCGGATTTTATCTGGTGATTACATGATTTTATCCCCAGAAGTGACAAATTTTTTTTTTTCCGACCAACCAGGCTCTGGGTTTCACCCAATCTAAAAAAATAGATACCAGAGATTTTTCTGGGAAGTAAAGGCGGTCTGGCATGATATTGACCACTTCACCCAAAAATTTGCCATGGTCATGGAAAAATATGGTCACTAACTAACACCATGAACTGGACTACAAAGGGCAAGGGTTCGATCCCAACCGATGGCTTCCGGGTTCACCCAGCCTTAAATGGGTACTGGATTTTTTTCTGGGAAAGTAAAGCGGCACGGGCGCAATACTGACCACATTACCCCAAAAATCATGTGCCGAAGGTCTGTAAAATTTATGGTCACTAACACCATATTCCCTATACGTCGCCACTTGGCGTGACAGGGGTACTTTACTTTATTTTTTACTAACACCATATTGTCCGGCAGGGAAGGGAACATTTACTTTATATATTTATGCATTTTTTTAAAAACAGAGACAAAATGTGTCATTTTTTCCCCTAACCCTGTATTTTACTGGTGTTTGCTTCTGTACTTTATTTTCCTTTCAGCTTTATTATACAGCTACTAATATTGTGGCAGTCTAATGCATTTTTCAAATTGTTATTGCTATATTTGTCTAATAAACTCTATATGTTATGATTTTAATATAATTCTTGAACAGTATATTTGAAAGAACAAAAATCTACTGTTGACATCACATCTTTTAAGCATTGATACAGGCAACTTCATGTCTCTGCACTTGATGAAATGCTTAGAACAGACACAACATTATTTAAAAAAAACTGTTAGTAAGAGATACTTGCAATGTAACAAAACACAAAGATTAATAAAAAAGAAATGTACTATAAGACGATATAAGAATTGCCCCTATACAAAAAACATAACAGGCTGCATGAATTGTTTATAAACAAGTCTTTTTTTTTTAAATATAATTTCAACCGATATGACACATATACGTATGTGATTTATGTATGTAATTAAAAATCAACAGACAAGACAAATAATAATATGTGTAAGAAAATAAAAATAATTATTTCGGTCAAATGCTTGTAAATATATACAATATAAGAATTTAATATTGAAGAGAACAAAAGGAAAAAAAAGGAATGATAAGAATTGATACGTTTCCCTTTACAACAAAACAAGCTTATAACAAAATATATCTTAATTTAATATACATTAACCAAAAACAAACCAAAAAATAAATTGCCAAACACATGATCTGAAGCAAATTAAAAGAACTGAACTAGAAAAATTGGCAAACTCTGCCTTCCCTGTTTACAACAAAGTTAAAAAAAATTAACAAAACAAATTCATATTTCTAGATTTAAAAATCTTTTGTCCCATCTGCGGTTACCACTTAACGTTGACATTTGTAATCTATGCAATCATGCATGTCACTGATTTATAAATAGTTAACTGCTTAATGGATTTCTTGTTTTAGGTCAGTTTATGGTTTATTAAAAAGTTGGAAGTCAATAGTGGGTAAAGATCAACTTCTATATAGTGAATACCATGTGTAAATCAAAGTAGTTCATTATATACAATTTTAGTGATTGGTGTGTGTAACACAGGTGTAAGACTGAGCAACAAAACAGTAATACTTATAAAATGACTTCTGGTGATTACATGAACTTGTTTATTTCCAATTTGTATTTTTGTTCCTAGTTTATTTCAAATTTGTATTTTTGTTCCTAGTTTATTTCCAATTTGTATTTTTGTTCCTAGTTTATTTCAAATTTGTATTTTTGTTCCTAGTTTATTTCAAATGTGGGGTTTGAAGAAATGAAATCTTTAATTACAAATGATTTGTTATTCTTTTTTTTTTTTAAACTGTTAGAAAGTGATGGAATTAACATATGATTAAATGTGCCTAATTTATCCATGTTGTTAATTAGACACATTTTTTTCAGTTGTCTTAGGGGTAAAGAGGACTGAAAAAAACAAACCAGTGGTAGATGGTTGTGGTTCACTTAAAATTCATGTTCAGAACAACCAGATAAATGTAGATACATAGAGCATTAGGCAATTTAACTCACATAATTCTGATGTTTAAATTTTGTGAGGCAAGTAAAATGGGCAAAATGTTTCCAACTTCAAGATATACCACAATTAGCCAAACTTCAATGTACTCTGATCTCCAATCTAGTGCACTTCCTATGTGGAAATTGTTGAGTCAAGTTATTTGTAAGAAACAAGTTAAGATCGTGACAAAAAAACAATAATAACAACTGACAATATTTTATGTGTTAATAATTGCCTTTTTAACCTCAAGTAAAAATAATTTATTAAAATATCTTTTTTTTTTGCACAAAAATTATAAACACTTGTATCTTTTTCATAAATATATAAATCTCTGGAATATAAAACAAAACAAAACAAAAAAAACTTTGTATGTGCTCTTGATAGATGCTCAGAGATCACATTTAAAGTTGAAATGCATAAGAGTGAATCTATTTACATTTTTCACAAAAATGAGATCAGACATAATGTATGAGAATATTAAATTCCTGGGTAGTATGAGATTATGAATGTTATGTGTGCTCTGAGAAAATAAAAATTGCATGAAGCCTGAAGGAATATATGAAAAGTGCTGTCTGAGAATATTAAATTCCTGTAAAATGGTGATAGTCGTGAGCAGTCTGAGGATATGAAATTACGGTGTAATTTGAAATTATAATTTTGTTTAGTCAAAAAATATTAAATTCCTCTGCAGTATAATATATGAATGTTGTGTAGTCTGAAAATATGAGAATACCTATTTAGTGTGAAATACATATCACATATTCAAGAAAAAAGTTATAAAGCTGTATACAATAGATTTCACAACTGTTAATGTAGCAAAAATATAATTCTTAATTCACAGCTTTAACAAAATCAAAATGTTGTTAACTGTTGCACACATAATGCTGCTGTTAACAAGTCTTTATAACATCAATGGTAAAGATTTGCAATGTAATACTGTTTTTACAATTCCCAGGTGTCAAAGTTTTTTTTTTTTTTTTTTGTTCTTTCAACAAATCAGCTTAAACACAAAACTTAAAACTCAAGCATGTAAAAAAATATGTTTTTGCTTTTCAAATTTGATTTTTCCTCAAAACAAAATTTAAAATGCAATTTCTTGATTTTTTTTTAAAAGCTGTGTTGTTTAATTTGAGCTGCTAGACTTGTCCTTCTGCAGCAAAACACCAGATTTGGATCCTACAGAAACTGTGCTGATGCTGGTGGACTAAAGTGAACCATGTGTTTATTTTTCAGAGCTAAAACAGAAGAGTGCACATACTTCAACATCAAAACCCACTGTCTCCGTCACCTCCAACTGCTTCAATACATTCGCCACCACCGCCACTACATATACCATCACCGTAAATATCACTGCCACCACCTGTACCACCATAATTAACTTCAGCATCAAACAACAAGCCAGACGTAAAATGTGAGTAGCCGCCATCACTAGTATCCTGTCCAGCTACACAATTCCCAATACTGAAACTCCCATTAGCATCACCATAGCCACCAGATCCGAACCCTCCATAATCAGTGCTGCTCTCGTTTGCAAAAGTCCCTGCAGTATCTCTATATGCATCCCACACACTCTTTTCCTCTTTTTCCTCGCAAGTAATTTTGTTTTCGCTCTCCTGGAAGTTACCAGCATTATCGTCCCCATCCATGTTGTAAAATTCATCATAATAATTGTCGGCATCGTTCTCAAAACCTCCCTCTTCAGCTTCATTTTGACCCAATGAGCCTGGAAAGTTCTCTGCCACTTTGTCACTTTCAAAGCTCCTGTTCGCTGCAAAAATATCGTCAGCTTCATCCACAGAACTGTCTGGTCTAAAGCCGGTATGATTTTCTACAGCTTCTGGATCTGCCTCATCACTATCGTCTTCCCCATTACCAAATAAACCAGTCTGGCTATTAGCATCTATGTTGTGATTTTCCACTTCAAATACACCCTCACTCTGCTGATCAGACTCTTGCTCATCTTCCTCCTCTTCATCTCCTGCCTTGCCATTCTGTCTATCATCTCTGTCACTCTCTTGCAAAGAACCATTCAATGTTCCTGCCACACCTTCCTCCTCCTTCTCATCATCATCATCAGTGTTATGAAGCAATGCAGTTCGATCTGTTATATCAGCAATTTCAGCATTACTGACTTTACTACAAGCAGTTGGCCTCTCCTCAGCACTTTCTTCACTTTCCGTGTCTGCTTGTTCTTTTATGGCACTCAAAATCCCACCAATAACCAGTGCAGTCTCTGCAGTATCAGAATGAGGACTCCCACTACCTGCTTTCCAGTCATCAGTCCATCGTTTGTTCCCCTCACCTTCATGGTGAGCCCCAACTGAGGCACTATTTTGATCAAACTGACCAACTACCTTAACACTCCCACTCCTAAAATTTTTACCAAACTGCTGCTTTTTCTTCTTGAACAAATTCCTGATAGCTTGATTACATGGTGTTGCTATAAGCACACCAGCTGCTAAAAGAAGAGTTATCTCCTCAGACCCTCCTAACCTTGGTAATGGTTCTGCATCAGGGTTGACTGACTCCATTTTAGGGGCCCAATTCAATGGACGAGGCTGGCACAAAACATGGATTAAAGCAACACTAAAAATGAGCCCCAGGTTTTCTGCAATTTCACCCCTTTGAGAGTTGATCTCAATAAAACCACTATCGAACTCAAAGACGCAGTCCCCGATTTCAAACTTTGAGGTGGCCAGTGAGTACAAACGATCAAATGAAACATAGTGCCACTTATTGTTGGGAAGGTGGTAGAATCTGACCTCAAGATGACCTTCACTGCAGGATCCTGAAAATATTATAAAAGGTTAATTTAATGAAAATTAGACTAAGAAGAATGAAAACTAATCAAACAAATGTATAAAAAAGTGATTGCAAGGCACATTTAAATGAAACCTGTCCAAGCTGCACCAAGTGATCACATGTAAGAGGCATGATGCTGCCACCACTGACGTAATAAGCACACACCAATGTGCATTTGTGTGTGTGTTTATTCTCAGTGTAGTATTCATTGATTTTGCTGCAGACTATTGAAAAAATGGCCAATGTGATATGGAATCCATCTGCATTTTTTGACAATGAGGGGCCTCCATGGCAGACTTTAAAGAGCATGGTGTGAGCATCAATCTGGACAACATGCATACAGCCATCAAAAATAAGAGAACCAGCATGTTTTCGCGTGATGGATTCTGTCATGCGACAATACTTGTCCACATGTCGTGAACATTATGTAGGAAGCGTTAGCAAGGAACCACTGGGATGTTTTGCAACACCCAGCCTACAGTGCTAATATGTCACTATGTGATTTTCATTTGCTCAGACCCTTAAAATAAATCTCTAAAGGGACAACAGTTTGACTTGTTTTGTGAATGACTAAACGGTTCAGTGAGCAACCAAAGAAATTTTTCTCAGATGGCGTCCACTGCTTACCCAAAAAGTGGGTTGCATGTCTAAATGCCAATGGCAACGTTTTCTAAAGAACCCTGGTGAGTACCTGCTTCATAACAACTGCTTTTATTTAATTCTACCACACCTGCTGATGTACCTTACATATGTTTGTAATAAAGCCACTTAAATGGGTTTCGTATAAACACGTCTCATATGCAGGTGGTGTAAATGGAAGTGATGCAGAAACCTAAACAAGAATAACCAAGCAGAAGGAAAGTGGTAACTGACAGACCAACATCAACCTGATGAAGAAAAATGGTGGTAGATATCTGGAATATGGATCACACTCATGGCATTTTGTAAAGGACGACCAAAAGCTCATTAAAACCATGCTCCTTATCAATCAATGGTCAAAATTAAGAATAAAAATGTAACATACATGCAGCCCAAAATGAATAATCAACTTTATACCCTCATAAAAGTTAGTTTTTTCTACCCTATTGTACTGCAAATGAAAGGCAAACTTAAAAAAAAAAATTACTGGAATGATTATCAACAGAGATGCAAGAAGGTAGAATTGATGGAAAAAGTTTACCAAGGATCTTCTTTTTTTTCAATTGCTGTCTGTTTCATAACTACAAAAGTAATCCGTTTTTTTTTTTACATATGTTACTGTGTTTGAGAGTTCTTTGTGACTTTTAAACTTGGCATGAATGCGCATTTCTGTTGGCCAGTGTTCCTTCTACAGCTACCTGAATGTTTTGTAGTCTTGTTGTATGTGTTCAACTGTCTGTGTTAAGCTATCTAAAGCTGAAAATTCTTTGTCTTTCCTTCCTCATTTGCCTTTCAGTGTCGAGAGGAGATATAATTTATGGCCTTTTTGCTCTTCTATTTGTCACTGCTGCTATGTTTCCTAGTGTTTCTAAATTTCCATCAATCCATCGTTTTCATGGTCGGCCCTTGAGTCTGGTGTTCTTGTAACATTTATTAAAGGTTCATTGCGTTGTGTTTTGGTCATTCTGAAAATTAATACTACCATAAACACTTCCAGTTGTATGGGAGAACTAAACCCCCTTTAAAAGTAAAACAGAAGCGTGTTGCATGATTGAAGAAATTTACCACAGAGAAAGCATGACCCAGATATGTACTGATGGATCAGCAGTTTGGGAATTAAAAATGGAGGCACAGGAATCTTTGTGATATACCCAACTCAGCAAAGAAAGCCTCTGATCAATTAATAAATGTTTGTAGACACAGCTTTTGGACTGTTGACCAAATCAGGAGAAAACTGAATGGTTTATGCTTGCAAGATCTCTACAAATCTAGAAAAAATGTAAACAAGATAAGTGGTTTAGATGATTCAAAAACGTATTATTCCTGGCTGACCTTTCTTTTTGTTTCCATGAACAAAATGGCAAGGGAGAAAGAAAGCAAGTGATAAAACCCATCACACTTTACTTACCTTTTCTTCCAGCCACTCTTCTTTGAAAACCTTCCCACCATCCAACTGCAATACCCCAGTCACCTTTGTTGTTCTTTATAAGAACAGCCCTCTGACCTTCCTTAGGGTTCAAGGTAACACATTTTTTGGCATCACTAACCTACATGACCAAAAATGCAAAAACAAAAAAATTAATTATAATTAACCTGTCAAATATTGTAAATTACATTCAAATTGTATCTATCAACAAAATATGATACTTTGTAATCATTTAATTATATAATTTACACAGGTTATTCAATTCTGATATCTAGATCTTGATCCTTCCCGTGCCATTAAACATTACATAGAGCTTGTAGTGTTTTTTGCCACCCATCTCTATTCTAGATGAGATGTTCGATCTATCTAATGAGTCTGTGCATGTCAACTTTGCTTCTCTTATAAGTGTTCTTTTTAATGTCTCTATGTCTTCCTCTTTTTGTGAATCCTTATGTTTCTATAGAAGGAATTCTCTTATTGTCAATTCTCAGCACATCCATCTTCTCTTCCTAACTGTAGATAAGATCGTTGGTTGCATAGTCACTTCTCTTATCTCAATTTAGGCTTGGTTAATTCTTAGAATATGGGGTTAGTGCCCCAATTTTTTTTAAAACCAATTTTAAAAACACATTTTATTTTGACAATGCGGTCAGTATTTGGCCAGTGCCATCTTTCATTCTCAGAAACATTCAGGCAACATTTGAGACTAGGGGAGCCTAGAAGCTGTCAGTTGGGACCTAACCTGACTTCTTGTTCTCTACAGAAAAGTTCACTAACAATGGATCTACCTTAACTCCAAATTCTTTTATATAATAATCTCAATACTGTGTACAAGCTGTGCACATGCCCACAGTTGATGTTTCCTTATACAGTTTATGGGCTATTTTTATAATTACGTGAAAACAAAAGCTAATGAAAACAGCTGAAACATGAATATAATCAAAGTTACGGAAACAATTATTATGTAATAACTGTTATTGCATGATTAAGCTTAACAGAGTAAGTGATAATGAGGAGCTCAATATTTCTGAAACAGAAACAAAGATTACATAACAAAAGGAGAAACAAGATGAATATTTGAGATAATGTAGAAAGAATGTAAAGTGCTGAAGCAAATGATAAAGTAAAATTGACCACGAACTCTTAGAACAAAAGATCTAATGAACAACGAAGAAATCAAGAAAAGGATGTGTCAGATTAAATCTGGGCCCCAGAAAATGAAAACACATACTAACAACTTTTGGTGTCAGAAAAGTCTTGGAGTAATAAGAAGGGACACTGGATGATAGAGTTCATGAATGGCTGAGATCTCATTCACTGCAGCTTATACCAGTCTAAAAGTGGTATTTTAGTTAAAGATTATAGCTGTAATACTAAATGTGTGAAAAGATTCTTAATCTTTTGTTAGTTCTCTACATTTTAAAGACATATTTTAAAGTGAAAATAATTTCATTTTTATGACTCAGTTATGTTTTGAGTTATTAATTATGCTTAAGTAGACTAATGCTAATGTGAAAAAATATTAAAATGCTGCATAATTCCTCCCTTTCTTATGCAGAACATAGAATGTTATCACAATAAAAATTACTAAAATGTAAACACTAACTTCTACTCAACATGAGTCAATTATACAGAAATCATTTATATGTTATGGTATACGCGGCAGATGAAAATTATAATTCTGAACAAAATAAAACACAATACAAATAAAATATCACTAGTAAAGGTAAAGTACGAGACTTGAATCGGTGTCTTAGCACACTAGTTTTCACCAATATGTGCTCGGCCGCCTATTCACCGGAGGTATTTTTTTTCCAACCACAAGTACAACTCAGGCTGCTACCAGCAGGAATTGAACACGGGTTGTCCGAACGCCGATAGCCCAGTCGGGTGGTTTTCCCAACTAGGCTACCAAAGCTCCCATATCACTAGTAAACAGTTTTAAGTGACCAAGTATGAAACCAGAGCTTAATAAACATTTCTTGAGTGAAATAATATGCATGCTGACTGTTGTCTCAAAGTTAAGGTGCTCGCTTAGTAAGTGAAAAATTAATCCAATTTCATTCCCATGTGGAGTGATCAGGTTTTCCTAGTGATTTCCAAACTCAGGATAGATGAGAATGAGAGTGTTTAATTCTATAAATTCAAAATTGATATCATCATTAAAATGACATTAAGCGACTTTTTCAAGCTATGCGATCACTATCCCTCACTGGTCTAGAGTTTCTGCAATTACATGTAAATTATCTTGTGATCAGTAAATAAATCAAATACTAATGAACATTGTCCAAGTACAATTAACTCTAGTTACCACTATGTCATAAAAATAGCCGCTTCAAAACACATTTTTTGTGGAATTCAACAGTTTGCAGTGCACATTTGACGAAGTAGTAGTAGTAATGTGATTTTAAATCAATAGTCATAATTAGGGCTCGGATTTTTATGACCTAAAAATCCTGAAATATGACATGCAAATATGACCTAAAAAAGGCAAAATATGACCTAAAATATGCTAAATATGCCGAAATATGACCATAAGGTTTTTCTCATTTATGAACCAAAAAAAAAAAAAACCCAAATTATTATTGTTTGCATGTTTTACGCATTACATAGTAGTCATAGTACCTACATAGTAGTAATACTTAACAAAGCATGTATAAAAACACTTACCACATTTATTCCTCAGTTTTCATTGTTTGTACAATTGCAACCGACAACAACATACATTTTTAGAGTTTCAAATCTGAACGATCGTCGATTGTCACTGAGAATTGTTTTATATTTTGAAAAACTTCGTTCTACATCATATGATGTCACAGGGGCAAATCTAAATAATGTCAGATCATTTGCTGAAAGTTCAGGTTCATCCTCTTGAAATGTTGCATGTTTACCACTAAGTATGTCTGCAATTTTGCACAATGAGAAATAACCAGAATTTCTATGAAGAACACTTTCTAATTTTACTTTAATCCTGTTGCTTACTTCACCACGTGATCCATTTATTTCTGTTTGAATTTGTTTCACAATATCTAATGCATCATAAAGTGCAGTCCCTTCGCTTTCCAGACGTTTTATTGCTTTTGAAATTGCAGAAAAGTTTGACTTTATATAAGTCAGATTTTGTGATAGTCTGGTAGAAAATAAGCTTTGCACTGCTTGTATTGATGTTGCGTCGTCTTTGTCTAGGGCATTAAATATTTTATCCAGTGTTGAATAGTTTTCACAGTAATACTCTACAGCGTCCAGCCATGTACCCCAACGTGTAAGGATAGGTTGTGGAGGAAGTGGTAGTTGAGGAGCTTCTTCTTTGAATTTTTGTACTCGAAGAGGAGCCTTGATGAATATTTTTTTCCCATTTGAAATAAGCTTGTCCACATCAGGAAAATTACCTCGAACTTCCTCAGCTACTCGATGCAGTGCATGAGCAAGGCAAGTAATATGGATCAATTTCGGGTAGAGAATTTGAAGTCCTTTAGCAGCCTTTTTCATATAGGGAGCAGCATCTGTTATTAATAGAAGGATATTATTTCTTTCTATTCCATTTGGCCACAACAGCTTCATGGAATTATCAAATAGAACAGCTATGGAGGTATGATTTGTTCTTTCAAGAACTTCACAGTTAAGGACAAATTTTTCTCCTGGTTGATCTCCTTTTAAAGTTCCAACTATAACATTTGCGACAAACCTGCCATCTACATCAGTAGTCTCGTCTAAGGAAACCCATATCTTGTTATCTGCAATAGAATTTCTAATTTTATTTAACATGTCCTCATAACATTTGGAGAGATAATTTTCCTTAAAGTAGATTCATTGGGATAGGATGGATAGTGTGTATTTCTCCAGAAATTGTCGGAAATATTGATTTTGCAATTTATTTAAAGGGATATTTGATGAAACCATCATATGACACAAATCTTTATAAAAACCGGTCTCTGTGTTTCCCGAAGAAGAAGAGGAAGTAGCAGAACATTTTTCAAGTAATAAACTTTGTCTTCCTTCCATTTCAGAAAGTATACTTAAACATTTCATATGTTTAGAAGTATTGCAATGTTGTTGCACTTTAAACCGTTTTCCAGCTGTAACCTTGACCTCACACAGTGTAAAGTACAATATTTCTCCATCGGTACTAAATACTTTTGAACCAAATTCCTGCACAAATTTACGCAACTTTGCACAATTAGAATTAGACACTTTAGGCATTGTAAAGCAAAGTTATTCCAGTGAATCAACCATAAACAATATAACTATTATATAACTATGAGCTAGAGCACAAGATCATGTAGTCAGTCACTGTTGCAAATGGCAAATTAATAATTGTAACATACAAATGGGCGCCAAACGGTTTAAAATGAAACTGGAAGATTTAACAAATCCAGGAATATTCGCTCCTGACGTTGAAACATTTGAAATTGTTTCCTACAATTACTTTCGAAACAAAACCAGAAAATTCTTTTGAAGTATTGAGCGGATGTCACTCCCTTTTTTATTCTCAGATGCCGACTGACATCAAAGAGTTGACTGATGTCTTCCCCTCCCTACAGTCGCATGAAAGACACACATGCATATTCACTAATACACACATTCAGAAATATAGCCAATCCTCACAATTTGTCTCTAAACATAGTTTAAGATGTGCTAACATTGATAAGCAAACGGAGTACACCAGAAAGTTGAGTACACCAGAAAATATGCAAAATATGACCTAAATATGACCTAAATCTCCAATTTCAGGCAAAATATGACCTCATCAAAATTATGGTCAAAATATGCATTTATATGACAAATAAAAACAGCTTAAATTGTTCAGAAATGCTTGAAACATGTAGAAATTAACTTAAAACTGAAAATATGCTTCAGGAAAACAATATGACATTTCATGAAAATCCGAGCCCTAGTCATAATCTAGGAGTAAGAATATAAAGATAATATATGTAAAGACTAGAGAGAAATGCCACTCAGCACATAACTAAACCACCATACCATATCTGGAAGTGGTAGCTGATCTCCAACAATAAGATGAGCCACTGAACAGAGCTTTTCACCATAAAACACCTGTACTGCTGACATCAGCAATGCTTCACTGTGAATCATTCGAACTGTGAACACGACCTTCTTTGTGTGGTTATATAATCTGAAAAAAACAAGATACTCATAAATAAAACCGACGTTACAATGATGCAGCAAAGCTGAAAGTCAAGGCAATAAAATGAAGACAGACAATTAAATTGGGCTTTACGTATGGTTTTAGAACTTTAACAATAAGCAGAACAGAGTAACAAAGAAGGACCAGAAGAGAAAATACATTTGTGTAAATTGATTTGTTGATCTAATATCACATAGTCAACATGAGCCATTAGCTCTTAAATTCAGGAAAGTGATGTGACGACCCTCCAAAGAATCTTAATTTTCCAGGTTTTTGCTGAAAAAATTGGAGTTTTCTCTGGAAGATGAAGTGAGGGGGTCTATATTAGCTGTGGATATGTTAACTATATTTGCTGACCGTGCCATGACAACTGCAAGTCATCTAGCATGTGCTTCCTGTAGGGCAAATACAAAACTAGCAAAATGGTCTAGGATTGGAAAAAAGTAAAATCGTTTACTGAAGGTCTGTGCTGATATAATGACGAAGTTATGGTTAAGAGGCTTTCGATCATTGTGACAGGGCGATTTGAACGAGAATAACAATATTATTAACATTATTATTTTAAAGTTTTGATTTATTTTTAGAGAGATTAGTCTTCTTCTTTCCTTCCTCATCTGCCTTTCAGCGTCGAGGGGAGATATAATTTGCAGTCTTTTGCTCTTCTGTTCGCCTCTGCTGCTGTTATGTTTCCCAGTGCTTCTAATATTCCATCGATCCATCTTTTTCGCGGTCGACCCTTGGGTCTGGTGTTCTCACAACATTTGTTGAAGGCTCGTTGTGTTGTGTTTTGATCATTCTGCCTTGTCACATGGCCAAACCATTTTATCTGTTGTTTCCTTATATATTCTATGGCGAGGGGTTATTCCTAGCTTTTTTCTCAGTTCTTCATTTCTGATCTTATCTCTCAGACTTTTTCCTGTCATTCGTCTAACACATTTCATCTCAGTAGAGGTTATTTTTTTTTATTGTTCTTGCATCTAGGGTCCAGGTCTGGCATTGGTAGCACAATGTTGGGATGAAGATTGTATTGTATAGAGCTCATTTTGCCTCCAGAGAGATTAGTGGCTATATAATTTAGGTCCACCCCAGGTTTCTAATTAACCATTTTGTCCTGTGGTAGTTTACTTTCTTCTTCTTTTAAGCGTTCACCCATTAAGTGGGTGTGGATGTGCTGTGTAGCTAGTTTATGTCAAAGCCGTGATATTTTCTGGCCCCCACATCTGATTTCGACTTGGGTAGATTTGCTTAAAAATGTGATATTTTACGGCCCAACAAATCTGCCTTCAACATGGGTAGATTTGCTTAAAAATGTGATATATTCTGGCCCAACATATCTGTTTTCGACATGGGTAGATTTGCTTAAACATTTTGCCCAGCTAGCAACCAATATGGCCTACATTTTCAACTTTTAACCGTCAGGAATTATTTAATGTGCGCAAGTGCACACAGGACCTGCAACTTTTTGTCCTTATCCAAGAGGGCTAGCCATCGGATCTCACTAATCAGAGACTAGGGAAGGGTAAAGCCACAAGGAAACCATGCATTCAAATTGAAAAAATTCCCACTATCACAATTTATTTCATATTATTTTCTCTTTCTCACTAAAATATGAATAATTTCATTGCTTTTCTCTTTCATTTGTCAGTATATTAACAAGGTGAAAAAATATTTGAATTAATTTAAAATACATTATAAATGTAAACAGAACAAAAAACAATCAAGGGTTTTCTTCAAAAGAGACAAAATAAAAAATATAAAATAAACTTAATTTTAAGTACATTAATGCACACAATGAATGAGTCTCTCAGGCAGAAAAGACTAAATAATTCAAAACAAAAGTAAACTTTTATAACTCACTCAATAAATTTATACAAATGAATAAATAAAAACCAAAACACAAAGGCAAAAAATACAGAACACCAAAAATAAAATTTTAAAAATACATACATACAAATCTATCGTCCTTTCGAGCCGAAGACGGCACATAGGGCAGAGCCACAATCTCAAAAACAGAAACCTTGCGTGCCAAAATGGCACATATTGCAGAGATCACTGCTTCTAAAATCTATGGTCTGTTTCCATAACAATGCTTTTTACAATGATAGCTTGTCAAGCCATCGATCAACCTCCTTAGTCGCCTCTTACGACATACCTGGAAGGTCACAGTGTCACTATTCTTTACATCCCACATAATGAGGCCCCGGTAACACACGGGAGATACATACAAATACACAATTGTAAAATAAACCAAATTAAATATAAAGGGAAAAAAAACAAGTAAATAAAATTCCATTTAACAATAAACAAATTCAAAATAAACAAAACAAAACATACAAGAAACAGAACACAGTTTGCAAAACAATTTAAACAGTACAAAGAAGAAAAAAAACAACTAAAAATTGCATTAAAAAAAAATGTAATTAAAATTTTTTAAGCCCCATAAAATCAATTAAGCAGGCACATGCACACAGGAGAAAGTTATAAAGAAAAACAAATAAAATCAAAAGTAAGTGTAATCACTTACTGGTGTGAAGCAACTGAGCACACATTATCTATACCAGGTGGCAGACGAGGTAAAGGAACTGGGCCCCACATTGTCTCTCTGTTTTCTGGCATCACACAGCTCTCGTATTCGCCAGGTTCCAGCCTGAGCACACAAGGTCCTAATGTCGGAGCAGGACAGCTCCAGGCCTAGATGATTATGTGTATATTTCAGTTAAAAAAAAGCTATGAGTCAGTTCATAATTTAACATAAGTTACTTTTGTAAGTGTATTTCAATCCAAAATTTAAAGTTATTTTCAAATAATACTCTATTTTTAATGCACAGTCCAACAAATGCTCCATTTTGAATGCACTTTAATTCCCACTTTAACCCTAGGTTATGATACCATAGTAAAGATTACCACCTTGAAATACAATATTTTTGTAATTTGGCAGTTTGCCATGGGCAAACCTCAAACACCCCCCCCCCCCCAATTTCACTAATGGTGACCCTTGAGTGTTTTGTGATTTTTTCTTTTTAGGTTGGTTTTTTTTCTCCATACACCATAGTCAAAATTATTATGGTATCATAAAACTTCATAGTTTTATTTTAAAATTGTGCCAATTTTTAAGGAATTCATTATTCCTCCTTTATTTCCCCTCAAGATGGGAAAAACTGTCTCAGCCAGTGGCAGGACATCAAAGAAACCTTTGTAACACAGGAAAGTCCACGAAAAATGCTATATGAATAGACAGCGAAAGCCGGAAGGAGCCCATGTGGTCACGTTTCAGGTTAAAAATCATCGAGTTAGAAAAAAATACTAAGAATGGAACCAGCTATTGAATACATAAAGCGACAACAGATAAAGTGGTTTGAGTATGTGATAGGACATAAAGAATTAAATCTAATATAATGAGTTACCAACAAATGATAAGAAAAAACCAGACTCTAAGGTCGACCAAGAAAAAGGTGAATAAATGGAATACTGTATACACTCAGAGGTTTAACAGCAGAAGAGGAAAACAGCAGAGCAAGAAACTGCGAACCATATCTTCTCCCGACACCAAAAGGCAAATGAGGAAAGAAAGAAACCTTGATGGCCCACTTTTGGAAAGCCCAAAAATCAAAGAAAGAGTTACCAATCCTGATGCTTTTCTTCAAAAATGCTGGAAGAAAACCTTCCACATAACAGCCACAGAGGAGCAGGAAAGTAGTGCCTCCTCTCCATCCGCCTCTACATAAACTTTTAACATTTTAAATTATTTTATTTTTATGACTGACAATTTTGGTGGCCCTGAATTAATTTTTTGGTCTCATAAGGTGTTGATTTTTTTGTATTTGCACTCATCCTTTGTTGAGTTTTGATGAAGACATTAAGCATTATGAACATAAATTGTCGTATGAGGATCATATAGCGAACCAGCAGCAGCTGGGCAAGAGAGCAGCCACTGATTCATAGCTAATTATATGTGCAGGATCAGTGGTGAACAAAAGATCTGATCTAGACCCTACTTCACTTTCAAACTGTGCCCCAGAAAACTGACTAACCAGGCTGACCAAGCTTATGGGGATCAAAATGGGAAGGCAACTGGTAGCCAAAATCCCTCACCTAAGACAAATGTGCTTTGCTGAATGGTGAAGGTACCACAGCCTGCTATAAACCAGTGACACAATAGATCAGCATACACATCCTTTGATGGAAGGACAATGAAGAGGAGTAGTTGTTAGGGTTTGTTAGGAAAAGAAGAGAATGAAATTGTTGTATCAGTATGATAGCATTTATCATGCTGACTTGGCATTAAAGTTAATGTGGATTCTTCTCTTCTCTTCTTAGCGTTTATCCGTCAAGTAGGCGTGGATGCATTGTGTCACTAGTTTATGGCAATACCGTGATATTTGCACCTTTCAGGCTGACGCATTTGCCTTTGGCTAGGAAGAGTTGATTTGCGTAACAAATTTTGTGAAAAAACTGCCATTTTTTGGCCAACTCTTTTCAATTTTTAACTGCCAAGGGTTCTTTAATATGCAAACTGGACTTGCTGTTTTTTGCCATTTTCTGAGCAGGCTAGACATCGGATCTCACTATCCAGAGACCAGGGGTGACCCAGGTAAAATACAAGGAAAGGGAGATCGTGGACGAAAAAAAGAAGAGAAAATACTAGATAGCTTGGTGTCATGGCATGGAAAAAAGTCAACAATAGAACTGATATGATGCCCAGTAGATAGAAGTTTGTGGAAGAACAAGGTCGCCTATGCCAACCGGTATGGCACATGATGATGATAATGAATGCATCTATGCCCACTTAATTGATCAACACTGAAGAGGAGGAAAGATTCTACAAGAATAGAAGGTAAAGAGGAAAAAAGATTCTACAAGAATAGAAGGTACAGAGGAAGAAAGATTCTACAAGAATAGAAGGTAAAGAGGAAAAAGATTCTACAAGAATAGAAGGTAAAGAGGAAAAAAGATTCTACAAAAATAGAAGGTAAAGAGGAAAAAAGATTCTACAAGAATAGAAGGTACAGAGGAAGAAAGATTCTACAAGAATAGAAGGTAAAGAGGAAGAAAGATTCTACAAGAATAGAAGGTACAGAGGAAGAAAGATTCTACAAGAATAGAAGGTACAGAGGAAGAAAGATTCTACAAGAATAGAAGGTACATAGGAAGAAAAATTCTACAAGAATAGAAGGTACATAGGAAGAAAAATTCTACAAGAATAGAAGGTACAGAGGAAGAAAGATTCTACAAGAATAGAAGGTACATAGGAAGAAAAATTCTACAAGAATAGAAGGTACATAGGAAGAAAAATTCTACAAGAATAGAAGGTACAGAGGAAGAAAGATTCTACAAGAATAGAAGGTAAAGAGGAAAAAAGATTCTACAAAAATAGAAGGTAAAGAGGAAAAAAGATTCTACAAGAATAGAAGGTACAGAGGAAGAAAGATTCTACAAGAATAGAAGGTAAAGAGGAAGAAAGATTCTACAAGAATAGAAGGTACAGAGGAAGAAAGATTCTACAAGAATAGAAGGTACAGAGGAAGAAAGATTCTACAAGAATAGAAGATACAGAGGAAGAAAGATTCTACAAGAATAGAAGGTACATAGGAAGAAAAATTCTACAAGAATAGAAGGTACAGAGGAAGAAAGATTCTACAAGAATAGAAGATACAGAGGAAGAAAGATTCTACAAGAATAGAAGGTACAGAGGAAGAAAGATTCTACAAGAATAGAAGGTAAAGAGGAAAAAGATTCTACAAGAATAGAAGGTACAGAGGAAGAAAGATTCTACAAGAATAGAAGGTAAAGAGGAAGAAAGATTCTACAAGAATAGAAGGTAAAGAGGAAAAAAGATTCTACAAAAATAGAAGGTAAAGAGGAAAAAAGATTCTACAAGAATAGAAGGTACAGAGGAAGAAAGATTCTACAAGAATAGAAGGTAAAGAGGAAGAAAGATTCTACAAGAATAGAAGGTACAGAGGAAGAAAGATTCTACAAGAATAGAAGGTACAGAGGAAGAAAGATTCTACAAGAATAGAAGGTACATAGGAAGAAAAATTCTACAAGAATAGAAGGTACATAGGAAGAAAAATTCTACAAGAATAGAAGGTACAGAGGAAGAAAGATTCTACAAGAATAGAAGGTACATAGGAAGAAAAATTCTACAAGAATAGAAGGTACATAGGAAGAAAAATTCTACAAGAATAGAAGGTACAGAGGAAGAAAGATTCTACAAGAATAGAAGGTAAAGAGGAAAAAAGATTCTACAAAAATAGAAGGTAAAGAGGAAAAAAGATTCTACAAGAATAGAAGGTACAGAGGAAGAAAGATTCTACAAGAATAGAAGGTAAAGAGGAAGAAAGATTCTACAAGAATAGAAGGTACAGAGGAAGAAAGATTCTACAAGAATAGAAGGTACAGAGGAAGAAAGATTCTACAAGAATAGAAGATACAGAGGAAGAAAGATTCTACAAGAATAGAAGGTACATAGGAAGACAAATTCTACAAGAATAGAAGGTACAGAGGAAGAAAGATTCTACAAGAATAGAAGATACAGAGGAAGAAAGATTCTACAAGAATAGAAGGTACAGAGGAAGAAAGATTCTACAAGAATAGAAGGTAAAGAGGAAAAAAGATTCTACAAGAATAGAAGGTACAGAGGAAGAAAGATTCTACAAGAATAGAAGGTAAAGAGGAAGAAAGATTCTACAAGAATAGAAGGTAAAGAGGAAAAAAGATTCTACAAAAATAGAAGGTAAAGAGGAAAAAAGATTCTACAAGAATAGAAGATACAGAGGAAGAAAGATTCTACAAGAATAGAAGGTAAAGAGGAAGAAAGATTCTACAAGAATAGAAGGTACAGAGGAAGAAAGATTCTACAAGAATAGAAGGTACAGAGGAAGAAAGATTCTACAAGAATAGAAGGTACATAGGAAGAAAAATTCTACAAGAATAGAAGGTACATAGGAAGAAAAATTCTACAAGAATAGAAGGTACAGAGGAAGAAAGATTCTACAAGAATAGAAGGTACATAGGAAGAAAAATTCTACAAGAATAGAAGGTACATAGGAAGAAAAATTCTACAAGAATAGAAGGTACAGAGGAAGAAAGATTCTACAAGAATAGAAGGTAAAGAGGAAAAAAGATTCTACAAAAATAGAAGGTAAAGAGGAAAAAAGATTCTACAAGAATAGAAGGTACAGAGGAAGAAAGATTCTACAAGAATAGAAGGTAAAGAGGAAAAAAGATTCTACAAGAATAGAAGGTACAGAGGAAGAAAGATTCTACAAGAATAGAAGGTACAGAGGAAGAAAGATTCTACAAGAATAGAAGATACAGAGGAAGAAAGATTCTACAAGAATAGAAGGTACATAGGAAGAAAAATTCTACAAGAATAGAAGGTACAGAGGAAGAAAGATTCTACAAGAATAGAAGATACAGAGGAAGAAAGATTCTACAAGAATAGAAGGTACAGAGGAAGAAAGATTGTACAAGAATAGAAGGTAAAGAGGAAAAAAGATTCTACAAAAATAGAAGGTAAAGAGGAAAAAAGATTCTACAAGAATAGAAGGTACAGAGGAAGAAAGATTCTACAAGAATAGAAGGTAAAGAGGAAGAAAGATTCTACAAGAATAGAAGGTACAGAGGAAGAAAGATTCTACAAGAATAGAAGGTACAGAGGAAGAAAGATTCTACAAGAATAGAAGGTACAGAGGAAGAAAGATTCTACAAGAATAGAAGATACAGAGGAAGAATGATTCTACAAGAATAGAAGGTACATAGGAAGAAAAATTCTACAAGAATAGAAGGTACAGAAGAAGAAAGATTCTACAAGAATAGAAGGTACAGAGGAAGAAAGATTCTACAAGAATAGAAGGTACATAGGAAGAAAAATTCTACAAGAATAGAAGGTACATAGGAAGAAAAATTCTACAAGAATAGAAGGTACAGAGGAAGAAAGATTCTACAAGAATAGAAGGTAAAGAGGAAAAAAGATTCTACAAAAATAGAAGGTAAAGAGGAAAAAGATTCTACAAGAATAGAAGGTACAGAGGAAGAAAGATTCTACAAGAATAGAAGGTAAAGAGGAAGAAAGATTCTACAAGAATAGAAGGTACAGAGGAAGAAAGATTCTACAAGAATAGAAGGTACAGAGGAAGAAAGATTCTACAAGAATAGAAGATACAGAGGAAGAAAGATTCTACAAGAATAGAAGGTACATAGGAAGAAAAATTCTACAAGAATAGAAGGTACAGAGGAAGAAAGATTCTACAAGAATAGAAGATACAGAGGAAGAAAGATTCTACAAGAATAGAAGGTACAGAGGAAGAAAGATTCTACAAGAATAGAAGGTAAAGAGGAAAAAAGATTCTACAAAAATAGAAGGTAAAGAGGAAAAAAGATTCTACAAGAATAGAAGGTACAGAGGAAGAAAGATTCTACAAGAATAGAAGGTAAAGAGGAAGAAAGATTCTACAAGAATAGAAGGTACAGAGGAAGAAAGATTCTACAAGAATAGAAGGTACAGAGGAAGAAAGATTCTACAAGAATAGAAGGTACAGAGGAAGAAAGATTCTACAAGAATAGAAGATACAGAGGAAGAATGATTCTACAAGAATAGAAGGTACATAGGAAGAAAAATTCTACAAGAATAGAAGGTACAGAAGAAGAAAGATTCTACAAGAATAGAAGGTACAGAGGAAGAAAGATTCTACAAGAATAGAAGGTACAGAGGAAGAAAGATTCTACAAGAATAGAAGATACAGAGGAAGAAAGATTCTACAAGAATAGAAGGTATAGAGGAAGAAAGATTGTACAAGAATAGAAGGTACAGAGGAAGAAAGATTATACAAGAATAGAAGATACAGAGGAAGATAGATTCTACAAAAATAGAAGGTACAGAGGAAGAAAGATTCTACAAGAATAGAAGGTAAAGAGGAAGAAAGATTCTACAAGAATAGAAGGTAAAGAGGAATAAAGATGCTATAAGAATAGAATGTAAAGGTAAAGAGGAAGAAAGATTCTACAAGATTAGAATGTAAAATATGAGGCTTGAATCGGAAACTTAGCATGCAAGTTTTTACTCATATGTGCTCGGCTGCCTATCCAAAAAGTGTTCGGAGACTTCTGGATAGTGTCACTTCAAGCATCGAAACTCACGATGCGAGGCAGTATTCCTCACTTCCCAGAGTACTACCTTAGTACCCATTTCTGTTAGCGGCTGGGTCGACTGCAGGGGTATTTTTTTTTTTTTAAAACCACAAGTACAATTCACACTGCTTCCAGCGGGAATTGTACATGGGTTGTCAGAATGTTGATAGCTTAGTTAGAGTTGGGAGGTTTTTCCCAACTAGGCTACAGAGGCCCTCTACCGAATCTATCCTACTATTGTCCTTTCGAGCCGAAGACGGCACATAGGGCCGAACCAAAATCTCAAAAACAGAAACCTTGCGTGCCAAAATGGCACATATTGCAGAGATCACTGGTTCTAAAATCTATGGCTGTTTCCATAACAATACTTTTTACAATGATAGCTTGTCCAGCCATCGATCAACCTCCTTAGTCGCCTCTTTCGACATGCTTGGAAGGTCACAGTGTCGCTATTCTTTACTCCCTCATAATGAGGCCCCGGTAACACATGGGAAAAATATGTAAATACTGTGTAAAAAAAAACATAAAATATCCTCTACTGAATAGAAGGTATGAAACATGATTAGAATGAAAATTATCAGAGATAGTGACAAAATAATACCAACTTACCATTCCTATTGATACTCCATCGCTGCATTCAATACTATCATTTGCAGTAAGTCCTCTGCTATTGAGGGGTTGTATTTTCTTCAGCAGATCAACCTTGCCCTCAGCAACAACATCACTTGTTCCAAGACACAGCATTCCTGACCTCTGCCTTAAGACTGCAATTATTTTATCATTGTAGCGTGTGTCAAACTGAAAATGGGTATTCATCTTACTATCTTGAAAGAAGCGAGAGTTTCCTTTCATAGTAGCAATATTTTCAGTCACATACAATGACCGATTAAAATTCTGGTAGCCTGTATTGTAGCAAAGTTTCAATTTATGGCTCTTTCCAGATGGAAGCCCTAATATGCTAATTTTTTCAATGAGAACATTAACTTGTTTGGTGCAGACACAGCATATATCATCTCTGCTCATGGCACTAAGCATGGAATTTGGTGGTTCACCTCTATACATTGCACCAAAACATGAGAATTTTTCATTCAATACTTTGCGCCATAGGTTGCGAGTTTTAGCTTCGAATAATGACAATTTGGAACTGGGGCTTCTGTCATTGACTGAATCATCATGTAGGAGCAAGTAGCCAAGGTAGTTCTGTGTGTCATCTTTGTAGAAGTGTGGATGAAGCATATGAGTATGCCACATCAGATCAGTGTCATAGCAAGGAACTAAAAACATCCCTGGGTTGTGAAATTTTAAAAACAGGAATTTTTTGTATCGCAAAAGAGCATTGTTCAAGAAGATGTCATCTTTGTAGTGAGGAAGACTGACCTGATAGTAGAATTGTCTCTGTCTGAAAACTGCAGATGTCAAATTATAAGTCAAAGCTGAAACAAACTCACAATCAAACCAAGGAGTGACAGCATCACATGCAGAAAAAGGCACATCAGTATATTCCTTTCTCCATAGTCGCTCAGAGTCACATATCAGTTCCTTTCTCTTAGCTCTATCTATCAGATGATGGTCAATAACCTTTCCTACAATGTTCTTGCAGTCAGTGTTGTAGGCATGAGGGCACAACATATGACAATGCCACACCCATTCTATATCAAGTGGTGCTGGCAACAGGCGTCCCGGATGTTTTGCTACCAATGGCAACCAATACCTTTCATAACGCTGAACTGCACATTCCACCAAGGGTCCTTCACACAATTCTGGTTTTGATGAAATTTCGCTCAGAAATTCTAGCAAAAATTTTGTAGTCTCACATAGATCAACAGAAATGCTAATTTCGTTTGCTTCAAAGACAGCAGAGCAGACAGAACTAGCACTACCCAGCCGAAGAGTCATCTTAGATGTGCTGCAGATGGTAACAATTGCATGGGAAAAATTAAGAATGCATAGTTTTAAAATTCATGTTACAAAGGTGCCAGCTGTCCTTTTAACATCACATTAATACACTAACATTAGTAGTAACAGAAGTGACAAGTGATGATCAATGGCCATAGTTTACTTGAAATTAATAATGTAATGTCTATTAAATTTCTCTGTTAAATGTGTGAAAAATTTGATTTTGTAACGCATTCCAACAATAGCTCAGAAACATATTTTTCCCATAAAGTTCAGTGTTTTAAAATATTAGAATGACTCATGGATTTTCAATAGTTAGTTCTCAGACTACGATATGACTAAAATTTAAATAAATGAACTAAAAAAGTGTCCTTTTTTAACTTCAACTTTTGAGCTATTTCGAAATTCTAAGCTCAGACAACAAAACGTGTTCTCCATAATTTAAACCCTAAAGGGGAAAGAGAACTGTCAGTGTTAGACTGGTGTCCTATATATTCTTGAGTTTGTGGCATTGTCACAGCCTCCGCAGCTGTTGAGAAGAGTATGTGGCCACTGGAAGGATTGTTTTAAATGCATAAATAAAAAAAAAAAAATAAAAAACTAGCAAGCACAGCTCACAGCTGTTCTTGAAATCACTTAATTTTGACTACGCCCTATCCTCCATTGTATATTGATGAATAACTGAGGCTTAAAATGTAACAAGAAATATTTATGCTTCTCTAAAATATGTTATTTTGGATCCAAATGAAATAGATTCCGCTAATACACTATTTTTCTCAGAAAACGGTCATTTCTGTTGTTGATAGCCTCTGATTTCTTTTACAAACTTCCGGCAAGGATCACCTCTGTGTCTTGACGTTCGAACATGATTTCGCCATTTTGTTATTTTATTATATTTATATTATAATCATCATCGGGGTTGCGATTCCACTGCAGAACGTTGCTTTGCATCCTCTCATCACAGCCAAGTCGAAAAGAATCTCTGTCTTGAGCTAGATCTTCCAACGTCCAATTCTTCTGTTGTCATTACAAGATCTCTTTGATTTGTTGGAACTACCTCCTTCTTAGGCTGCTCCTATTCTTCCAGGAACGTCGACTTCCATTATTGTTCTTTCTAGTCCATTATGTTTTTTACGGAATTTTTTAATTCCCTCCCTGAGATGTTTATGTGAGTGTGTGGTGAATGTGTGTGCACGCGCGAGTGCTTGCATATGTGTGTATGCTCGCATATCTATGTGTGGGTGTATTATAATTATAATAATATCTTGTCTTCGACCACAAAACCCTCCACTACCTTGAGGACTAGATTCTAGTTAGAATCGAAGGTTATGGGAGTACACCCAGAGCAAAAATCCGGAGGGAAGGGCCCTAAGGCAGTAGACGGCGTTAACCGTCTTTCTGGCATCCCCTGCACCTTCTTTCAATTTTGAATGTATGGACTACGTCCCTCCTTCGGACATTCTTGAAACGAAGTCGAGAGGGGGATAGTGCGACTGGGTAAAGCACTATCTCCATATTCCGTGCCCCAGGTAGGTAAGGCAAAGTGAAATGAGGAAGAAATCACAAATGTTTAAACTTGGCACATGGAATGTAAGGACCATGTGCCCTGGACTTGTTAAAGTAATGGCAGGACAAAATAACCAATTTAACTGCCCTGCAATGTGCTAAGACCCCAACAATCATGTCGATGCTCAGATGTCGAAGACTAAGATGGCTGGGGTACGTCCAGCGAATGGAAGAAAAGCGCATCCCCAAGCAAATACTATATGGCGAACAAATACACGGAAAAAGACAAATCGACAGACCTAAACTACGATATAGAGATATATGTAAATCATCTCTGAATGACTTCTCCATCTGTAAAAATGAGTGGGAACATCTGGTAAGTGATCGCACATCATGGAGAGCATGTATGAGGAACGGTATAACATCATTTGAGACTGTGCTAAGGCAAAACTTAGAAGAGAGAAAAAGGATGGAAAACCCTGTGAATCAGTAGGCCTGATTTGTTCATTCCGTGTGTGTTGTCAAACATTGGTAGAATTAGCCACGAGAGAAGCTGTTCGACAAAAACAAAACCTAAAAAAAATACACAATAGCCTCCACTAGACCGTCTGACAAGACGAAAATGGCCATATAATATCTTGAAGTGTAAATATGATGACACCACATTTTAAATTGAGGACTTTTACAACCGTTATATCACCTCTAAAGCCACTGACCACAATAAAAGCACAGGTAAAGTCGTCCACCAAATTTTAACAATTACAACAAACAATTTGGGTACTTATTTTGACCTAATAACGACCTCGTCTTTCTGTGCAAAAAAAAAAAAAAAAACTATCTTTACGACACATAGTACCATTGCTGGTGTATGTCGGGGGGCAACGATAGAACCCGATGGATAAAGGCCGCTTGGTCAAGCAGTCGCCACGACGAATGATCAGGATTTTTATTTCACCCCCGATAGAAAAAAATTCTTACTGTCTACCGCGGTCTTCGAACACCATACGCCGGCTTTTCAACCAGCGGAACAGTGGTTTTAGCCGTACGGCCACGCGCACCTAACTTTCTGTGCAATGTGTCGAAAATAGGAAAGTGAACGCTGAAAAAGAAGACAGCCAAAATGAAGTCATATGCTACATATGTTGATATAGCTGAATTATTGCAATCTGAATATGCATGTAGAAATACATACAAAATGTAACAATAAACTACTCTCTAATGAGAGAGAGAGATTTAGGATGGGAGAGGTGGAGGGGGTACTTAATTCTAATGGGCAATGAATATTTCTCTATTATTCTAGAATAATGATTTTCTGTAAGCTGTTAGGAATTTTGTTTAGTAAGTAGGAATACACAATTAAAATGACGGAATTTGTTAACCACCATAAACAAATAATTTCAGGGGAAGATGTATGTTTACAACACTTAAAAAAAATCCATCAAATAATCAACAACAGAATAAAAAACAAAAAAATAATAAATAGCCCAAAGTAGGATTGAACCAGTACTCCTTGACACAGTGCTTTGTCACAAGAGACTATGCAGTACTGAACACTGCCAGTTATGCAATCTTTTCCACTTGAAATGATTGATCAGTCACGTTGTAAGTTTCCATTCATAATAATATTCATTTATTATTATTTGTCTTTATTCACTATAATGGAAATAAAACAGAAGAAAGACTTAAAATGTATGCACAATCAGTTAAATGAATTAACTGGAAAAAAGAAGAAAAAAGTTTCAGGATGTGTGAAATCAAAGGAAGGAAATATGATAATGGGACAGGAGAAGATAATGGAAATGTAAAAATATTTCAGTTAACTCTATTATGATGAAAGACCAGAGCTAAACAATTCAAACAAAAACACATGATCACCACTAATGCAGAGTGAAGTGGAGGTGGCAATTCAACACATGAAAAGAGGTTAAACTCCAGGTCATGACAAAATAACAATAAAAGAGATTGATGCATTTAGGAGAGCTGGGAGTACAACCTATAATAAAATTACTCAATGACATATATTTAACAATGGATACATACCCGAAGATCTACTAAAATCTATTTTTGTAGCCATCCCGAAGAAGTCAGGCGCCACTGATTGTGAAGACTATTGCACTATTAGTCTTATGAATCATATGATCAAAATATTACTAAGAGCATCATGAGAGGTGTAAGGAACAAAATAAAAACATTAATAATTGAGGAACTATGTGGATTAGTGGTAGAAAAAGGCTCCAATAATGCAATATACATCCTGAGAACACTGATAGAAAGAGCTATAGAGGTAAAGAAAGATCTATACAAGTACTTTATCTACCTATCTATTGACCTTTCGAGCCGTAGCCGGCCCATAGGGCGTAGACCAAGATACTCCCTCTCTAATCTGAATTTTTGTTCTAGCCGTTTTCAATTCTTTTAAAGATATTTTATCAAATCTCACCATTTGTCTCTGTTCTGTGCAAGCAGCTCTATCTCATTGAAGGAGCCAATTCCTGCTGCTCTTGCCTCTCTCATCAATGTTCTTCTCAGTGTCTCTCTGGGTCTTCCTCTTTTTCTCTTACCTGTTGTTTCCCACATGAGGTATGTACTTTATAGACTACACAAAAGCATTTGACAAAGTAAAGCATGTGGAAATAGTCAATATGCTGGAGAAATTAAATATTGATTGTAAGGATCTGAGAGTCATATTTAAAAAAATGTAATGGCAACAAACAGTAGCCATAAGAATTAGCAACTATATAGGACAGTTCCAATATGTAAAACAAGGAGTCAGACAAGGCTGTGTTCTGTCACCAGATTAATTTTCACTTTACAGTGAAAATATTATGAGATCAATAGTAGGAAAAAAAAGGAATTGAAGTCAACAGTCACAACTTAAATAATTTGCGATATGCAAATGACACAGTCTTAATATCAGAGACATTGAATGAACTACAAGAAATGATAAACATACTAGTAAAAGAAAGCAACAAGAAAGGTGTCAGTCTGAATAGTAAGAATACAGAAGCAATGATCATATTGAGAAAAAATAATCCTCACCATCATACAGCATAAAAATAAACAGGACAAATCTGAAACAAGTGCAACACATGAAATACTTGTGCACAATAACACCATCAGATGAAAGAAGATGCACCACAGAAATAAAAAGCGGAATAGCTCAGAATTATATATATATATATATTATCATAGCTTTCATTTCAGAAAATGAAAGACGTCTTATTGCCTTATATTGGGCAATGGTCCAATATTGGAAGGAAATCTGTTGTGCTCCAATGTCCACTGAGGTGCTGGTGTATATATCCTGTGTATATTGAGAATGTGGGTGCATAGAGGATGAAAAATATATATTTATATATTCAGGCAACACAACAGAACATCAAAGAGGGGTAGGAATACTAATAAAAAGAGAGTTACAAAAATATATAAGTACCCATTGGACATACAATGATTGGAATATACTACTCAAGATGAAAGCAAAGCCATTTGACATAGCAATAATACAGACATATGCACCTACTCAAGACTATACAGATAAACAAAAAGAGGCTTTTTATGAAGATCTAAATAAAGTTATGAAGCAAATGAAATCTTCAACAATCTTGATAGTTATGGGTGACATGAATGCTAAAGTAGGAAAAGGTAGATATAAGACCATCATAGGAAATCATGGTTAAAAAGAAATAACAGAGGAGAAAGATTTATACAATTCTGTGAAGAAAACAGGCTGATAATATGTAACACCTACTTTGAGCAAGAGAAAAAGAAACTATACACATGGAAAAGTCCTGGAGATAAGAAGAGGAATCAAATAGATTACATAATGATAAAAGATAGGTTCCGTAACAGCGTCAAGAAAACCAAAACCTACCCAGGAGCAGATATTAATTCAGATCACAATCCTGTAATGATTAAAATGAAAATCAAACTAAAGAGAAACAAGCAAAAGTCTATTTCATCAACAATACCACTAGATATAACAGCCTTAAATTAAAAAGATGTTAAAGATGCTTATAAAGAACTCATATTAGAAGCTGCTTGAAGAAGGAATTGAACAATACAGAAGAGAAAATCCTGATGAAAAAGTTATAACCAAATGGCAATGCATAAAGAAAAGCATACAAGAAACTTGCGACACCTTACCCAAAAAGAAAAGAACAAAAACCAAAAATGGATAACTAACACCATCTTAGAAAAAATGGAAGAAAGAAGACAAGCGAAGAACACTGCCCAATACAATAAAATAGATAATGCAATATGCAAAATGTGCAAAAAGGCAAAGAAGACTATCTATCTATCTATTGACCTTTCGAGCCGTAACCGGCCCATAGGGCGTAGACCAAGATACACCTTCTCCTATATGAATTTTTGTTCTAGCAGTTTTCTTTTAAAGATATTTTATTAAATCTCGCCATCTGTCTCTGTTCTGTGCAAGCAGTTCTATCTCATTGAGGGAGCCGATTCCTGCTGCTCTTGCCTCTCTCATCAATGTTCTTCTCAGTGTCTCCCTGGGTCTTCCTCTTTTTCTTTTACCTGTTGTTTCCCATATGAGGGCTTGCTTTGCTATTCGATTATTATCTCTTCTCATCACATGTCCAACGTATGACCATCGTCTTTTCTTTATTACTGAAGATATTAGTGGTTGATTGGCGATTTCTCTAATTTCCTCGTTTGTTTTGAATTCGTTCCATTCTATACCAGTATTTTCCTTAGACATTTATTTTCGATGCGTTCAACTTTGTTTCTATATCTCTTGTTGTTTTCCAGCTTTCACACGCATACGTAAGGGTGATAGTACATTTGATTTGAATAGCCTAAGTTTTGTGTTTGTGCTAATGAGTTTTGATTTCCACAACTTTTCAAGGCTTCTGAAGACATTGCTGCTTTAGCCAGTCTGATTCTAATTTCTTTGCTCGTATCCCCTTCTCGATCAAAAGAAGACTAGCTCAGCCAAAAATGTATAGAAATAGAAACTATGGAAAGAAAGCAAGACTTAAGAGGAATGTACACAGAAATAAAGAGAATGACTAATAAAAATAAAAAAGCCACAGAAAGCGGATGCATTGAAGACAAAAAGGGAAAAATGCTAACAGACAATAAAGATATAATAGATAGATGGCAGGAATATATAACAAAACTATTTCATGATCAAAGGGACAAGAAACCAATCATAAAATGTACATCAGGCTATAAAATATTAAAATCTGAGGTGGAAAAAGTTATAAAAACAATGAAAAAGGGAAAAACAGCAGGACCTGACAGCTTACAGACAGAAATGATACAGGCACTAGAAGATTTTGGCATTGAAGTGATTACAGACATATGCAACAGCATATACAATACAGAATACATACCAAATGAACTAAAAACATAAATTTTCATTGCATTTCCTAAAAGGAATGGTGCAGTTGAATGCAGTGACTTTTGAGCAATAAGCCTAACGAGCCATGTTACAAAAGCTTGCTAAAAGTTATGCAAGGAAAGATTCAGAATAAAATCAATACTGAATTAGATGAGCAGCAATTTGGATTTAGGAAAAATAGTGGGACAAAATAAGCCATATTCTGCATGAGGACACTAATTGAAAAGTATACAGAAGTAAACAAGCCAATATATGCCTGCTTCATAGACTACACCAAAGCTTTTGATAGAATACACCATAAACAGCTTATAGAATGCCTAAAAGAGATACATCTAGATGACATGGACATACGACTATTATGTAATTTATACTGGGAGCAAACAGCAATAATAAAATATAACAAAGAGAACTCTACACCCATGGATATAAAAAGAGGATTAAGACAAGGATGCATCCTATCACCAAGTTTGTTAAATCTATACACTGAGAAAATCTTTAAAAATATCTCAGAGATGCCAGGCCTAAACATTAATGGAAAGATAATCAATAGCCTAAGATATGCTGATACTGTACTACTAGCAGAAAACTATGATCATAAACAGAGAAAATACTCAAAACCTACAAGTGGATATCAAAATTGAAGGAATAGACCTGCAGACAGTTCAGAACTACAACCACCTTGGCCATATTATTGTAAAACTGAAATAAACAAAAGAATAGGAATGGCAAAATGTAATTTTAATGTCATGAAAAAATATCATCATCATCATTGAGTGCCGTCTCCGCATCGAAGGTTGGCTACCAAGGAGCGCCATTCCACTCTGTCTCTTCCTTTGATGATGCAGATTATCATAGGTTGACTTGTCCATCTTTTGTCTTTTGATGTTCTCGTCCATGTTAGTCTTGATCTGCCTCTGTCTCTTTTACCTTGTATTTTCCTTTGCAATATTACATTTATTAGGCTGTTGTGTCTTTTAACATGCCCCAAAAATGTCAATTGTCTTGTTCTAATTGTGTTTAGTAGTTCTCTTTTCATTTTTGTTGTTTTAAAACTTCATTGTTTGTTTTCTTTTCTTTCCACCCAATTCTAGCTATTCTTCTATATATCCACACTTCAAAGGCTTCAATATTCACGTCTAATGTCTATGAGAAAGTTCTCAAAGAGGCTAACACAAAAAGGGAGCTCTTAAAAAACATCAGAAAGAAGCAATCAACATTTTTCGGGCACATCATGAGAAGAGGAAAGTTGGAATACTTGGTTACAACTGGCAAAATAAAAGGAAAGAGAGATCGCGGATGAAAAAGAGAGCAAATACTGGCTAGCTTGGTGTCATGGCATGGAAAACAGTCAACAACAGAACTCATACGATGCACTGTAGATAGAAGATTTTGGAAAGACATGATCGCCAACACCAACAGGTACGGCACATGATGATGATGATGAAGAATGTCCATGTTTCTGCACCATACAGGAATATTGAGAAGATGTAACATTTTGCTATTCTTAGTTTTAGAAAAAATATACTAACATCAAAACAAATAACACCAGGGCTAAAACTGTTATATCTTCTCAACATTCCTATATGGTGCAGAAACATGGACATTAGACAAGAAAACAGAACAGAAAATTGAAGCCTTTGTTATGTGGATATATAGAATAGGTAGAATTGGATGGAATGAAAAGGAAACAAACGATGAAGTCTTAAAAGAACTAAAAATGAAAAGAGAACTACTAAATACAATCAAACAAGACAAATGCGATTTTTGGGGTATGTTAAAAGTCACAATGTGACCTTCCAAGCATGTCGTAAGAGGCGACTAAGGAGATTGATCAATGGCTTGACAAGCTGTCATTGTAAAAAGTATTGTTATGGAAAGAGCGCCATATATTTTAGAGCAGTGATCTCTGCAATATGTGCCACTTTGGCACGCACAGTTTCTGTTTTTGAGATTGTGGTTCTGCCCTATGTGCCGTCTTCAGCTCGAAAAGACAATAGATAGATAGATAAAAGTTACAACAGCCTACTAAAAGTAATCTTGGAAGGGAAAATACAAGGTAAAAGCGGCAGACCAAGACTAATATGAACGAGTAACATCAAAATATAGGCAAGTCAGCCTATGACAGCCTGCCCTATCAAAGCAAGAGACAGAGCTCCATGGTAGCCAACCTTCATTGCGGAGATGGCACTCGATGATGATACTGAGCTACAAGTATAAATATTGTTGCCTTGTACCTGATGAAGTTTTTGCCTAAATATTATAGTTTGTCTCGTTTTTCTATAGGATTAGCTGTTTAATATAATTTTATTTTATTTGTTTTCTGAAGCTCTACTTGTGGCCCCCGATGATATTTAATATATTAATTAATTAATAATTGTTTATGTTTGAGATTATCTCAAAATATATCTGTAAGTATTTAAGTCGTTTGTGGTATAGTGGATAATTAGTTTTCAAGAGTAAAGGTAAAGTATGAGACTTGAATTGGCATCTTAGCACGCAAGTTTTCACCGATATGTGCTCAGCCGCCTATCCAGAAGCGTTCGGAGACTTCTGGATAGCGTCGCTTCAAGCATCAAAACTCACGACATGATGCGACGCAGCATTGCTCACCATCCTCGTCAAAAGTGTTTAATGGGTCCAACTACATCTTTCTGTTAGCAACACTAGTCATCAGCACTTTATATTACTGATTGGGTGAAAGTATAATAATGATAACACCTAGATAATGTTTTCATCATTCAATAAGTACACAATTGCACTTGTAATTAGACACTTTGATTGTAAATCATGTAAGATGATCATTCACATTCCTTTAGAACAGAGTACGGCACATAAGGTGAAAGCATAGTTCTCAGCAGGGCTGAAATTAAGAATGGCAAAATGTTACATCTTCTCAGTATTCCTGTATGGTGCAGAAACATGGACATTAGACAAGAAAACAGAACAGAAAATTGAAGCCTTTGAAATGTGGATTTATAGAAGAATAGGTAGAATTGGATGGAAAGAAAAGAAAACAAACGATGAAGTTTTAGAACAACTGAAAATAAAAAGAGAACTACTAAATACAATTAAGACAAGACAAATGACATTTTTGGGGCATGTTAAAAGACACAACAGCCTACTAAAAGTAATATTGGAAGGGAAAATACAAGGTAAAAGAGGCAGAGGCAGACCAAGACTAACATGGACGAGTAACATCAAAAGATGGACAAGTCAATCTATGACAGCCTGCACCATCAAAGCAAGAAACAGAGTAGAATGGCGATCCATGGTAGCCAACCTTCGTTGCGGAGAAGGCACTCAATGATGATAGTTCTCCATGATTAATATTTTGTTGCTAGTTCTTCTGTGTTTCTTAGTCTCATGGTCGAGTCTCCTTAGTAATTGTTCTGCATAGCAATTCTTTGTGTCTGCCATGTTTTTTTGTACCACTGTGTTAACTATAGAGTTAGCTTTGCTGCCTTTATTTTTCCCCATCAGAATTCTCAAGGGCGACCACTCAAAGTACCATAACTGTTGTTCTCTTTAAATGTCCCATCAGATTTGTCAATTACGTAGCTTCTTCTTTTTAATCCTCTAAACTTCAGTCGGAAACTTGGACACTCACAAGAGAGCTCCACCCACTCCGGTCTGGAGCAAGCATGGACAACTCTCGCCAGCCTCTTTCATTTTATCATGTATGATCCATCGCTATGTTCTCAATGGTTTTCTTCATCTTCAATTGACAGGTGGTGTTGTTAATACTAGGTGTGGATAACTGGTTCATTCCATTCGTAGATCGTGGCCTAGCCATTTCCAACGACTTCTTTTCATTTCAGTTATAGAGAAGACAGTATTAAATCACAGCTACTACATACATGACGGAAATTTATCATCTATGAGATCTCCCAACCAAGAAGTTACAAAACTCTCCCAAAGTTAGAAAGAATTGGGAGGTAAGTAAGAAAAGATTATAGAGTCATGAGAAGTGGGTAAGGAAGAATTATTGAATTGGGAAGTGGGTAAGGAAGAATTATTGAATTTGGGAAGTGGATAAGGAAGAATTATTGAATTGGGAAGTGGGTTTGGAAGAATTATTGAATTGGGAAGTGGGTAAGAAAAGATTATTGAATTGGGAAGTGAGTTAGGAAGAATTATTGAATTTGAGAAGTGGGTAAGGAAGAATTATTGAACTTGGGAAGTGATTGTTGACTTTGGGAAGAGGGTAAGGAAGGATTATTGAACTTGGTAAGTGATTGTTGACTTTGGGAAGAGGGTAAGGAAGGATTATTGAATTGGGAAGTGGGTAAGGAAGAATTATTGAATTTGGGAAGTGGATAAGGAAGAATTATTGAATTGGGAAGTGGGTAAGGAAGAATTATTGAATTGGGAAGTGGGTAAGGAAGAATTATTGAATTTGGGAAGTGGATAAGGAAGAATTATTGAATTGGGAAGTGGGTTTGGAAGAATTATTGAATTTGAGAAGTGGGTAAGGAAGAATTATTGAACTTGGGAAGTGATTGTTGACTTTGGGAAGAGGGTAAGGAAGGATTATTGAACCTGGGAAGTGATTGTTGACTTTGGGAAGAGGGTAAGGAAGGATTATTGAACTTGGTTAGACTGTTAGTCATTCCAGGAGCATCACTGGAAGGTGGAGTAGATTCTCAATCAGCTCTCTTGATCACCAGTCCTGACATACATAGTCAGCTGTAAGTCACTGACCAGTCACAGCTCAGTTACTGGTTGACGTCTAAAGCCCAGAAAAGAGTTCAATGTTGGTAATGCCGTAGTTATCAAACCAAGGAGAACAGTTATGAATAAGTGGGTAGCAGCCAATTTTAAAAATGTGGTAACAAATGAATTAAATTTAATTCATGCATGAATGCACAAACATAAATAAGTGAGAAATTCCACACATTTCACTATTGTCGCCAGCTGTGAAATATTTTATTTTTTTTTTGCGTCAAAGTAGACAACAAAATTATTACACTACACAACATTTATATGCATGCAAATGTTCAGGAAAATATCCAATGAAACTATGACAATGTTCATACAAAATCATGAAAATATACACATTTTTGGACTAAATTACATGAAATTGGGTTTTAAATATGTCTTCTAGTCAACACAAATGGGGAAAAATGTACTTGGCCTTTAGATCAGAGAGAAAAAAATCATCTGGGTAGACAGAATACTGGGTCATGCATCCTCCAGTAACCAGATGTGCCCCAACAAGAGGTGGAGGTCGAACACTTTATTTCCCAAACAGCAACAATGCTATAGGACAACCTTTACCTTGAAAAAAAGAACAAGAAGGAAGAAGAACAAGCATTCCACTGTCCAGGAATTTTTCAACACTTTCAACCATATCTTTGTCGCCTATCATGGTTATGTGTATATAAACTAGTAAAATATTTTTTGGCATACAATTTCAAGTTAGCTGACCTATAATATTTTATACATTTATCAAAGGGGTACAAGAGTTTACAGCTAGTAGTCACACAACACTGTGGCACCAATCATTTATCAGTAACACACAACATAATTTATAACTATCTTACAAATATTGTACAATGAAAAGCTAAGAAATCAACTTGATAATATGGTAAAAAGGTAAAGTGAGCCATCACAACTTATAGCCCAGAGTATTAGTGCCTGTATTAATTCATGACCATTTGACCATGGGTACGCAACTGAGCAACATAGTAATATGCCTGGAAGTTCTACTTTTCCACACAAAATCTCTGGTATCTATTTTCTGGGGTTGGATGAACTATGAAGCTGTGCCAATCAAATAAAAAAAGACATAAATTGGCCACATTTGGATACTAAACTCAGACCAAAGTGGTCAGCACACAAACCTCCTGATTCCTGCAGCCTTTGCAAATATGATGATAGGGAGAAAACAGATGGAAGTAATGGACACTGCCAGAGAACAGTGATCATGATTCTAAATGCAAAAATGATTTCAGAAGTGAGGTGGCTATTTTTGTCTTTCTTGATGTTTTTAAATTTCCTAAATTTATGAGTCAGGTGCCTATTCACAGCTGGATGAACTTGTTTGTGTTCAAATCTGGGAATGAAAATTGTATACTTGAGCTGGTGTGGTAACTGCAGGATTATTCCATTACTCAATTATAAAGTGTTTGGCTTGGTAAATTTGGTGACAAAAAGAAATTGTGGATGAAAGATGTAAGGGGAAGTTAAAGGATGACAACTTGGGATGTTACACCATGTAAGCTAATACAATAAGAAGAACTTGCAATTTCGAATGCTCAAAAGATGTAAATGGACAAACTCAATACAATTACAGCTAAACAGGATGATATTTTGTGGAATGTTTTATATGCTTTGGCACACAAGCAGGATAACATTTGAACAGACATGCCCAGTAAATGAACCTGCATTTAACCCATCTAATTAGAAATATATACTAGAATCTTCAGAGTTCAGAAGAAAGGACAAAGCTATATATTCAAAATGGAAGATGAGTTGCAGGAGATGCCAGATGATGGGCAGGAAATGTCTCACCATCTACAGTTTGACTATGTCCTTTAGAGTACAGGATAAAAAAATGATGACCTGTAGAAATTGAAACCTTAAAAAAATATACTACTACTATCTTTATGTCTCACCATCTACAGTTTGACTATGTCCTTTAGAGTACAGGATAAAAAAAAGATGACCTGGAGAAATTGAAACCGTAAACAAAAATACTACTACTATCTTTATGGCATTATATGGTCTAAGAGGAGAGGAACTTTTAGGACCACAGAATAAAGGTCACTTGTCTACAGTACAGTCACATTGAGGCATTTGGGTCTGAGTTTAAATTCTTAAAGTCTGAGCTGTAATTACCCATGAGAATATGGTGTTCTATCTAACTAAAGTCCTTTCAAGCAGAAGACGACATAAGGCAGAAACTCTTAGACTCTCATGTCTGATGATCTTTGCTTTCAAGTGCCAAACCTTGCAGAGGATTTGCATTGTATCTCGTCATACATTCCTGGCAAGTCTCTCAACCCCAGCAACGGAGCTGATGCCCATTGTTGTTGCTTTTCACCTCAGAGTTCTTGTTAGTACCTGAATGAGTTAGGGTCCGTAATATTTCATGACTACTAGCACAAAAATGAGTGATATGGTTAGTGTCAGGTCAGACCGCCATACTTTCTCTGGGGCAGAAAATCTCTGGTACCGATTTTCGATTTTTAATTTTCAGAGATTAGGGCCCAGTTGGGCATGTCCAAAAAAAAAAAAAAAAAAAAAGCCATATAGTCACACTTGGGAATAGAACATGAACTCAACTGTTCATGTATACAAGAGCATTAACTAGTTCACCATGCAACATCCCTATAGATTAGAATATTTATCAATTCCTTGAATTTCAATGATTTTGTAAGTTCAACATTGCTCACATGTTCGATTTCTGAAGCCCGCTGGCATCCATGATATAAAAAATGCTTCCGCTGGTAATAAAGTTAAAAAAAAAAAAAAGTAAAAAAAAAAAACCTGTTGTAAACTGGTAAGAACACAAAATAATATCGTCAGAATGAGCTCATCAATTTCAACCTAAAGTCAAAGCTACACTCCAAGATCCTGCCAAAATAAATGACAAAATTATCTAAATTTTATTCTAAACTATATATTAATTAAACAAATTTTTATCCCAAGATCAAGTCACTATTAAAGTTAAAAAAATTTAAGTTAAGTTTTTTTAATAAGTTAAAAAAAGACATTTTTAATTCTATGCTTCCAAAAAGTAAAATTCCAAGTTAACATCAATCTTTCAAAGATCAAGTCAGCCTGAATTACTAGCAGTTTTGTTAAATTTCTAGTTTGATGAAACTATAATGTATTCTAGATGACTGAAACTTATGGCCAAGCAGTGAAACTGTTGACTTTTCTTTTTAATTTTTGCTCGCAGATTTGTATAAACTGTCAGTGACTGATTTGACTACTATAGTTCGTTCAGAAATTCATATTTCTATAATTCTTTTTCATTAAATCTTATTTTTTCACTGACCTTCAGACTGATTTTTTGTTCTACTGTCATGCATTTAGAAAAGATTTTTGCTTATTTAAGGAATATAAAAATATGATTTTCTTGCTTGTCTTAAATTTTAGGATTTTACAATACCCACATTTGTTGTAATCAACTCACCATTTAAATTGGCAAATTTCATGTGCTCTCCGCACAATCTTAGCACTGTTTCATACTCATAACTTGTAAGGCGTGTGCCACTCCAAGTTTTTTTTTTGTCATTTCATTTCCGGTTTCTTGTTAAATTGATCCACAGGCGTATTTAAACAAAATGTTACTGTTAATATATATTCCTTAAGGTGATAATTTGTAAGCTGTTGCGAAGTTACTACTTGATTTTTAAAACCATGAAGAGTTTAAAGCGTAAATTCATCACTATGCAAAAGGTAACTGTGTTATTCTACAGACACTTTTGAAAGCAATCTAAAAGGGGTCGGTTATATTACGATATAAAAAAACTAGAAAACAGAACACAGACAACTCTAAATTTCGATAGAAAGTCTTTCAACCGATGGATAGGACAGAACTTTGATTCTGCAGAGGTGATGGTCAAGCAAGGAAGAAAAATGAAAGTTGATGATTTTGACAAAGATGTTATTAGAACGTGAAATTATGAAAATGTTTGAATCAAATCAACTTGTTACACTGCGTAAATTTAAAGTTCAACTGCAATTAGAATGTGATATTGAAATCTCAAAAACGACTGTAAGATCGTAAGAGGCATTGGTAAATAGTGATTTTAGCTAGAAATTTTACGCTTTGTATGTAGTGTCATGAAATGAAATCACTCCCATGAAATATCAGTTTTAAGAATGAGAGGAAAATTTTAGGCTCAGAACATCTTTATCTATAAATGCTGCATAAATGTGTCCATGATGATAACTAAAATACCACTTTGAAATGAAAACAATAATAAATACAAATATAAATAAGCTGTTCGTGAATCCCCGCATAGGGAATATGGTATTAGAGCCCATAAGTTTTTTATCAATAAAATTGTTGGATGTGGTCAGTTTTATGTTCGTACCCCCCCCTGCAGAACATCTTGTATCTTTTTCAAGTAAGGTGAATCTATAGGTTGTCATTCAGGACTGAATACAACCTTTTATTCTCGTCATGGCTTGTGACAATTCTTAATATGTACGCATACATTACCTTTATATCAATGTTAATGTTTGAATGAATCAATGTGTAAATCAGAAAAACACAACAGTTAGCACACAACACTAATTTGTGATGGAAGCATCCACATCTTTTTCCTCAATATATGATATGAGTATGATTTAAACATAAAATCCATCACTTCTGTATGTGCATTTTTGGATTTGCTAGAACTGGATTCTATATTTTGATACAAAACTACATTGGAAGAAAATGTTTAATATAACAGAAAAACATAGGATTTTGTTTTAGTAACAGGAAACATAGCCCGCAAATTACTCAATAGCCCATTATTTACTTGTAATCAAATTCTAAGAAAAGTGTTTCTCATCCTGTGATTGTAAACGAAATCTTGTTGGAAGAAAATGCTGACATTATTATAAAACATGAATTTCCAGTTAACTTGATATGTTGCAGTAATGAACTAGTTGCATTTTTTTCAGACAGTATTATAAGATCAAAGTAAAAAAAGAAGTAGGTATTTAAAAACAATGAGTAAAAACTACAATCATACAAGAAATTAATGTATGCATTTTTACAAGGGGTCAAACCTTGAAAACAGTAGTAAACTTTGTGCTGGATAATTACAATTAAATAGAAATGTAATAACCCTATACCAAACAAGCATATAAACTTAGATCTCTCCAAAGAAGAGCATTTGAAAACAAATCCAGCCTATTTGTGACCGATGTAAACATAAACATTTAAAACTGTGAGCTGAAGCACTTCTTTCACAAACCCAGCAGCTAGTTACGTTACAAACAAATGTCACTCAAATAAATGGAAGAAGTAAATGTATATTTATACAACCTAAAGCACTCATTTTATGGGAAGATGAAATTCATTAAAAGCACAAAACAAAACAAAAAAATAGTAAGCTTTCACAACATTATTTCATTTCTGATGTTTGTTGGAAAGTTTACTATGTCAATTAAAAGTTCCTTCCATGCCTTGATAGGCATATGGCGGATATTGTGTTACTGACCATATTTTTCCTCTATACAATAGCATATCTCTCTCTCTCTGCGATCAGGACTCAGTCAGAGTAGGATTCCAGACTCCCACATGAAGTCAGCTGTCAGGTTAAGTGTGTTGATCGCCCCCGCAGACAGAACGTCACATTTAGAGTCCGCCAGATAATAGAATATTATCAGGCCAGTATCATGTCAAAGTGGTCCTTTTAAAAAAAAAAAAAAAGTATGAAAATTTCCATTTTCAACCCTGAAGCCTAAACAATAATAATAATAATAAAAAAAAGAAATCTGCTATGTCTGGAAATCTGGTTTACTAAAGCGACTGGGAATAAAAGTTTGCACATTTAGTGCTGTCACCATGTACTGTACATATTAGGTATTTCTTTTAGTTTTCTTATAGAAAAAAAAATATTCCTGACCCTCCTAAAAACAAATTGATGTCCATAATATTTGTAAATGACACAAACTCTTCACAAAACATTAACAAAACATCATGTACCATACTGGTTGGCGTAGATCTCTCTCTGTGATCAAGACTCAATCAGAGTAGGATTCCAGACTCTCTCATGAAGTCATCTGTCTGTTTAAGTGATTCGAATGCCCCATATAGTTTCTCTTCCAAGGAAGTGGGTGTGGACCACATTGCTCTTCTCAGGTCTGTGTACTTGGGGCAATCCTGTAGAACATGTTTTGTAGCCATATTGTCCAGTGTACAGTGGCATAGGCTGGTTGTACCTATTTTGAATTTGGTGAACATGTGATTCCTCATTCTATTATGGCCAGTGCGTAGGCGAAGTATGATGACTTGATCCCTCCTTGATAGTTGGTGGTATCCGTAACTCTCGTTATGCTTTGGGTGTTCTCGTTTCCATTTTTCATGGTACTGACCTTTGAGGATGGATTTGGCTTCATCATAACTGAGCGGATGGTTGGCGTAGATGATCATGTCCTTCCACAATTCTCTGTTTACAGTGCATCATATCAAGTCTATTGTTGACTGTTTACTGTGCATCATATCAAGTCTATTGTTGGCTGTTTACAGTGCATCATATCAAGTCTATTGTTGGCTGTTTACAGTGCATCATATCAAGTCTATTGTTGGCTGTTTACAGTGCATCATATCAAGTCTATTGTTGGCTGTTTACAGTGCATCATATCAAGTCTATTGTTGGCTGTTTACAGTGCATCATATCAAGTCTATTGGTGACTGTTTACAGTGCATCATATCAAGTCTATTGGTGACTGTTTACAGTGCATCATATCAAGTCTATTGTTGGCTGTTTACAGTGCATCATATCAAGTCTATTGTTGACTGTTTACAGTGCATCATATCAAGTCTATTGTTGACTGTTTACAGTGCATCATATCAAGTCTATTGTTGACTGTTTACAGTGCATCATATCAAGTCTATTGTTGACTGTTTACTGTGCATCATATCAAGTCTATTGTTGACTGTTTACAGTGCATCATATCAAGTCTATTGTTGACTGTTTACTGTGCCACAACACCAAGCTGACTAGTATCTTTTCTCTTTAACATCTGTGATTGCTTTTCCCCTGTATTCCCAGTTGTAACCAAGTATTCCAACTTTCCTTTTCCGAAAAATTAATAAAATGGATAATTTTTTATTTTAAATTATCGACAAATTCTGACACAAACTAGACAATATATGGCCTTTGGCGTCTTGACAGACGGTTGGGTAGCAAGCAATTATGATAAGTCAGTAGTTTGGTAAAAATATTAGTGTCTTATGCTGGATGCTGCTTTGCTGAACAGCTTCTCTCATAGCTGAATCTGCCAATATTGGATAGACAGATCCATCCGCAAAACAAACAAGATGTATTCATATTGCCTGGCTTTATCTCCATTTTTCCTGCACCTTCTGTCTTCTGAATTTGATATCAGCACTGGTTCGAAAGATGCTGTCTCATTTTTTATTTTTGTTCTGCATGTGCGCTATGATCTCAGCAGCCAGATTTTCCCACTTTCGTTCAATGATAGAGAATTTCCTCAAGGAAGCCCCGCAAATATCCTTATATCTCAGCACTGGTCTGCCCTTTGGTCTATTTCTGTCCTTAAGTTTACCATACAATATTTGTTTGAGAATATAAATGTTTTCCATTCTTCTTACATGACCCAGCCACCTTAGTCTACGACTCCTAATTGTTGCCATGATGGATGGGATATTGACTTTCTGTAAGACATTAGAGTAGGTTACTTTGTCCAGCCATTTGATGTTTATAATATTTCGATGGCAGCGTACACGTAACCTTTAAACCTTTTCTCCTGCCCTACATAGGTAGTCCAAGTTTCTGATCCGTACAGATGTATTCTAAGCACACACCTTTGGTAGATTTGAATCTTAGTCCTGAGTGTTAATTTGGTGTTGGCCCATTAAAAAAAAAGTAAAGTACCCCCGTCACGCCAAGTAGCATATAGGGAATATGGTGTTAGTGACCATAAATTTTAAAGACCTTCGGCACATGATTTTTGGGGTTATGTGGTCGGTATTACGCCCGTTCCGCTTTACTTCCCAAAAAAAAATCAGGTACCCATTAAAGGCTGGGTGAACTGGAAGCCGTCGGTTGGGATCGAACCCTACCTCTTGTCCTTTGTAGTCCAGTTCACTAACCACTGAGCTATCGCGGCTCCCGGTGTTGGCCCATGCTCTATTTTTAAGTTTACCAAATGTGGAAATTGCCTTTCCAATTCGAGAATTTATTTCTTCTTCAAGCGAGACATAGTTGTGACCATATAGACAATATTCTCTTCAAAACGTGCACGCTCAGTGACTTCAGCTTGTTCAAGAGATGTCTTAATGGATGCCATTACTTAAAAACATGTGAAAAGATAAAACAAAAATGTTTCAGATTTGTGGATAAGATAGGACTAAACAAACCATTATTTGGACTCTAAAAGTTCTTCAATAGAGAGACAAACAAAAACAAAACTGATAACCAATCTCAAAAGTCTGAACACGAGGAAGAACTAAAAATAGTGGCCAGATGGATGTGACACTTTAACCACAAAAGAAGATATGTCATACAACAACCTACAATATGAAATAAGGAGTTCTAAAAATGTGCATAGAAAAGAAGCATGACAAACGTAAATGAAAAGTTTTGAAAGGAACATGTAGTGTCATTCAAGAAAAGAATAAAAAGAGTTAAAAACTCAATACCTCTTGGATTTACTGAAAAAAAATGACATGAGATGGTTTTCAAAATTTTCTATTCTAATATAAGACAGGTGACTCCAAACAAAATGCAAATGAATTGACTAGTAATTTTTCTTTTTTTTAAAAAAGTAATTTTTAATTTTTCTGGTGTTGATGTCTTTTGTTAAAGGCAAGGATAGTTGTCTTCTATTGGGCTTGTCAACAGCTCATCTTTTTAGTTTCCTTTGACCACGTCTGATGTCTCTCCTTGTCCACTGGAGTAGATGAAGACTAGAGAGGAAATGACTGCGCACTTTTTTCAATGGAAGTAATTTGGAATCGTCACCTGTGCTGCTCATTAGTGCTGCATGGAGGTCGATCTTGTGAATAGAATTTGTCAACGGGCTTTGGCACGAGCTATGAAGTGGTGGGGCAGATATGGGGAATTCCAAACCTCTGTGAAATCTGATTCCATGAACAGAACAGATGAAGACTGTATCAGCACAACTTTCCAGCAGAGTGGATTCAGATATGATTGATGAGATCAACCAGGAAGTGTCTGTGGCAGTGACAGCTTGTACGTTCTAGTTGCTGACCAGTCACAAGATGAACTTTCAATTGTGAAGTGATAATTTCTTGGTGGGTTTTAAAAAAAAAAACTCGCATAAAAAAAAAATTATGTGTTGCTCTGGAATGTGAAATCAGTAGCAATTTAAAGTGTTTTTGTAGCTCTTCTCTTGTCTGATCTAGAAGATTAGTGTAGCATGAGCAGTCCAGAAATAGATATTATATTTTGTGTTTTAGTCCAACATGAGCAGTCCAGAAATAGATATTATGTTTTATGTTTTAGTCCAACATAAGCAGTCCAGAAATAGATATTATGTTTTAGTCCAACATGAGCAGTCCAGAAATAGATATGTTTTATGTTTTAGTCCAACATGAGCGGTCCAGAAATAGATATTATGTTTTATGTTTTAATCCAGCATGAGCGGTCCAGAAATAGATATTATGTTTTATGTTTTAGTCCAACATGAGCAGTCCAGAAATAGATATTATGTTTTATGTTTTAGTCCGACATGAGCAGTCCAGAAATAGATATTATGTTTTATGTTTTAGTCCAACGTGCGCAGTCCAGAAATAGATATTATGTTTTATGTTTTAATCCAGCATGAGCAGTCCTGAAATAGATATTATGTTTTATGTTTTAGTCCAACGTGCGCAGTCCTGAAATAGATATTATGTTTTATGTTTTAGTCCAACGTGCGCAGTCCAGAAATAGATATTATGTTTTATGTTTTAATCCAGCATGAGCAGTCCTGAAATAGATATTATGTTTTATGTTTTAGTCCAACGTGCGCAGTCCTGAAATAGATATTATGTTTTAATCCAGTAGGGACGCTCACAGATTTGGGATCTGGTGAATTAACATTCTAACACAAGTATTTTAATAATCAGATATCTATTTATTAAACTGCTGATTTATTACACTATTTACATTCACTTGTCTGTTTTATAGAATTAAAAAGAACAGCCTTTCAGAACACCAAATAAGACAAGTAGTATGTTGTTGCTACTAAGGGGAAAGTGATATTGAGTTATTTGTGGGTCATCATCATTGCAATCTGAACATGTCCATAGGTGCTCAGACCCCCTCCTCAGCAAGTCCCAGTGTCCAGCGATTGATAAGTTTTCTTATACACCCTCTAAGTTTTTTGTTTCTGGCTGTGTCCATCTTAAAGTGATAATGATAAATTACATTCTTGTTCCAAATGATTTCATCTGATCACTACTGTTCTCCATCGCCAGCCCTTACAAGAATATTAAATTGACATTCAAGCACTATCTATAGCAACCTGCAATAGCTTCTTTGTACCTTTCAGTCCAACACATCTGACTTAAGTAAGGCATTCGTACTAAGCTGCCTTCTCTCTTCAACCCACCTGCCTGACTGGTTAGTCTGTTTCAAGACCCACCATAGAGAGATATAGTAGGTCTTAATCAGTAGTTTAAAATAGCATTTCAAAAGCTTAAAATTGTAAAAAAGATGATCAGGTATTAACTGGCTCCTTTCCAGTGACTATTTAGTTGAGGACTAGTGAAATATGATAAGCAGATGGACAGCAAGGTTGAACTAATAATTATAACATAACACATTATAAAAGGGGAGCCGCGATAGCTCAGTGGTTAGTGAACTGGACTACAAAGGACAAGAGGTAGGGTTCGATCCCAACCGACGGCTCTGGGTTCACCCAGCCTTCAATGGGTACCAAATTTTTTTCTGGGAAAGTAAAGCGGCACGGGCATAATACCGACCACATTACCCCAAAAATCATGTGCAGAAGGTCTGTAAAATTTATGGTCACTAACACCATATGGCGTGACGGGGGTACTTTAGTTTTTTACTTTATAAAAGGGTTGACCCACCAATCATAACATCACACCATCTCTAGTACAGTCATAGATACCATACCCAGTTTTAAAATCATTATCTCAGAGGAAATGCTCTCATTGTGACTTTAAACAAAATTCATTGATGAGAGTCAAAAGGTGTAAATATAATCATTTTGTTTCTCCTTGATTTATTTGCAACTAACTTTATATTTTTATAACATTTCTGATTTTATTTCAAATATAAAATATTTAAATTGTTGAAAAAGAGTTACATATGTTACAATTCTATGATAGTTTGAAAAGATCATTTCAACTCAAAAAATAAAATTGTCCATAGATTCGGGAGATAAAAAATTACAATACAAGTCATAAAAAGAATTTTCAGCAAAATGTTAAAACTTCTGCCCCAAAGAGAATCTTCACCAGAGTTACAACTCGTGCCCCAAACAGAATTTCCAGCAGAGTTATAACTCATGCTACAAAGAGAATCTTCACCAGAGTTACAACTCGTGCCCCAAACAGAATTTCCAGCAGAGTTATAACTCATGCTACAAAGAGAATCTTCACCAGAGTTACAACTCGTGCCCCAAACAGAATTTCCAGCAGAGTTATAACTCATGCTCCAAAGAGAATCTTCACCAGAGTTACAACTCGTGCCCCAAACAGAATTTCCAGCAGAGTTATAACTCATGCTCCAAAGAGAATCTTCACCAGAGTTACAACTCGTGCCCCAAACAGAATTTCCAGCAGAGTTATAACTCATGCTCCAAAGAGAATCTTCACCAGAGTTACAACTCGTGCCCCAAACAGAATTTCCAGCAGAGTTATAACTCATGCTCCAAAGAGAATCTTCACCAGAGTTACAACTCGTGCCCCAAACAGAATTTCCAGCAGAGTTATAACTCATGCTCCAAAGAGAATCTTCACCAGAGTTACAACTCGTGCCCCAAACAGAATTTTCAGCAGAGTTATAACTCATGCTCCAAAGAGAATCTTCACCAGAGTTACAACTCGTGCCCCAAACAGAATTTTCAGCAGAGTTATAACCATTTCCCCAAACAGAATTTCCAGCAGAGTTACAACTCTTGCCCCAAAGAGAATCTTCAGCAAGAAGTAAATTACATGATGCATATGCAAGACTGATTTAATTAAGATATAAAAATAAATAATTTATGGTGCCCTGGAAGACAAGACTGCAGAATTAAGATTCAATATCCAACAATACAAAATACAGTGGAATTACTTACACAGTCTAGGGTGAGTGCCACAACATATACTTAATATTTCTTTCTATTTTTCCTCTGCTTTTGCATAATTTCAAAGTGTAAACATTATCTATGTGTAAAATATTGTAACAATAATTGTAAATAAGATTTACACTTGTAATTTTTCTGATTATCCCAATATTATGATACCACTATAAAAATTACCACCACAAAATACAAATTCTTGAAATTTGACAGTTTGCCACGTTTAAGCAAAACCTTCCTAATTACTACTTCCTGTGACCCTGAGTGTTTGATTTATTTCCTTTGATGTTGGATCAGATACAAAGGTGCGCACAATAGAAAATATTACAGTATTGTACAATAGGAACTATTTATTTTTAAACTGCGCTAATTTTTCAAGAAATTAGTTTTTTTTTTTTTCTTATGACGGGGGAAATCTCGGCCATCTGCGAGACATCAATCTAACCTTTGTAATACGGGATAGTCAGGGAACAACGCTTAGAGAGAGCTGAACATATGGCTGGATTGATGGTCACAGTGTGAATAGGCAACGAAGCACTTCTGGTAGCAATGGCGCGATGAGGTTGAATTTCAGGCCACAAATCTAACATAACCCAGGAAATGATGACAGCATCTGATTCCTGTGTCTCCGCTTGGGTAAACACACAGCTGTGTAGCAAAAGTTCAAAGAAAATCTTATTTTCTGAATTCCAAATGTAAAGTGGTAGTAATTTTTACGACGGTATTAGTAAAGCGTGACTCACAGATAGGTATCGTAATTTAGGATTAATGTGTATAGAGCAAACACTCCTAAAATATTCCACAGTGTGTTTGAATGTTAAGAATATGTGATAACTAAGAAAAATATAATGAAAGAAATGACAACAAGTCAGCAAAGAACAATGTTAGTTTGCATACACCTCAGCTTTACATTTCTAGTTAAGTCCCATAGGACTGAATTTCGAGCGAATATAACTTTTTCCTATTTTTAAAGGCAGCCATGTATTCAGATATCTCTCACCATACAGGCAGCTATACTCTCTGATTTTAGAAGTACTCTCATATATTTATCACCAAGAGTTTTGATGTTTTGGGCAGTGGCCATTTCTGGCTAATTCTTTTCAATTTTCAACTGCCAGGTGTTCTTTAATGTGAGCAATTGTACACAGGAACTCCCACCACCTTTTTTTTTTGGCCATTATCCAAGAAGGCTAGTCATCAGACTTACCATGAAGAATACCCTGAGATTACTCAGAGCCCAGGGAAGGGTAATACCATGAAGAATACCCTGAGACTACTAATACCATGAAGAATACACTGAGACTACTCAGAGCCCAGGGAAGGGTAATACCATGAAGAATACCCTGAGACTACTCAGAGCCCAGGGAAGGGTAATACCATGAAGAATACCCTGAGACTACTCAGAGCCCAGGGAAGGGTAATACCATGAAGAAACCATGGATTTTATTTTTGAAAAATGTCCACTGCCTACAAAGGGAATTGAACCTGGTACCTTCCTGTTCAGAGGCTGAAGTCTTACTTCTAGACCACCCAGCATCCTCAATGTTAGTTGAAAAGTTGCCAATGATGATGAATCGATTGAAAAACTCTACATGCTCCAGCAGGTTAAAAATATGTGAGTGAAAAAAGAAAGTGAAATGATTATAGGTTAAAAAATTTGCTGCCATTCACATAACTTGATGTCTAAGACTTATCTGACCTGCATTTATATGTGTCATTGTTCGTTGGACATGTCAAAGTGGTTCACTTATAGGAATGCTGTGCATCACAGCATAAGTAGATTTTGATTTAGAAAGTGACAGACCTAGTAAATAAAATGTTAGGTTGTAAAAACATAGTTTAACTAATGAAGAAAAACACAATTTGTTAGCATGAAAGTGGCTATAGTTCATTTGAATTGGATACAAATCAGCCAGTGCTGATTTCTTTTTCTTCTACCTTTCAGCCCCCTGTGGAGCTTCAACACTTTCCAAGCCGTTCTGTTTGGTGCCATTTTTTTTAAGATCATCCATGTCTTCCCAATCTTCAACTGTCTGCTTGTCTCTTCTCCTGTCCATTAAAAAAAAAAGATCTTTTTTCCATGTCCAACAATCTTTGCTATTAAATGTCAGACTTTGCAGAGAACCCACATTGTCTCCCGTCACACATCTCTGTTCTATTCACAGCTCCACCAAAGGGGCTGATGTCTACTGTTGACATTTTTCAACTCAGTTTATTTTTTTTTTTTTTTAGTGTTTCTCTAGTGTTGCCTTTTTTTCTTTTGCCTTATGTTTCCAATTTGAGGGCTTGCCTTTTTTCTTCTTCATATAAATGAACTATCTTTCAGAATGTCTTCATTACACTAGTCAACTCTTAATGGTGATTCTCAACATTCTTCTGTAAAACCAGATTTTTGTCACCCTAAATGATTGTCCATTTATACAGATTTCCCTTCCATAAATGAAAACAGACTCAGCATCATAAGAACTTTTCATTATCTCCATTGCTTAAAATAGGTTGCAAAATATTATTTTCCATTAATTACCAGGGCGGGTAATCTACCTGCAATTGTAAGCAGAAGACTGTAGGACTTACAGATGTACTGCATGTTTGGAAGACCACTACCTTGTGAGTAAAACATCTTGTTTCAAAAGCTTGCCAGAGACAACCATATATAGATCAACAGAAGGCGATGAGAAACCACCATTGTAAACTCTTAGTAATTATTGTTCAACGCAGTTTAAGTAAATCAAACAACAAATGTTAATGTGGGGTTTCTACAGAACATCCTGGACAAGGTATGGAACATAATGCACTACAGGTGATATCCTACATCTGCAAGTAACTATAAGCAAAACAAATATAATCATGTTACATCCTCTGACACATTAAGATCAATGGCAGAGAATGTTTCCTGTGCTGAGCCAGTCTCCCAGCCTCTGTTCAAGTGAGTCCATTCTCTTTAAGCTTTTTATCTACTATTCTTCACTAAGTCTTTCCTGGTCTTCCATTTTTCTGTTCTTGAATATCTTGGTTCACTGGAGAGTGAAACTTTTGCAGATATTTTGAGAATATGACCGTTCTCTTATGATCCTTCTTTTTGAATACTGTTGTAATACGTCCAATGTAATATGTGATGGGTTACATATGATTTAAAAAAAAAAAAAGGTCTTTATGACATTTTCCCAATACAGGGGTCTGACAAGGGGACTTATAGGACCAGAGAGTAAAAGTTGCTTGTCCAATGCAGCCGCTGTGAGGAATTTGGGTCTGAGTTTTTATTTCACCTCCAACAGAAAAAAAAACTTTAAAATCTACCAGGATTCAAGCCCACACTCTTCTTATATATGATGTGAAGTCAGAAAACATATAGTCTTCTATGGAGGCATATTTTGAAATGCCTCAAGTTGTGACAGATTTAGTGAAACTTTGGGATTGTGACCCACAGATTGTACTTATGACACACTAACACACACATAAATTACTTATAAATGAAAGATTGCATATATAGTAACTTTCTGAGAAAAAAAAAATGTACTTTTAAAGTCTGGCATTGTGTTTCAAAACAGTAAACACAAAATCAGTATTTAAAACAGTAAACACAAAATCAGTATTTAAAACATTTACAATCTGCAGCAGCATGGATAAACAACTATCAGTGACTCACACACGGCCCGGGATGAAAAACTGCAGATTTCCACAACTCTTTGTGGCATATGTGAATATATGACATGATAAGAAGAAGCGGACAGTTTAACACCGCCCCCCCCCCACCCCACCCCCCCAAAAAAAGAACTTTACCTCATATCACATAATGCTGAAAGAGAGTGAAATGTGTTAAAATCACAGAACTAGACTGCTGCATTCTGAATCATGGGAAACTGGTACCTTTCCTCGCTGTTATTACTCATTATAATTCTGAAAAACTAATAACTTTTTAACATCATGATTAATTTAACTGAAGTGCATCTGTCCAAGGCCTAACTCATAGTCTTAGAATTATGGAGCTAAAGTAACAATACAATCACTGTGCTGCTTAAAAATATATGATTATTATTTATTGTAACTGAAGATGTCATCATCATCATCATGTTCCTTACCGGTTGGCGTAGGTGATCATGTCCCTCCACAATCTTCTATCTACAGTACATCGTATCAGTTCTGTTGTTGACTGTTTTCCATGCCATGACACCAAGCTATCCAGTATTTTCTCTCTTTGTCGTCCGCGATGTCTCTTTCCTTTTATTTTGCCAGTTGTAACCAAGTATTCCAACTTTCCTCTTCTCATGATGTGCCAGAAAAATGTTGATTGCTTCTTTCTGATGTTTTTTAAGAGCTCCCTTTTTGTGTTGGCCTCTTTGAGATCTTCCTCATTGGGAAGATGTCAAAGTACATAAATATAAAGAAACACAATATTTAAAACAATCTCAGCAAATACATGAAGACCAGGATTCTCAGACTCAAAACAAGTTTAGTTTAGTCCATAGGTAATCCTCATTGGATATCACACAAGTCGTAAGTACTTAGATCTCTTCGGAAGTATATCCCTCAACATGCAGCGACTAACAACACTGGTGTTGTGTTGGTTGATAAGTCTTCTTTGGATTCCTGCGTAGGACTCCCATCTGGCATCTCCCACCATGACATAATATTCGTGAAGTCTGTTCATGGCTGCAGATTCACGGTCAAAATAAGTCTCAGTGGCCTCAGAGCAAACCTACACAAAAAAGGATTCAGTGACACTACCACTGTGATTGTGGGTACCAAAACAGACTCCAGAGCATGCTATACAGGACTGTTTTATTCTCAACATCCAAAGAATGAAAATATGTCCCACAGAAGCAACCCTACAAAACAAACTATGAAAGCCAATGAAGACATCAAATGCACCATCTTGTCCTTGACCCATGCCAGTCTAAATGTATAGCAAAAGCTTCTTGCTGAAGAAGTTGATGTCAGAACCACAAATAAATTTACTATTAGCCACATTTTTTTGTTGATGTAGGAAATAATGTATGGAAGCAACCAAAAATACATCCTGCATTTTTCAATATTGCATGTGAATTATCAGATTCATATAAAACTAAATTGTTAAGGCATGAGCTGTGGAGAGTGCGCTCACATGCTGGGTATTTCAGCAAATGAAAGTAAATGAATGCATGCAGGATAAACAAAGATATAAATTTAACTTGCTAAAAGTGACTGAGCACTTATTGGTTTGCCCAGAGTGCTGTAAAGTCAACTTAATGAATATTTCTCAATATGCGCTAAAGCTCCAATAGACTTGTCACACTTGAAGAATAGAACAATGTTGAATAATGTTTCAAGTTATGAAAATGTATAAGCAACATCTAAAACATTCAAGCGGTCTGCTGCAGTTATTTGTGTTACAAATGTTGAGACCAAATGACCAATGGAAAAAAAAGAAATCTATTTTAAAAGCTATCAATACAATTTCATCTGAAAAATATAATATAAGGTTTAAACAGCACATAAGATAAACATTTCAAGAATTCATTATCAACAGGTAGTCTGTCTGGACAATATCGTTTGTCCAGCTGCTAATCCAAATATTTTTCATTGTCTTGCTATATTAACTGCCTCAGCGAGTGAAATATGTAGAGAGTTCTCCTAATATCCTGTAGGTCATTCCCTTCCTCGTCTTTTAGGAACTATACAATCTATTAGTGATCTTTACAGATTATCTTGAACTATCTTGTAAAACTATGGAACCAACATATGTAAACACTGTGGACACGTCAGAAAGTGGTTTTAACCTGCTCAAAGTGTAAATAGGTTGATTCTGCTAAACTTTTCCAATCTCAAATTCAATATTATTAATCAGCTCAATAAAAATACTAACAAGTGAAGTAAAACTACACATTTCTTGTTTTAAAATCTCCTTGGTTGTAGATAAACAACATACAGGGAGGGAAGTCATCGCATAAGTTTCCACTGAGCAAAACCTCATTAGAAGTGCAAGCAATGCCACAATAAGTCAATATAAAGACAGGAAAATATGTGAACACAGCAATACCTGCTTTTTGCAAGATATTGTGCTTGATAAGACAAGAATGCTGTAGTCAGATCCTACCTAAAAAAAAGATTCCATATTTACAATTATTTAACGATATACAAGTATTTTGACATAGCTCTCATACCAGAAACAAAATACAATTGTATGGCTTCAGGCAAAAAACCCACAATTTGACATATCAGCAACATAATCAGACACTATATTTCTGGTGATATGTCTAACCGCTATAAACATTGATCATTATATAACAGAGCAAATGCATTTCTGACCAAATCTTAACAAAGAGCAAAAGCATTAACAAAACTTTTAAGTCAGATCAATAACAAATAAAAACAATACTAAAATTATAGTGGTGTTGTTCCCAAGAATTACATTTGAAAACATAAAAAAAAAAAAAAACATAGATGTATTAAAATCACATTGATATGAGTACATTTTGTTACACAGATTGTTATCTCAAAGTAAGTGATGTTATTGTAAGTAGCTGTGCATGTGACACATTAATGCCCTTTTTTATTTACACAACTTTTTACAAATAAAATCAAATGTTAAAACAGGAGGATATGTACAAATGTGAAGAAGAAAACCAGTCACAAGCCAAGAGCATCATGAGGTATAACTGGCATGACTATAATAATGGTGGAATACACAATAAGATTAAATGCCACTGTGGAAGTATTACTCACTAATTCTGAATTCCAAATGAGGATATAATACTTGAACGAAGTCACTACATCAAATACTGAACATTAAATATTACACAGACAAAGATATGTTCTAGTGTAACATGAATCTGAACTATTATCTCTTATAATAATATAACTACAGAGAACATAGACAAATATGCTGCATTCAATGCCAGAATTACAAAGGACATGAACAAATATGCAGTATTTATAATGAGAACTGCAGAAACCATGAACAAATATGTAGTATTCAGAGAATAACAATTGTAGACACCATGAACAAACATGCAGTATTTATAATGAGAACTGCAGAAACCATGAACAAATATGTAGTATTCAATATGTAGTATTCTGAGAATAACAATTGTAGACACCATGAACAAAAATGTTTTGAAAATGATAACTGAAGACACCATGAACAAATGTTGCACTTAGAATGTGAGTTGTAAACATCATGAACATTTATTTGGAGTGAGAGCTGGACACAGAGCATAAAAATATTTTGAAAATGAGAAATGAAGACACCATGAACAAATATATTGTATTTAGAATAAATGAGAACTGTAAAAACCATGAACGAAAATATTATGAGAATGAGAACTGAAGACACCATGAACAAATATGTTATATTTAGAACAATAGTTGTAATAGCCATGAATGAGAATGTTGCATTTAGAATGAGAGTTGCAGACACCATGAATGAAAATGTTGCATCTAGAATGAGAGTTGCAGACACCATGAATGAGAATGTTGTATCTAGAATGAGAGTTGCAGACACCAACCATGAATGAAAATGTTGCATTTAGAATGAGAGTTGCAGACACCATGAATGAAAATGTTGCATCTAGAATGAGAGTTGCAGACACCATGAATGAGAATGTTGCATCTAGAATGAGAGTTGCAGACACCATGAATGAAAATGTTGTATCTAGAATGAGAGTTGCAGACACCATGAATGAAAATGTTGTATCTAGAATGAGAGTTGCAGACACCAACCATGAATGAAAATGTTGTATCTAGAATGAGAGTTGCAGACACCATGAATGAAAATGTTGTATCTAGAATAAGAGTTGCAGACACCATGAATGAATATGTTGTATCTAGAATGAGAGTTGCAGACACCAACCATGAATGAAAATGTTGTATCTAGAATGAGAGTTGCAGACACCAACCATGAATGAAAATGTTGCATCTAGAATGAGACTTGCAGACACCAACCATGAATGAAAATGTTGCATCTAGAATGAGAGTTGCAGACACCATAAGTGAAAATGTTGCATCTAGAATGAGAGTTGCAGACACCATGAATGAGAATGTTGCATCTAGAATGAGAGTTGCAGACACTATGAATGAAAATGTTGTATCTAGAATGAGAGTTGCAGACACCATGAATGAGAATGTTGTATCTAGAATGAGAGTTGCAGACACCATGAATGAAAATGTTATATCTAGAATGAGAGTTGCAGACTATGAATAAAAATGTTGCAGACACCATGAATGAAACTGTTGCATTTAGAATGAGAGTTGCAGACACCATGAATGAAAATGTTGCATTTAGAATGAGAGCTTTAGTCACCATGAACAAACATGTATTTAGTGTTGTTGTCTGTCCACTGGTGTCAATGAAAACAAAATCACCATCATTCCCTATAAGGCTTTGTTCAGAGACACGGCCGTGAGAGGACTCCAGTGTCTGCTGTAGTAAGAACATCGATGTGTTGATCGTTAACCTACTGAAAAATATGCACTGGAATCTGATTTGAGAATGATCATTTCTAGGCGGTGATATTTATTCTTTCTCATGACTTGCAATTTCCATAGAAGTTATTTCTGTGCCAGACACTTAGCTGGAATGCTCTCACAAGCACCATTCTTAGATCCATCCTTCCAGTATCATCTTTTTCTACTATTGCTTTTTTTGCTACTCTTTTTTCTTCTGTAACTAGAAATTTTTTTATTTTTGTCTTTATTTGGTTAATTTCAAGTTCTATTCTTTTAGCCGCTGAAGACAGGGCCTCAGTTTTTTCTGCACTGTGTTCAATTTATGGGAGCTGCGATAGCTCAGTGGTTAGTAAACTGGACTACAAAGGACAAGGGGTAGGGTTCGATCCCAACCGATGGCTTCCGGGTTCACCCAGCCTTTAATGGGTACCGGATTTTTTTCCGGGAAAGTGTAGCGGCACGGGCGTAATACCGACCACATTACCCTAAAAAATCATGTGCCAAAGGTCTGTAAAATTTATGGTCACTAACACCATATTCCCTATATGCCACTTGGCGTGAAGGGGGTACTTTACTTACTACTTTTTTTTTACTGTGTTCAATTTATTATTAACAATTATGTCTCAAGATTCTTTAATGAAGTCCCATAACATCTTTAATGTGCACAGAAATATTTTTTTTTATTTTTTTTTTGTAACCCATCCTATGATTGTGATCTGCTCTTTTGCAAATAACCATAAAATGGTTTATCTGGTAGATGTTGATCAGACACGCAACATCATATCTAAGATGTGATCTACATATCATGGAGTATGTGTTTGTCTCAGAGGTTTGTGACAGCACATCTATGTCTTCCACTATGTCCTTTAGAAGAATCCACAATCAATGAATATGAAAGTGCTTCATCCTCCTGATGCAGTTTGAAAATTACTGATAGCATTAAAAACATGTCAAAATTTAGAATGAGGAGCTCGGGGGAGACCATAATTTTAAGAAAACATTAACAAATTAGACGGCATAGGTTATTGAGGGTATATTTAAGAGGGCAAATAAACAAAAAAAAAACAATTAAATACTTTCTCTAACATTACACATGTCATCCAACATACATTAAGTCAAAGTAAAGATCACATCTTTCTAGTTTTAAGAGTAAAGATTTATGTGTCAATGGTTGGTTGATGTTCAGCATTCACTTGGAATCTGTATTCTGTCAGAACTTTGACCTCACCTGTTCTCAGGCGATTACCATATCTAGCTCACTGTTGAACTAATTTCAAACACAGATTTCTATGAATAAACTGACACCAAGCATCCATTTTAAAAGTATATTGCCTGTGAACTCAGCAGCAGTTGTGAAATTATAAATTGAAAAAAAAATCATTTGGTTATTTATTTGTACCGACTATTTGTTCCTTCCAGATGACATGAGTTTAGCAAACACTGATCTACTGGAGTAATCAGTGTCCACCATAGCCACATGTTGAAATAAATATCACTTTCAGTATTACCCATGATGCAATGAGGTCAGTGTTGCTAACTTAACACAACATAATGAATACAATGGAAAACAAATTAATCATTTAAAAAATATAAAAATTAAAAAATTAGTAATAATTTTTGTTATTTCTTTAGTTGAAACATCAAAGCAAGTACAATGCATACAAATAAAACAATTTTTACAAGAAATGCTCTAACATCAATCTTTGGCCAAGAGCATACTAGCTAAAATGCATACATTATTGATAACCATATAAACTTGTATAACTCAAAATTTGACATCTGGAACTCGTTAACACTTGTATTAAAAAACACTGATCTACACAAGTTGACTAGATCTTTTTGTTCGACTATTAATAAAATATGCATTATCTGAACGGTAGTAATGTACACGAACAAATATATGATCATGATGAATTCCTTACAATTGCAAGGAATTACAAATTTACAAAATGATATGTTTTTAATCAACAATATTTTTTGTGTCGTATTTGGTTAGAATGAACGTCTATGTCGTCGTTTTTCACTGTTTGAAAATTGAGGGCAATTATTTTGTAATACTTTCTCTATTGAGTTATTTGCAGGTCATCATCACCGCACTCCGAACACATCCATAGGTATTCAGATCCCATCCTCAGCAAGTCCCACAGTGTCCAGCGAATGACGACTCCAGCTCTGTGTTGGTTGATAAGTCTTCTTATATGCCCACTAAGTTTCTCATTTCTGGCTGTGCCCATCTCCTTCATCCCACGGAGTGATGTGTACTCATGGTTGGTCGAAGTCCTGTGCCCTTCCCACATTTCGGTGGGCATTGATGATGTCCATATAATCCATTTTCTCAATCTTTCTTGTGACTAGTTCAAGAGAATTTATTCTGTGCTGATTTCTATATCTTGTCTTGATTGTTTTGAGCTGAGTGCAATTACTCTGTAATACTTTCTCTGTCATGTCTTTCTTGTGTTTTGTTCAATTGCAATCATCCTGTAATACTCTATTTAATAAATCCTTATTAGTCTTGCTCAAGTACTATTATTCTGTGATGCTGCATTTATAATGTCCATTACTGTGTCTTGTTCAAGTATAATTATTCTGTCATATTGTATTTATTATATCTTTATTGTGTCTTGTTCAAATACAATTATTCTGTGATACTTATCCCATCTTGATTGTTTCAATGTTGAATGTCATTTTTCTGCAATGCTTTCTCTCTATCTTGGCTTGATCATATTAAGGAAGGTTGTACTTAATATTTTCAGCCTCATCTATGCCATGCATTTGTTATGTGTAATTAATCTCCAGTATGTTCTATATCTCACTACAGCCAATTTATGATTGGATGTAATTAATAATGTTCTGTAACTAATCTTAATCATTTGAAAACTGGCTGTAATTAATAATTAAACTCTTGTATATTTAATTCTAATCATTTTAAAACTGGTAGCAATTAATCATCAATATCTTTTCAATGTATTTAATCTGCAAACATTAGATTTTATTCCGCAATTTATGAGTCATTTTCCCAACTTTGCAAAATATAAATTTGTTCCGTATCTTGTTTTAATCGAATTTTGGGTGCATTTTTCTTTTTCTTTGTGTAAGGAATCTTTCATTAGATGGTTGAAATAAAGCAGGCTGATGTTGATTGTTAACATCACCATATACCTGGACAACAATAATGAAGTTTGTGCTTCAACCTAATTACACTAACCCTATATCTGACTTATCTTCAAAGAATTCTGAAGTAGGGGCAAAATTGAACATTGGATGAAACAGGAGCTGAATTTTTCCATCTTGTTTTCATCAAATGAATGCTGGCCTTATTTTATTCCATGTTTTTTTTTTTCTGAATATGATTTTCAATGCCAAGATCACATGTAATAAATAATACACACAAAACACAATAATAAGTTATATTGCTACCAATATATGCAATGCAGCATCACAACATACATTGTGAAAATGATTTTTGAAAATATGCAAACCTTTATCTCAGTTTAATATATACCTTCAAGAGTTGTCAGGTTATTAATGTTAAATAAAGATGTGAACCTGTCAAGGAATCCATCAGATTGGTTCAGCATTTGATCAAGTTTGAAAATCCCTGACATCTATCTAAATGTATTAACACATTTTCGCATGAAATATTGGTTTGAAATCTTAACTTCTTAATGCAAGTTGTTTCACAAGACAATCACATGATTCATTATAAAATTCAAAGCCCTTTTAACACGTAATCACATAAGGTGTAAGCATTTAAAGAATATGAGGTGGCATTCAAAGTGTTTGGCTTGCTATGTACTCTTGCAGTGATTCATGATCTCTCTCTCTCTCTGCGATCAAGTCTCAATCAGAGTAGGATTCCAGACTCTCTTATGAAGTCTGCTGTTCATGATCTATCTTTACTTCTTTTGGGTGGGAAGCTTAACCTACTGAGCCAGTCACCATGGCAAGGTCAGTGACAGATCAGCTGACCAGGGCCTCCTTTTACCTTCCACTTGGTTTCCCTGGTAACAGTCAGAATCAAAACAAACACTGTTGTACCACAAAAGTGAGGTTTGTAGATGTAAAGTCCCTGTTTTGTTGGGGTCTGTTGATGTAGAGGATGTAAAATTGCAGTACCTATAGACACGACAAGCTCCAGCTGTCCATTTGAATCCAGAAAACCAAGAAAGCCCCCTCCACTTCACCATCCTCATTCTAAAAAATAACAGCTTGACCTCATAGCATAAGAAGAACAGAACTCCATAACTGTTCCAAGATCAGAAGAGGAAGTTAACACTACAGAGAAATGGTCCAAGTTGGCTCACCTAGAGTCTTAAAAGATTAAAGGGCAGAAACATTTACTCAATGTGGTTTTCTGTGATGTCCTTTTTTTTGCAATGACCTGCACTGAATTATCCGCATTTGTCAAGGTGAACACATTCTATTATAATATCATGCACTCATTTGGTCTGATTGTCCCCATGAAAACTATGCAAATTCTGGTCGCTTTAACTGGTGTACAGAAAAATTGTATGGCTGAAATCTTCAATCCTGCGGACCTAATTTTTCTTTGGGCGATAATGTGAAATATTTTTTGCAAGAGTGCCAAAGTAACTTTGATAGCTGTTACACATTCCACTGCAGATAGCATTGAAACCTGGGTGGGTCAAAACGATACAACTTTGTGTCATGAAATCAAGAGGATTAGCCCAAAGCTTAGATAGAAAATCAATGCTTGAATTTCCAGAACCTTCTCTGCAAGAATGTTAACACAATAGGCTTAAATAAACTAATTAATATCCAGTTGTTGTCAATTACCACCAGGTCCTTGACCTAGGTGGCCAAACCCTGTACTATCAAGTCCTGAGTGAAAACCAATACCTGAGAGGTGAGCCGGTGAACTGTAGCCTCCTCCCATCATTGTTGGTGGCATTATAGGCCACATGGAGCCTCCCATAGTAGGTGGAGCAGGAGGTACAGCTCCCATCATCAAGGATGACATGTTTGGATAACCCAGTGGTGTCTGTGGGTAACCCATCACATTCTGTGGTGGTGACATCATTGAAGGCGATGAAAAAGGTAAACCCCCTCCTCCATAACCAGAACCATAACCTCCAAATGTAGGATTATTTCCATATCCATCTGTAGGAGCTCCCATGACATTTGGACTGCTAAATGCACTCATTCCGCTGTTGTAATTAAACCCTGAAGAATTTGCACTACTTCCAATACCACTTTTGTCTAGCCTAAAAGGTTGGGGTTTAGCAGGCATATTAACAGCCGAAGAGCCTTGATGAGCTCTGAAAGCACTGCCTCCCATTCCCATATCAGTTCCAGGTGCATAATTTGATAAAGTGGATGCTAAGCTGCTTGAAGTGTTCATGCCGTAGCCACTGCTAGTACTGTTAACAGAGCTAGTGTTCTCTGAAACAAAGTTTTCATAGCTAAAACCCATGCCAGATCCAGGAATATTTTGAGTAATTGACCCGAATCCTTGAGAGAGGTTGCTACTAATGTCGCTTTGAGTATTATTAGATCGATTGTTGGACAAGTCTGTGTAGCTTTTGTTGTTATCTGGTGTGTTTGTTGCATGTCTTGGGCTCTGAGCGGGGGATGAGATGTTTCTGTCCATGCTTGTTGGGCCTGTATCTTGAAGTGTGGATGTTGTTGAAGTTGATGATGATGATGAAAGTTGTTGATGTTGACTTTGTGATTGGAAGTCATGGTTGCTAGGCATCTCTATGGGGTAGAGAGCGTTTGTGTTTTGTTGGGAGTAAAAAGGCATGTTAGACTGAGGAAACCTTTCATTACCATGGATCTGAGACATGAAGGAGGATGCAGTTGGCGATCTAAAATTCATAGTGGAGTTATATCCAAATGGGACAGGATTCCCTGAGTCTGCAAAAATTGTATTTCCACTAGCGGTGCTCCCAAATGGTGGTGGAATTTGTTGGCTGCTTGGCGCAAATGAAGAGCCAAATTGCGAGGAAGTGGAGTTGGGAGATGTATCATACATAATGTTTCTGCTATCTTCTGACTGATTCTGCAATTGACTAGGAGGTGGGGGTAAGCTCTGAGTGAAATGTCCTGGAGGTGGGGGTAAACTCTGAGTGAAATGTCCTGGTGGAGGCGGCGGTAAACTCTGAGTGAAATGTCCTGGAGGTGGGGGTAAACTCTGAGTGAAATGTCCTGGAGGCGGGGGTAAACTCTGAGTGAAATGTCCTGGAGGATGTGGCATTATGTTTTGGTGCATGCCCAGCATGTATGGTGGGATATTGTCCATGGATCTCATTGTTGAGGCATGGTCCATATTGTAATGATCCATAGAACCAGGCATGCATGAATTATTCATGCTGTTACTATAGGCCTGAGTGTTGACTGAGCTGAACTGGTTGTGAAATCCTTCACTCTGGTTATGTAACTGTGTGCCTCCATCCATGATGTTGGCTGGACCACTGTTTGCAACATTCCCATCACTATTGCTTTCATGTCCAACAGCCATACGGCTTCCATTCTGACTAGACATCATTTGCCCCTCACCACTACAGCTGTTATTGCTAGCATTATTGGCTGTAGAATCTACACCCACGGTAGATGATGACGATATTGCTGGGACAGTTGTCTGAGCAGTCTGTTGAGGCCCAGAACCAAAATTGCTCTGCCACATGGTATTTAGGTCAGGGAAAGGTGCAGACTTTTTCTGTTGCTTTCCTTTTGATTTGCTTTGGCTAGACTTTCCACCAATCTGAGTTCCTGATGAAGTCTGCATTGTGTTTGAGGCTTGCGTCTGTGTCTGAGATGTCTCTTGGTTGTCTGTGAATTGAAAATTGGCAGTGATAGCTTCAAAAATACAATAAATGATGAGAAATCTGATAAAGAGAAAACACCAAGAAAAAATATATCAGGAATGGAGAAACCAGAATTTAGCATTAGTTAAGTGCTGACAAAATCTGCACAGAATGGAAGAACAAAGAACAAGTGCTTGATAAAAAGGCATCTTTTGGGGGAAAGTACATTAAAGGTAGACTTGACATTTTGAGTACAAGAGATGAAGAAAGGCTAACCACAGAGAGTGACAAAATGGAACTGCTTTAAGATTTTAAATATCCAAAATATAAAGGAGTGCATTTTTAAAAGCAGTAATTATTAAATATGTAGCAAAGAGAGAAACATTTACAAATCAAAAAAAGAATATCCAAAAGAGAAAAGACTCAAATACTGATAGGCTTAAATATTCTAATAAGCCTTAATATGGTTCTTCTTCTTTCTTTCCTCATTTGCCTTTCAGTGAAGAGGGGAGATATCATTTGCAATCTTCTGCTATTCTCTTGGCCTCTCCTGCTTTTGTTTCCTAGTGTATCTAATAATCCATCAATCCATGTTCTTCATGGTCGGCCCTTGGATCTGGTGTTCTCGCAACGTTTATTGAAGGCTCTCTGTGTTGGTGTTTTGATTTTTCTGCTTATCACATGGCCAAACCATCATATTATCTGTTGTTTCTTTATGTACTCTATGGTGTGAATTATTCCAAGCTTTTTTCTCAGTTCTTCATTTCTGATCTTATCTCTCAGACTGTTTCCTGTGATACACTAACGCCTTTAATCTCAGTAGTGGTTATTTTTCTTATAATTCTCGTATCTAGCATCGAGGTCTGGCATTGATAGCACAGCTAAGAATGAAGATTGCCTTAATAGCCAACAGGCCTTTGAGGAATAAAAAATCCAAAAACATGGTGGGAGTATTTTCTGCTAGAGGAGTCGTACACTAATGAAAATGTTATATGTTAAATACACCCCATGGTTGTTTGCCTCTGATACTGTAGTTCATTTGTGTATTTCCAGATCAATAAAATACACATGCTTCTTCTATTAGACAATCAAAATTAAAATAAGAAACTGTGTTCTAAACTAAATAAACTTTGTTGTTAAAAATTAGAACCAATTCTGACCTATGGAAGCGAATCATGGATAGTAGACAAACAAAGGAAAAGATGATTAGAGGCCACAGAGATGGGATTTATCAGAAGAATGTTGAAAGTTCCCTGAACAGCTAAAAAGACCAATGAAGACATTCTCAAAGAGGCCAACAAAAAGGCAGCTCCTAAAAAAACATCAGAAAGAAACAATCAACGTTTTTTGGGCACATCATGAGGAGAGGAAAGGTTTGAATACTTGGTTACAACTGGCAAAATAACAGGAAAGAGAGATCGTTGACGACAAAGAGAGAAAATACTGGATAGCTTGGTGTCATGGCATGGAAAGCAGTCGACAACAGAACTAATATGATGCACTGTAGATAGAAGATTGTGGAAGGACATGGTCGCTTATGCCAACCGGTATGGCACATGATGCTGATGATGAAACTCTCAGATTTGTCAATCTATGATCTTTTTGTTACAACATGAACTCTTTCCATACTTTTCACCGCAGTGTGCACCAAGCCAATTTCAGCCGCATATGTTTCAAAGTATAGTGCACCACTCTCAATTTGATTAGTGTGAACCGTTACCAAACCATATTCTTTTTATATGTCTTGTATCTTCTTGGTATTGGTTAAATCTAATACCTGGTTCAATTATCTAACAATTCATAATTAATATGTTATATATTAGATAAATATAAATATTTAGATTGATTCTTAAAACCATGAAAAAATTTCATCTCTGGAATCTCTTCCGTTGCATCGAAAAAAAGCTTCTGAGTGGAAAGAGTTAACTACTAAATATCATCAGCACATAAATACTGACTTTAGCTAAAAATGTACTTTTAGAGCTGTGGTCCAGCCTGAGATGGAGGTTGTAGCAATTACTGTGACTCTGCAATGTCTTTCACTTTTCAAAAAAATAATTATTGCTCCAGACTTTCAGTTTGTATATTGTGAGGTCTTGAGTTCATGACACCACCTCAAGTGGATAAGGCATCTGAAGGTCTAGAACCACATGGATCTTGTGTGGGTATTATGTTCTAACACTCAGGAACTCAGGCAATGAAAAAGCTGACCTTAGAGACAACCTAAATCTGAAAGTTTAGACAGAAATACTAAATATTGATCTAGCATATCTCAAGAAGCTCAGTGGTTAGTGAACTGGACTACAAAGGACAAGGGGTAGGGTTCGATCTCAACCGAAGGCTTCCAGGTTCACCCAGCCTTAAATGGGTAATGGATTTTTTTCTGGGAAAGTAAAGCAGCACGGGCGTAATACCGACCACATTACCCCAAAAATCATGTGCCGAAGGTCTGTAAAATATAGGGTCACTAACACCATATTTCCCTACACGCCACTTGGCGTGACGAGGGTACTTTACTTTTTTTTTACATATCTCAAGAAGAGAGTAGACAGAAGTCTCTTTATGATCATTTATTTGATCAAGCATGGTAGTGGTTGGATCCATAACAACATCAAGCATGGTAGTGGCTGGATCCATAACAACATCAAGCATGATACTGGCTGGATCCATAACAACATCAAGCATGGTAGTGGCTGGATCCATAACAACATCAAGCATGGTACTGGCTGGATCCATAACAACATCAAGCATGGTACTGGCTGGATCCATAACAACATCAAGCATGATACTGGCTGGATCCATAACAACATCAAACATGATACTGGCTGGATCCATAACAACATCAAACATGATACTGGCTGGATCCATAACAACATCAAGCATGATACTGGCTGGATCCATAACAACATCAAGCATGATACTGGCTGGATCCATAACAACATCAAGCATGATACTGGCTGGATCCATAACAACATCAAGCATGATACTGGCTGGATCCCTAACAACATCAAACATGATACTGGCTGGATCCATAACAACATCAAACATGATACTGGCTGGATCCATAACAACATCAAACATGATACTGGCTGGATCCATAACAACATCAAGCATGATACTGGCTGGATCCATAACAACATCAAACATGATACTGGCTGGATCCATAACAACATCAAGCATGATACTGGCTGGATCCATAACAACATCAAGCATGATACTGGCTGGATCCATAACAACATCAAGCATGATACTGGCTGGATCCATAACATCATCAAGCATGATACTGGCTGGATCCATAACAACATCAAACATGATACTGGCTGGATCCATAACAACATCAAGCATGATACTGGCTGGATCCATAACAACATCAAGCATGATACTGGCTGGATCCATAACAACATCAAACATGATACTGGCTGGATCCATAACAACATCAAGCATGATACTGGCTAGATCCATAACAACATCAAACATGATACTGGCTGGATCCATAACAACATCAAGCATGGTAGTGGCTGGATCCATAACAACATCAAGCATGGTAGTGGCTGGATCCATAACAACATCAAGCATGATACTGGCTGGATCCATAACAACATCAAGCATGATACTGGCTGGATCCATAACAACATCAAACATGATACTGGCTGGATCCATAACAACATCAAACATGATACTGGCTGGATCCATAACAACATCAAACATGATACTGGCTGGATCCATAACAACATCAAACATGATACTGGCTGGATCCATAACAACATCAAACTGATACTGGCTGGATCCATAACAACATCAAACATGATACTGGCTGGATCCATAACAACATCAAGCATGATACTGGCTGGATCCATAACAACATCAAGCATGATACTGGCTGGATCCATAACAACATCAAACATGATACTGGCTGGATCCATAACAACATCAAGCATGATACTGGCTGGATCCATAACAACATCAAACATGATACTGGCTGGATCCATAACAACATCAAACATGATACTGGCTGGATCCATAACAACATCAAGCATGATACTGGCTGGATCCATAACAACATCAAGCATGATACTGGCGGGATCCATAACAACATCAAGCATGATACTGGCTGGATCCATAACAACATCAAGCATGATACTGGCTAGATCCATAACAACATTAAACCAGATACTGGCTGGATCCATAACAACATCAAACCAGATACTGGCTGGATCCATAACAACATCAAACATGATACTGGCTGGATCCATAACAACATCAAGCATGATACTGGCTGGATCCATAACAACATCAAACATGATACTGGCTGGATCCATAACAACATCAAACATGATACTGGCTGGATCCATAACAACATCAAACATGATACTGGCTGGATCCATAACAACATCAAACATGATACTGGCTGGATCCATAACAACATCAAACTGATACTGGCTGGATCCATAACAACATCAAACATGATACTGGCTGGATCCATAACAACATCAAGCATGATACTGGCTGGATCCATAACAACATCAAGCATGATACTGGCTGGATCCATAACAACATCAAACATGATACTGGCTGGATCCATAACAACATCAAGCATGATACTGGCTGGATCCATAACAACATCAAACATGATACTGGCTGGATCCATAACAACATCAAACATGATACTGGCTGGATCCATAACAACATCAAGCATGATACTGGCTGGATCCATAACAACATCAAGCATGATACTGGCGGGATCCATAACAACATCAAGCATGATACTGGCTGGATCCATAACAACATCAAGCATGATACTGGCTAGATCCATAACAACATTAAACCAGATACTGGCTGGATCCATAACAACATCAAACCAGATACTGGCTGGATCCATAACAACATCAAACATGATACATTGATGAACATGATTGATGATGGTGCAATTAGGAGAGTAAAAGTCATAAGTTCAGCAGCAGCATGGGTCAAATGAAAGGATATAACATGAGGATGTATAATTAGTGAGCAACAGAAACTGTTAGCTTGCATTCTTTTCTTAATTAGCGTGCAACTGAAATTGTACTCTTCCCTCACATGTTGAGAAAGATCAAACATCTATAGATCTGTCCTGAGTGCAGAATGATCATTTCTTGTAATTAGTAATTATGAAAGATCTGTTTATCTACAAATCAAGTGCTGAGAGTTGTTTACTCTTTGACAGCAATGCCAAGCTGTAGAAGTTTCCAGTCAGCTTAAGCTGGATTAATATTTGCAAAGTCTACACAATGATGACCTGTAGTCTGATGATGGAAATAATGCCAGTGATGAAGGCTTATAATCGGTTGGAGACTCAATAGTATATTAATGTGTGTATTGAGTGACTCAATAAACATGAACCGCAAAAATAGAGAGGCTTAATTCATTGACAATGGCTGGGATCAATACAGAGATCCAAGATTTGCTGCATCATCTTCATGTATGTCCCAGACCATGCTGGTGTTGAAGACAACATCAGAGTAGACAGATTGGCCTATTTGACAACATTAGCTGAGGAACAGAAGATAGATGTGGCAGATATCATTAACGATCTGCAAGAGATGTGTAGAACAAAGGACTTTGACAGAAGTACAAATACATGACTATCTAGACTATGGGAACTAGGAGTGAAAACTGGTTTTGCCAGTAAAGAGCGATATTCTGGATGAATGAAAGGAAGTGTCAACCAACACCAAACTGGCACAAATAGACACTGTGTGCTGGTGAATATTTTGAGGAGAAAATAAGAGCACCTATGGATGTGTCCAAAGTGATGATTGTTCTGATTTAACATAACATGTTACACATAGGCTGTAGCTGATAAATGGATGTGGTGGGAGCAGCATTATTTTTCTTTCTTCAGCCAGTTTAGAAAGATAAGATATGAACTCAGAACTTCAATAAAACAGCTTATGACAAGATCGGAAATTAAGAATAAAGCTGGGTGAATAATACTTTCTACTGAATAAATAAAGAGACAATAGATACAATGATTTGGGCTATGTGGAGGCAAAAAGAAAAAGACCAACCCATAGCCCACTTTTGTACTCTTCAACTGCGAGGATTAAACTCTTTTCTTTAATCACTGGTGTGCTATCAATATTCCTCCCTGCCTTTACTACCTCTCTTGCACTTCTATTTCCATGCCACCCCTTTCCTCTCTCTTTTACTCTTCTTCTCATTTTCTTCATACTCTATGAGACACCTCCGTTCATTTTCTTCAATTTTTGATTTTTTGGTACCTTTGGTCTAATTAAATTCTACATGCCTTATTGTTGATTAATTTTTTACCAGACTCTATGTAAATCCTAGCCACCTTCTTTTCCAGCATTTTTTTGTTTGGAGCTGTGAGTTGGATTTGTGAATTTAATGTGTTTAGTTTGTTTGATATACCTAAAGAAGGCTTTTGCCGAAACATTGCAGTTTGTATTGTCTCTCCTTTAGTCTAGCTGCTCAATAACACTTTTTATTTGGGTCATGTGATAAGGTAGAAAGAACTAAATGTGACACAAAGGGTCACAAATAAATACTACTAGAATAGTAGATCAAGGGGCTGAACACAACAAAGATGGCTTCAGTGAACATTTAAGGCATTAGGAAATACAGCAGCATGAAAAACCAACAGAATAGTAAAAGAAAGCAAACTTTATCTCCCCTTGAAGTTTAGGGGAAGTGAAGAAGTAATGAAGAAGAAAGAGCATCCACAGTAAAGTATCTAACAAAGAATACTACTGGTAAACTTACTTGAGGAGGAGGTGGTAGAAGCAGCACCTGAGCTGCTATTCCCAATAGTGCTGGTTGTTACTGTGCTTGTTGATGTCACTATACTCATACCAGTCAACAAACTAACACCTTTTTTCTTTGAACCAACCGCTTTAATGTCGCCTTCAATATTGTCAGCATTACCAGCTTTTGCCCTGGACTTTCTAGGTTTTGGGTTCTTTGGGGCTCTTTTTGTTCCCATAGAGATTACTGGCTTTGTCGGCATGATGACCACAGTTCCTCCTCCGGGAGATGATGTTGCTACTGTAGAAGACTGAATGCTTGACAGAGGCCGTGCAGTACGGACAGCGAGGGATGGTAACACAATGACAGGCATTTTAGGTTTAGTCTCAGACTGAGTGGCACCATCACTCATTTTTTTCTCATCACTTTTGGTGTCATCATCATTGCTGGCTATGAGATCAGCAAGAGAGGTGCTCTTCTCTCCAAATGATGAGACATCTATAAATGTTTTAGTTGAGGTAGAAGTTGTCGTGGTTGTTGAGTCCGTGGTTCCTGTAAGAAAAGAACAAATATTTGGTTAAAAAAATAGATCTGAATATTAATTTTCTCATAAAAACAGTAAAATTAAATATTTGTGCCACATAAAACATAATGATCTGAAGAAGATCATTAAGGAGGGCATGGCACTATGTGGGGATGGAGAGAGAGAGAGAGAGAGAGAGAGAGAGAGAGAGAGAGAGAGAGAGACAACAAAGAAGGTGAATGTAAGATAACACAGATGAGCTGGAATGATTGCTACTTATGCTTAGCATCTTATGATGGACTGAGAAAACTTCAGAGATATGAGAAACAAGTTCCAACTGGGACAAGGATATAACTGAATATGATCTAATTATTCTTGCTGTACTCATGTAATAGGTACAACCAGCCTATGCCACTGTACAATATGACTACCAAACATGTTCTACAGGATTGCCCCAGTACACAGACCTGAGATGAGCAATGTGGTCCACACCCACCTCCCAGGAAGAGAAACTATATGGGGCAATCGACTCACTTAAACAGACAGCTGACTTCATGAGAGAGTCTTGATCGCAGAGAGAGAGGGAGAGGGAGGGAGGGAGAGAGAGAGCACTCATATAATTTGAAAATTTTAAACGTCACATAGGACTCATAGTGTTTTTCGCCATCCATCTCTATTCTGGGAGAGGATGTTTTATTTTATCTAAAGAGTCTATGCCTGCAAACTTTGCATCACTTATAAGTTTTCTTTTCAATGTATCCCTAGGTCTTCCTCTTTTTCTTCATCCTGATGTTTCCCATAGAAGGGCCTGTTTTGGAATTCCCTTGTAGTCTCTCTCAGCATATTTCTGACTTGTGCCCATCTTCTCTTCCTAATTATAGATAAGATCATTGGTATATTTTGCGCTGCATCGGTAAAACTTGGAAATCAAGAAGAAAGTTAATTAACTTGTCAAACAAAAGAAGAAAAAATACAAAGAATGTTGCATGATAACAAATATTTATTATTTTGGTGAAACTTCAAAGTGAAGATAAAAAGAAAAACAGATCTGAGTATCAAACCTCTAAGATAATTAGTGGCAAGACATTGTTATTTCCTGAATCTGTCTCTTATTTTCTGAAACTCATGGGTCTGTCTGAGTACTGTTAAAACATGTTTTTCTGTACCATTTATATACAAAAAGAGCCAGTCTTAACATATGGATGTGAATCATGGACAATAGGACAACAGACAAGAAAATCACTGGAGTCTGTAGTAATGTGGTTTTACAGAAGAATGTTGAGAATTCCATGGACAGCTAAGAAGAGTAATGAAAATGTTCTGAAAGAGGTCAAAGCAAAAAGAGAGCTAATTTCCAATATTAGGAAGAAACAGTCATCATTTTTTGGCCAATGTAATGAGAAGAGAACAACTGGAATATATTGCAACAACTGGAAAAATTGAGGGATGAAGAGATAGAGGGAAGCAAAGAGAGAAAATACCAGACAGCTTAAGAGAATGGCTTGGCAGAAGGTCAACAACAGAAATGATAAAGAACTGTCGAGATCGAAGGTTGTGGAGAGACATGATCATCTACGCCAGTAGGCCCGGTACTTGATGATGATGTACAAAAAAATGTGGTTGGGGCTACGTACAACAACAGCTCATCCCTTGGTCACTGATTTACAAAACAGTCCTGGACCACTCTATCTATTGTCCTATTAAGTTGAAGATGGGATAAGGGGCAGAAATTTCTAGAATTCTATCTGGTTCACATTTGAGGATTTGTTTTGCATGACAATTACACCGTGTTAAATAATGTATGGCAACTATGAAGTTCCTCTACTTCAAACAGTCCATGACCAATCTTTAGCAGAATACCTCAGGTCTGACTCGCACTATTCTGTTGTCTCCATAAACGTCTGTCAAGTTATCCTTATTCTGCCTCACTTTCACTATCCCTTCAAGGTCACTGCACTGCAGCTCTTGTAATTGTTTCTGGAGCCCTGAGCACATGGCGAATTCAGCTCCCTCATCTGTCTGCTATCACTTTATGTCTTGCATGACAATTCCTTTATTCCATTTTCCTTTCAGGCAGAAAACGGCACATTAGGTGCAAGTCATAGTTTTTCACAAACGACGATTTGCTGCTAATTCTTATTGGTCTTTGTTATTTATTAGTCCCATGGTTGAGTTTTCCCTAGTAATTATTCTGCATAGCGATTTTCTTGGTCTGCCTTGCTTTCTTTTATCAGATGTTTTCCTTATGAATTCCTGATGGTGAAGTCTTTCCTCATTTCTTTCTCAGTACATGACAGATGTATTTCCAACATCTTCTTCTTATAAAACTTCACACATATTCTTTTTGAAGATTAGTCTGTTCACTTGAAATATGTTCTTTTCAGCTAGTATTTGAGTTCCTAAAAGACATTCGCTTTTAAAGACATTTAATTTCCTGTACAAAGTCTTGGTAGATTACCAACTTTCATTATCCATTTGTTAGCACTGGTATCAAACAGGAGTTGAACAATCTAAGTTTGGTTCGTTTACTGAGTACTTTGTATCTCTAGATATTCATGAGTTTGTTGAAAGCAATTGATGCTAGTGTGATGCGTGTCATGACTTCTGATGTTATGTCTCCATCTCTGGACATTGAATAACAAGAGAAAACCAGAAAGGATGAGTAATTAGCTGAAAGATACGTATAAGTAGAAAATCAGTAAAAGTGAAAACATTAAAAGTCCTATAGAAGAATAGTCAGATGATTATTATAAGAAACTAATTAGTCAACCTGCCAACTAAAGAAATGAAATTGTCAGTGAGTAAACTAGCATATCTACCATTCAAGCTATATTAACGCTCACAAACAGAGATACAGAGCCTTCAAGTCAAAACTTTGACTCAATTGGTTTATTTTTCAAATTTCATCTATAAAACAAATTAGTTCAACCCTAGATTATGATACTTCTCAGCAAGTTAAGTTTTTAGTAAAATGGCAGTAAAATTTACTAACCAAAGAAAACCTGGTGTAACACAAGTAGTAATGTTGTTATTGATCATTTGGTACAAATCACCAAAACAATTAAGGATTACAACCAGACGAATGTTAACATTATGTGCATAACAAATAGCCTTTTTTTTAAAACTTAAAAAAAAAAAAAAAAAAAAAAATTTTGTTACTCAATATTTCTTGATTTTGAAGGACGCAGCACAAAGTTTTCATGATGGATCAACCTGATGCTCAATTATGTCAGCATTCTGTTCAATGGATACCACTTTTCTGATAAATTCGCTGACAATGCATTGTAAAGTTGTACTTATCACATTGCGATTCATTCGTATTTTTTATGATGCCATTGTTGTATTTAAAAAAAAACACTTCCAGACATAATGAGGCATCACAAGTCACCAGCATGAATAGTTAAGAAGTACATGGCAGGAAAGAGCTCACACTCAAGGGAGATGATTTATAAGAATTTTATTTTTTAAATCATAATTTTCAAGACGTTATTGAAATCTAGGGTTAAATAAATTGTGCTATATTTCTAAATGTAGGGGAAACAATTTTTTTACTTCATTAGAAATGAGAGTAAGTACATTTTGAAAAAGAAAAACTAGGAGATTAAGTGTTAGGAAACTATATATAGAGAGCTTTGCAAAAAATGGCAATCTCATCACCAGAAGCTACACTGACAAGCACATATTTTGGACCTTTAGCTTATTTACACTGTAGGGTGGAGGACCCACCTGAGTTATAACTCCAAGATGTTGATCTCATGGTACATTTTGAGTCTGAAAGCTCACAAAATATCTATCTATCGTCCTTTTGAGCCGAAGACGGCACATAGGGCAGAACCACAATCTCAAAAACAGAAACCTTGCGTGCCAAAATGGCACACATTGCAGAGATCACTGCTTCTAAAATCTATGGTTCTGTTTCCATAACAATGCTTTTTACAATGACAGCTTGTCAAGCCATTGTTCAACCTCCTTAGTCGCCGCTTACAACATGCCTGGAAGGTCACAGTGTCACTATTCTTTACACCCCACATAATGAGGTCCCGGTAACACACGGGAGCACAAAATATCCAGACTATATATTACCATAGGGAGCCACGATAGCTCAGTGGTTAGTGAACTGGACTACACAGGACAAGAGGTAGGGTTTGATCCCAACCGACGGCTTCTGGTTCACCTAGCCTTTAATAGGTACCAAATTTTTTTCTGGGAAAGTAAAGTGGCACGGGCATAATACCGACCACAATACCAACCACATTACCCCAAAAATCATGTGCCGAAGGTCTGTAAAATTTATAGTCACTAACACAATATTCCTTATACGCCACTTGGCATGACGGGGGTATTTTACTTTACTATATATTACCATAGAGCTTAACTCCAACAATAATTACTTCTAAATTTAACCTCCATAGCTCCTACAACATACACATAATACATACCTGCTTGCAAAGAGGATAGCAAGTTACTGCTTCCGTATGGTAATGTTCGAATAATACTACCACCCTGGTCATTGTAATGGGCATACCCTTCTTGTTGCTTACAATGATGATTGGTGGCTTTTTCCCGCCACCGGTTGTGGTCATGGAGATGTTTGGAGTAATGAAAACTGAAACAAGAACAGAAATTCTTTTATACCTTCATGTATAAAGTTAAAGACTGGAAAATAGAAGAACATACCTCAATGTTGTTATGACAGATCTACAACTGTTTAGCTGCATTCAGTACCACTTTACTACTTATATTTTTTATTAATCTCATAATGATTGTCAAACCAGTACCTACTTATGGCCCAAAGACAAGGAAATGTTATAACTATATATATATATATGTTACAACTCATTAATGTGGGCTTCGTCAAGTCAGCCAAAGTTTTATCTCTTTAGGGAATTTGCACCATCTTTCGTTCGCTGTAGGCTGCATTCACTAGAGTAATCAGGAATCTATGGGCGCAGCCATTGTTGTGTGTGCTACGTCATCATAATGGCTCATCATATATCCTTAGACCGGCCATATGCTAATCTTACGGTCTGTTGTTTGATGTGCGACGTGGGTAATCTGATGACTAACTTTGTTTTATATGTTCGGAATTGGAGTCAAAAATGATGTCCTAACATCATCAAGCGCTATACATTTTTAAAATATGATGATCATTATTTTCAGGAGGATGTGAACTTTCGGGGTCAATATGGTGGACAGGCGGCAGGAACCATTGAAGGCTATGTATGAAAGTGTTCCTTGTTGCAGTTTCCTCATATTCCAAGCCTGGGTTGTTGCAGGAGCTACTGAGTTAGGTGCTCTGTGCACACTGTGAGCTGTGTGTTTCATCCATTTGGATCATGTTTCGATATTCCAATTGTTTACGATGAATGATGATATCGTATGACAGAGAACAGTTTGCTGTGTTCACTTTCTGTGCGGTTTCGCCTTATGTCTTTTGGCGTGTGCTGAGACTGCTATGATGGGGACTACAGCTACCTTTCTTTGTTTGGGAGATGAGTTAGTAATTTGGATGATTCCACTGGCACGAGTGGTTGAGAAATTATGGATTTTAATTCGTCTGCAGTGATACCCCGGGCCCTCCATAACCAAAGAACCAAAGACAAGGAAAGTATTTTTTAAAATGACAATTATTAAAAGAAAAAAATGAGGGACTAGGTGGTCTAGGTAAGATGCCTGCCTCTGGACAGGAGAGTTCATGGGTTATAGTTCCACCACAAGCAATTTGAATTTTTCACTTTGAATCCATGGTTTACTCAAGGCTTTACCCTTCTCTGATCTCTAGATAGTGAGATTTGATGTCTAGCCCTCAGGGATAATGGTGAAAAACAGGAGATTCCATGTGCACTCATGCGTGTTAAAGAACCCTTAACAGTTAAAAGGTAAAATGATAGGCCAAAAATGATCACTGCCCAAAGCAAAAATTATTAGGCAAATCTACACATGCCAAAGATGGATGCATCAGGCCTATGGGTGCAGATATCATGGCTTTGGTATAAACAAACAGCACAGCACATCCATGCCCACTTGACGGGTGAACACTAAGAAAGAAAGAAAAATTGATTGACAAGGAAGGAGGCACAGAAGAATGTTACTATAATAATTTGGAAGGATAAGATGGATTATTTTGAAACAGTTGAAAAAATCATCTAAAAGCCTTTTTTTTAAGAACTAAACTTGTTCAATACAAACATCAATACAACATTCTACTGCATGAATCAGAAAGAGGACAACATCAGCCAGGATTGCATGGAAAGTGCAGACATTTGTTAGCACCTATTTAAGGAGGCCTGTTTGAGTCAGAAGGGCTGACTTGATTAAATATGATTAGTTGTGGCATATAACAAATGTAACCAAACTTTTCAAGAAATTATCTTGAATCTTCCAGGGCCTACATGCATACATTGCATAGGTTTCGTAGTGTCTTTTGCTATCCATCTCTAATCTGGGCGAGATGTTTAAATCTAATCCAATGAGTCTAAGTCTGCAAACTTTGCTACTCTTATAAGTGTTCTTTTTAATATCCGTCTAGGTCTTCCTACCTAGGAAAACAGACAAGGAAGTCACTGGAGTCTATAGAAATGTGGTTTTACAGAAGAATGTTGAGAATACCATGGACAGTTAAGAAGAGTAATAAAAATGTTCTGAAAGAGGCCAGAACAAAAAAAGAGAGCTAATTTCCAATATTAGGAAGAAACAATCATCATTTTTTGGCCATGTAATGAGAAGAGAACAGCTGGAATATATTGTAACAACTGGGAAAATTGAGGGATGAAGAGATAGAGATAAGCAAAGAGAAAAGATACCAGGCATCTTAAGAGAATGGTTTGGCAGAAAGTCAACAAAAGAAATGATAAATAGGTGTCGAGATTGAAAGTTGTGGAGAGACATGATCACCTACGCCAGCAGGCCTGGTACTTGATGATGAGGTTTTCATCTCTTTGGGGAAAACTGGAAGACAAAGCAAAAGAATGAGACCACAAAGATTCATTATACCAAGGGAAAGACTAAGAAAAAAGCAAAAGATTGAGACCACAAAGATTCATTATATGAAGGGAAAACTGGAAGACAAAGCAAAAGATCGAGACCACAAAGATTCATTATACCAAGGGAAAACTGGAAGACAAAGCAAAAGATTGAGACCACAAAGATTCATTATACCAAGGGAAAGACTAAGACAAAGCAAAAGATCGAGACCACAAAGATTCATTATACCAAGGGAAAGACTAAGAAAAAAGCAAAAGATTGAGACCACAAAGATTCATTATACCAAGGGAAAACTGGAAGACAAAGCAAAAGATCGAGACCACAAAGATTCATTATACCAAGGGAAAACTGGAAGACAAAGCAAAAGATTGAGACCACAAAGATTCATTATACTAAGGGAAAGACTAAGACAAAGCAAAAGATCGAGACCACAAAGATTCATTATACCAAGGGAAAACTGGAAGACAAAGCAAAAGATTGAGACCACAAAGATTCATTATACCAAGGGAAAGACTAAGACAAAGCAAAAGATTGAGACCACAAAGATTCATTATACCAAGGGAAAACTGGAAGACAAAGTAAAAGATTGAGACCACAAAGATTCATTAAACAAGGGAAAACTGGAAGACAAAGCAAAAGATTGAGACCACAAAGATTCATTATACTAAGGGAAAGACTAAGACAAAGCAAAAGATTGAGACCACAAAGATTCATTATACTAAGGGAAAGACTAAGACAAAGCAAAAGATCGAGACCACAAAGATTCATTATACCAAGGGAAAACTGGAAGACAAAGCAAAAGATTGAGACCACAAAGATTCATTATACCAAGGGAAAGACTAAGACAAAGCAAAAGATTGAGACCACAAAGATTCATTATACCAAGGGAAAACTGGAAGACAAAGCAAAAGATCGAGACCACAAAGATTCATTATACCAAGGGAAAGACTAAGACAAAGCAAAAGATCGAGACCACAAAGATTCATTATACCAAGGGAAAGACTAAGAAAAAAGCAAAAGATTGAGACCACAAAGATTCATTATACCAAGGGAAAGACTAAGAAAAAAGCAAAAGATCGAGACCACAAAGATTCATTATACCAAGGGAAAACTGGAAGACAAAGCAAAAGATCGAGACCACAAAGATTCATTATACCAAGGGAAAACTGGAAGACAAAGCAAAAGATTGAGACCACAAAGATTCATTATACCAAGGGAAAGACTAAGACAAAGCAAAAGATTGAGATCACAAAGATTCATTATACCAAGGGAAAACTGGAAGACAAAGTAAAAGATTGAGACCACAAAGATTCATTAACCAAGGGAAAACTGGAAGACAAAGCAAAAGATTGAGACCACAAAGATTCATTATACCAAGGGAAAACTGGAAGACAAAGCAAAAGATTGAGACCACAAAGATTCATTAACCAAGGGAAAACTGGAAGACAAAGCAAAAGATTGAGACCACAAAGATTCATTATACCCATGGAGAAGACCACAAAGATTCAATTTACCATGGAGAAGATCACAAAGATTCATTATACCATGGGGAAGACCACAAAGATTCATTATACCAAGGGAAAGACTAAGACAAAGCAAAAGATTTAGACCACAAAGATTCATTATTCCATGGGAAAACTGGAAGACAAAGCAAAAGATTTAGACCACAAAGATTCATTATACCATGGGAAAACTGGAGGACAAAGCAAAAGATTTAGACCACAAAGATTCATTATACCATGGGGAAGACCACAAAGATTCATTATACCATGGGGAAGACCACAAAGATTAATTATACCATGGGGAAAACCACAAAGATTCATTATACCATGGGGAAAACTGGAAGACAAAGCAAAAGATTGAAACCACAAAGATTCATTATACCAAGGGAAAGACTAAGACAAAGCAAGCAAAAGAAATTATTGCACCGCTCTTGTTAAAAACCCAACGAAAGGTAAAAAAATTGCAACAATAATAAACACATTTTTTTTCATAATTAGGTACTTGCACAAGGTAAAATGACTGGGATTATATGATATTACAATTAGTGAAGAAATAAATGAAATATGACCACTAGTGAAAGAAATTAAAACAATATTTTTAAAGGGATCAAACATTACAGAAAGTAACAGTATTTCATGATGGGTCCTTGCGCTGAAATTTATATACAGAGAGAAAAAGATGAAGATTGTCAAAAACACGGAGGAAAGAGTAATAACAAAATAAGATTGTTATAGTAGACAAGAAGACAAATAACTAAATTAGTCTAGACAAAGAAAGAGAGAAGATTTTCTTGCAGGCTTGTATTGAAAGAGGAGGTTAAAGGTTACTTATGCTTGTGAAGATGATAATTGATCTAATACAGGACACCAATGTTAATAATTAGACTGATGTACACTTCAGTGTGAAAGTTTACGTAATGGAGGTCAAAGGTTGATAAATCTCATAATGAAAGTTGAACTCTATAATAGAGTTTTATGGTTGAGATTAAGGTGATATTGAAAATATAACAATTATGGCATACACTCTTGGTGGTTTTGAAGGAGAGAAAACTGTTGCAGAGAAATAAGACAGTTATGTAACCCACAGTGTTTTTTTCTGACAGAAATCCATTTCAGAGTCACAGTGGTTAAGTTAGTTAAGAGAATTTGATTAATTGCACTCTGGGTAGATCTATAACGTGTGGTAATTCCTTTGTCTTACACTTTATAGTTACATGCATGGAGTCTTGTAGAAGTTTGATACAACCATGCAGGCAAATGGTGACAAGAAATGATTGTAGGGAACCTTGCCTAGGCTATAGTACATTTAGAAGAACACAGTTCCCAGTAAACAAAATGTCAAGGTATTGAGCTGAAGACAGATACCCACAGGATGTGGGATTAATAATGAACCAACCACATGAAAGTAACAGAGTATTTATAGGTCTACCCAGAGTGCAACTAGGCAAATTCTTTTAACTAGCGGCCAATTAGAATGTTTTACTCACTTTGTTTTCCACCGGCTGAGGTTAATGTTGTGGTTGTGCTGGTTGATGTGGTAATGGAGGTGCTGGCAACATCTCCCAGACCTGTCCCTGATTTGGACCTCACAGCAAACATCTTTCCATCATTTGTTCGTATGTAGACTCCCTTGGGTGTTTTGATGACCAGGATCTTTTGTCCTGCTGTAATTCTATTTGGAGAGTTGGCAACAGCCTGGGTTTCAGTAGTTGTCCCAGGCAACAGGATTTCTATGGAAGAATATGTTGATTTGTAAGGCATTATGTCAATAACAATTATATACATGGCTTGGAGTCTCTTTCTGGCGTTCACCTGAAGCTTTCTAAAGGAAATATTGTTCTCTTCATCATCCATCCTTAAAAGGACATTAAGTGGGCGTAGGTGTGTTGTGTTGAGGTTAGCAGTAAAAACTGTGATATATGCACCTTTCAGCCCAATACATCTGACTTCAGTGTGTCATCTTTGAGTACAGGGTTGCCTTCCCTCTTCAATCCCTACTTGCTTGGCTAGGCTAGACTGGTTAGAATGTTTCTACAGGCACCACAAATAAGACTAAAATAATAATGGAGTGGGGTCTGGTTCACTGATCCTGGTACAAACCATCAGCTAGGAGTCACTGACAGCTTCCAGCTCTGTTGCTGTCTGGCACCTGCTTCCTGGTTGTGAGTAAATCGTTATTATTGTTAATCTCATGGCATTTGCATTTATTTTTGTGTTGTTGACTGATGTCTCGGATGCAAAGGGAATGAGTTGAACATATTATGACAGCTTTACATAGGAGACCAATACAAAACCAAGACATTTAGACTTAAATACACCGTTCCTCAGAAAACAACAACAAAAACAAGCAGACACACAAGAGAAATTAATAGAATCAAACTACATTATAGAAAGTAACTAAAACTAGTGTGAATAAGGAATAAAATAACAATAAAAAAACATTTAGCTGCATGTAGAATCCACAGTTCCCATTACATAAGTAGGTGATGCAGAATGACCAGAGGAGACAAGAAAAGGGAAGAGAGCCAAATCATGACTTCCACTCAGATGAAAACATAAATCACACAAGAAGTTTGACAACACTTGGAAAAATCCACAAATAACAAAAGACATAGAAACAGTAGGCAGCCCAAACCAGGATATTCAACAAACATTTACAAAAGATGAGAAAAGGTCTTTTACAAGAAAACTTACATGAGATGATGGGTTAATAAATGTTTAAATAGAGTACTTTTTAGATTTGATCTTGAACTTGATAATTTTTTATAATGTCTTCACGTTGTGTTTGTTTGTTCGTACTCATCCCTCAAATATTGTTATTATTAGGCCATCTAATTCTTTCTTTAACACATTTTTCAAGTCACTTCTCATCTTCTCGGCATTGACAATCGACAAAAGGTTGAGATGTACTATAACACCAACACATATTTATTTATATACTATTTACAGTCTGATGGTCACAAGTTACATTAACACATTCCATGAATTATTCGTATCTAGGCGTATATGTGTTAGAGCCTTGTCTGAGCATAAGATTCCCTATTTATATGATGGCCACTTCCGGTTTCTGCTATTGTCTATCCACTCCCGCAAATAATCATTTGTTGACCTTGGGTCTGCCCTTCTACTCAGTCTAGAGATATTTTTTTAATTTTCATGCCTACACAAAGCCTCAATCTGGGTGTCTGTTATTAAGTGTAATCTTGCTGTCCACATTTATATTCTGGTGTCATCTAGGTTTAAAAACTGTTTGCTGCTATTGTTTATGTAATACTCTTTAGTTTTTAACCTACTTTCAATATAATTTTCAACAGAAGTCCATTTATTTATTTATACTGTAAAGTAGTTCAGTACAGGACCTTTGAAGTATCCAACAAATAAAAAAAAAAAAACAAGTATTTGTAGAGAAAAAGAGAAATACAATTAAAAGAAATAAAAAGATGATTGTTAACTACATTAAATCATACCTGTTGTTGTAATAACCTGATGGATTGTGACACCAGGTCTCAAAGGTTGTCCATCAAACTGTTTAATTTTCTCACTCACATTCTGAGAATTAGCAATAATCATGGGGCGAACACTAGCGATTGGGCGTACAACTGGACCACGTCGGAATGTGGCATAACTGGAAGCAGAGATAATTAATGTAAAATGTTTATAAATGGCAACCATTAAATTATTAGAAAAATAAATTATGGCAATAAAAGTGACTGTAAATCCTTCTGCTTCATTCATCTGTCGACTTTTCCTCTTTCCCATTAAAAGGAAATTAAATTACATAGGGATGGGCCGGGCGGTCTAGAGGTATGATATCAGCCTCTGTACTCAATTCTCAGGTTTAGCCCTCTCTGGGTAGTGAGATTCTATGTCTAGCCCTCTCTGAATTGTGAGATCCTATGTCCAGTTCAAGTTCAACAAAAACTAATTTTTGTATAAGATTTTCACAGCCACAACAATGATTTATCCAGAAGGATGTTTTGATGAGATGTTGTGCTGCTTGTGCAAGGCAGCTTTATAGTGAAGTCTCGAGGAACTGAATTTTGTATAAATAACTTTTCCCTATTTCTCACACTGCTGGCTGTGTGCTCAGGTGTCCCTCACCATACAGGCAGATATTCTCAGACTTCAAAGGTACTCTCATTTTTTTTTTCCATAAAAATCTTTCAACATTTTTGGGTAGAATTTTCCTATCAATTAAGACTGAGCAGTGGCCATTTTTGGAGGTGCTCTCTCCATTTTCCAACTACTAAAAGTTCTTTAATGTGTGCAGAATGCACACAGGACCTACTGTTTTTCATTACTACCTGAAAGGGCTAAACATCAGATCTCACTACAAAGAGGTCAGGGAAGAGTAAGAAGTGAAAAATTTCCACCGCATGCGGCAGGATTAAAACCTTGAACCTTCTTGTCAAGCAGCCGGTGCCTTACATCTAGACCCCCCAGCCTTCCCATTTGTTGAGAATAATGTTCTAGAGGTTTACAGAATAAACTATGACACTATTATGTTTCTTTGGTAAACTATTTGTATACTAAAATCTATCTATTGACCTTCCGAGCCGTAGCCGGCCCATAGGGCGTAGACCAAGATACTCCCTCTCTTATCTGAATTTTTGTTCTAGCAGTTTTAAATTTTTATAAAGATATTTTATCAAATCTCGCCATTTGTCTCTGTTCTGTGCAAGCAGCTCTATCTCATTGAGGGAGCCGATTCCTGCTGCTTTTGCCTCTCAGCAATGTTCTTCTCTGTGTCTCTCTGGGTCTTCCTCTTTTTCTCTTATCTGTTGTTTCCCACATGAGGGCTTGCTTTGCTATTCGGTTATTAGTAGTTGTATTAGTTTACTAATAGGCTAGGATTAAAAGCTGATAGCCAGTGTGTTTGCTGCATAATGTTTAGGTTATGATTCTTACTTTACCACCAACAGCTGAAGCTGAATCCTTTAACCTTAGCAGGAATTAAATTGACATCAACATCAAAACACGTTCTACAGGATTGCCCCCCAGCACATAAGCCTGAGGAGGGACAATGTGGCCTACACCCACCTCCCTGGAAGAGAAACTATACGAGGCAACTGAATCATTGAAACAGACAGTTGCCTTCATAAGGGAGTCCAGAGTCCTAGTCTGAATGAGCCATGATCGCAGAAGAAGAAGAAATTTATATAATTTGATTGACAAATAGCTGGTTTAGTCCATTTGAACATTCGTTTCTGAATGTAAAAGGAAATAAAACTTACTTGTATCTGCTATTAAATGGAAGTCTGTTAGGAAGAATGCCAACTTGAGGGTAGTAGGCAGCGTATGAGGGCCGTGTGTATGTTTGATTCATTCGCTTATCGCGAGCATATCCTTCTTTGGCTAGCCTCTTCTCACGTTTGGACAGCCGCATCTCCTTCCGATCTATGAGAAGAGACTCATGGGTGAAGGGTTGCTGAGGAAATAAGGTAACACATATTGAACAAATGTATTCCCAACAAAAAGCATGACAAGTGGTAACAATTGTTGAGCTTATTCACTTCATTACAATATCCAATTATTATCCAGTCATTACAGAAGTCATTGAAACATAGAATCACCTTTGTCTATGTCCCTGAACAAGTGGGAGTACAGGGAAATGAAAGAAAGGACAGGCTAACTAGCTGTGCTATCATCAAAGATGGTCAACCAATAGATCAAGCGGTCACCATAAATGTCCTCCAAGATGTGGGAAGGGCACAGGACTTTGACAACCATGAGTTCACATCACTCCTTAGGATGAAAGAAATGGGAGTGAAGATGGGCGTAGTAGGCTGAGAAAGTGCATTATAGGACTTAACTAACAGAACCGGAATCACTGGATGATGCAGGTCATGATGAGGAGGGGATCTGAGCACCTATGGACATGTTTGGAGTGCCATGATGATACCCTATGAATAACTCATTATTATAATTATTACTAATTCCTTCTAATTATGTAATGGTATGAAAGAGGCATTTAACATAAATTAATATTATATGGCATTTTATGTCTTCAGACAGTTGGAAGCAGGCTGATATCGATCTTCAATAGTAACTATCAGGCACTGTTTTGTCAAGCAACTTCTTTCAATAATTTTGGTAAATTTTGCAAATATAGTTATGACAGGTCCAGCAGCAAAATGAACATGCTTGATTTTTACTAAAGGGTCTCCCTTCCTTTTTCATACATCTTTTTTATTTCTTGTTAACTTAGACTTCTTTTTATTTTCAAATATTACTGTACCACTTCTTTTCTACATGCTACAATCTTGTGCCAAAAATAACAATAAAGATATATTACTCCTTTTAAGATAATATTTTGTTCCTTATTACAGAGAATGTGATTTGAGAGAGAAATGTGTTGATTAGAGAACTATCTTATAATGGCAAGTACTTGAACTTTCTTTTTGACAATATATTATTTCAATAAGGCCAGGTCAGGCTAGTTAGATGTGAAGCTGTTGCCGTGCCCTTACTTCACATCAGATTAAATAAAAGAAAGCGAATGGCGGATTCAGCCCTTAAAAAAGAGACTTGTATAAGCAGACATTTATTTGACTAATAGCTTCAGAGAAAAACAATAACCATATAATTGCAGAGGAAAGTCTGATTAAAGACATCACAAGGGGAGATCATGTGCAGCCACCATGAGGTGTTTGCGTCTGAGATTTTATTTCAACCCCAATAGAAAATACTTTGTATCCTACTGTGATTTGAACCCATGTTCTCCTGGATTAGAGCACGGTAAGTTATCAATCTGGCCATCCACTCTTCAATTCTTTTGTTGGTGTTCATTAATTAGATTTTCAGCAAATGTTAAGCTCCCCACTGTCCCATGTAAATGCCAACCTGCAGTGCGTAAACTATGAGTCTCCCTCATATTTGACTAGCTAAGAATGATTCCCCAACATTGCAATCTGATCTATTTGGAGATAAAAGAGAACCTCCAGATAAATTGTCAAATCTATCACAAGCAACAACCTGATAGTGTAAACACCAAAAGGTAAACACTAGAAGATGTCATGGGAATTATCTATTTCACTAATCCCAAATTTATGAACATTGGCCTAGACAGGAAGGAAGTAAAGAAAATGTTCAAGAATGGGGACTGGGAGAGACCTTGTCCAAAGCCTATGCTCCAAAAAGGGGTTTAATTTATTGATTGCAACTAATAGTATATCACAGCCCTGTTACTTAACATATCATTATAATATATTCAGACAAATTTACACATACCTTGGTAAGCCATTGACCATGTTGCTGCAAAACATTCATCAAAACTTCATCATGTCCATATTTGGCAGCAGCATTAGAGAAATCCAAGATTGGGAACTCTTGATCCTTAGAGAATAGATAAACAACAAATAAAATGAGGTCTTCCAGTTGCAATAGACTTTAAGATAGAGAAAAAAATCCAAGATTGGGAACTCTTGATCCTTAGAGAATAGATAAACAACAAATAAAATGAGGTCTTCCAGTTGCAATAGACTTTAAGATAGAGAAAAAAATCCAAGATTGGGAACTCTTGATCCTTAGAGAATAGACAAACATAAAACAAAATGAGGTCTTCCAGCTGCAATACACTTTAAGATAGAGGAGGAAAAACACACAGAGCTACAATGATAAAACACAAAACAAAACATATTGGTCTTCTGCTGCGACTCAAACAATAGACACAAATAAAAATTTGCTAATTCAGTTAACAATAAAATATAGAAGGTACACAATAATAGTAAAGACTTATTAAAAGATGAAAATTTATCGTGGGCTAGAGGTAAAATTCTAACCTCTGGATCGAAACCCACCATGGCGGTGGGACTTTTCTAAAAAAAAACCTATGGTTTTTTAAATGGTTTACTCTCTTCCCATATTTGGATAGTGGCATCCAACGCCTAGACCTCTAAGATAATGTATGCACAATTCATACATTAAGAAACACTTTGCAGTTAAGAGTAGGTCAAGATGACTGTAAAAAAATAGTAAAGTACGCCCGTCACGCCAAGTGGCGTATAGGGAAATATGGTGTTAGTGACCCTATATTTTACAGACCTTCAGCACATGATTTTTGGGGTAATGTGGTCAGTATTACGCCAGTGCTGCTTTACTTTCCCAGAAACAAATCCGGTACCCATTTAAGGCTGGGTGAACCCGGAAGCCGTCAGTTGGGATCGAACCCTACCCCTTGTCCGTGGTAGTCCAGTTCACTAACCACTGAGCTATCGCGGCTCCAAGATGACTGTTGCCTAAGCAAAATTGCAAGCAATTAAAGGAAATCTTCACATACTGAAAATGGATGTGTCAGGTTGAAAGGCATAGATTCCACGGCTTGGTGTAACTCTATTCTATTCTATCCATGAAACCAGTTTCATTGCATTCAGGAATTTCCCTATCCATTCCACCACTTGTCACAGCATTTTCCCAAAATGCATATGTAAATCCCATTGACAAGGTTGTTTTGTCCATGTCCTACACAACTGCACAGGCAACAACTTCAAACCACCTTAGTCATCTCTTATGACATGCATGGCAAGTAACAGTGACTCTATTCTTTTCTCCCCTCACTGTGGGTGCCCAGTCAGCCACACAGGGCCACTTGTTGTAAACTAGAGATAAAACACATCTACACAACTTATGAAAGCTGAAACTAGCAACAAAACACATAGGGCACCACTTAATGGGTGAATGATGGAGAAGAAAGCTTATCCAAAGAAAAATTAGAAGATAAGGATCTAGAGTTACCCATCCAGGACCCTATGCAGTATGAAGTCTTTAATAAGAATCATCATCATGAAGTACCGGGCCTAGTGGCATAGGTGATCATGTCTCTCCACAACTTTCGATCTCGGCAGCTATTTATCATTTCTGTTGTTGACCTTCTGCCAAGCCATTCTCTTAAGCTGTCTGGTATTTTTTTTTTTCTCTGCTTCCCTCTATATCTTCGTCCCTCAATTTTTCCAGTTTTCCAGACAATATATTCCAGTTATTCTGTTCTCATTACATGGCCAAAAAATGATGATTGTTTCTTCCTAATATTGGAAATTAGCTCTCTTTTTGCTTTGACCTCTCTCAGAACATCTTCATTACTCTTCTTAGCTGTCCATGGTACTCTCAACATTCTTCTGTAAAACCACATTTCTACAGACTCCAGTGATTTTCTTGTCTGTTGTCCTATTGTCCATGATTCGCATCCATATGTTAAGACTTGCTCTACATAACATTTAAGAACTCTTTTCCTTGTTTCTATTGTCAAAAATGGATTGCATAGAATCTTCCTCATTTTTTGGAAAGCTGCTTTTGCCTGAGCCATTCTGCATCTCACCTCTTTTGTACATCTTCCGTCTGAGGTTAACAAAGTTCCCAAATATTTAAATTCATTTATCTGTTTTAATATTGTGCCACTTGTCTTTATTTTGTACTGAGCTGATGTTTTTTCTTTGTTGTTACCATTACCTCTATCTTTTTGCTATTAAGGCTGAGTCCTTTATTTTTGCTTTCTTTCACTATAATGTCCAACATTTCTTAATTAATAAGAATAGTAATGTAAAAGTAACGAGCCCCCATCACGCCAAGTGGCGCATAGGGAATATGGTGCTAGTGACCATAAATTTTACAGACCTTCAGCACATGATTTTTGGGGTAATGTGGTCGGTATTACGCCTGTACCACTTTACTTTCCTAGAAAAAATCCGGTACCCATTTAAGGTTGGGTGAACCTGGAAGCCGTCGGTTGGGATTGAACCCTACCTCTTGTCCTTTGTAGTCCAGTTCACTAACCACTGAGCTATCGCGGCTCCCCTTTAATAAGAATAGTCCATATAATTCAACTACTTAATCCTATCTATCTATTGACCTTTCGAGCCGTAACCGGCCCATAGGGCGTAGACCAAGATACACCTTCTCCTATATGAATTTTTGTTCTAGCAGTTTTCTTTTAAAGATATTTTATCAAATCTCGCCATCTGTCTCTGTTCTGTGCAAGCAGTTCTATCTCATTGAGGGAGCCGATTCCTGCTGCTCTTGCCTCTCTCATCAATGTTCTTCTCAGTGTCTCCCTGGGTCTTCCTCTTTTTCTTTTACCTGTTGTTTCCCATATGAGGGCTTGCTTCGCTATTCGATTATTATCTCTTCTCATCACATGTCCAACGTATGACCATCGTCTTTTCTTTATTACTTAATCCTAGATCGATTTAAAATCACATTATTACTACTACCATGTCTAAATGTGCAACTTTACGGTTCTTAAAAAAACCCCTTTAAATTGATGAAATAAACAATTTGTTTGCTATAAATCGTTGCAATAACCTTCATAAAGCAATCTGAACATGATTTTTATGACTTACAAACATTAGTGCCATTGTCTGGACTAATATGTCCAAGGAAGGAAGGAAGGAAGGGAGGGAAAAGCGTAGCGCTCACTTTGCATATTCATATGACATCTTCATTTTGTCCCAACCTCTGCGAGCAACTTTATTGTTGACTGGCCAGTAAGCACGCTTATATCTTTCAGTTGTTTCGCTGCCGATCCTGTATTTTCAAAGGCTTGATTGATGTCTTGCCAACATCCCATGAGAATTTCAGTCATAAATGGAGAGAGAAAAATTATTTTCCACTTACTGACAATAAAAATAGTCACACTTTTACTTCATTTTCATCACTTTTATGCTCTGGGGGCCTCGGTAGCCGAGTTGGGAAAACCACCCGACTGGACTACCGATGTTTGGACAACCTGTGTTCGATTCCCGCTGGGAGCAGTGTGAATTGTACTCGTGTTTGGGAAAAAAAAAAATACCCCCACGGTCGACCCATTCGTTGGCAGAAATGGGTACCAGGATATTACCCTGGGAAGGTGAGGAATGTTGCTTCTCATCTGAGTTTCGATGCCTGAGGCGACACTATACAGAAATCTCCGAACATTTCTGGATAGGCGGCCGAGCACATAAGGGTGTAAATTCGCGTGCTAAGACGCTGGCTCAAGTCTCGTACTTTACCTTTACTTTTATGCTCTTTCGTGTGTTTTTGTACACATTTTTAAAAAAATCGAGATACAATGACTAATCATGGGTCACCAGGGGAAACAATTAGGAAAGCATGCGGTGGGAAAAAAATTTGCACGTGGCAAACTCAAATTTTAAAAAATGTGTTTTGAAGCAGTCATTTTTATGAAAGTCGTCTAGGGTTAAAATCTAGGGTTAAAAAACATTAAATATTGACGTCCAACTGTGCAATTAAATCATGAAAGAAATTAATTTTTAAAAATTTAAACTGATGTGGAGCTAGGGGAATGAACCAAAAAGAAAATAATGCAGGATGTGCTGAAATGCAGCTGGAAATAAATAGGTTATAATGAGAGCATCATAGTCAGACAACATAAAAGTAAATATTACCTAAAAATTGTATGCGTAGACAAAACAATGTAAGATACATTTTCATAGAACACATAAATGATTTTTAAAAAACTGTTAAACCCTAGATTAAAAAACCTTAATATAAATTACTGTATCAAAACACAAATTATTCAAAATTTGATAGTTTGCTGTGTTCAAACATTACCCCCCTCCTTGTATGCCTCCCTAATTACTACATCCGGTGACCCCTGAGTGTTGGATTTGTTTTTATTGATGTAGGATGTTCACACAGCCCCTCCCCCCCTTTTCCCCTCATGAAATATGATTCTATAATACGAGGAAAATTCAGCAAATTTCAAGAAATTAGCAGTTTTTTGTTTGTTTGATTTTTTTTTTCTCGTGACTGGGTCATCTGCGACATCAAACAACCCTTTGTGACTTGGGAAACTCAGCTTATAACGCTTTGAGGTAGCCGAACATACTGACGGACTTACGGTGGCCATCTGCATAGACAAATAACATGTCTGGTCCAAGCGATCAATTTCGGGTCATAAATCAACCTGAGACAGGAAATCCGAGTTCCTCATGTGTCTAATTGGTAATTAAACACAGTTGTGTGTCAAAAGTTCAAAGAAAATATTATTTTAGTGCTCCTAATATTACAATTAAGTGGAAGTAATTTGTACTACGCAATATAATGACACGCATTACAGGTAGGTATCATAATCTAGGGTTAAATTAACAACAAGAAACTATGAATGTATATGATAAAATTCCATTCTTTAAATAATTACCAGAGTAACAAAACAATAGTTACAATAAAATTACTGGCATTACCAGCACAGACTTAGAATAGAGGAAGCTTACCTCAAAATCCAGTAAGTTCTCGACTTGTCTACGTGTGAGTTTATTTTCAGGATTCATGTCATCTATAATACGATCTAAGAAATAACAAAGAAGAAAAAATTAACTCAACTTAACATGTGACTTATTAATCAGATGACGATGAAAAAGTAAAGTACCCCCGTCACGCCAAGTGGCGTATAGGGAAATATGGTGTTAGTGACCCTATATTTTACAGACCTTCATCAGCACATGATTTTTGGGGTAATGTGGTCAGTATTACGCCCGTGCTGCTTTACTTTCCCAGAAAAAATCCGGTACCCATTTAAGGCTGGGTGAACCCAGAAGCCGTCGGTTGGGATCGAACCCTACCCCTTGTCCGTGGTAGTCCAGTTCACTAACCATTGAGCTATCGCGGCTCCCAGATGATGATGAATTGATGATAAAATACAAAGATTATAACTCAAGGGAAGAAAAATAACATCACTGACTTCCACAATTATAATGGTGCTAATCTACTATGTTTGGAACGCAGCTTGATACTCTCCAACTGACCTAACAGATAAAGAAAATTATACCTGGCTCATAGAGTTGGGAAAGAGTAGGAACAGCAAGTAAGAGGACTGGCCTCCTCATCTGCAAATGCAGTGGCTCAAGAAGATGAAAGGTTATATTTTCACCCCCGCACCCTAAATGACAAGAATATGGCACTGCTGTAATTTAATCCTCCTTAAGTACAAAGGCTTCTCAATTAGGTTATTTTGGAAAATAGATGACCCAATACAGCTATAAAAAGCAATGGCTACTACTTTATTTGTCTTCTTCTTCCTTTCAACATCACAGATTTTTAACAAACACTTTTAACAAGCCTTCTTTTTTCTTGCCATTCTCTTAAGATTTTCTGTGTATTCCTTAATTTTCTTCTCTTCTACTTCCACCTATCTTCTCCAAGTATATTGTGGCTTCCCCCTTCGTCTCCTCCCTTGGGGATTCCAAAAAAAAAGGTTTGTCGTTTAATGCTCTCAGTTGACTTCATGAATGTGTGTCCTAACATGATTAGTGCGCTTATTTATTGTTCAGGATGACCTCGATTCAATGCTCAAACCTGTTCACAATACTCAAATCTGTTCACAATACCCAAATCTGTTCACAATACCCAAATCTGTTTATAATACTCAAATCTGTTCACAATACCCAAATCTGTTCACAATACTCAAATCTGTCCACAATACCCAAATCTGTTCAATACTCAAATCTGTTCACAATACTCAAATCTGTTCAATACTCAAATCTGTTCAATACTCAAATCTGTTCACAATACTCAAATCTGTTCACAATACTCAAATCTGTTCACAATACTCAAATCTGTTCAATACTCAAATCTGTTCACAATACTCAAATCTGTTCATAATACTCAAATCTGTTCAATACTCAAATCTGTTCACAATACTCAAATCTGTTCATAATACTCAAATCTGTTCAATACTCCAATCTGTTCACAATACTCAAATGTGTTCAATACTCAAATCTGTTCAATACTCAAATCTGTGTCAAAAATAGATGGAAGGGAGGAAGGAAGGAAGGAAGGAAGGAAGGAAGGAAGGAAGGAAGGAAGGAAGGAAGGAAGGAAGGAAGGAAGGAAGGAAGGAAGGAAGGAAGGAAGGAAGTGTATTAATAGCTCACCTGACATCCCTTGTTTATTGACTTGACGATCATAGATCCGTTTTTCCAGGGTGTTGTCAGTGATTAACCTGTACACGTAAGAATTCTTTATCTGACCAAATCGGTACACTCTGCAAATGGCTTGACAATCATGACAAGGGTTCCATGAAGCATCGACGACAATGACACGATTGGCAGCAATCAAATTAATGCCCAGACAACCAGCTCTGCAAACAAAACACATGAAACCTTAACACAATGGTAAGGCAAGACCAGAAACAAAGATGTCTAAGAAAGAATACAACAAGGATCAATTATCAATTGAGTAACAGATTATGAACAGAAACTTTCATTTGTTTGTCTACTGTCCATGATTCTCTTCCATAGGTAAAAATTGGCTCTTTATAGCACTGATGAACTCTCACACTTCTATTGTTATAGATTTGTTGCACAAGATGCTTTTCATTTTAAGAAATACTATTTTTGCCAGTGCTATTCTGCTTTTTAGTTCTTTTTTTATGAAGCAAACAACAATAAGTGTGCTAATAGATAATGTCAAGAGTATAATGAAGATGGTTCTGTATATAAGACGAACAGAAGTATTGAATACAACTAACATGCAAAAACTACTTACACTAAAGCTTTCATCTAAAAATTAGGAAGTGTAATGTAAGGAAAAATTGAAAAAAAAAAAAAAGAAAAAATGGTATGTTAGAAGCTTTACGTGATTAGTATATGACACAGATTCAAATGACGTTTCGGCCCAATAGGCCTTCAGCAGGAACAAACAAAAAACACACACTCACGGATATGTAAGTAAAACTAATCCTACATAGCTAACCTGTAACGAAACATACTGGTTAGCTATGTAGGATACATTATACATATCTGTGAGTGTGTGTGTATTTTTTGTTTGTTCCTGCTGAAGGCCTATTGGGCCAAAACGTCGTTCGAATCTGTGTAGTCTACTAATCACGCAAAGCTTCTAGCATACCATTTTTTCTTTTTTTTCAATTTTTCCTCGCTTTCAGCTTTACTGCAGCTTCACATTTTTATGCATTCATTTGCATTTCTTTGCCTTAACCCCCGAAGTGTAATGTAATTGTTTTTTTTTTTTTTTAGATAAAACATATTCAGAGTAGGTGATTCAGATCTTGTTTTCTAACTTTCTCCTCAGGAAAATGACCACATAAACGCAGACTCAACAAAAAGAGTACCTTACTATACTTTACAAATAATCTTTGATTATAAAGAACAAAGTAATAAACAAGACCAACTAAACCAGTACAAAAGAATATAGCGAACCAAAATAAAAATGATTAAATCATCATCACCACGTACGATGCCTGTTGACATATGTGATCATGTCTCTCCACAACTTTCGACCTTGAAAGTTATTTATCATATCTGTTGTTGACCTTCTGCCAAGCCATTCTCTTAAGCTGTCTGGTATTTTTTCTCTTTGCTTTCCTCTATCTCTTCATCCCTCAATTTTCCCAGTTGTTACAATATATTCAAGTTGTTTTCTTCTCATTACATGGCCAAAAAATGACACGGTTAAAATACAAATATCAAGTGATAAGAAGTAATCTTCAACAACGTATGTATATTGTTGCTGTCATAAACCAGAGTTGTTAGCACCCTTTTGTAAGCTAAAAACTACTTGAAAATGAATGGTTAGTAAGTATGAATAGAAGAGACATGAAATACAGTCTTACTTTGTGGACAAGAGAAACACCCAAATGTTGCTTTCTGGATCATTAAACTGATTGATCAGCTTTTCTCTATCTTGGGCTGAAGTACTTCCATCAAGACCTAGATCAATGGGACAGAGATCATTTTTTACTTGAATTTTATTAATATGAAAGAATAAGTGTTGGCAGTTTGATTGTTTATACTGGATGGATGCATTTATGGATGAATGGATAGACGGAGAGATGAATGAAGCAGACATTGAAACTGTAAATAAAAATAGAGAACTAGGAGATGGGCAGACAGTGAAACTGTAAATAAAAATAGAGAACTAGGAGATGGGCAGACAGTGAAACTATAAATAAAAATAGAGAACTAGGAGATGGGCAGACAGTGAAACTATAAATAAAAATAGAGAACTAGGAGATGGGCAGACAGTGAAACTGTAAATAAAAATAGAGAACTAGGAGATGGGCAGACAGTGAAACTGTAAATAAAAATAGAGAACTAGAAGATGGGCAGACAGTGAAACTATAAATAAAAATAGAGAACTAAGAGATGGGCAGACAGTGAAACTGTAAATAAAAATAGAGAACTAGGAGATGGGCAGACAGTGAAACTGTAAATAAAAATAGAGAACTAGGAGATGGGCAGACAGTGAAAATGTAAATAAAAATAGAGAACTAAGAGATGGGCAGACAGTGAAACTGTAAATAAAAATCTAAGAGATGGGCAGACAGTGAAACTGTAAATAAAAATAGAGAACTAGGAGATGGGCAGACAGTGAAACTGTAAATAAAAATAGAGAACTAGGAGATGGGCAGACAGTGAAAATGTAAATAAAAATAGAGAACTAAGAGATGGGCAGACAGTGAAACTGTAAATAAAAATAGAGAACTAAGAGATGGGCAGACAGTGAAACTGTAAATAAAAATAGAGAACTAAGAGATGGGCAGACAGTGAAACTGTAAATAAAAATAGAGAACTAAGAAACGGAGAAAATAAAGAAGGAAAAAAAAACAAATGGAAAAAGTGGGATATAAAAAAGAGTGATGTATGCAGACAAAAAATAGTCACGTATCTATGACCATGTTCTTTTGTGTTCGTACAGGCTTATTATGTTTATACATACAATTACCTTTCCCTTACTCTTCTAATGTGAGGCCTTGTGGTTTGTAGACAAAATGATTAAACTATGAGTTGTCTTTCACTTGGACTGGTTCTGAAACATTTTCTAGCCTGGTCTAATTCAGACCTCGATCTTTCAAAGATCATGAACAACTTTTAGTCTGATCTAATTCAGACCTCGATCTTTCATGGATCATGCACAATTTGGTCTGGTCTAATTCAGGCCTCAATCTTTCTTAGATCATGCACAATTTTTAGTTTGGTCTAATTCAGACCTCAGTCTTTCATGGATCATGCACAATTTCTAGTCTGGTCTAATTCAGACCTCGATCTTTCATAGATCAGGCACAAATTTTAGTGCTCGTTAAGAACTTCTGGAACTTTCATTTATTTTGTATATATGACTAAAACATTACAGCTTGAACTGTTTCATCTGCATCATCAGAAGTTACACTTCAAAGTCTTCAATCGTTCCTCTTCTTCTGCGATCATGACTCATCCAGACTGGTGTTCTGGGTCCCCTTATGAAATCTGTTGTTTATTTCAGTATTTTGTTTGTACTAGATAGTTTATCTTCCAAGGTACTGGACATGGGCCAGGTTTTCCCCCTTATGTCTGTGCGCTTGGAGACAGTCTTGTAGATTTTACTTTGCTGCCATATCTGCTAGGGTGCAGTGGCATTGATCGGTGGAACTTATGAGTTTGGCGTACATGTGTCTCATACTCTTGTGGCCAGTGCAGAGGCAGAGTATGATAACTTGATCATCCCTCTCATTGTATTTTTGGGGCTCTTGTTTTCGTGTTGAATGGTATAGCCCTTTAATAATAAATTCTAATATTACTTCTTCATAGCTGACCAGGTTGTCTTCTTGTGGTCTTTGTGCCCCCACCTTTAGCTCGCTTATCTGATCATTCATTTCCTTCACAGTTATTTGTCACTGATATAGTTGACTTGCTTACCTGACTTTCTTGGAAGATAAAAAACACATGCTTCTTTTATTATACAGTTGAGCTATTATGGATTTTAATTCGTTTGCAGTGATACCGGGGCCTTCCATAACCATAACATTTCTACTTATACTTTTATTGTATATTATACTTCATCCATTCTTCTACCTTTCAGCTCCCTGTGGAACATAGGTCTTCAACAAACACTTTCCAAGCCGTTCTGTTTCTTGCTATTCTTTTAAGATCAATCCATGTCTTCCCCATCATCTTCATCTCTGCTTCTGTCTGTCTTCTCCAAGAATTTCTTGGTCTTCCTCTTTGTCTTTTCCCCTGGGGATTCCAAAAAAGGGCCTGTTGTGTAATACTCTCAGTTACTTCATCCATTAATGCTGCACAATTTCCAGATTATAAATAAAATGCCACTTTATGATGAAAATAAAAGCTGTGCTTGGTATGTTGCAAAGTGATGGTATCCAGTGGATCACTTCTCTCTGGAAATTATGGCACAGCAGCACTGGGTTTTTCTCAGATTATCTAACTCACTATTCCTGGGGGTTTTCGGTGCTGTTTGGGACTGACAGCACACCCATCAGTACCAGCAGTTTCTTGTGGATGTTACTTTTGTGTTGGATGGCCAGGGCTTGCTATATGTCTTGTCATGCCCTTTGTGCATCAGATTGTGCTGATTGAACCAATATCTGCCTGTCTAACTGATTCAGTTTCATCCACCCATTCTAAGCTTTATAATCATGGATAGATAATTCTGATTTCAGTGAGGTATAAGGAAACAGAAGGGGTAGGGTTCGATCCCAACCGACGGCTCCGGGTTCACCCAGCCTTAAATGGGTACCGGATTTTTTCTGGGAAAGTAAAGCAGCATGGGCGTAATACCGACCACATTACCCCAAAAGTCATGTGCTGAAGGTCTGTAAAATATAGGGTCACTAACACCATATTTCCCTATACGCCACTTGGCGTGACCGGGGGTACTTTACTTTTTTTTCTATAAGGAAACAGATTAGATTAGAATTGATTAAGAATAAGATTTAGATAGATAGATAGATAGATAGATAGATAGATAGATAGATAGATAGATAGATAGATAGATAGATAGATAGATAGATAGATAGATAGATAGATAGATAGGTAGGTAGGTAGGTAGGTAGGTAGGCAGGCAGGCAGGCAGGCAGACAGAGAGAGAGAGAGAGAGAGAGAGAGAGAGAGAGAGAGAGAGAGAGAGAGAGAGAGAGAGAGAGAGAGACAGAGAAAGACAGAGAGAGAGAGAAATACTTGAAATCTTCAGTCTAGAAAACTAAGCATGAAGGTGAAGAAAGATAATACTCACGGAAGTATGTTCTGTTGCGCTGCCAATTCTCAAAAATTTCTGGTCTTGGAACTTTGAGCTTTCCCATAAACTCTTCAATTTTGTTGAGTGTCAGAAGGCTCTGGCTATAAAAATAAAAACATTGACAACAGTTGTTTTCATGAATTATTAACTAGATGAAGTCTAAAAATGTTTTATTTTTATAAGTTTGTGGTCAGTCAACATAAATATAAGCATTCTTAAGTATTGAGGCTGTCATGCCCTGAAACATTGAGTTGTGACTACTTTTGTGCCGCAACTGTAGTACTTGCCTTTACTTGTCCATGTTTCTGAAAGATTTTATGAGATGTCTTTCCATGAGTTTCTTGGTCGTCCTTCAGCTCTTCAATCTATTTTTGGTTAGGTTAGTTGAAATTATCAAACCACATTACATTTCATGTCTCTCTATGTGAATGATGTTATCTCCATCTTATCCTTTCATCGTGATGATTCGTGTAATATTTCCCAGACCTAGTTGGCGGCTTCAAAAGTTGTCTCTTTTCTACACTCCAGGTCAGGTCAGGTGCTACATTCACAGTAGCTTCAAGTGTCCTGAATTAATCATTCTTAACCTTTATTTGTGTCTCCCATTCATATGATTATATTTGAGCCCATATAGTTAATTATTCTTTAGATTATTCCAGCTCATATAATTAACTCCTCTTTGGGTTATTCGAGCTCATATGGTTATTGTTTTTGAGTTATTTGTGGGCAATCATCATTGCACTCCAAACATTCATATAGTTATTTCTTCTTTAGGTTATTCCAGCTGATATAGTTAACTCCTCTTTGGGTTACTCGAGTTCATATGGTTATTGTGTTATTTGCGGGCCATCATCATTGCACTCCAAACATTCATATAGTTAATTCTTCTTTAGGTTATTCCAGCTCATATAATTAACTCCTCTTTGGGTTACTCGAGTTCATATGGTTATTGTGTTATCTGCGGGCCATCATCATTGCACTCCAAACATTCATATAGTTAATTCTTCTTTAGGTTATTCCAGCTGATATAGTTAACTCCTCTTTGGGTTACTCGAGTTCATATGGTTATTGTGTTATCTGCGGGCCATCATCATTGCACTCCAAACATTCATATAGTTAATTCTTCTTTAGGTTATTCCAGCTGATATAGTTAACTCCTCTTTGGGTTACTCGAGTTCATATGGTTATTGTGTTATCTGCGGGCCATCATCATTGCACTCCAAACATTCATATAGTTAATTCTTCTTTAGGTTATTCCAGCTGATATAGTTAACTCCTCTTTGGGTTATTCGAGCTCATATAGTTATTGTTATTGTGTTATCTGCGGGCCATCATCATTGCACTCCAAACATTCATATAATTAATTCTTCTTTAGGTTATTCCAGCTCATATAATTAACTCCTCTTTGGGTTATTCGAGTTCATATGGTTATTGTGTTATCTGCGGGCCATCATCATTGCACTCCAAACATTCATATAGTTAATTCTTCTTTAGGTTATTCCAGCTGATATAGTTAACTCCTCTTTGGGTTATTCGAGCTCATATGATTATTGTCATTGTGTTATTTGCGGGCCATCATCATTGCACTCCAAACATTCATATAGTTAATTCTTCTTGAGGTTATTCCAGCTCATATAGTTAACTCCTCTTTGAGCTGAAGTTGGTACATTAGACAGAAATCAAAACTTTCCATGTCTCATTCTTCATCTCTAGGTTTTGTTTAGCTCTTAAACCCATAGTTGAGCTCTCTTTCACAGTTGTTTGTCACCAATACTTTAGTTGATTTGCTCATTTGTGTTTTTTCATGAAGATAGGGCACACATAGTTCTTTTATTACACATTTCAAGTGATTGGAAGAAGCTGCACCTTAAAATTTAAAAACTTTTGTGGTTAAAATTGAATATTGCATCAATATCTGAGATTTGCCAGTCTTTAATCTTTTTGATATGTGCATTAATTCCACTATAAAATATAATTCATATATAAATATTTACTTCAGCTACAAATATGTTTTGTGCCTTATGTCACAAATTAAAATCACTTCATCTTCTTCTCCTTCTCCTTTCTTCTTCTATCCTTCCTCCTATGCCGTTGGCATCGAGGGGAGATGCAATCTGCGATTCTTTGCTCTTCTGTTGGCCTCTTCTGATGTTATCCCACTTCATCAAAATATAAATTTTAAGAATGAGTGGAATGCACTAAGCACTAAGCTCAGGACATTTTCATCAATAAATACTTGTAAACTTCCAAGATTAGAGCTAAAACACTTTGAAGTGAAAACAAAGAGCTGAGCCCTGTCAATTGTTCTACATAGAACTTATTTTCAGCCTTTAATGGGTACCGGATTTTTTTTCTGGGGAAAGTAAAGTGGCACGGGCATAATACCGACCACATTACCCAAAAAATCATGTGCCGAAGGTCTGTAAAATTTATGGTCACTAACACCATATTCCCTATACGCCACTTGGCGTGACGGGGGTATTTTAACTTAAGAACTTATTTTGGTCCTCTATTTTCTTCTACCATCTGATGTCCACACGATGGTCTGGCATGAGAGTCTTCTTTCACCCATTCTGAGCTCACAACTGATGTACTTCAGGTGCCTTCTCCATATGAACTTGACACGTAGTCTTGCACATATAACCAAGACAAGAAAATCAGGAATGTGTTTTTATAAAAGAATATTGAGAAATAAAATATGGACAGCTAAATGGAGTAATGAGGATATAATAAAAATAGTTCATAGCATAAAGAAAGTTGATTACAAATATCAGAAGAAGATAATAATCATTGCTTTTGTCAAAGAATGAGAGGAAATAATTGGAAGATATTATGACAACTAGGAAAAAAAACAAGGAAAGAAGAGATAGAGGAAAGCACAGAGAAAAGATACTGAATGGTTTGTAAGAGAATTGCATGATAAATCAGCTGCTGAACTGATAACTGTAGATACAGATAAAGGTATAAAGTGATATGATCACCTATGCAAGCAGGCACAGTACCAGCTCATGATGATAGGTAGCCAAGAAGTCTTCTATTATCCAGCTTTATAATCCAAAATAAAAACTCAATATAGGAGCACTTATCCCAAGATAAAACTCTAGATAAGCATTACAATTATAAATGAACAGAACATTTCTGGATGAGCATCCAAATGAGTTTCAAGTTCTGTCACAGCTCATAGCTTGGATTGGAAACAAAGATGAACTTTAAATCTCATTAACCCTAGATAATGACATTTATCCATCAGCCATGTTTTTATGAGGGAGCCGCAACAGCTCAGTGGTTAGTGAACTGAACTACAAAGGACAAGGGGTAGGGTTCGATCCCAACCGACGGCTTCCGGGTTCACCCAGCCTTAAATGGGTACCGGATTTTTTCTGGGAAAGGCACGCACGCACGCACACACACACACACACACACACACACACACACACACACATATACATACATATATAACAGCCACATTTTTCAAAAGTGTGCGTGGCGTGAATAAAATTAAAAAATTCAACATCAATAGAAACAAATGCAACACTCAGGGGTCACAGGAAAGGATAATTAGGAAAAGGGGGGGAGAATGTTTGCCCACAGCAAACTACTGCAAACAAATTCCAATAATTTGTATTTTGAATTCAAAATATTTACGAAGGTGCCGTGATCTGGGGTTAAAAGCTTCCAAATGAACATTCATTGATAAATATGACTAACAACAAAAGCTCAAGTTTCCACAATCATTTAGTAAAATCTATTACTTAACAAAAAAGAGGCTGAGCTAGAGAAACACTGGAAAAAAAAAATTAGGTGAGAAGCAACAACGGCAAACATCAGTCCCCTTGCTGAGGTTGATAGGCTTTCCCATAACAACGCAAGAGGCAAGATACCCGATACAATGCAGGTCTTGCACAAGGTCAGACACTTGATAGTAAAGTTTGTCGGCGTTGGAGAGTCTAAAATATTTGCCCTACATACCATCTTTGGCTTGAAAGGACAACAGATAGATAAAATACATTTTTTCACAGCAGGAAAATGCATGATTTGTGACTATAAAATGAATTATTATTATACAAAAACAACTACAGATTCACAAATCTTCAAACTCAAAATGAAAATTTCCTGGAAGTATAATTCAGGTCGCATCATCATCTTTAAGCAGCCTGCTGGTTATATTCATGTCTTTCCACAACTTTTGATCTCGACAGTTATTTATCATTTCTGTTGTTGACCTTCTGCCAAGCCATTCCCTTAAGCTGTCTGGTATTTTTCTCTCTTTGCTTCCCTCTATCTCTTCGTCCCTCAATTTTCCCAGTTGTTACAATATATTCTAGCTGTTCCCTTCTCTTTACATGGCCAAGAAATCAAAGGACGCCTTTCAGGTCCAAAAACATCAAAATGTAAAAAATATAAATAAATAATTTTGTTTCCTTTTAAACTCACAAAACCTTTCATGCTTTAACCAACTGTTAATACATTATTGCCTCCTACCAGTTGTTACAATAAAAGATTTCACCTGAAAATGAGAACCTTGTCACCAAAGCTCAAGCACTGCTCCACAATTGCATTCATAAGGACAAATTTACCACTGTTCTCCAGCATTCCAGGGACATAGTCCTTCATTAAGGGCTCAGCCTGAAGTACATAAATGAACATTATTCTCAAGGAAAGACTAACCTTGTCTTAAATATTAGGCTCAATAGAGAATATGATATTCAAAAAGACCTTATTGATAAGCATTTACTAAAGAAACTGAATAATTCCATTATAATAATGAAATGAACATATACAGTATATTGCTAATTAGAGACCATTAATATACAGTTAAGTGTAATGATTCAGAAACATAGTTAAAGAGAATTAAGAAAATGTAGGAATTCATAATGGGCCCAAGAAACCATTGGTATATTAATTTAAAACTTAAGAAAACCAGAAAAATTGGGCTACCATGAAATGCCATTCTACTTTGATTTCTGCATTGATGGCACAGTCAAGGAGTCTGGGCACACTCTATGATTGATTTCTCCACCCCCTCTTGATATTGTCAGTCACTTTGCATCATATTCTTTGCTGGCCGTTGATTTTTCCTTAGTGTCATTTTCCTTTTTTCATTATCCTGGTTTGTTTTTTTATGTCTGAAGTATCTTATTTGTCATGCTCAGACTCTTTTCTCTTGTGGAGCAAAGATCTTCAACAAACACTTTCCAAAATATTCTGTTTCTTGCCACTCTTTTAAGATCATTCTGTGTCTTTCCCATCCTCTTCATCTCTGCTTCCACCTGTCTTCTTCAAGTATATCTTGGGTAATTGCCAAAATTTTTTTTAATGGGCAATCTCAAGGATAATAATGACTGGAGAGAGGTGACTCTTCTATAAGTTGCCTCTAAAATATTCTGTAAGATCACCATAAACAGATCAAATATGCTGTAGGTAATGTTATGCAAGAAGAACATGCAGGATTTAGAAAAGGAAGAAGCTGCCATGATAATATTTTCATCCTCAGATCAAGACCTGTCCTTTGATGTCTTCTAGTCTTTTCTCTTGTGTCTCTTTTCTCCCCATGTTTAGAGATAATAAAATACAACACTAACTTATCTTACACAATAATGATGACTATTAAAAGCATCAACAAGATAGCAACCTGGAGAAACCCACTGGTGTTTAGTTCTCACATGATGGTTTATTTAATGTATGTTGATGGTCCACAAAGATAAGTCGTATAATGGCAATCAATACCTACCCAGTCATATGTGATAGGATTTTTATCTGTTGCTGACTCTGACGCCATTGATGTCAAAGAAGTTGTTGACGCTGGGGAGTTGATTGATGGTGCTGACTCTGATGGAGTCAGAGAGGCAGAGGATGCAGTTTTCGACAGGGTTTTCTTTCTCTTGCTGCTGGATCCTTCCACTGTGTCAATGTCAAGGTCATTGTCTTTGTCTGCAATGTGCTGGGTCAGAACATCGTGAAGGATGTCTGGATGGTTCCAGATCTAAGATGGATGCAAAAAAAAATGGAAAAACGGCAGATATTTAAAAATTTTGTTTGTGTGGCTTGGAAAGCTCCATAGTGGAGAGAAAAATAAGAGTTTCCCATAAATTTTGTAAAAATTAATTAATAAAAAAAAAGACTTTACACCAAATAAAACTATAAGAGAAGAAACTTAACAAGAGTTTGTATCAAATTATATACAGAGAGAAAAGATATTAGACAGTTTAAGTGAAAGGCTTGGCAGAAGGTCAACTATAGAAATTATAAATAACTGTCAAGATCGAGAGTTGTGAAGAGACAGGATATGTCAGCAGGCATGGTACATACATGATGATGATATACAAAGAAGATGCTAGAAGTGCAATGATCATGAGCTCAGAATTATTGAAGGAAGAATCCCATACCAGGCCTTTATGTGGATACCAAGGGGCAAGAGAAAACAAGACAGAACAAAAGAAACTCTAAGAAGAACAATTAATCAAGGGAGCTCAAAAATCAGTATAAGAACAAAACACAGTAGTCAATCCTCAGCCTCAGATAGTGAGAGTTATGATTTCTGTCCCATTTGCCATCTTCGGCACATGAGGAATGAACTATTTGTAAACCCTAAAATATGTAGGAGACAATTAACGAGTTTTGATAAAAGATCTTTACAATGATTGAAAATTGCTAGAATAAAAATTTAGATAAGAGAAAGAGTATCTGGGTCTATCCCCTATGGGTCAGCTATGGCTCGAAAGGTCAATAGATAGATAGAAAGTATGTAGAAGTTTATTAGTGATATGTGGTGCTGCCTTCTTGATTTCAAATCTGAAAATTAGCTTCCATATAAGAACTGGTATCAACAGACCTACATATAAAAATGGTTAATAGTATTTAAAAATTGGTTTGTGAATTAAAACAAGTGAAGAAACAAAACAACAATCAATAGAAATTAGAAATGACTCACTGCTATATGCAGCTTTCCTCAGGAAATAAATTTAAATGAATAAATGCAGTGCAATACCACAAGATAAACATAATAATTTAAAAAATATGGTACTATATATAAAAAAAAAAGGTTATCTCCAACATAGACAAACAAATTAAAAATAACTAAGAAAGATAATAAATCAATGAAAATTACGAAACAAGTGAAAATGATCACTTGCTATCTCATCTCCAAGTATTATGTTTAGTACTGTGTTTGAAACATTTCATATCCTATATTCATTATAGCTTTGTGACTAGCTTTACAAACAATATCATTTAACACAAGAGTACAGAGTTTCAAAGCTCCTATGTAGCTTGGCAGAGCATTTCCTTCAAAAGACTCAATGTGGATCTAAAGCTTCTGACAACCACAGACACACTTTTATCACTTTGTCAACTACAATAAAAATCTAGGGGAAACTGTTCTTTATTGCTTTTATTGATCTTGCAAAAATTCAATTCTCTGAGCAGAGTCAGACTCCATAAGGTGTTGAAGAGCTCATACTCTCTTGGCATCTTCATTGCTGCACTTTTACAAAATGTCTTTGGAGTAATCATGGTGACATTTATATTTGAACAAGATCTGATGGCTCCTTATTTAGCCTAACACAACTAATGGCAAAAAAAAGGACGATAGAATCTCTTATAAAAGAGCTTATATTTAATGATAATAAATGTTTTTATACTGCAGGAGTTGTTTGTAAAAAATAAAAAACACATGACAAAAACTGCCAATATTTACTGATTGCTGGCTACAGACTATCTGTCAATAAAACAAAGACTAAATAGACAATTGTACATTGGTCTGAACAAAAAAGAAAAATTGTGAAATGTTGAAAGAGGTTGAGAATGATGAAAGAACTTTTTAACACAATTCAAAAAAGACAAATGGCATTTTTCTCCACACATAGCGACACACAATAATTTACTAAGCTGTCTTGGCAGAGAAAAAACATTGCAAACTACACATATTAAGAGATGGGCATGACAAACTATGACAGCTTGTACCACCAATGCAAGAGACAGAGTGAAATAGAACCCCATGTTAATGAAAATTTGAAACAGTGGTATGGTAACAGCTTTATGAAGGTGAGAAACAAAACAAAGAGTATGATGACGTTTCGGCCAAGAAGGCCTTCAGCTGCAACAATAAACAACAGCAAAAATATATATAAGGATATACACAGAAATTTTAGCAGCGATAGCTCAGTGGTTAGTGAACTGGACTACAAAGAGCAAGAGGTAGGGTTCGATCCCAGCCAACGGCTTCCAGTTCACCCAGCCTTTAATGGGTACTGGATTTTCTTCTGGGAAAGTAAAGCGGCACGGGCGTAATACCGACACATTACCCCAAAAATCATGTGCCGAAGGTCTGTAAAATTTATGGTCACTAACACCATATTCCCTATACGCCACTTGGCGCGACAGGGGTACTTTACTTTTTTTTTTTTTACACAGAAATCTAACTACCTGGCAATAATATGCTAGACTCTCAAAAAGATAAAATAAGTCACTTCCCCTGGTCCGGAGCTTGGTCAGGCACTGATTGGACTGAAATTTATATGGCCAGCTGACAGTGGAGAAACAGGTGTGAAATATAGTAAAAGGGGCGGGTTAGAAAAATATGCAGAGGTGGGTACAAGATCCCAGACTCTACTATTACTGGAAACGTTTATATGAGTTTCTCAAGCAAATTAAACTTTACAGCATATAACACCAGACTTACTTTACAGCATACGGCAAATGCCTTCAGGGGGTTGTTGTTAGCCCAGGAACAAAGCCCTGACTCTGAGATCGCATGCATAAACTCACGGTAGATTTTATGCTGTATGGGACTGAAACGTACAAGGAACACATGTTCAGCTTTTGGAGGTAGGCTGAGCTGTAGTACTGTGTGACCTCTTCTGCAACAAGGGAAAAAATAATCTCTTATTGGATATCACGTATAATGAAATGAAACAGCACGTATAATGAAACAAAACATCACGTATAATGAAACGAAACAGAAGAGCCCCATCATGTAAAGTACTGTTTAGAGAATATGGTTGTAGTGCTCATATTTTTTATAGCAGTTTACACATTATTTTTGAGGTAATGTGGTCAGTATTACTCCCATACTGTTTTTCCATTATTTAATAAGCAAAGATTGTTTAAGTATTTGCTTTTATTTGAAAACTATAGTGACACAATTTTTTTGTATTCATGCATGCTTAAATGGACATTGAATTCAAATATCTATGTTTCTTTCTATAGTTCTCACTAATTAGTTACAAAATATTGAAAAATATATAGCTATTAAAAATACATATACATTTACATGAAAAATATATATACATTTACATCTATGTATTTTGAAAACTAGCTGATGCTTTCTAAACATTTTTTGACTCAATGGTAGGGAATCCTTTGACCTCTCTTTTAGTGTATAAATAGTAACATGTCATGTGTGTGTGTAGGAAAACTCCAAAACAGTAACTATCCTCTGGGCAATGTTCAGACACATCTGAGCCAAGTTTTTGTAACCCAGAATCACAATTTACACACTTCTGGAAGTTAATTAAACCTGTTTACAAAAGTACTTATCTAATCAGCTGCGTGAAACATGGAAAAGAAATGTTTCAACTGAAACTTTCTAATGCTGATACTTTCAATGGAGTTGGAATAGATATATATGGTGCACATATTATATCTAGGGAGGACTAAAATAAAGACTCGTGGCTCCAAAAAAAATCATAAATAAACTTGGTGTAGTTGGTTACTGAACTGACACTAAATCTGGCCACAAGGTGAACTGGAGAGGCTATGCAGCAGTCAATAAGACATAGAGATTATATCATAAAATAAAAATACTGCTGATCTGGCTTGCATGACCAGAACATGTGTATCGAAAAAGATAAGGAAAGGGAAATTCAGCAGCTGGAGAGACCTCATTTTATGGCTCAATTCTGAGTTGTAAAAAAACAAATATAAAATACATTTCTTGAGAAATGAACACACACAAGTAGCAATTAAATAAAAACATGCAAACCTTTGGACAAATCCCTCTAAAAGATTGTGTAACACATAAGACCGATGTCTCATGATCTTCTTGTCGGAGGCTGTACTATCCATACACTGTCCATTCATGATGGGACGTTCAAACATGTTGCTGAACTCTGACTTGGTTCCAAGGAAGTTGGGCCTCACAAAGTCCACCATACACCAGTACTCCAACAAGTTATTTTGCAAAGGATACCCAGTCAAGACAACTCTTCGTCTGAAAAAAAAAAAGTTAATAATCTTGTAAGAAACAAGTTGAGAAGAAGTGAATCAAAGTAGATTTTGTAAATTTTTCAACTATATGTGTAAGTCATGGTAGTTTGTTTGTTGTTAAAATATGTGTCAATCATAGTAACTCTTGTATGTTGTTAAACTATATGTGTAAGCCAAAAACAGCATGAGATAAAAATCTTTATCAAGGAGATCCTATGAGGTAGTTTCCCAATAATGTTATGTATAACAACTCCCTTTCAAATTAAAAAGAAAAAAAAAATCACATTTCATTATAGCAACATTGAAGAAATAAAACCTACAATTAAATCCAGAATACAATTACAAGCAAAAGTAAATGGTAAAGGATGTCCTACAACATAAAATGTCACATGGGAGTGAATTATTAAACTTCATTGTACAAGACAACAGAATTTGGAAGTGAGGAGAAGCAAATGCACTTCCTTGCTGTTAACACTCTCTCCAACTCAGCAAGCCAGGTGACTATTATTTATTCAGCTGGGCTGTCTGAAGAGTGACAGACTAGATTTCCATCAGAATTATTTTGCGCCCAAGAAAGCATACTAACCAATACTCTACTGACCTTTTTTTAAACAAAGAAATTATTTTTTTAAAATGAAGATGTAATTAAGTGCTACAATATTTTGTGTAGGTTGTTAATGATTGTATGATGTGTCTTTTGTCAATCCAATAAAGATATGCATAGTTTCAACGGTAAGAGCATACACAATCATCTCCTTGATTTTCCCACCATAACAGACAACAAAACTTTGGTGAGGTAGGATCAAGAGTCACAAAGGTAGATGGTTAAAGAGAGGGAAATCTTGGGATATAGTCTGGTCAAGAATATTGTTCAAGAGATTTGTCCACTGTTAGGGTATAGAACCCATTGGTATGAGTACGCATAAACATGAACAGAGAATGCAGAAAATAAGAACCAGTGACGGTGAATGGAGAAGTACAGGTTTTGATTTGTTATAATACTTCTGAGAGTGAAGTCATATACAAAGATAAGTCTGTTGTCAAGGAAAACAGCGGTGCAATTGTCTTGACTACAAGTAGTTTAACGATGGAGGCCAGTAACTAAGGCAATAGTTTGGCTTTAGACACAGACTTTTACCCAAACATACTATCACTGTGATTCAATTAGTGTGTTCAGCAAGGGAGATATGGGCTTTGCTTGAAGGCAGTGGTAGGAACTCTGAAGAGACCAAGACTGATCAAAATGTTTCATTTTTGTGTCAGGGACATTAGGGTAAAGGTAAAGTATGAGACTTGAACCGGCGTCTTAGCACGCGAGTTTACACCCATAAGTGCTTGGCCGCCTATCCAGAAATGTTCAGATATTTCTGTATAGTGTCGCCTCAAGCATCGAAACTCAGATGCGATGTGACATTCCTCACCTTCCCAGGGTAATACCCTGATACCCATTTCTGCCAACGGCTGGGTCGACCGTGGGGGTATTATTTTTTTTCCAACCACGAGTACAATTCACACTGCTCCCAGCGGGAATCGAACACGGGTTGTCCGAACGTCGATAGTCCAGTCGGGTGGTTTTCCCAACTAAGCTACCGAGGCCCCCAAACATTAGGACATTAGGGTGTAAGAATGGATGAGCATACAGATTTGCTGAGTTAGATGTGTACAATGGAAGAGCAATGGACCAGGCTGACATTCTGAGTGTTCTCAAAGAAGCAGGACATTAAGTAATTCAGGCAATGAATGCAAATCTACAATCTTGAACACAAAACTATGGAGTTGTCCACTGTGCAGCAAGAATGATCTGTCCACTAACCAAAGGTCATATAAACAAATGAGACATATTTCAAAGAAAAAGACAAGCAAATATTTTTATTTAATGAATGAAAATATAAATACTACTGAAAAATATAAGAATTACACAAAATATTTAGAACAGAACGAGGCATGCCACAATATAGATCTCTCTACACTATATGGAAGGTTGAAAAGAAATAGACAGTATTACAGCCATAACTATGAATGGTAGAACAAAGCCAGGGTATTAACAAATCTTCTTCCACAATCATTACACATTCAATATGGAATTCCAGATTCTTTGATGATTGTTGTCTGTTTCAGAGTTTCAATTCTACTACACAACTTCTTTATGAAAAGAGTAAAAGAGGTCTGAAAAAAATCCACATTAAGTCACATGACGCACAGAATATATTGTGTTAGCACCCATATTTTATTTTACCACTGATACATTTATGAAAAATGTGGCCAGCATTACATCAGTGCTCTATTTCTCTCCTAGAAAAATCCAGTACTCATTTAAGATCAGATTTTTTGTTTGTGTATGCCAGCTTTATATCTATCTTAAGTCTGGAAAGACTGAATTTTGCATGAATGTCACTTTATCCCCTAGTTTTACACAGACAGCAGAGTTGTGCTTTGGTATCCTTCACCATACAGGTAAATATTTCCTTATTACAGAGATATTTTAATTTTTTTAAGTTTTGAAATTTCAAGGATTCAAAGTGGATTAAAATTATGGACCATATAGTCAAGAAACTGACAAGATTGGATAACCTAGAAGCTGTTTAGTAACCATTACTCTATTGCAACTAAAAAAAGATAAGCAAATAATTGTCTAAAAAAGTAATGAACCCCATCACGCTAAGTGGCGTATAGGGAATATGGTGTTAGTGACCATAAATTTTATAGACCTTCAGCACATGATTTTTGGGGTAATGTGGTCAGTATTACTCCCATGCCGCTTTACTTTCCCAGAAAAAAAATCCGGTACCCATTTAAGGCTGGGTGAATCCGGAAGTCATCAGTTGGGAACGAACCCAACTTCTTGTCCCTTGTAGTCCAGTTCACTAACCACTGAGCTATCGTGGTTCCCAAATAATTGTATATCTTAAAGCTTGAATATATTGTAACAACAGGGAAAATTGAGGGATGAAGAAATAGAAGCAGTAGGCTTGGTACTTGATGATGATGATTATATCTTCAAGACAAGAGATGAAAATATTAGAGATCCATTGCAGCTAACAAATTTTGTGTAAAAGGAATCTCAGTCAACTTGTCATTTATAGGTAAATAAATTCACAGCAGTTATTCAAATAAACCTTCTAAAGCTATATCATAAGTAAAGGAAAACTTAATACTAAAGTCTTTACCTTGTCTTTATGTTCTTTAGTGCTTGAGATATGGCAGCCCCGCTGTTCTTGATACGATGACCTTCATCGCACACAACCAAGTCTGGGCCAGGGTCAACCAACATACTATGCATGTCTATCAGAACATTAAAATAGTTAATATTGATATTGGGGTAAAAAGTAAAGATTTAATTTGCTTATTGTGAATATCAGTTCATACACTGAACGGTTTTTCTATAGCAGTTATATATTTAATATTTTTCGGGGAGGGGGGGTGGGGGGGGGGGGGAATCATGTGAAGACAAAGGTATGATCTTAGTCAGTTCTGGTTTGCTAGCCCTAACATCAGTCTCTCTCTCTGTTTATCAGCTCACTCACTACACATTTTAGATCCCAAATATTTTTTAATCAGCAGCATACAATAGGTGAAACATTTTGCAATATACTAAGAGATCATTAAGGTAGACAGGAATAATATCTATCTGTCTATTGACCTTTCGAGCCGTAACCGGCCCATAGGGCGTAGACCAAGATACACCTTCTCCTATATGAATTTTTGTTCTAGCAGTTTTCTTTTAAAGATATTTTATCAAATCTCGCCATCTGTCTCTGTTCTGTGCAAGCAGTTCTATCTCATTGAGGGAGCCGATTCCTGCTGCTCTTGCCTCTCTCATCAATGTTCTTCTCAGTGTCTCCCTGGGTCTTCCTCTTTTTCTTTTACCTGTTGTTTCCCATATGAGGGCTATTCGATTATTATCTCTTCTCATCACATGTCCAACGTATGACCATCGTCTTTTCTTTATTACTGAAGATATTAGTGGTTGATTGGCGATTTCTCTAATTTCCTCGTTTGTTTTGAATTCGTTCCATTCTATACCAAGTATTTTCCTTAGACATTTATTTTCGAATGCGTTCAACTTTGTTTCTATATCTCTTGTTGTTTTCCAGCTTTCACACGCATACGTAAGGGTTGATAGTACATTTGATTTGAATAGCCTAAGTTTTGTGTTTGTGCTAATGAGTTTTGATTTCCACAACTTTTCAAGGCTTCTGAAAGACATTGCTGCTTTAGCCAGTCTGATTCTAATTTCTTTGCTCGTATCCCCTTCTCGATCAATGTGACTTCCAAGATAGATAAAGTGATTGATCTCTTCTACTGGTTTGTTTTCCATGTATATTTTGTCACTTGTTGGAATTAAACTTTTCATGACTTTAGTCTTTTCATGATTGACCTCAAGCCCAATTTTGCTGGCTATTGATGATAGTTCATTTGTGGAATAATATAAAAGTAAAAAAAGTAAAGTACCCCCGTCACACCAAGTGGCGTATAGGGAATATGGTGTTAGTGACCATAAATTTTACAGACCTTCGGCACATGATTTTTGGGGTAATGTGGTCGGTATTACGCCCGTGCCGCTTTACTTTCCCAGAAAAAAATCCGGTACCCATTAAAGGCTGGGTGAACCCGGAAGCCATCGGTTGGGATCTAACCCTACCTCTTGTCCTTTGTAGTCCAGTTTACTAACCACTGAGCTATCACGGCTCCGTAGGAATAATATGCATCATTGTAAAGGCATACTATTGGTTCAAACATCCTGTGAGCACATGGCATGCACAGCATGTAGTGTGCAAGAGAAATTCAGGATTCAATTACAGAACTGGAAACATGATTTGGAGTCCAGTGAGAAATTCTTCAATTAGGGCACCAGAAAGTTCTAGAAGCAGAACTGCTTCACCTTGAGAGATTAATGTGTTGAGAAGGTCTAAAGCTCACACCAACTTTCAGATACAATTCACATGTCTTGATTCCTTCATACTAAAATGCAAAACTTTTCAACTGACCCTTGATGCCCACATGATACACACAATTTTAAACCAATAATATGTCTGTACATAGCATTTCCATTAGCCTTAGCTTTTTTTTTTCTATCTATCTATCTATTGTCCTTTCAAGCCGAAGACGACACATAGGGCAGAACCACAATCTCAAAAACAGAAACCTTGCATGTCAAAATGGCACATATTGCAGAGATCACTGCTCTAAAATCTATGGCGCTGTTTCCATAACAATACTTTTTACAATGATAGCTTAACACATTCTTATTTAGTAAAGTACAAAACTTTCTAACCCTCCAATAAAAGTACTTTGTACAAATACAGACAGAACTGCAGATGGCACATTCATCTATGACTGGTATTTTAGGTGCCATGTTAATTTTTTTTAATTACAGAAATATTACATGTATATGATTCTTCTATGGTAAATATTTCATATTTTAAATTGTAAAAGTATTTATGGCACTAAATTGAACATTTCATACCAGAAAGTGCCAAATCTGACAAACCACATTCTCAGTTATATAATATGCTAGTCAGCATGTCATACAAGACAAATATTAAATAAAACAAAAACTATTCATTGATACAACTAAAGCCAAGTTATTTGGTTTGACACTCAGATAGATACAAAAATAACCAAATATTTGTCATGACAGAATTAGCCAATTAGCCTGTGGGTGAATGGGACATGTCTCAAAAAGGAGGGACATGCTACAATTTTTTTTTAAAATGCCCTTAAAAATCAATATAAATTAAAGATGTGCACGCAACTAGAAATAACAAAAATAAAAATTTTCAACTCAAATGTTAAGGCGGTCCTATTATATGGCTGTGAAATATGGAGAACAGAAAATTGACAATCATGAAGATACAGACTTTCATTAATGGATGCTTACGTAGAATAAAAGGATGGAAATGGCAGGACAAAATCACTAACATAGAATTATGGAAATGTACCAGTCAAACACCAGTGGATAAAGAGATACAGCGAAGACGATGGCGCTGGATAGGACACACTCTACCGAAGCCAACTGAGAGTATTACACAACAGGCCCTTTTTTGGAATCTCCAGGGGAAAAGACAAAGAGGAAGACCAAGGAATTCTTAGAGAAGACAGATAGAAGCAGAGATGAAGATGATGGGGAAGACATGGAATGATCTTAAAATAATGGCAAAAAACAGAACGACTTGGAAAGTGTTTGTTGAAGACCTATGCTCCACTGGGAGCTAAAAAGGTAGAAGAAGAAGAAGACACAATTAGAGCAGGAAGATCTGAAAACTACAAGAAGCAAAACAATAAAAAAGGAAGCCAAAGCCAAGAAGACACAGTTCAAGAGACAATTTGAATAAAAATTTGGTCTGAGTATAAGAAAGTGCATCATTAGCATGTGATTGGGTGATAAAATGGTTGCGGTCTAATCCTAATGTGGCACTCTCAAGTTAATTCTGTTGAAAGAAGAATAACCACTTATTTATGCCACAAGAGAGCTGGAAAAAAATGAAAGAAACAGAGAATCCTAGATGCATTTAAAAACAAATGTCTCAGGAAAATACTTTGTACACAATGGAAATAATTCAAGACTAGTGCAGAAGTAAGAAAAATAGCCATGCAATCAACAATTTTATCTATAATCAAGAAAGGAAAGCAGCCAGCAATTTCATGAGAAGAAACAAAAAAAGTAATAAAACAAGCCCTCAAATGAGAAACAACAGAAAAAAAAGGCTGACTTTCAAAGAACACCAATAATATAGATAACAGAAGCAAGGATAGCATGTATTGGATACCCCAATGAGATTGAGAAGCTCGTCCAGAATAGAGGTTTATAGTTAATAGTACCACAAGCACTTTGAGACACATGAATGATGATTATGTTGACTAAATGCTCACTGAAAAACATCAATAGAATACTGACCAATCATGAGACCTTTATTTTTGTCCTCTTCTTCAACGTCAATTACTTCAGGCTTAACAGTCTTTTTGGCTCGACTCTTTGCTTTACTCGGAGCAACTTTCTTGGATGAGAGCAGACGGAACATCTCATACCCCAAAATCAGCACTCCTCCATTATCTTTCCATTTCTCTGTATTTTAAAACCAAAATGAAGCACTTTAATGAAAAGCATAATTATAAATTCACACAGACCAAAAAAACCTAAAATGAAATAAAAAATAAAAACAACTTAATGATGGCAACAAAATAATAATTTTATTAAACCCTTATTTATATACTGGACTACAAAGGACAAGAGGTAGGGTTCGATCCCAACTGACGGCTTCCGGATTCACCCAGTCTTAAATGGGTACCGGATTTTTTTCTGGGAAAGTAAAGTGGCACGGGCGTAATACCGACCACATTACCCCAAAAATCATGTGCCGAAGGTCTGTAAAATTTATGGTCACTAACACCATATTCCCTATACGCCGCCACATGGCGTGACGGGGGTACTTTACTTTTTTTTTTATAAACTTATTTATATTATTATATACTATAACCCCGAATAACCCCCGCATTAGAATATATAAAGAAACAGCAGTTAAAATGATTTGACCATGTGACAAGGCAGAAAGATCAAAACACAACACAACAAGCCATCAATAAAGGTTGCGAGAACACCAGACCCAAGGGCTGACCACGAAAAAGATTGACTGACAGGGTATTAGAAGCACTAGGAAAAATAACAGCAGCAGGCAAATAGAAGAGCAAAAGACCGTTAATTACATCTCCCCTTGACACAGAAGAACAAAAAACATGTTTCCAGTTTTGGTTCAAGATGAGTGATTGTTTTTTTTTTTTCAAGCTTGATATGGATGGTTGATCAGAGCCCTAACAAGCTGCCATCATGAAACGTCTATTGTTACTGACACAGAAATATGGACTCTAAAACCATGAATACAACAATATCAACTATAATCAAAAAAAGAAGGCAAGCATATGTTGGCAATTTGATGAGTACAGGTAAGAGAATCATAAAGCAAACACTCAAATGGGGAATCACTGGGAAAATATCCTCTCTGCTGCATACACTTCCAGACATCAGTATTAATAAGTTGGAAGAAATAATTTTTAGTTGAAGGCTTGTGATATCTCTGTACAGTTCGTCCCGGTATAGTACCAGAGATGTCACAAGCTTTCTCTGTTCACCACTTGTTGGAGATGATAGTAGCAGACATTTAGCAATCATTTGGACAAACATTCAATTGGGAAATAGCAAGGGAGAAGTTAACTCTTTATATCCGTGGGAACGCTGTTATGGTTACTTACTTACATTTTGCCAAGCGAACGCTGACAAGGTTACTTTCATTTTGTTTCGTTTTAGTACACACTACACATTTTAAGCTACCACATCCGCAAGGGATTTAACTCTAATAGAATTATCTGTCTTTAGGCACGCTTTGGTAGATCAACGTGGGCTTAATTGGGAAATAGCAAGGGAGAAGCTAATAGGCACATGTCAGCCATTTGATGGTAAAAAATAAGAGAATCGTAAGGCAAACACTCAAATGAAAAATAGCAAGGGAGAAGTAGGTTGACCTAGACAAATACTCGGACAAGTACTGATGAGCGAAACAACAGCAGACATCAGTTTCCTTGCTGAGTTTGAATGACTCACCAAGAACAGGGACATATGACGAGATACGCAGCAGGTCCTGTGCAGTCTGATGACACAAGGTTGAGAGCAACAAATTGTCAGAAATGGGAGTTTTCTTTACTTCTGCCCTAAATGCTGTCGTCAGCTCGAATGGAACTAACCAGATAACATATTAAGTTACAAAAAAATATACTAAGTCATGTCTAAGTCACAAACAAAGAAGACTAGTGTTAATACTTGAAGATAAGACACCCAATGAACAACTTCAGTGCCAAACTATGCAGGCAGGGTCTATGTTTAAAATGAACTGAAAAGGATATTGGAGAGGTGTATAGATGGGACTTCAACATCAACATCAGAAGTGATTAGCTAGATATTTTGATGATGATGATGATATTAAGTATGTTGATGATTGCTCTACAATATGTCACAAAGGTCTATGACTACTTTGCCAGATACTAATTAACATTTATTAATTTATATATTTATTATCACATTATTTATCTACATTACAAATGAGTAAAAACTCTAAAAAAAAAACTGTCTGAAACTGTTTTTGACTGTCTCCAAAAAAAAAATTGTTGGAATTTGACAGTTTGCCGCGTGCTAAAATTGTTTCCCACCCTATAAATTCCTTTAATTTTTTTTTTTTTTTGCAAACACAATGCACCCAACAAACCTTTACAAATATGGAATAAGTAATGAATGACAGCAAAGAAAAAAAAAGCAAACATATTGGCTGGCCAACTTGTCAATAAATAAAGCACCATGGTGATAGACAAAACAATATGTGATTGAATTCTGGACCAGGAATCTGGCCTAAGCAGGCAAATAATTATCACATCTAGTTTACGCTGTCCTGCATAGGTAAACACAACAATTTGTAGCAAAAGTTCAATGAAAATATTATTTCTGCAAATTAAAAAAAGGGATTATTTGAGTAGTAATTGTTATAAATGTATCGTGTCTCCCAGACAGGTATCGTAATCTTAGGTTAAGAACCAAAAAGTGTAGAGGTAGTTCATATTCATAAACCTAGTAGCAAACCAAGGCAAAGTTAGTGAAAGTCTTTAAGTTTTCATTTATCTTGATTTCTACAGCAATCAGATAAAAACGATGCAGGAAAACACAAATGAACTATCATCAATAGCCAGCAAAATTGGGCTTGAGGTCAATCATGAAAAGACTAAAGTCATGAAAAGTTTAATTCCAACAAGTGACAAAATATACATGGAAAACAAACCAGTAGAAGAGATCGATCACTTCATCTATCTTGGAAGTCACATTGATCGAGAAGGGGATACGAGCAAAGAAATTAGAATCAGACTGGCTAAAGCAGCAATGTCTTTCAGAAGCCTTGAAAAGTTGTGGAAATCAAAACTCATTAGCACAAACACAAAACTTAGGCTATTCAAATCAAATGTACTATCAACCCTTACGTATGCGTGTGAAAGCTGGAAAACAACAAGAGATATAGAAACAAAGTTGAACGCATTCGAAAATAAATGTCTAAGGAAAATACTTGGTATAGAATGGAACGAATTCAAAACAAACGAGGAAATTAGAGAAATCGCCAATCAACCACTAATATCTTCAGTAATAAAGAAAAGACGATGGTCATACGTTGGACATGTGATGAGAAGAGATAATAATCGAATAGCAAAGCAAGCCCTCATATGGGAAACAACAGGTAAAAGAAAAAGAGGAAGACCCAGGGAGACACTGAGAAGAACATTGATGAGAGAGGCAAGAGCAGCAGGAATCGGCTCCCTCAATGAGATAGAACTGCTTGCACAGAACAGAGACAGATGGCGAGATTTGATAAAATATCTTTAAAAGAAAACTGCTAGAACAAAAATTCATATAGGAGAAGGTGTATCTTGGTCTACGCCCTATGGGCCGGTTACGGCTCGAAAGGTCAATAGATAGATAGATAGACTATTTCAAATAATAGTAAAGAGCCCCGTAACGCCAAGTGTCATATAGGGAATATGGTGTTAGTAACCATAATTTTTACAAACCTTCGGCACATGATTTTTGGGATAATGTGGTTGGTAATACGCTCGTGCCGATTTACTTTCCCAGAAAAAAATCCGGTACCCATTTAAGGTTGGGCGAACCTAGAAGCCGTCAATCACGATCGAACTAACCACTTGTCCTTTGTAGTCCAGTGCACTAACCACTGAGCTATCGTGGTTCCCATTTCAAATAATGTTATAGTAAATTTAGTAACCTCCGTCAGTAATAGTTGACTATGGATTTTCCAGCGCCCATAAAAATGTTATTTTTACTTTACTTTCGCCATGTATTCTCTTTTCTGTGAATCTGTTTGCTTCTTGTTTGAGTTGGAGCTTTAGAGTGTGTTTCCAAAGATTGCGGTCTGCAGCTATTTATTCTCAGGCTGCAGGGTTTATGTTCTGAGTCTTCATGTCACGTTTACACGTCTATAAATCAGTTTTGGGTGCCCCCTAGTCCTTCTGCCATCTGCCAGTTGTCCGTAGAGTATATCTTTATACCAGAGTTTTGGTATGCAACCATATTTCATACGGTGTATGTGGCCAAGCCAGCATAACCTATGTTGTTTGAGTAGCGTGTAGATTGTAGTAAATACACATAAAATAATACCCATGTCACAAAGAGTGAGAAAGAATTAGAGAGAAAGAAAAAGAGACTGAGTTAGTAAGAATGGTATTAAAAAAAAGAGAGAGATAGGGAAAAAAAGAAACAAATAGTGTGAGAAAGTAATGGAGAAGTCACAAAGTATGAGGGGTGGAAAGTAGCTGGGATTAACATTTTATTGAGAGAGAGAGAGAGAGAGAGAGAGAGAGAGAGAGAGAGAAAGAGAGAGAAAAAGAGAGAACAAGAAATAGAGAGACTGAGTTAGTGGGATTGACATTTAAAAATGCATGAGAGAGAAAAAGATGAAAAGTGTGAGAAAGCAATAGAGATGCAAAGTGTCAGTATGAGAGGTAGAAAGAGACAAGGATCATGGATGTTAGAGAGAGGTAGAGAGAGAGAGAGAGAGAGAGGCAGAGAGAAAGATTACTGCTAATACTTTTTTTTTAAAGGTTATGATGGTGCAAAAAAAAAAAAAAAAAAAAAAACAAAAAAAAAAAAAGTTGCACTAATCTGACCAGAACATAACTTACCAGAAACCACAAAACTGTACACATATGAAGATCTGAATAGAACATAACTATACCTTGAACAACAAAGTTGTACTAATCTAAACATCTGAACAAAACATAACTATGCCTGGAACAACACAGTTGCACTATTTTAGAATTCTGAACAGAACATAACTATCTTCTTCTTCTTCTTCTTTCCTTCCTCGTCTGCCTTTCAGCGTCGAGGGGAGATATAATTTGCGGTCTTTTGCTCTTATGTTCGCCTCTGCTGCTGTTATGTTTCCTAGTGCTTCTAATATTCCATCGATCCATCTTTTTCGTGGTCGACCCTTGGGTCTGTTGTTCTCACAACGTTTGTTGAAGGCTCGTTGTGTTGTGTTTTGTTCTTTCTGCCTTGTCACGTGGCCGAACCATTTTATCTGTTGTTTCCTTATATATTCTATGGCTGGGGCTATTCCTAGCTTTTTTCTCAGTTCTACATTTCTGATCTTATCTCTCAGACTGTTTCCTGTCATTCGTCTAACACATTTCATCTCTGTAGAGGTTATTTTTCTTATTGTTCTTGCATCTAGAGTCCAGGTCTGGCATTGGTATCACAACGTTGGAATGAAGATTGTATTGTATAGTGCTCGTTTTGCCTCCAGAGTTATTTCCTTGTTGGACAATAGTGGTGATAACTGTCCGATGATTTGACAAGCTTTGTTGCATCTTGATTCTATCTCTGCTGTTTGGGAATTGTCGTTTGTCATTAGACTTCCTAGGTATTTGAATTCCTCTACTTGTTTTAGTTGTCTGCCTTCTATAGTTATGTTGATGTTCTGTTTATTTTTGGCGACATTCATGACTTCTGTTTTGTTGATGTTGATTTTCATGTTGTATTTTGTTCCTAAGATGTTGAGTTTGTTTAAGTGTTCTTGTAGGTCTTCTGTTGTTTTATGTATTAGTGCCTGGTCGTCTGCAAATAGAAGCTCGTTGATCTCCTCTGTCTCTGATGGGTTGGCTAGCTTGCATATATGGTCCATGTATGTAATAAACAGTAGGGGGGATAGTACGCACCCCTGTCTTACACCTGATCTAACTTCGAAGTGGTCTGTGTAGCCTGTTGCTGTTCTGACCCTGCAGCTGCTGTTGGCGTAGAGACTTTTAATAATGTTGGTTAGATGTTGGCTTACTCCGTATGTTGTTAGTATCTCCCACAGTTGTTCTCTGTTTACTCTGTCGAATGCTTTTTCCTGGTCAATGAAGGCTATGTATAAGTTTTGGTTGTGTTCTGTCGTTTTTTCTGCAAGCTGTTTTAGTGTGAATAGTGCGTCGGTACATCCTCTGTTTTTTCGCAACCCCATTTGAGAATCGCTTAACTGTAGTTCTATTATTGGTCTCAGTCTTTTTTCCAAGATTTTGGCGTATAGCTTTCCTACATGGCTGAGCAGAGATATACCTCTATATTGATTGCAGTCTCTTTTGCTACCTTTCTTTTTCCATATTGGTATGATGAACATAACTATGAGTATACATAAATCAACAGAATTGAGGTAATCTGAACAGAGCATAACAACGGGAACAACACAATTGTACCAATCTGAACATATGAACAGAACAAAATAAAACCAGGAACAACAAAATTGTTTTAATCTAAATATCTGAACAGAACACACCAATGATACAAGCTCTGGCAGCAGTTGTTTTCATGCTGTCATTGATGACAAAAAGAGGAAATACTCTTGTCTGTGTGAGGTTGTCGTCTGGGTGAAGTTTCTCAGGAGGTGGCAGCCAATAGTTAAATTCCGCTACCCAGTTTTGGAGAGTGTTGATTGGGACAATACACAGAACACGCTTGCCAGAAGCACAGCGCAAGAAAATGTCAATAAATGAGATCAGCTGGGGAAACAATATGAATATGAATGTTACATTACCAAATGACACTATATATAATTCCTATTCAACATCATCATCATCGAGTGCCATCTCCGCATCGAAGGTTGGCTACCATGGAGCGCCATTCTGCTCTGTCTCTTCTTTTGATGGTGCAGGTTGTCATAGGCTGGTTTGTCTATCTTTTGAAGTTACTCGCCCATGTTAGTCTTAGTCTGCCTCTGCCCCTTTTACCTTGTATTTTCTACCCTCCAGGATAACTTTTAGTAGGCTGTTGTGTCTTTTAACATGGCGCAAAAATCGCATTTGTCTTCTTTGAATTGTGTTTAGTAGTTCTCTTTTCATTTTTAGTTGTTTTAAGACTTCATCATTCCTTTTCTTTTCCTTCCATCCAATTCTACCTATTCTTCTATATATCCACATCTCAAAGGCTTTAATTCTCTGTTCTATTGTCTTGTTTAATGTCCATGTTTCTGCAGTTCCTATTATTCTGCAATTATCACTCAAACAAAAATCTGAATTTCATATCCCAGGATCAGCACTCCTCCATTATCTTTCCATTTCTCTATATTTTAAAACCAAAATGAAGCACTTAAAAAAAAAAGGCATAATTATATATTCACAATAAATGAGATTAGCTGGGGAAATAGTATAAACATGAATGTTACATTATCAAATGACACTATATCTATAGTTCGTACAGAAATTTGTGCCCACAGAATTTATTACCTCAGAAACTGTTTGATGAATTTCTGTAATTCTTTTTTCGTGAAATCTTATTTTTTCCACCGACCTTCAGTCTGATTTTTTGCCCTACTATCATGCATTTAGGAAAGATTTTTGCTTATTTGAGGTATATAAAATATGATTTTCTTGCTTGTCCTAAATGTTAGGATTTTACAATACATTTGTTGTAATCAATTCACCAATTAAAAAGGTAAATTTCACGTGCTCACCACACAATCTTAGCACCTTTTCACACTCTTAACTTGTAAGACGCGCACCACTCCCAGGTTTTGTTGTGCTAATTTCAATTCCGGTTTCTTGTTAAATTGGTCCAGAGGCATATTTTGACAAAATATATACTATTAATGAATATTCCTGTATGTGTGATAATTTGTAAGCTGTTGTGAAGTGACTACTTGATTTTTAAAACCATGAAGAGTTTATAAAGTGTAAATTCATCACCATGCAAAAGGTAACTGTGTTATTGTACATGCACTTTTGTAAAGAATCTAAAAAGGGTCGGTTATATTACTATTCAATGTAATACGGATAAGCCTTTGGCTTGCATTGTTATAAAATTAACATAATTTACAGTAAAATCTAATATTTAGAGCATGTGGTTTGATATTTTTCTAAAATTATATAACAAAAAACGATTTGTGCAAAATTCAGACTATCTTTGTCCTTAAATGTTATAAAATCTGAAGGTTGGTGAAAAAATAAGATTTCATGAAAAAGAATTACAGAAATTCATCAAATAGTTTCTGAGATAATTGATCAACTCTGTGGGCACGAATTTGTGAACGAACTACAGTTCTCATTATTCTGCAATTATCACTTAAACAAAAATTAGAATTTCAGATTCTGTGACAAAGTCAATGAGGCGACCTTCTTACATCCAAGTTAGTTAGCCAACAGATCATCCTCACAGTACATCAGACAACTCCATAAGTTATCAGATCCCCTGCTCAGAATACCCTTGAGTTTGCAGCTAAAACTACCTCAGTTCTGTGCTGTATTAAATCTTTTCAGTGCTGCTAGAAGTCATACAGAACCTGCAGTGTATCTTTTCATACGTCCCCATACAGGGCAAGCAACCCAACTCATTAAGTCTGTTGATGCCTGTTATCTTGCCTCATGACAATGTTTTTCCCTGCATCTCTTGAAGTCATCCTTTTTTCATTGTTGTCTCCAGTTTGAAAGTTTGCTTTGTGGCTCTCTTATTATTTCTTAACGTCATATGGTTAACGGGATTATGCTCCCCCCTTTTTTTCTTCATTGTAGATAAGAATGTTGTTTTCTCTTATTCCTGCACAAATCTAGAACTTCATTCCATTGGAAACAAAGAATTTGTTTTCAAATGCATTTAGTTTATTCTCTATTTCTTTTGTTCTTTTCATGCTCTCACATGCATAATTAGGGACACATGATACATTTGAGATGAGTATCCTAAGCTTTGATTTATGCATAGAATTTTTTAACTTCTTTATTTTTCAAGGTTTCTGAAAGTCAATGCATATTTTGCCATTTTTTGTTGTTGTGACTACATGTTTTGTTTGCCCTTCATCAATGAGGCAAAGCCTTGCTTACAATTTCTGTCACAGCTCAGCTTTATAGCAGCCATGATGGCTGAGTGACTAGTGCACTACTACTGACCAAAAGGAGTTGGGTTTGATTTCCAAAAGTGACATTTTTTTTTTTAGATCGGCAAGATTTTGGGGTTCAATCAGTCTCTAAAAATCGGGTACCAGATATTTTTCTAAAAAGTAAAGGCAGCCCCAGCATGATACCGGCCACAATACTCAAAAATGTGCCATCAATCACTGAAAAATTTGGTCACTGACATCATAATTCCCATATGTCTATAGGGCACGCTGGACACCTTTATTTACTTACAACCTCAGTACATTATAAACACAACACACAAATATGATAATTTATGTATTCAGATGCGAATAAACAGAGCAATCAATGCCTGAAATGCTTTGTAGTGCCATCATTATCATCAAGTACCATGTCTGCTGGCATGTCTCTTCACAACTTTCGATCTCAAGAGTTATTTATCATTTCTGTTGTTGACCTTCTGACATGCTATTTTCTTAAGCTGTCTGGTATCTTTTTTGCTTTGCTTCCCTCTATCTCTTTGTTCCTCAATTTTCTCAGTTACAAATATTCCAACCGTTCCCTTCTCATTACATGGCTAAAAAAATGATGATTGTTTCTTCCTAATATCAGATATTAGCTCTCTTTTGTGCTTTGGCATCTTTCAGAATGTTTTCATTACTCTTCTTATATGTCCATGGTATTCTCAACATTCTTCTGTAAAACCACATTTCTACAGACTCCAGTGATTATCTTGTATGTTGTTCTACTGTCCATGATTCACATGTTATGACTGGCTCTACATAACATTTAAGAACTCTTTTTCATGTTTCTATTGTCAAAAATAGATTGCATAGTATCTTCTTCATTTTTTTGGACATCTGCTTTTGCCTGAGCCATTCTGCATTTCACCTCTGGTGTACATCTACCATCAGAGGTTAATATTGTTCCCAGATATTTAAATTCATTTACCTGTTTTAGTATTGTTCCACTTGTCTTTATTGTGCATTGCAGTGACATCCTTTTCTTTGCTGCTATTATTACTTGTCTTTTTACTATTAAGGCTGACTCCCTTATTACTGCTTTCCTTAACTATAATGTCTAACATTTTTTGTAACTCATTTTTACTCTTAGCAATTAAGACTGTATAATCAGCATACCTTAAATTATTTATAGTGTATGATCTTAAAAAAAAACATGCCTCACTACTTACTGAATATCCCTCATACTAATACTGGATTGATTCAGTAAAAAGACTCACTTGAATTGTTTTACCTAGTCCCATACTATGAGCTAAAACACAACCAAATCCTGGAGTAGTCTTCAGTCTTTCTGTGGACTCCACCAAGTTGTCATACAGGAACCGAATACCACCAATCTAAAGAGATAACAGGCATAATGAATCAAGTAATGTTTGGAGTATATAACATAAAAACAACAAATTACATATGGAAATGGCAGGACAAAATTATTAGCTTAGAACTAAGGGAAAATGCCACAAGAGGTAGGGTTCGATCCCAACCGATGGCTTTCAGGTTCACCCAGCCTTAAATGGGTACCAGATTTTTTCTGGGAAAGTAAAGCGACACGGGCGTAATACCGACCACATCACCCCAAAAATCATTTGCTGAAGGTCTGTAAAATTTATGGTCACTAACACCATATTCCCTATACGTCACTTGGCGTGACGGGGGCTCTTTACTTTACAACTTTTTTTTAAAGGGAAAATACCAGACAAAAAGTAGTGGACAATGATGATCGTGTTTGATAGGAAAAACACTGAAAACTAAAACTCTGAATATCACACAACAGACTCTTTTTTTTTTTGGAATACCCAGGGACAGAGACAAAGGGGAATGTCAAAATACACTTGGAGATAATACATGGAAGCAGAGATGAAGAAGATGGGGAAAACATGGAGTGATAACAAGAGAATAGCATTAAACAGGACATCTTGGAAGTTGTTGAAGTCCTGTGCTCCATAGGAAGTTGAAAGTTACAGAAGAACAAATTAAACGGTTTGAACAAGCAAAAGGGCAAAAACAACTTAAAGCAATCCACACAGCTATCAACAAGTGCTACAAAATCAACAAACTATAAGGATGTCCTCCAAAAAAGATGAATAGAAGAAATACTAGAAACACTTTGATACATGGCAAAGCAGAAAAGGCCGACCAACGAGTAAAAAAGATACAAATTATCTTTTCCCTCGACGCGGAAGGAAAAATGAGGAAGGAAAGAAAAAGAAGAAAAAATGGATTAACAGTTTTTTTTCAACCTTGATTTGGTGACAATTTTCAGAAAAAGTATAGCACTTACTCACTTTCGCAATATAAGCTGGTATAGAGTTATTTGCAGGTCATCATCATTGCACTCCGAACATGTCCATAGGTGCTCAGATCTCCTCCACAGCAATTTCCAGCAAAAAGCAGGTATATACCTTGTACCATATTTTCAACTGCCTACTTCACATTTTATACTTTTCAAGAAGCACTGTACAAACATTTTATCGATGAAACAACTTGGTATAATTCTAAGTTATTAAAGAAAAAATAATAAACCTGTTAGATCTGTTATTTTATTTTTTTTACCTAACAACATCTTACAATCCATCAAATGAAACAGCATCCAAAAATTAGACATTTTCAATAATCTTCTTTCAAATCTCAAAGGTAATTCAGCAATTTTTCTACTGTACTATCATTAAAGACTAGTTACCATGGAGTATTATAAATAAATTTGCTGAATGTCTTCCATTTTTAACTGGCACTTTCATTAATAAAAAAAAAAAAATGCAATGTACAAACCTGATGAGGTCTAATGGCTTGTGCAATCTGAGGTGCCAAGTAGATGTCTGGTTCATCAACCGGATGCCCAACATTAACCTTCACCCTACCATCGGGGTCTGGCAAGTTGAGGGTATCATCAATATGAGCTCCACCATTGTTGAGGTCCTCAGGATCATCATCTTCTTCATCTTCATCTTCATCACTGGGGACCATCACCACATCATCTGAGTCATCATCAAAGTCATCAGAGTCTTCAGAATCACTGCTCAGGGTGATCACATCTGTCATATTCCCAAAGAAAATTGTTATGGTGAGTAAATGGTCCATTTATGTAAAGAATATGTGGATTAGTAATTGAGAAATTGGCTTTAAAACGCTTTGTTTATATACCATAGCCAGCAGTAAATTTACTTTGGTGGTAAAAATAAGTACCTAGCTCAGATTCTATGTGGAGTAATTAAATTTTCTTCAACGGTTCTTGATCTCAGTGTAGTTGATTTAGAACACCTTAAAATTTGGAGGCTGGGTAGTCTAGAGGTACAACATCGGACTAAAATCTGAATTTCATATCCCAGGATCAGCACTCCTCCATTATCTTTCCATTTCTCTATATTTTAAAACCAAAATGAAGCACTTAAAAAAAAAAAAGGCATAATTATATATTCACAATAAATGAGATTAGCTGGGGAAATAGTATAAACATGAATGTTACATTATCAAATGACACTATATCTATAGTTCGTACAGAAATTTGTGCCCACAGAATTTATTACCTCAGAAACTGTTTGATGAATTTCTGTAATTCTTTTTTCGTGAAATCTTATTTTTTCCACCGACCTTCAGTCTGATTTTTTGCCCTACTATCATGCATTTAGGAAAGATTTTTGCTTATTTGAGGTATATAAAATATGATTTTCTTGCTTGTCCTAAATGTTAGGATTTTACAATACATTTGTTGTAATCAATTCACCAATTAAAAAGGTAAATTTCACGTGCTCACCACACAATCTTAGCACCTTTTCACACTCTTAACTTGTAAGACGCGCACCACTCCCAGGTTTTGTTGTGCTAATTTCAATTCCGGTTTCTTGTTAAATTGGTCCAGAGGCATATTTTGACAAAATATATACTATTAATGAATATTCCTGTATGTGTGATAATTTGTAAGCTGTTGTGAAGTGACTACTTGATTTTTAAAACCATGAAGAGTTTATAAAGTGTAAATTCATCACCATGCAAAAGGTAACTGTGTTATTGTACGTGCACTTTTGTAAAGAATCTAAAAAGGGTCGGTTATATTACTATTCAATGTAATACGGATAAGCCTTTGGCTTGCATTGTTATAAAATTAACATAATTTACAGTAAAATCTAATATTTAGAGCATGTGGTTTGATATAATTAAATAGTAGTTAACTCAGTGTAGTTGATTTAGAGCACCTTAACATTTGGAGGCTGGGTAGTCTAGAGGTACAACATCAGATTCAGTGTAGTTGATTTAGAGCACCTTAAAATTTGGAGGCTGGATAGTCTAGAGGTACAACATCAGACTCAGTGTAGTTGATTTAGAGCACCTTAACATTTGGAGGCTGGGTAGTCTAGAGGTACAACATCGGACTCAGTGTAGTTGATTTAGAGCACCTTAACATTTGGAGGCTGGGTAGTCTAGAGGTACAACATCAGATTAAGTGTAGTTGATTTAGAGCACCTTAACATTTGGAGGCTGGGTAGTCTAGAGGTACAACATCAGACTCAGGGCAGGAAGTACACGAGTTTAAGGCCCATCAGAAGTGGTGGTGATTTTTCAAATCATCATCATCATGTGCCTTACCAGTTGGCATAGGTGATCATGTCCCTCCACAATCTTCTATCCACAGTGCATCGTATCAGTTCTCTTGTTGACTGTTTTCCATGCCATGACACCAAGCTATCCAGTATTTTCTCTCTTTGTCATCCGTGATCTCTTTTTCCTTTTATTTTGCCAGTTGTAACCAAGTATTCCAACTTTCCTCTTCTCATGATGTGCCTGAAAAATGTTGATTGCTTCTTTCTGATGTTTTTTAACAGCTCCCTTTTTGTGTTGGCCTCCTTGAGAACTTCCTCATTGGTCTTTTTATCTGTCCAAGGAACTTTCAACATTCTTCTGAGAAATCCCATCTCTGTGGCCTCTAATCGTCTTTTCATTTGTTTGTCTACTGTCCATGATTCGCTTCCATAGGTGAGAATTGGTTCTATATAGCACCGATGAACTCTCTTTCTCATTTTTATTGACATAGATTTGTTGCATAAGATATTTTTCATTTTCTGAAATGCTATTTTGGCCTGAGCTATTCTGCTTTTTATTTCTGTGGTGCATCTTCCATCTGATGTTATTATTGTGCCCAAGTATTTGACGAGTTGCACTTGTTGCAGATTTGTCTTGTTTATTTTTATGCTGCATGATGGTGATGATTGTTTCTTCGATATAACCATTACTTCAGTTTTCTTGCTATTCAGACTGAGACCTTTCTTGTTGCTTTCTTTTACTATTATGTCTATCATTTCTTGTAGTTCGTTCTCTGTCTCTGCTATTAAGACTGTGTCATCCGCATATCGCAAATTATTTATGTTGTGACCATTCACTTCAATTCCTTTTTTGTCTACTATTGATCTCATAATATGTTCGCTGTAAAGTGAAAACAAATCCGGTGACAGAACACAGCCTTGTCTGACTCCTTGTTTTATATATTGGAATTGTCCTGTTTGGTTGTTAATTCGTATAGCTGCTGTTTGTTGCCAGTACATGTTTTTTATGATTCGCAGATCCTTGCCATCAATGTTTAATTTCTCCAGCATATTGATTATTTCCACATGCTTTACTTTGTCAAATGCTTTTATGTAGTCTATAAAGCACATATATAGATCTTTCTTTACCTCTATAGATCTTTCTATCAGTGTTCTTAAGATGTATATTGCATTATTTCAAATAAAGGAAAAATTAATCTGTGGTTTCTCTATGGTATTACTCTGCCCTGATCTCTTGGGCAGTGAGATCTGATGTCTAGCCCTCTTGGATAAAGACAATAAACAAGAGGTTCCATGTAAACTCATGTGTGTTAAAGAACCCTTGACACTCAAATAACACTTTCTTCCTACACCTGTCTTTCCACTTGAAATTGATGGCTTGGTAGACAGCCTCAAATCACCCTGTTCACTCAGAGAATGATACAATTCAAGTTCGTATACACTATCACTCTTCAAAAATAAACTCCATCAATTCTTCATCAAAGCAAATGTGCTTTCTAGTCATGTTAGAAAAACTACTTTTTTTTATACATTACCATGGTCAAAACAAGTATGGTGGAAAGATTGTGTATACTTCACCCAGGTTTTCATAGAAACCATAAACACGATTTGTGAATTTTCTCTATTTCAAAATTTAAATTAAAACGCTTGCCTTAGTGAATCCTTAATGTGTTTAAAAAGGTCAACACATATAAAAATAGCTACATCTTCCCACTACATTGGACAAAAATTTAAAAGGAAAATGGATATATATGTTCTTAGTATGAGGAGACAAACATGTACATACAAACACAAGAGAGGCAAAAACAATAGGCATTGACATTTTTTACTGAAAGTGAGAAGTTCATCCAGAATATAGACTTAAGGCGAGTTAAACTTGTGAGTCCTGTGTCTGCTGGAATTGGAAGGATGTAAGAAACAAGAGCTCTACTCAAAATATTCTATATTTCCTTGACGCTGAAGACACAAGAAAAATGAGAAAGGATTAATAAAGATTATGATGGTATAATGTGAACTCACCTGAAGGTGGCGAAGTTTCTCTCGTCTCCTTCTTTATTTTTACAACATCTTTGTCCAGCTGTTTCCTTTCTTTGCTTTCAGCTTCATTTGCTTCTTCTTCAGCAACTGAATAAAAATTGTCATCTTTATTTTCATGTTAATATAGTAGCTGTACAGCATCTTTATACTTTACAATAATTTCATAACTGACAACATTCTGGTAATGGGAAGGCTCAGTCCACACAAATTACTTCTGTAAGTTTTATTAAAACTATGAACTTAAATTATATAAATCAAATTTAACAAGACAAATAACAAATCTTGAAAAGTGTGAATAAATTGTAATATTTCATCAGTAAATATCAATAACGAATAAATATTAAATGACAAAATCTTTGAACCAATACTGAAGTAATACAGTGATAACAAATAACATGGTTTGTTTGGACTCTTGGAAAGAAAGCATCTGCAGTGTGGGGCAAAAAATGTATTGACACTTTAATAAATATTATATATGGAGTTTTTTTTAGCTGAATCGAATTATGATAGCAATGTGTAGCATGATGTTCTCTAAAAAGTTGGCACTCTGAATGATAACTTCACAACACAACCAGTAACTTTTATACACAAATCAATTCAGAGGAAGAGGTATGTTTACAGCACTCAGAAAAAATAATCAACAACAGAAAAAAAAACAGTTGGCAGTGTTCCCTAGTGTTTGGCTTTTCGTGGCAAGGCGCTGTGCTACTGAGTATGGGTTCAATCCTGCTTCGGATCATATATTGCTCTTTGTTTTTTTTTCTGTTGTTGATTATTATAATTTTTTCCGAGTGCTGTAAACATACCTCTTCCTCTGAAATGATTCGTTGATTAGATCCTCCTCTGAAATGATTCGTTGATTAGATCCTCGGAAGTTTCCCTCTATAATAATATTCATTTACTATTATTTATCTCCACTCTAAACCACTGGAAACTACTATTCATGCTGTTTCGTTCTAAATGTATGTCTGCAACACAGGTATTCAGCCCTACCCTATCCGGGAGATATTTGTCTTAATAGGAAAAATAGATGAACAATATGTTCTCGAGCTGTGATCGCAGCCCTATGCTATACTCATGAGAACATTTGCGTGAAAGACATTGCCAATGATGGCTAATTTTTTATTTAGCTGAGTTGGCAGTGTTCCCTAGTGTTTGGCTTTTCGTGGCAAGATGCAGTGCCACTAAGTACGGGTTCAATCCTGCTTCTGACTATATATTGCTCTTTGTTTTTTTTTTTTACCTCTTCCTTTGATTTGATTCGCTGATTATCGCCTCAGAAGTTTCCCTCTATAATAATATTCATTTGTTATTATTTATCTCCCACTTTTATACACACTTTTCTTTTGTTGGTAAATTACATAAGAAAAAAGAAGCAGAGATTGAGGGTGACTCAAGAGTAAGATGGAAATCAAGAAAACCCCACCACAGCATCAAATGACAATGGCTGAGGTTGCCAAATGAGACAGACTAGAGCTTTGTAATTCCATTACAAACCAAATGATATAAGAGAAAGTGAATATGAAAAAATTAGCACAATATCTGTAACTCAACACATTTTTCATGTTAGAAAATATACTTCAAGACTGTATTCAATATAGTCCTCTTAAGAAAACCCATTGGCCTATAGATTACAAAGCAATAGGCAAAAACTATATGGGCCTCTGCAAATTTATACAAGAAACAACATTGCAGATATAGACAATACTAACAATTGGATGGATGGATGGAAAATAAAATTTAAAAAACATGTCAAATTTGTCATCATTTCATACAATGTCTCTGACAAGTTTTAAGTTTTGTCTAATAAAACAACCAATAATGAATTACTTACTCTGTAAAGCAAGTAAAAGTACACTTTATCAAAGCAGGTTGATGCCTAATTGGAATTTCTTTATCATCAAAAGAGGTCTGTTCACCATGACCACAATTATCACGCCTGGTAAAGCCTAGTTAAAAATATATTCAGAAAGAGCATGTTTGTCTTGGCAAAAACCTGCCAGACAGCACTGATGATAAACAAATTCTGCCTTGCAGAAGAAGGAAGACTTGGCAAAAATCTGACAGGCAGCATTGACTATAAACGAATCCAACCTTGCAGAAGAAGGAAGGAAGATTTGGCAAAAACTTCAGAGAGACAGCATTGACTATAAACAAATTCTGCCTTGCAGAAGAAGGAAGATTTGGCAAAAATCTGACAGGCAGCATTGACTATAAACAAATCCAGCCTTGCAGAAGAAGGAAGATTTGGCAAAAACTTCAGAGAGACAGCATTGACTATAAACAAATTCCGCCTTGCAAGAGAAGGAAGGCTTAGCAAAAACCTGACAGACAGCACTGACTATAAACAAATTCTGCCTTGCAGAAGAAGGAAGGCTTGGCAAAAACCTGACAGACAGCACTGACTATAAACAAATTCTGCCTTGCAGAAGAAGGAAGACTTGGCAAAAATCTCAGAGAGACAGCATTGACTATAAACAAATTCTGCATTGCAAGAGAAGGAAGACTTGGCAAAAATCTCAGAGAGACAGCATTGACTATAAACAAATTCTGCCTTGCAAGAGAAGGAAGGCTTGGCAAAAACCTGACAGACAGCACTGACTATAAACAAATTCTGCCTTGCAGAAGAAGGAAGACTTAGCAAAAACCTGACAGACAGCACTGACTATAAACAAATTCTGCCTTGCAAGAGAAGGAAGGCTTAGCAAAAACCTGACAGACAGCACTGACTATAAACAAATTCTGCCTTGCAGAAGAAGGAAGGCTTGGCAAAAACCTGACAGACAGCTCTGACTATAAACAAATTCTGCATTGCAAGAGAAGGAAGACTTGGCAAAAATCTCAGAGAGACAGCATTGACTATAAACAAATTCTGCATTGCAAGAGAAGGAAGACTTGGCAAAAATCTCTGAGAGACAGCATTGACTATAAACAAATTCTGCCTTGCAAGAGATGGAAGACTAGTCAAAAATCTCTTAGAGACAGCATTGACTATAAACAAATTCTGCCTTGCAGAAGAAGGAATACTTGGCAAAAACCTGGGAGACAGCATTGACTATAAACAAATTCTGCCTTGCAGTAATTCTGCCTTGCAGAAGAAGGAAGACTTAGCAAAAATCTGACAGACAGCATTGACTATAAACGAATCCAGCCTTGCAGAAGAAGGAAGATTTGGCAAAAACTTCAGAGAGACAGCACTGACTATAAACAAATTCTGCCTTGCAAGAGAAGGAAGGCTTAGCAAAAACCTGACAGACAGCATTGACTATAAACAAATTCTGCCTTGCAAGAGAAGGAAGGCTTAGCAAAAACCTGACAGACAGCACTGACTATAAACAAATTCTGCCTTGCAAGAGAAGGAAGATTTGGCAAAAACTTCAGAGAGACAGCACTGACTATAAACAAATTCTGCCTTGCAAGAGAAGGAAGGCTTAGCAAAAACCTGACAGACAGCACTGACTATAAACAAATTCTGCCTTGCAAGAGATGGAAGACTTGGCAAAAATCTCAGAGAGACAGCATTGACTATAAACAAATTCTGCATTGCAAGAGAAGGAAGACTTGGCAAAAATCTCTGAGAGACAGCATTGACTATAAACAAATTCTGCATTGCAAGAGAAGGAAGACTTGGCAAAAATCTCAGAGAGACAGCATTGACTATAAACAAATTCTGCATTGCAAGAGAAGGAAGACTTGGCAAAAATCTCTGAGAGACATCATTGACTATAAACAAATTCTGCCTTGCAAGAGAAGGAAGACTAGTCAAAAATCTCTGAGAGACAGCATTGACTATAAACAAATTCTGCTTTGCAGAAGAAGGAAGACTTAGCAAAAACCTGAGAGACAGCATTGACTATAAACAAATTCTGCCTTGCAGAAGAAGGAATACTTGGCAAAAACCTGGGAGACAGCATTGACTATAAACAATTTCTGCCTTGCAGAAGAAGGAAGACTTTGCAAAAACCTCAGAGAGACAGTGTTGATTATAAATAAATTCTACCTTGCAAGAAGGTCGAGAGATATTAAAAGCTGGAAAAGTAGTCCCAAACAAGTATGTGCTGAAAATTGATACACTAGACTACAAAGTGCAAAACAACGAGTATTGCAATCCAATAACAAGCACACAAAGAAATTTGTTCCCCTTAAAATAACTATCAAGACATAGCTAGTGGAAAAATTAATAAAAGAATATTGTCAGAAATGAATAATCGAAGATGAGAATAAATAAGGCAGACATGAAATTAGTTGTTAAAGATTTGGGCCATCATAAGGATGACATAATGCACATTGAATAAAGTACTTCTTGTTTACATAAGAATAATTTACCAGTGTCATTAGCCGCTACACGTTTAGGGGATATACTACAAAGGAAATCTGAGCACTTATGATTTGTCCAAAGTACAATGAAGAATGCCTGTCAACTAAACTAACCTGATTCACCAGCACTAATTGTTTTGCAATCAGTAATAAAGAAAAGAAGGCAAACAAACTATAACAAAGACTTGATATAAATTTTTTAATATCTAATAAAAATCTACAATTTATTAAAATTTCAGTAGAGATTTTTTTACAATTTTAATAGTTTTTTTAAAAAAAATAAATTTCCAATATTAGGAAGAAACAATCATCATTTTTTGACCATGTAATGAAACAGCTGGAATATATTGTGACAAGTGGGAAAATTGAGGGACGAAGAGATAGAGGGAAGCAAAGAGAAAAGATACCAGACAGCTTAAGAAAATGGCTTGGCAGAAGGTCAAAAACAGAAATGATAAATAACTGTCGAGATTGAAAGTTGTGGAGAGACGTGATCACCTATGCCAGCAGGCACGGTACTTGATGGTGATGATTAGTGATTGTTTAATTTCTCTTACTGAAAGCATTTTTATTTTTCTTGAATATAAATTTACTAAAAACTGACCTTGCAGAAGAGATTTCAATTGGGAATCTTTTTCTTTTGGTGTAGAAGTGCCAGTTGAAACAGACGCTGTCTTTGTTGAAACGGTTGTAGATGAAGTGGCTGTAGTGGAAGCTGCTGAGAGTTTTATTGCTGCTGCTGCTGCCCCTGCTGCAGCATTCTCACGTAAAAGTGTCTTCTTGAGTTCCATCAGTCGCTTCTGACGTTCCAACTCTTCATTCTGGGCTGATAACATTTCTTTGTCCAGTTCCTTTTCACTTTTGATTGATCTGAGAGAGAAAAAAAAACCCAATAAAACTCTAAATGACAGGATGGTGCAGCTGGAATGCCAAAACTTATCTCAAGATTTATATTTTTCAACCGCACACAACTCTAGCTCGATACAAAATTATTTCCTGTTAGATCTATTATTTTATTCTTTTACCTAAAACAACTTACAATTCATCAAATTTATCAAATGAAACAGCATCCAAAAATTAGACATTTTCAATCATCTTCTTTCAATCTGAAAAGTAATAAGCAATTTTTCTGTTTTTCACTCTTATACTAGTTTGTTGTCTGGTTCCAACAAAGAGTGTTCCCACATGTCTGCTAATATTTTTATATACACTTCTCACCCAATGGCTACTAGAACAACTAATAGTCCTTTTCACAATTCACCATTAAAAGGACATTAAGTGGGCATAAATGTGTTGTGGTTTATTTACACATTTTTCACTCAACTTCAGCACAGCATTTTTGAGAACAGGGTTGTCTTTCCTCTTCAATCCCTCCTCGCTTGGCCAGACTTGATAATCTGTTTCTAGGAGCACCACTAGAAGGTGGAGAGATGATCAGCTGTTTACCAAACCTTAACACACGTAGTGGGCTGCTAACCACACTCAGCTCAGTTGTTGTATGGGTGTTTTAGCCCCCTAATACTATAATTATAGCTTGTATTACCTTGCTCTCTATACTCTTTTATTCCGCAACAGAGAGGAAAGATGGAGTATTCCTTATATTGCTCTATGGTAGTAGTTTTAAAACTTTCCTTCACCGCTGACCCCTATGAAATACATTTTGTAGTCACAGATCCCTTTTAATAACATTTTGTAGTCACGGACCCCTAGGATTCAACCTCAACTAAATATTTCTTCTTTTTACAATTCATTTTTTGGTGTGCTTTCATTCATTCATTCTCTTTCCATTTAGCTACAAAATATCATGCTATTCTTCAAACCTTCACAGACCTTCTGTGATGGTACTGAGGACAACAGTTTGAGAAATGCTGCTCTATGGTTAGCCTTGCACAAAAGCTTGAATGGCATAAGGTATTTTGTTCGTCCATCACTTGAGATTTTTTCTTCTTCTTTTTCTTCTGTTGATGCATCTGGTTTGTAATGTGTGTTGTGAACTCATGGAATGTTATTTACCAATAATTACAATAAATAACCTTTTAACTTCATGCTGTCTCTGGATATATCTCACGACTGGTGTTACTCCTACTAACTTCCTAATTTTTTTTTTTTTTTTGCATTCGCCAGCTTTTACTTCTGTCGAAGTCCCTAGAGACTAGGAACTGAATTTTGCTTGTTGATCCATTTTCCCTGGCAGCCATGTGCACAGAGGTCCCTTGCCACACAGGTAGATAACTCCGTCTTCGGAGGTACTCACATTTTTTCCGTTCATGAGTAATTGACGTCTCAAGCCAGTCCTCGTTGCTGAGACCAGGGGCAGTTGCCGCAGAGAGAAATCATAAATAAAAATCCCCACTAGCTGGGATTTGAACCCACAACCTCTCTGTTCCTAGGCCAGCATCTTGACTCAAGACCAATCAGTCCCCCACTTCCTAATTTCTTCAATTCTTACTTTGTCTCTGGTTGTTATGTTAAGTATTCTTCAAAGACATGTCATTTTAGGTGTCATTATCCTTCACTTCTCTTCTGATGTCAACATCCATGTTTGGCACTTATATCATGACATTGTCAGGAATAATACATTATATGTTGCTTTTTTTTTTTTTTAAATCTCAGTCATCATGTTAGATTCTTTTTTTTAAATAACTGATGTTATTTGTTGGATTATTTGATTTGCTATGTTGTGATGAAAAATGTCTAAGGAAAATACTTAGTATAGCATGGAACGAATTCAAAACAAATGAGGAAATTAGAGAAATCACCAATCAACCACTTATATCTTTAGTAATCAAGAAAAGACGATGGTCATATGTTGGACATGTGATGAGGAGAGATAACAACCGAATAACAAAGCAAGTCCTCATGTGCGAAACACAGGTAAGAGGAAAAGAGGAAGACCCAGAGAGACACTGAGAAGAACATTGATGAGAGAGGCAAGAGCAGCAGGAATCGGCTCCCTCAATCAGATAGAGTTGCTTGCACAAAACAGAGGCAAATGGCGAGATTTGATAAAAGATCTTTACAAGGATTGAAAACTGCTAGAATAAAATTTAGATAAGAGAAAGAGTATCTGGGTCTATGCCCTAAGGGCCACCATGGCTCGAAAGGTCAATAGATATGGATGGATGGATGGATGGCTGGACGGACAGACAGATATGTTGTTATGTCTACTACTCTTCATCATCTACCATTAAAAGGACATTAAGTGACTGCAGATCCTATCCTTTCCATAGAATCAGTTCCAATGCAATCAAGAATCCCCCACATATCAATTTACTCATTTCACAGCATCCCCCAAAGCACGTTGACAAATTCTGTTGACAAGGTTGATCACTATACATGCCCTAATCGGCTGCAGAGACAATGATTCGATATAACGCTGCAGATGCATTACATTAGACTAGTTTTACAGCAAGTTGTGATATCTGTACCCATCAGCCTGACACATTCATTTTTGGCCTGACCATATAAGTTTATTTTATTTTCATATTTTGGTACCCAAAGAGTAAAATGAGTTTTAAGAAATATTAGATATTATAGTGAAAAAAAGCAAAAATAAAGGACTTAGCCTTAATGGCAAAAAGACAGAAGTCTTGGTAGCAACAAAGAAAAAGGCATCACCTCAGAGCAAAATAAAGACAGGTGGAACAATATTAAAACAGGTAAATGAATTTAAATATTTGGAAACTTTGTTAACCTCAGATGGTAGATGTACAAAAGAGGTGAGATACAGAATAGCTCAAGCAAAAGCAGCTTTCCAAAAAATGAGGAAGATACTATGCAATCCATTTTTGACAATAGAAACAAAATAAAGAGTTCTTAAATGTTATGTAGAACCAGTCTTAAAATATGGAAGTGAATCATGGACAATAGGACAACAGACAAGAAAATCACTGGAGTCTGTAGAAATGTGGTTTTACAGAAGAATGTTGAGAATACCATGGTCAGCTAAGAAGAGTGATGAAAACATTCTGAAAGAGGCCAAAGCAAAAAGAGAGCTAATTTCCAATATTAGGAAGATACAGTCATCATTTTTTGGCCATGTAATGAGTAGAGAACAGCTGGAATATATTGTAACAACTGGGAAAATTGAAGGATGAGGAGATAGAGGAAAGCAAAGAAAAAAGATGCTAGACGGCTTAAGAGAATGGCTTGACAGAAAGTCAGCAACAGAAATGATAAATTACCTTTAGAGATCAAAAGTTGTGGAAAGACATTATCGCCAACACCAGCAGGCCTGGTACTTGATGATGATGACCCAAAGACTAGATAAGAAGTGTTTTATTTTCATATTTTGGTACCCAAAGACTAGATATGTTTATTTTATTTTTATATTTAGGTGCCCAGAGACCAGATGAACATATTTTATTTTTATATTTTGGTACCTAGAGACCAGATAAACTTATTCTATTTTCATGATTTAATGAAACAATAAAACAGCACACAAAGGACAACTTTTTTGGGTAGTTTGCACATCTCAAAAAAAGAGAAGACACTTGCAACAAAATATAAAACAATAAACTGTACACAGTAACACTGCATTGACTTGATTTACTCAAAATTAACAATAAAACACAAAACATTGTTAACTTTAATCCACAAAAAACCACCTGAACCATCCAACATATGAGATACACCTCAACAATGATCTTTTTTAATCAAACAAATCTGATGCTGTGAACCAAGATGCCATACACTGTATGAGCTAAAAATGGTCATTGTCTCATTCTACTATTGGCACCAGGATCAATGAACCAGAATTGATCAAGACCCTATCCAATGATGATACACATCTTCAGCAGCCTAGATCTTGATCTGACATAGGAATTTTCCAGGACAGCACAACACAGCACAGCACAACACAACACAACACAACACAGCACAGCACAACACAATTTACATTTAAGTAACACCCTTTCTATTTGTGGATGAGGAAAATAAGTAATCATCTGGTAAACAAACAACAAGAACAAAACCTGGCACTAACCTGATATTCTTACGCCTCATCAAACTTGTCCCTGCAGATGGAAGGTCATCAGTTTCACCTTCATCATCATCATCGTTTTCATCATCATCATCCTCATCCTCCTTAGCTATTTTTCTCTTTTTCCTTCTGTATTTTTTCTTATCAGATTTTGACTCCCTATCCTCATCTGCCTTGCGCTTTTTCTTTGACCTCTTATGTTTTAAATGGGGCTTCTTTTTCTTCAGTTTCTTAACTTCTAAAGAATTACTTGATGAGGATTCATCATAAAATGAAACTTGCCCAAAAACTCCGTCATCTTCAGTGTCATCATCCTTTTTGTATACTTTTCAGTGTCATTTACATCGCCTTCTTTATCATTATCACCATCTTCATCTTCCGTATCCTCATTTGAATATGACTCGCTGTCATCTACTGAAGACATATCAGTTTCTGATAAATCATGATCTTCAAGAAAGTCCAAATCTTCAGTGTTCATTTCAACTTTCCCATCAGCAACGAGAAACGAAAGGCCGGGATCATCTTCAACCTCGGTCGCCTCTTTAGCTTCTGCTCCATCCAAAAATGAAAGATCAGCTGATAAGTTTACCTCTGCAACTGCACTCTCATCCATCTCCTCTCCAACAGGACCAGCAAAGTCAAGAATATCACCATTAGCCGTTCTCAACTCTGAAGATTTCTCTTTCTCCTCATCAAGGTATGATTTCAATGAATGCGAAGGACTAGACAATTCCCTATTGCTCTGAGCCAAATCATTTCCGTGGTCTATCAATTCAGCAACCTCCTCCATTTTTCAGAACGGTTGATTGGAGTCTTCTCAGATTAATAACCTGAAATATAAATGTGAACATTACTGTTCCAGTCTGCAATTCAATGAATAATAAGATGCTGATCTGGAAAATTACAATACAGTAAACTGTCAACTGTTAAATCATTTATATTCTACTTATGAGCAAGAGTGCAAGCGTATGCTATTAAAAAAAACAAAACAATATATTTTATACAGCATCTTTCCCACCTTCTGGAGTCTACTTGTCTGTGTATGTGTGTGTGTGTGTGTGTGTGTGTGGGGGGGGGGGGGGGGGTGTTGTCTGTCCAACTATACACCGTATTTTAATCAGGATGAGGTTAGCAAAAGCATAATTTTTCTATCTAGTCCCTCTATAGACTGACTTGTCCATTGCAATGACAATATAACAAGAGAATATAACATAAAAATGTACAACTTTTTTTACATATTACAATAGCAAGTGAAAAGAAAATCTTGACTCACTAAGAATATTAGTTGAAGCCGCCGCCTAGGCTTTTCCGCAAATTTCTGGACCACATCATAACTTATGATGGTGTTTTTAAGCACAGTTTTGTCTATATGAAGCAATGCCAAAATACTAAGTCTCTCTTGTGTCATTGGTGATCTCAGCCCAGTCTTGATCCTGCACATCGCAGAAAAACTTCTTTCACATGCCGATGAACTTATTGCTATGGTTACAGCCGCCCTTAATTATGCAAATTTGAATACATATTCTTCTTACTCCTTCTTTTAAAAGAATAAAGTTTAATTGTAAAACTTCACCTTCTTTGCTCCTAATTAAGTTTTTGATGATTGTCATTTCTGCTTTCAGAATAGTTTCATTCAGTCCTAAACATTCAGCTGACTTCTTTACAAATGGAGTTGCTTTTCAAAATCCAAGATAAACAGTCCATCCACAGGACTTGCCACCTGTAAGGATTCTTCACTGAATTTATGCTTTAACCTGGCAGTCAAGACATCAATAACTTCAAAATATACTATAGTCTTCCAGCATTTCTTATTACTCAGACTTTCTGAATATTCTCCATCTTTTCCAAAAGTTGAGAGAACAAAATTACCTCTTAGAATCACACTTTCTTCATGTTTTCCAAAAGTTGAGAGAACAAAATTACCTCTTAGAATCACACTTTCTTCGTGTTTTCCAAAAGTTGAGAGAACAAAATTACCTCTTAGAATAACATTTTCTTCATGTTTTCCAAAAGTTGACAGAACAAAATTACCTCTTAGAATTACACTTTCTTCATGTTTTCTGTTCTCACACATTGTAGGATTTTTCAAGCATATGCCATTTTTAGTGAAAATTCTTCAATATTCATCCAAATTTTAGAAGATTCATCATCAGCTCTACCACTGTCTGCATAGTGTTTGTTATAAGTTCTGCAGCCTGTACTAAGGTGACATATACATCCTGCATACATTTGCTTAATATGTGGGTGTGAGACAGGATTTCATGAAAAACAGATTCACAATGAAGCTAAATCTAGATATTGATGTTAAAATTGTAATGGCTTCTATTGAGTCCTTATCTTCATTTCTATCAATCTCAAATTTTAAAGCTTTCACACCAATATCATAGTGTTTAATAAGTAAATTACAATTATGATACCTGCAGGTCCACCTTGTTATGCTTAGTGAAGTTACTTTAAAAAATATTTTGTCTGCAATAATTCTATTACAGTTCCTAAAATATCCTGATAAGAAGGTTTTAAAAAATGCATATACAATTATTCTAATGCATTTAATAGTAGTTTTGAAGTTTCTATGTTTTTACAAATGTATGATATTATAAATGCTACACAATGTGCATAACAGTGGAAGTAAACAGTTTCAGGATAAAACTATAATTTTAGTCTGCAATTCTCCAACATCACCAGACATTACTGCTGCACCATCATAAGTTTGAGCCATTATTGTCAATCCTTCAATATCACCAGACATTACTGCTGCACCATCATAAGTTTGTGCTGTTATTGTCAATCCTCCAACATCACCAGACATTACTGCTGCACCATCATAAGTTTGTGCCATTATTGTCAATCCTCCAATATCACCAGACATTACTGCTGCACCAACATAAGTTTGAGCCATTATTGTCAATCCTCCAATATCACCAGACATTACTGCTGCACCAACATAAGTTTGAGTCATTATTGTCAATCCTCCAACATCACCAGACATTACTGCTGCACCATCATAAGTTTGAGCCATTATTGCCAATCCTCCAATATCACCAGACATTACTGCTGCACCATCATAAGTCTGAGCCATTATTGTCAATCCTCAAATATCACCAGACATTACTGCTGCACCAACATAAGTTTGAGCCATTATTGTCAATCCTCCAACATCACCAGACATTACTGCTGCACCATCATAAGTTTAAGCCATTATTGTCAATCCTCCAATATCACCAGACATTACTGCTGCACCATCATAAGTTTGTGCTGTTATTGTCAATCCTTCAACATCACCAGACATTACTGCTGCACCATCATAAGTTTGAGCCATTATTGTCAATCCTTCAATATCACCAGACATTACTGCTGCACCATCATAAGTTTGAGCCATTATTGTCAATCCTTCAACATCACCAGACATTACTGCTGCACCATCATAAGTTTGAGCCATTATTGTCAATCCTCCAACATCACCAGACATTACTGCTGCACCATCATAAGTTTGAGCCATTATTGTCAATCCTCCAATATCACCAGACATTACTGCTGCACCATCATAAGTTTGAGCCATTATTGTCAATCCTTCAATATCACCAGACATTACTGCTGCACCATCATAAGTTTGAGCCATTATTGTCAATCCTTCAACATCACCAGACATTACTGCTGCACCATCATAAGTTTGAGCCATTATTGTCAATCCTTCAATATCACCAGACATTACTGCTGCACCAACATAAGTTTGTGCTGTTATTGTCAATCCTCCAACATCACCAGACATTACTGCTGCACCATCATAAGTTTGAGCCATTATTGCCAATCCTTCAATATCACCAGACATTACTGCTGCACCAACATAAGTTTGTGCTGTTATTGTCAATCCTTCAAAACTAACATTCTGAACAACACTCATAATGAGATCAGCTATTTCTGTTGCAGCGTGTTTGAGAAGTCATTGAAACTAAGAAATCTTTCACATGGAGACAGTTCATCATCAACATAATGACTGCAAAGAGACAACTGTTGCTGTTTCTGATATCTTGCCTCATCAGCCACAATAGCAAAAAACTTGCAACGTTTAATCTCATTAACAATTTTTTCAAGAGGAAGTGTGGTTTTTCAAGAGGAAGTGTGGTTAAGTCAATCACTTCATTCACAATAGTTTTACTACCAAACTCAATTGTTTTTTTATAAAACTTTCTTTAAATGCACTATCATGTTGGGCAAACATCTCACAGAATTTTAACAAATGACCCCTAGTATTAGACTCTTTCCTTTTATGGCGTCTTCTGAAAAAAATTACTTGTCTTGCAAGAAGCATAATAACATCAAAAATGTTCCTCAGATACTGCATGTTTTTTTTTTTCCACTTCTTCCCTATGTGCATTCAAAATCATTAACATGACACATCCTCTCTCCTGACTTTATTTAAGCACTGAATATTTTTCCTCACATAACGAATGTGAATAATGCATTTTTCTTCAATTTTTTTCCAGTTTCTAAAACCAGATTTAGTAAATGTATCTTCAGAGGGAAAAGATTTATCAAGTATACAGCAAACATAACAAAACATTGCATCTTTTCTTTTGCTATATTCTAGCCAGTGGTATTGTTCAAAATAAATTTTAGAGAAGAACGGTTGACTTTCCCACACTGTGACAGTTGGTACGAGCTTAAGACTTGCCTCACTGGTCCAGAATTTAAATCGCCCAAATCCATCTCAAACTGACTGAGTCCTCCCATGGCTTCACCTTTTACAAATGTAATTGCATTAGAGACGCTAGGAGAAGAAACAAGATCACATGTAGAAAATCCAGACTCATGTCTCAGTAGCAGTTGAAGTAACTGTTGTAGGCCTGATAGCACTAGAGGTAATAGTAGCATTAGATGTAGGATCAGGAGATGTAAAAGCAGTTTGAGTTTCTATTTTTTTGTCACTACGATTTTAAAACTTTATGAAAGAAGTTTGTAAATTCGTTTCATTTTTAAAAGCTTTATGATAAATAAACTATGATTAAATTCTACAAACTAACTCCTAAGAAATATAGTATTTCCTATAATATATAATACAAATAAGTGTACACAGTACACTACTAATGAAATTTACTTGTAATACTCGAGCCAATAAGAAAAATGAACGTGACATGACATTATGACGCTTCTCGGAAAGATGTGTATTTAACATTTCCTTTGTGGAAGATCATACGTTTTAAAAATAATACTGTATTTTTGGACAAAAAAAGCTTATATATAATTTTGTTTCAATACATTTCTTTTGGGGAAAAAACAACTTATATTTGTTAATGTGTAAATGTAAAACTGTTGAATACTATTTTTCTTGCATTGTTGAATAGACTTGTTTATGAATACATTTTAGTAACCAACTTTGATTACATTTACTTGTTGAATGCTCTATTATTATTGATTTTATTTTTGCTAACTTATCACCAGAATTAAATATGTTTCATTATATGTTTTTCACTAAACGAAACAAAAGAAAAAGATTTATTTACTCAAACCTCAATTTTAAAAATAATGAAAATCCACAAAAATTTAATTTATAATTTGTGTTTATAAATGTAATTGTAGTAAAAGTAATTAATCAATCGTGACCACCTTCCAGATACTTGCTGGTTTGCCGGTTCTGTTCACTGAATAAAAAGTAAAAAAGTAAAGTACCCCTGTCACGCCAAGGCGTATAGGGAATATGGTGTTAATGACCATAAATTTTACAGACCTTCGACACATGATTTTTGGGGTAATGTGGTCGGTATTACGGCCATGCCGCTTCACTTTCCCAGAAAAAAATCCGGTACCCATTAAAGGCTGGGTGAACCCCGAAGCCGTTGGTTGGGATCGAACCCTACCCCTTGTCCTTTGTAGTCCAGTTCACTAACCACTGAGCTATCGCGGCTCCCTGTTCACTGAATGCTGCTCTATATTTGTATCAGTCAATGTTTACCATAATTTCACGTCTGAAAAAGGCAACATTCATCACACACAACTCATGTACAAATTAAGAAGAATCAAGCTAAAGTTATGCACTTGTAGATCTGGATTTTCTCACAATTTTATCATTTCTTGTCAGTTTTCTTGTGTAAATATACATGAGTAGACAGCCAGTGTTAAATGGTTGAAACTTTTCCTGGCTACTAAAATATATGGTTCTACAGGAACATCTTGATTGACTTGTAATAAGTTCTCACAATTCCCTTGTTAATCAAAATATAACTTTATAACTTCACTGTTCTGTCTTATAATTATGGTTTTCCGTTAAATATTCAAATCTATACAAGGTAGCAATGACTAACCATCATTGGTCATTTATATTTATTAGTAAAGAGCTTTTATTGCATGTTGTGTTACAGTATGAGGGATCTTTTTTGTTTTGGTTTTCACAATTGACATGTCATAGCTATTGCCATCATCATCCAGTACCATGCCTGCTAGCATAAGTCATCATGTCTCCTCACAACTTTCTCAACTTTACAGTTATTATAAGTTATAGTAAACTGCTCCCAGCTTATAAAACAGGCATTCTGGTGTTCCATGGTTATTGTAAATTTTTTTGGCTAACTGTTTTTGGCAATAAAATAATGTAATATAATTGTTTTTTCTGATGTCCAGCATTTTCATGAATTTTTGGGTAAGATCATCTCAAGACAATGGATTGAGGATCTTGTTAGAGACTATCCCCCCTCCCCCTTTCCTATGTGTGCATCTAGAATCAACAGCCTATCTCAATCAGAGCAAAACTGGAGTGTTGTGTTGTGTTATAGCGACTGGAGGACCACTAGTGTCCGTGCAGTTGATTATAGACCCAGGGGAGTGACTTACGAGTGATAAGCTCGAAAAAACTGTACCACAAGTACAACAACCACAGGTGTTGCAAGAGAGACATAAATACAATGGCTGATTGCCTTCTGAATTCATCTTGTTCGATCATAGTTCATTCAGACTAGGATTCCAGACTCTCTTATGAAGGCAGCTGTCTGTTTAAGTGATTTGGTTGCCCCATATAGTTTCTCTTCCAGAGAGGTGGGTGTGGACCACGTTGTCCTTCTCAGGTCTGTGTACTGGGGGCAATCCTGTAGAACATGTTTTGTTGTCATATTATCCAGTGTACAGTGGCATAGGCTAGTAGTTCCTATTTTGAGTTTGGTGAACATGTAGTTTCTCATTCTGTTGTGGCCAGTGCGTAGATGAAGTATGATGACTTGATCCCTCCTTGATAGTTGGAGGTATCCATCCCTCTTGTTATACTTTTAAAAATGTTCCTTGTTGCAGTTTCTTCATATTCCAAGTTCGGCTTGTTGCAGGAGCTACTGAGTTAAGTGCTCTGTGCACACTATGAGCTGTGTGTATCATCAGTTTTGATCATGTTTCGATAGCCCAATTGTTTACGATGAATGATGATATCGTATGACAGGGAACAGTTGGCTGTGTTCACTTTCTGCACAGTTTCGCCTTATGTCTTTTGACGTGTGCTGAGACTGCTACAATGGGGACTACAGTTACTTTTCATTGTTTGAGAGATGAGTTAGTAATTCGGATGATTCCACTGGCATGGGCGGTTGAGCGATTATGGATTTTAATTCGTTTGCAGTGATACCGAGGCCTTCCATAACCAATAGAACCAATAGAACTGTATTTTTGGAGTTATAAAAAAATTATTTGTTGTTTGACATGATTTTATCATAGGTAGACTAGACCTATATCTCTGTGCAATTTTATATTCATATACTGTTTTAATTGATTTGAAATTGAATAAAATAATAAGTAAATGAACTTAGTTTACACATTATTAATCAAAGTAATGAGAAATATTATTGGGGGGGGGGGGGGGGGAGAACTTTGTCAGACTGTGGTCATGGGAAAGAGAGTGGAAATAATAAGTAAATGAACTTAGTTTACACATTATTAATCAAAGTAATGAGAAATATTGGGGGGGGGGGGGAGGAGAGAGAACTTTGTCATACTGTGGTCATGGGAAAGAGAGTGGAAATAATAAGAAGGAAGTGAAGATAGGAAGACAGCATTAGACCATTTCCTAGTTAACATTCACCCATATAACAGTCATCACCATTAGCACCTGTTCCTATGACTACAAAACTGAATGTTTCATATCGTCTGTGTTTGTTATCTACTTCAATGTGAGTTATCTATAGGGAAATCCTTAATCTCTTTGACCTATTGTTTTACAGGTCACCCCCGTCTCTGCTTTCCTGGAACTATATCCTCCATCATTGTTCTTTCAAGATCATTTAGAATGGTATTTGAAGACACCAATATATTGTAGTTTTCTTTTCTTAAATTCACTAGTCTGTTTTCTTCAACTTTCAGCTGGTTCTCTTGTCTATCTCATATTCTTCTGTAGCATTTAATCTCTAAGCCCGTTAAAAAACCCTTGGCAGCTAAAAAAAAGTTTGTATAAAGTAAGGTTGAATATAGCCACTGCCTGGACAAACATTTTTAAGAGATAGCAATCTACCCAATCACCCTTTCAATGTTTAATACATAGCTACACAGTTCACACATTTGAGCTGATATGATCTTCACTGCTCTCACTAGCATGTGACAGCAGTGCTGGGAATAGTACCTGGGCTATTATGGATTTATCCAATGTGCAATGAAGAGGATCTGGTGGCTAAACTAAACTAAGTGATGACAGTCCAACAACAAGGAGTAAGCTAAGACCTATTATCAGCATTTAGTCTTAGTTTTGTAGTTTTCATTAGCTTACTAAACTTTACTATACTCATCATATTTGTTAATCATGTTCATAATATTTGGATGCTAGTCTTGTCCACTAGCTAGTCTAAAAGTTGTCAATGACTGAATAAGATAGCTTTGCTAGTTCAATTTGCTAGTTAAAAAAGAAACACTTTTCCTTTTCCTATTACTATTCCAAGATTTCTTGTGATTTAAGACTCAAGTAGTTACTGTATCTGTAGATTGCAGTTTCATCAATCAACTGAACTTCTTCTTCTTCTTCTTCCTTTCAGCTCCCTGTGGAGCATAGGTCTTCAACAAACACTTTCCAAGCCATTCTGTTTCTTGACACTCTTTTAAGATCATTCCATGTCTTCCCCATCATCTTCATCTCTGCTTCCATCTGTCTTCTCCAAGAATATTTTGGTCTTCCTCTTTGTCTTTTCCCCTGGGGATTCCAAAAAAGGGTCTGTTGTGTAATACTCTAAGTTGGCTTCCGCAGTGTATGTCCTTCGATGTTGTCGTTTGGGCTGCATCTGAATACTTACCGTCGTCATAGTATCAAATATATTGTCGATGCTGTGGTTGGGAATTGCTGAGGGGATCTGAGCACCTATGGACATGTTCGGAGTGCAATGATGATGACCCGCAAATAACTCAATAACTCAGAGTATGTCCTATCCAGCGCCATCGTCTGCACTGTATCTCTTTATCTACTGGTATTTGACTGGTACATTTCCATAATTCTATGTTAGTGATTTTATCCTGCCATTCCCATCCCTTTATTCTTCAGAAGCATCCATTAATGAAGGTATCTGTATCTTCATGATTATCAATTTTGTTGTTCTCCATGTCTCACAGCCATATAAAGACTTAACATTAGAGTTGAAAATTGTTATGTTTGTATTTAACCTAATTTCTTTGGACTTCCATATGTTTCCCAGTGCAATGAATGCTCCTCTTGCTTTTGATATCCTTATTTTGATATCATTCTTTGTTCCTCCTCCTTTGTCTATATTACTGCCCAGATATATGTAAGATTGTACGTCTAGTAGAGGTATTTCTCCTATTGTTATTTGGTTATTGCCAACTGCATTAATTCTCATAATTTTGGTCATATCTCTATTTATTTTAAGTCCCAGCTGTTGTAATCTCTCATCAAGTATGCTCATTTTATCTTGCATCTGTTGATGGTTGTGTGACACGAGAGCTATATCATCAGCAAAGTCTAAATCATCAAGTTGCTTGGTCAGTGACCACAGGATTCCATTTCTGTTGTTCTGAGTTATTTTCATAATCCAATCTATGACCAGTAGAAAGAGACATTGAGATAGAAGGCATCCCTGCCTTACTCTTGTTCTTAATTAAAATGCTTCTATAAGCTGCCCTTCATGTATAACATTACATTTCATAACTTCATACATTGTCCTTATCAGATTAATAAACTTTATGGGGATTCTGTAATGACTCGGCGCAACTTCCAAAGCATTCCTCTGTCTAATCTATCAAATGCCTTTTCGTAATCTATGAATCCGATGCAAAAATCAACTGAACTGCTGCTCACTCATTTCAGTGGTTATCAAAATCACACCTGACATTACAGTGTACACCTACAATAGTAGTATATGATTGTTGAGTTTATATGTTATACAATATGTCTGCTTTGTCCAATCAAGTGGCCAAATATATTATAATAAATATATCAATTATCATCATTATGACTTTATATCATACATACCATTATGAAAATAACTATATTGATTGATTATTCATTATAATATTAATAATATTGGTAATTTAATTTATAGAATTGGTCCCTCCTTTTGAAGTGAATGCATTGAATGATGTTACTTCTTTTACTATTGTTACTCAAAGTTACTGTAACTAACCAAAAACACACATACAGTTGTAACTATACATCTCTCTTTTACCACTACCATATTTACAAATTGAATTACATATTAATTATATTAAATTATTTCAGTATATTATACAACACTAAAAATAATATTATTATTGAAGGAAAATATTGATAAAAACAGTACAGTACTGTACGCCGACTGACAAAAAAAACACTCAGTTCACTAGTTCAGTTGGTAGTCTGAAAGAGAAATATGTTTAATGTGCTTCTACTACTCATTCTGTACAGCTCAACTATTAAATGTGTACAGAGTGAGCACACTTACTACTTCACTAGCTGAATACAGACTACTGAGGATATAAAATCAATCATAATTTTTTTATAATCAATTATTATAAATTATAGAGTATAAATACTATTATATAGTTTAGTATAGCCTACTATTTACATCATCACTGCAATAATTATTACAATTAAAATATAATTAATATATAAAAATATATGCAGTGAGTAGTTGTTAAGTTGAAGTTGTGTCTAGTTGTTGAGTTTATTTAGTTAATAGTTATAGTATAGTTTTATAATAATATATTAAATTATTTAAAATTTTAAATGTTACTATTTTATTTTGATAATATTTTATAGTAATGAGTCTCAGTTGAGTAAGTAGTAAGAATGAAGATTGTTTTAGTTCTCCCCCCCCCCCCCCCCCAAGTAGCCTCAACTATATTTATTAACTTTTTTTAAATTATAATAATAAATTAATTAAGTTTAAAAAATTTTAATATTTTTTGGGGTGGGGAGGGGGCATTTCTCATATTTAACTTACTAACTTAATACTATTTTAAATTTAAAAATAATTTAATTTATAATAATAAACTTTACTTTAACTAAATTAAACTTAACTTAGGCTAGAAAACGTTAACTTCAACGCCAATGACTAACGGCACGGCGTCGACGACAGCTCACTCAGTCACTGATGATTAAAATCATGATTGACTTACTTAACTGATATAAAATAACTACATTTATCATTTATTATATTATCAAACTCAACTTAAAATTAGGATGTTCTATTGTTATACAACCTTTTTTTTAAGAAAACGTTTACCAAACAAACATAAAATCATGCAACTAAATTGTAACTATTGTTCTACTAACTCAAGATTCGTCGGCTTGACAATTCGGGCAGGCTGTATCGTATCAATATCATGATCATTCTCTACTAAACAGTCTATGAATGATGCCAAAGGGCTGCGGTAATAATGGAGCCGGGCACGACCGATGCTCATTTTCATTTATGTTTTTATCCTAATTTGCTCTCAAATTACTCACCTTCAATTCGTGCCACTTAATCTGCGATATAAAATCATTCCTGCAACTTTTGAACAAACTATAAACAGAAATATGATTATCACAAATCACAACATGCGAACAAAAGATACGTTTTTTTCACCCCATTGAAATGGATTGAAAGGGAATCCCCTAGATCTTTCACTTCCTTTCCATCGATAAATGGAATTCTGGGATACCCCCCTGCCCAGATCGAGTGAATGGCCTAGTTCATGTGCCCTCCAACCAATACCACACACCAGTGGTTCTTAACATATTCTTTACCATTGGCAGTCTTTAAATCCATTGTTGTCCCTGAACTCAAGCATTTAACTTAATATTTCATATCGTACTTGAAGCTCTTATCTTGGGGTCTTGAAATATGGAGAAAATGATAATAAAATATACAAAGAAATTCATATATTTATTTGTACTGAGGTGATATAATTCAAATTGGTGTTATAATTCAAACAGAGAAGAGTTTGGGTGTACAAAGAAGAAAACTACAATGACGTTTGAAAACAGGTGAAAATAGAATAATTATCAAATAATTCGAACAATAAAACTGAAAAATTTTGGACTCAAAAATATAATAAGTTATAACTTACAAGTGAAAGTGATATTGGAGGGGGAAAGGCCGCGTAAATGAGGCAGAAGCATAAAACTAAAGTACGCTGACAACACGAGAACCAATGTGAGCGTGTACCATCAAGGCAAGAGACACAGAGAGCTGACGTTCCGTGGCAACCAACCTTCGGTGCAGAGACAGCAACAAGATGATGATGATGAAATATTAGCAACAATGTTGAACCAACAACCATAAATGCGATACTTACGACTAATTGTACTGTATACACTATGTACAGTTACGTTCACATTGTGCAATAATAACATTTTTTTGGAGTCACTTTAAATTGCTTTTATTTTAATTTGTTCTGTTCTCTCAGTCCTCTTATGGCTTAAATCTAAAATGCCGAAGAATGCCTGGAGACTACGAAGAGAACGGGGGTTACTCGGGAACTTGTAATAGAAGTCGCCCGCCCAGTGCAGTCACCATATAGTGTACAGGTTCAAATTAGAAACTTGACTTCATCCCCGATTTTACGAAAAATATTTGACCCCACCGGGAATTGATCCGATGCTGCAGATTACTAATAATTGCAGACGCCTGTCGGTACCATGGCTGATAGTTGGGGGGGGGGGGGGGCGCTCGATAGTAGGAACAGTGCTAAAGCTGCCAGCAACCCAAACAAACCAAACGCTAACACCCCCCTCCCCCGCACCCCCCCCCAAAAAAAAAACCCGCTAAACTAAAGAACCAAACGCTAGAGCACACGGCCAACTCTATCTATCTATTGACCTTTCGAGCCGTAGCCGTCCCATAGGGCGTAGACCAAGATACTCCTTCTCTTATCTGAATTTTTGTTCCAGCAGTTTTCAATTCTTTTAAAGATATTTCATCAAATCTCGCCATTTGTCTCTGTTCTGTGCAAGCAGCTCTATCTCATTGAGGGAGCCGATTCCTGCTGCTCTTGCCTCTCTCATCAATGTTTTCCTCAGTGTCTCTCTGGGTCTTCCTCTTTTCCTCTTACCTGTTGTTTCCCACATGAGGGCTTGCTTTGCTATTCGGTTATTATCTCTTCTCATCACATGTCCAACATATGACCATCGTCTTTTCTTGATTACTGAAGATATTAGTGGTTGATTGGCGATTTCTCTAATTTCCTCATTTGTTTTGAATTCGTTCCACGCAATACCAAGTATTTTCCATAGACATTTATTTTCGAATGCGTTCAACTTTGTTTCTATGTCTCCTGTTGTTTTCCAGCCTTTACACGCATACGTAAGGGTAGATAGTACATTTGATTTGAATAGTCTAAGTTTTGTGTTTGTGCTGATGAGTTTTCATTTCCACAACTTTTCAAGGCTTCTGAAAGACATTGCTGCTTTAACTATTCTGATTATAATTTCTTTGCTTGTATCCCCTTCTCGATCAATGTGACTTCCAACAAAGATAAAGTGATCGATCTCTTCCACTGGTTCGTTTTCCATGTATATTTTGTCGTATGTTGGAATTAAGCTTTTCATGACTTTAGTCTTTTCAAAAAAGTAGCAATCATTGGCGATGTTTTTCACGCATGCGTACTCGTATCTATAGTATAGGGTTACGAACACAACTCATGAATAAATTGTATATTTGTATGGGTTTCCCCTTATAATAATATTCATTTATTATTATTTACGGGCATTCGTCCTATAACTGTTTGCAACGCAAGTATTCAGACATAAGGGAGATACTTGTCTTAATAGAAAAAATACAAGTATACAATTTATTCCTAAGTTGTGTTCGTTATTTCTGCTTTAGTAATGAGTACACATGCGTGAAAAACATCGCCAATGATAGATAGTCTTTTTTTAGGTAGCTGAGTTGGTCGTGTGCTCTAGCGTTTGGTTATCGTGGCAAGGTGCTGATCCGAGAAGTGCGAGTTCGATCCTGCTTCAGATCGTCTATTGTTCTTTGTTTTTTTTTTTTTTCTGTTGTTGATTATTTGAGATTTTTTCCGGGTGCTATAAACATACCTCTTCCCCTGAAAGTATTCGCTTATGTTTGTGACCCTACCCGCTTGGTAAAACCTGCCAGGTTGCTTCCAGGCCCGCCTCTGGGAGATGAAGTAGAATTTTAGTCCGTTGTAGTTCATTGAACCTGGGCAAGAAGTCAGCTGTTAGTCTATGACATCTCTATGATGTTGGGCGTCTTATGTTCAATTTATTACTTCATTACGCATATAGATCGATATAAAGTATGAACTTCGCAACGCCAATGAGAGTCTCTAAGACATGTTCAGAAAGCTGGCTAATATTAACACTCGGTATTAATGTTATCGTTTGGTTTATTTTTTTCCCCATACCTTTATACGCCTGCTCTTTTTAAAATGTGCACCAGGCATGTATTCTTTTGAGCTCTCAAATTGAACACAAGTAATACGTTTTATTATTGATTCTTCAATCCGCGCCGTTAGACGTCGCATAGGGCTTGTAGTGTTTTTTGCCACCCATCTCTATTCTGGGCCAGATGTTGGAACTTATTTAACGAGTCCATACCTGCCAACTTTGCTTCTCTTATAGGTGTTGTTTTCCAATATCTCTTTTGGTTATTCTCTTTTTTTCTGTATCCTGATGTTAGGATTCTCTTGTTGTCTCTTCTCAGCATATGTTCGATATATGCCCATCTTCTTTCCTTAATAGTAGATGAGATCTTTGGTTGCACGGGGTCAATGCAAATAAATGCATAAAAATACGAAGCTGTTATAAAGCTGAATGCATTGTCGTCCATCAAGTACGTAAAGTTTTAACCGTACCATTTTTTTTCATTTCTCCTTTGGTTAGATGGCTATTTCTATACGTTTTATTCTATCTATCTATTGTCCTTTCGAGCCGAAGACGGCACATAGGGCAGAACCACAATCTCAAAAACAGAAACCATGCGTGCCAAAGCGGCACATATTGCAGAGATCACTGCTCTAAAATATATGGCGTTGTTTCCATAACAATACTTTTTACAATGACAGCTTGTCAAGCCATCGATCAACTTACATAGTCGCCTCTTACGACATGCCTGGAAGGTCACAAGTGTCACTATTCTTTACTTCCCTCATAATGAAGGCCCGGTAACACACAGGAATATACGTTTTATTAGCCGTCTTCAAATGAACTAGGCATTCAATGGCTACAAAACAATACTTGAATACAACAAATATAATTGAATGCACCAGTCAAATACCAGTGGATAAAGAGATACATCGAAGGCGATGGCGCTGGATAAGACACACACTGCGGAGGCCAACTGGGAGTATTACACATCATGCCATTTTTGGAATCCCCAGGGAAAAAGACAAATAGGAAGACCAAGGAATTCTTGGAGAAGACAGATAGAAGCAGAGATGAAGATGATGGGGAAGACATGGAACGATCTTAAAAGAATGGCAAGAAACAGAACAGCTTGGAAAGTGTTTGTTGAAGACCTATGCTCCACAGGGAGCTGAAAGGTAGATGAGAAGAGAGACATGGAATCGAAACCTGTTGCTTTTGAGCGTATGGCGAGCATCTTAAACTTAGCGCTACAGTTATCCTCATATCAATGGAAATCCTATTTTCCAATGTTTATTTCGTTTCATCTATTCCGTGGTTTCCATTTGCTTTAGCGCTACAGTTATCCTCATATCAATGGAAATCCTATTTTCAATGTTTATTTCGTTTCATCTATTCCGTGGTTTCCATTTGCTTTAGCGCTACAGTTATCCTCATATCAATGGAAATCCTATTTTCCAATGTTTATTTCGTTTCATCTATTCCGTGGTTTCCATTTGCTTTAGCGCTACAGTTATCCTCATATCAATGGAAATCCTATTTTCCAATGTTTATTTCGTTTCATCTATTCCGTGGTTTCCATTTGCTTTAGCGCTACAGTTATCCTCATATCAATGGAAATCCTATTTTCCAATGTTTATTTCGTTTCATCTATTCCGTGGTTTCCATTTGCTTTAGCGCTACAGTTATCATCATATCAATGGAAATCCTATTTTCCAATGTTTATTTCGTTTCATCTATTCCGTGGTTTCCATTTGCTTTAGCGCTATAGTTATCCTCATATCAATGGAAGAGTCCTATTTTCCAGTGTTTATTCCACTTCATCTATTCCGTGGTTTTCATTTGCTTTTCATCGTGAAAATTAACTTGCACATGTTATGCATATCTTCTTCTGCGTGCACCTCTTGACGCCAATAATTTCAAAGAAAGCATTGGTCAGTTAAAAAAAAGGGGGGGGGGGACTGGCAAATAAATGTAGTGCTACAGCAAAGCTGGTGGCAAGGAGACAGTAGCGGGATGTAACGCACACTTCTATAATGTATGGTGACACCTTCACAGAAAAGGAACACAAGAAAGTACTGACGGTTCGTAGGCCGTTTTATATGCTGACACGTCAGTATTTTGTTGTGTTCCTTTTTTAACACCACAAGACATTTTTCATTTTCTGAAATGCAATTTTGACCTGCGCTGGTCTGTATTTTATTTATGTCATGCGGTGCATCTTCCTTCTGATATTATTGTGTCCAGGCAGTGGCGTATTCTCTATGATACCGCAGCTACCGCCGATAGTCTGAACATATTAACGAAATACAAAAGGAAATGATAATTTATTATATTATTTTTTAAATAATTATATTACAAATTTTCGAATATTCTATTACACATTTCGTAGGCCATTACGATTTATTTGCTTTGATTTGCATTTATTAAAGCAAGGTTTTCCTCTGGCCACTATAACGTTTGTGAATGAAAACGAAACTATTCTACATTGAAACCTCTAGGAGCCAGCGGTACATTTTTCCTCTATCCGGACCTAGTATTAACGACCCGTCAAAATAATACGGCAAAGCTACCGCTAGGTGAATGCGGTTTCATGTGTTATTTTTAGCTCTAGCCAATCAGAATCATTACAAAGTTAAAGTAAAACTATGCCTGATTATCGCAACTTCCTTAGCTATTTATAACTACGTTATGCGCATAAGCAGCTGTAGAAAGAACTTTTTCTGCTCTCAAGAGAATCAAATCTTATTGTCGCTCAACTCAGACACAAGAACGCTTATCTGGTTTGGCATTAATGTCCTTTGAGAAATCATTCCCTCAGAAACTTAGAAACCAATCCAACAGTACTTTCAATGACTAAGTCATCAAGAAATTTTTGTCCCAAACAAGACGGATAGAGTTTACATATAAATAAGTAAGTAATTTAAAATGTAGTGATGTCATTAGCAAATATTACTTTATGTTAGCCTCCTGAATATAATATATGTTTATATTTATTATGCCAGCGGTAGCTCAGACCCCAAAACCAGTATACGCCACTGTGTCCAAGTATTTGGCGCTTTGCACTTGTTTCAAATTTGTCCAGTTTATTTTTATGTTGAATTGTGGTGATGATTGTTTCTTCAATATGCTTGCTTGCTTGCGTTCACCCGGTGACTAAAGGAGTGTACCTCTTCATCATCCGCTTTAAAAGGACGTTAAGTGGGCGTGTCTGCGTTATGTTGTGGTTTACAGTATAACTGTGATATTTACGCCTTTCGACCCACCACATCCGACTTCAGCATGACATTTGTGAGTACCGGGTTGTCTTCCCTCTTCGATCCCTACTCGCTTGACCAGACTAGACAGGTTAGTCTTTTACTAGAGGCACCACGGAGAGGTTGAGCAGGGTCTGGATGGTTTTAGTTCACCGATCCTGGCGCAAGCCATCATCTGTGGTTCGCTAACAAATTCCAGCTCTGGCGCTGTGAGGCGCGCCTTCGCCTCAGTTTCTTCAATATGACCATTACTTCTGTTGTTTTTTTTTCTTCAATATGACCATTACTTCTTTTTTTCTTCTTCAATATGACCATTACTTCTGTTTTTTTTTTCTTCAATATGACCATTACTTCTTTTTTCTTCTTCTTCAATATGACCATTACTTCTGTTTTTTTTTAAATATTCAGACTGAGACCTTTCTTGGTGCTTTCTTTCACTATTATGTCTATATACCCAAAAAGATAATATTTTGTATAGTTAAGATGTAATAGAATACCAGGACGGTTTTTAGTTTGTTTTCTATTGTTGTTTTCATTAAATCAATTGTAACGGTAGACAAATAATAAGTGAATATTAATATGGAGGGAAACTCCCGAAGCTCAGGTCAGGGAATTGTAGGTCTGGTTGGACTCGAGACGAGACGCCGGTCTCGAGACAGAGAGGTTGTGAGTTCAAATCTCGGCTGCACATGTTGAGATTTTTATTTATAATTTCTCTCTACGGCAACCACTCCTGGTCTCATCAGCGAGGCCCGGCTTGAAACGTCAATTACTCATCGACGGGGAAAAAAATAGCAGTACCCCGAAGAGGGAGTGGCGAGGAACACTTGTGCGCACGACTGCCAGGGGAAAATTATGTTTATATTTTCTAGGGAGGGGTTAAGGCAAAGAAATGCAAATGAATGCATAAAAATGCGAAGCTGCAGTAAAGCTGAATGTGAGGGGAAAAAAAGAAGAAAAAAATGGTATGTTAAAAGCTTTACGTGATTAGTGGACGACACAGATTAAACGACGTTTCGGCCCAATAGGCCTTCATCAGGAACAAAAATAAACACACACACACACGGATATGTAAGTAAAACTAATAACGAAACATCCAAAACAAAAATAATCGAAATATGTCTATCCTGTATGTCAGGCCGAGGCTTTTCCTTTTCATTTTGACCTCGGCCTGACAGACAGGATAGACATATTTCGATTATTTTTGTTTTGGATGTTTCGTTATTAGTTTTACTTACATATCCGTGTATGTGTGTGTTTGTTCCTGCTGAAGGCCTATTGGGCCGAAACGTCGTTTAATCTGTGTCGTCCACTAATCACGTAAAGCTTCTAACATACCTTTTTTTTCTATTTTTTAATTTTTCCTTATTTTCTAGGGACTTTGCTAGAGATGAATGTTAGCTAACGCAATAACAATAAATAAATAAAAGATCAGCGAACAATTTCAGGGGAAGAGGTTTGTTTACAACACTCGGGAAAAAAAAATTCACAAATAAACAGAAAAAAAAGAAGAAAAAAAAAGGACGATAGAAAGTCCGAAGCAGGAGCGATATTTATCGAAATAGCGCTTTGACATGATAAACCTGCGCTAGAGCACATGGCCAACTACTAAACAGCCTCATTGTAACGCCATGACTTTTCTTACTATAACTATGCCAAGTACAACCGACCTTATGACGAAATACGAGGCGTCCAGCTCAGTTTACAATGTCAAACACTTAATAACCTAGTGAGCGTCTGGCGTAAATAGCTGAAAGAAGAGTTTACTGAGAAATACAGGATCAAAAAGTGACGTGTGAGGCGGAAGCAGGATTGTCGTCCTTCCAAGTAATATATATATTTTTGAGAGAGAAAGAGAGAGAGCTCTTCTAGACTGGTTGTTATTTCATTCAAATATAAATGTAAAAATACCCTACAGTATAATTGCATTTGATGCTCATATATTGTCTTGTTCTATTTACACGTTTCTGTGAAATATTTTTTTTGGGGGATTGCTATATTTTTAGCCTTAGCCAAGTATTTCACACTGGTCATTGAAGTTCCAGCTGCCGCGGGTTTATCAAGTCATGACGAGATTATCTAGATTTGGGCGGTTCTCAAACTGTTGTTGCAAGATTACTTTCTGGGGAGGGCAGTGTTCGGAGGTTATTTTTCATTACAATTATTGCTATAATCCCATTATTTGACTCCATTAAATGGAGAGTGAATAATACAATTTAAAAAAGAATATATATTTATATAAATAACTGCTTGATGAAAGTTATGAATATCAGATGGTGGAACAAGATCAGAAATTGAGAAATACGGGAAAGTATATAACAAGAGCCAATGAAATAGCACATTATTACTAGGAATTGGAGTTGGTTTATTTATTTATAAATATATTTTATTTTTTATTATTATTATTATTTTTTTTTTGGGGGGGGGGGGTGGGGGGGGGGGAGGTGCAAAACGTCCATTAGACTGAGAGCAATCAGCGTCACACGACTGACTCTATGCGTCAGGATAGGCGAACCTTTCAGCGGTGTCCCCGGAAACAGACTGATCAACATGAACAAGCTAGCAGGAATCGAAGAGGGGAGGCAACTAGGTACAAAAATAAACACCAAACACAAATGTGTCGGGCCGAGAGGCATATGTATCGCAGCTTGCCGTAAACTAGCAGCACAACTCACCTACGCCCATTTAACATCATTTTAAGGGCGGACGATGAAGAAGAGTAGTCATTTGGTGAACTTCAGGCTGAAGTTAAAGAAATTTATTTACTGTCCGTGTATAGATATTGTAATAGTCCACTTTATCTTACTTCATAGACGTCTACAAACAGCAGCTTGTCTCATTTTTGAGTTCACCAGCTTTTCCATTCATTCACATTTTCTCGGGACTTAGGCGGCACATACAGACGAAGTCATAGTTCTCCACGATTGACGATTTGCTACTAGTTCTTCTAGGTCTTTATTGTTTCTGAGTCCCATGTTTAAGCCTTCCCTAGTTATTTTTCTAAGTAGCGATTCGGTTATCTGTCTTGTTTTCATTTACTAGAGTGTTTCCGCAAGAACACCTAGTGGGTAAGTCTTCTTTCATTCTTGCTTTTAGTGTAGCATTCAATATCTGGCCTCAGCTGGACCTACTTTTATTGAGCTCTTCACATCCAGTTTTGCTCACGTTAAACACTTTCAGGCACATTTACAGATGTCTGTGTAGCGTAGGAGGGGGCCTTCCTATGTTTCTTTGTCGGAGGCTGCCTCTTATTAAAAGATGTTATTACAAATCCGTTCCTTGTGCATCCGACACGTGTGCTTGGGCATTTCAGACGTTGTCCGAATAATGTAATGTGTTTGACGTTAATCAAACATCATCGAGTCCTCCATTGTATATCGGTGTGTTTATCCAGAGACTACAAGCATGAACCTCAGACAGTGCATGTGAATGATTTTTTCAAATAATTTTTTTCCCCTTGGGAGGTGTATACACACTCGACCGGGATTTACTGCCATTAAAGAAAATATTTAAAAAAGAAAACTGTCTTTACGACAAATCGCCGTTACTGGAATCTGCTGTATGGATTAATAGTATCGGAGAATAAAGGCCGCTTGTCCAGTGAGGTCGCCTGAAGGTTTCGGGGTATATGTTTTTATTTCACTCCTCAATAGAAAAAAAAAACCTTTCGATTTGAACCGACGTTCTCCTGGATTGGAGCTGGACAAGTTATCGATTACCCACTATCGACGGGCCAGAGCAGAGTGCTTAATATACATGTATATGCTTTGTATAGACGACCTTAGTATTGGTGGTCGACATGTTATTCTGGACTGCAGTCATCGATCGCTGGACGCTGCGGGACTTGCTAAAGAGGGGATCTGAGCACGTATGGACATGTTCGGAGTGCAATGATGATGACCCGCAAATAATCCAATAGCTCAATCTTGTTATTATAAACTATATCATGCCAGCCTGGACGAGGATGCTGTAACCATGATTATAACCCATCAGCCCAGTGTCAAACCATGATTATAACCCATCAGCCCAGTGTCAAAAGAGAAATTATCAGGGGGTTGGTGGAATCAAGGTATTTTAGGCGTCATAAATGTTCTCCAAGATGTGGGAAGGACACAGGGCTTCAACAACTATGAATCCACGTCACTCCTTCGGATGAAAGAGATGGGAGTCATGATATTTTTCCATCAGATTAAAAAAAAAAAACAGCAAGAACATTTTTTGGGGTCACATCTGTTGTTCGGCACACACATAGAGTACATATGTAAACCAGCTAATACAAGGGAATATAACAACAATGTAAGAAAGCTCCTTTTCGCAGATAGATAACAAAGAACTAATAAATATCGCCAGCAGCAGGCAATTAACAAAAACAGGTAAAGTATTGGAACAAGTCAAACCCAGCAATAACTATCTATAGACATAAAGTATTGGAACAAGTCAAACCCAGCAATAACTATCTATAGACATAAAGTATTGGAACAAGTCACACCAAGCCATAACTATCTATAGACATAAAGTATTGGAACAAGTCACACCAAGCAATAACTATCTATAGACATAAAGTATTGGAACAAGGCACACCAAGCAATAACTATCTATAGACATAAAGTATTGGAACAAGTCACACTAAGCCATAACTATCTATAGACATAAAGTATTGGAACAAGGCACACCAAGCAATAACTATCTATAGACATAAAGTATTGGAACAAGTCACACCAAGCCATAACTATCTATAGACATAAAGTATTGGAACAAGGCACACCAAGCAATAACTATCTATAGACATACAGTATTGGAACAAGTCACACCAAGCCATAACTATCTATAGACATAAAGTATTGGAACAAGTCACACCAAGCAATAACTATCTATAGACATAAAGTATTGGAACAAGTCAAACCCAGCCATAACTATCTATAGACATAAAGTATTGAAACAAGGCACACCAAGCAATAACTATTTATAGACATAAAGTATTGAAACAAGTCACACCAAGCAATAACAATCTATAGACATAAAGTATTGGAACAAGTCACACCAAGCCATAACTATCTATAGACATAAAGTATTGAAACAAGCCATAACAAGCATTAACTATCTATAGACATAAAGTATTGAAACAAGTCACACCAAGCTATAACTCTATAGACATAAAGTATTTAAACACGTCACACCAAGCCATAACTATCTATAGACATAAAGTATTGAAACAAGTCACACTAAGCCATAACTATCTATAGACATAAAGTATTGGAACAAGTCACACCAAGCCATAACTATCTATCGACATAAAGTATTGAAACAAGTCACACCAAGCCACAGCTATCTATAGATTTAACAAAGGAAATCTATAGCGCATATGAGCAAGCTTAAAATATTAAAATTAGACTAGATGAAACAGAAGCCACGAATTTATCGAAAGAAAAAACGGGAAGCACAAATCTTCTTTAGGGAAGGGTGGAGGTTGGGAAGAACAAGCACATACTTAAAATACTGTACTCGTGAAACACGCGAACAAACTGATATCGACAACAGATGCTGCAACACAAACAAAATGATTGCACAGTTGGCTCCAATATTACAGAGCAAATAGCCAGCGTCAAATACAAAGAGAACTCTTCAGAAAACAATATTCCTCCTATCAATCTGCTACAAATGCCAAACTTGAACACTTAAAATAGAAAGGAAGAAAGAAAGTTCGCCACAGTCATACAATGGAATGCATGAAAATACTGAACTTAAAGAAAGTCTTAATTAATTTTAAATCAGGGGTTCTTTAAGGGCTTCGTTGGGGTGGGCGGAACCATTAGAAAATAACCATTCCGGCCGAAAAAATCTAATAATTAAATTTATATTACTCGTTATAAATCAATAATATCGATGAGTGTAAGATTATATGAATTTATAACTTTCTGCTTCTTCTATTCTCTTTCTCACTGATACCGAAAAGGTGTCGTGGTTTATATCATTTGTCGTTCTTGAGCTGCTCAAACTGTCTGAATTAGTGATTTTCCTTTGTTGTTGCATGTCTCTGTCACTGTATCTATCCATCTTCTTCTGGATATTCCTCTTGGTTTTTTTCCATGCATTCTCGAGATGAACGCCCTATATGGTGATTGGTGAGGATTCATTCTGACCAGGTGGCCCAACCATTTAAGTTGTTGTAAAATAACTATTTATTATGTATTACAGATTTTATAACAATGAACAAAATGAATACAGTAGGAAGAAAGTAACGTTTAGTAACAAGAAATACAGAATTGAGATTTTCAAATCATGGCCCCAGCATGTGATGTTTTTACAGGATGTGTAATCGTTGATTCAAAATTGTGAATCTTTAGATCCGTTTCAGTTTAATCATCATCATCGAGTGCCATCTCCGCAATAATGGTTGGCTACCATGGATCATCATTCTGCTCTGTCTCTTGCTTTGATAGTGCAGGTTGTCATATGCTGACTTGTCCATCTTTTGATGTTACTCAACCATGTTAGTCTTGGTCTGCCTCTGCCTCTTTTACCTTATACGTTACCCTCCAAAATTACTTTTAGTAGACTGTTGTGTTTTTTAACATGGCCCAAAAATCTCATTTGTCTTGTTTGAAATGTGTTTAGTAGTTCTCTTTTCATTTTAGTTGTTTTAAGACTTCATCGTTTGTTTTCTTTTAGTTTAAGTTGTTTTCTTTTAGTTTTGTTTCAGTTTTTAATACATTGTGAAAAATCTTATGGTACTGTATGTTAAGAGTTTATCAAGTGACTGGCTTCAGGAGTGAACGAGCTACATCTTGTAGTGACTGGCTTCAGGAGTGAACGAGCTACATATTGTAGTAAAAATGAAAAAAATATAAAAAATGGTATGTAAGAAGCTTTGCGTGATAAGTGGACGACACAGACTAAACGACGTTTCGGCCCAATAGGCCTTCATCAGGAACAAACAAAAAAAAAACACACACACAAAACGTGTCTGTGTCGTTCACTTATCACGTAAAGCTTCTTACATACCATTTTTTAAATTTTTAATTTTTATTTTTCCTCACATTCAGCTTTACTGCAGCTTCGCATTTTTATGCCTTAACCCTTTACGTATTGTAGTGACTGGCTTCAGAAACAGAGTGAACGAGCTACATATTGTAGTGAATGGCTTCAGAAACAGAGTGAACGAGCTACATATTGCAGTGACTGGCTTCAGGAGTGAACGAGCTACATATTGTAGTGACTGGCTTCAGAAACAGAATGAACGAGCTACATATTGTAGTGACTGTCTTCATAAACAGAGTGAACGAGCTACATATTGTAGTGACTGGCTTCAGAAACAGAGTGAACGAGCTACATATTGTAGTGACTGGCTTCAGTAACAGAGTGAACGAGCTACATATTGTAGTGACTGGCTTCAGAAACAGAGTGAACGAGATACATATTGTAGTGACTGTCTTCAGTAACAGAGTGAACGAACTACATATTGTAGTGACTGTCTTCAGTAACAGAGTGAACGAGCTACATATTGTAGTGACTGGTTTCAGGACTGAACGAGCTACATATTGTAGTGACTGGCTTCAGGAGTGAACGAGCTACATATTGTAGAAAAGACACAAGTAGTGAAATGTTACAATGCATGAGAGGTACTTGATGAACAGTTTTCTATTAAAATTAAGCGGAAACCATTTACTTTAATGGTTGAAGAATCTACATACACTGTCAACAAATCTGAATTGTATTCTCAATGTGAGATATGTGATAGGCTATAGTGATAATAGAGAGACATTTTTGTACATAATTTAACTTCAGAATACAACAGATGAAACTAACACAGACTTCAATCAAAGTGAAATCAATAAATGAAGTATGTCATTTGGTAATCTTATTGCTTGTGGATTTGATGGAGGATCTAATTTTTCAGGCAGTATTTCCGGGGTTCACAAAAGGATGTCAGATAAATCAGAAAGGACTTCTCCTTGTATACATTGTAAGGCTCATACACTGTCACTTTTAGTGACATCATCATCATCATCGAGTGCCATCTCCGCAACGAAGGTTGGCTACCATGGAGCGCCATTCTGCTCTTTCTCTTGCTTTGATGATGCAGGTTGTCATAGGCTGGTTTGCCCATCTTTTGATGTTGCTCGTCCATGTTAGTCTTGGTCTGCCGCTGCCTCTTTTACCTTGAATTTTCCCCTCCAAGATGGCTTTTATTAGGCGGTTGTGTCTTTTAACATGGTCTAAAAATCGCATTTGTCTTGTCTGAATTGTGTTTAGTAGTTCTCTTTCCATTTTTAGTTGTTTTAAGACGTCGTTTGTTTTCTTTTCCTACCATCCAATTCTACATATTCTTCTATATATCCACATTTCAAAGGCTTCAATTCTCTGTTCTGTTTTCTTGTCTGATGTCCATGTTTCTGCGCCATATAGGAATGTTGAGAAGACATAACATGTTACTATTCTTAGTTTTAGAGTTAGTATGTTCTTCATGACATTAAAATTACTTTTTTTGCCATTCCTCTTTAGTGACAAGTGCAATAAATTAGTTCCCATATGTGAAAATATTTTTTTGTTTTTTGTTGTCAGCAAAGCCATCTATAAGATGTTCTACCAATCTACAAAAAGAGAAACAGTTCTTCGTGACACTAAAAAAAATGTTAGAAGATCCTATACTGAGAATTACAGAGGCTACTGATGTGCATTGGCTCAGTAATTATAACACCATTCACATAATTAAGAAATGTTACAGGTCAATCATGATGACTTTTAAGCATTTACATAAGGATGGGACAGATCTAGCTGTAGTGGCTGCAGGATTACTTCTTGAAATGGAAAAATCTACTTTCATCACCACTTTGCCTGTTGTAAGTAGTAAATAAAGAACCCCGTCACGCCAATTGACGTATAGAGAATATGGTGTTAGTGCCCATAATTTTTACAGACCTTCGGCACACGATTTTTGGGGTAATGTGGTCGGTATTACGCCCGCGCTGCTTCACTTTCCCAGAAAAAAATCCGGTACCCATTTAAGGCTGGGTGAACCCGGAAGCCGTCAATCAGGATCGAACCCGACCTCTTGTCTTTTTTAGTCCCGTTCATTAACCACTGAGCTAATGTGGCTCCCTTTGCCTGTTATGGGGAAAAAAGTAAACCTTTAAAAAGATTTTACTAAGGCTATGTTTAAAAAAAAGCTTCCTGTCAGATTTTGGTATTAAGATACGGATGTGTTTGTGCATGGAAGGCATATTTTAACACGTCAAACTTTACAAAGAGGTTTGGGTTTTTATCTATTGTCCTCTCGAGCCGAAGGTGGTACAAGGACATACATTTTAGTATCTCCGCGTTCGACATTTGATCAGTCGATCATTGTTATCAAGCATCATAAATTTGTATCGGACCCTCACTTATCTCGCCACATGTCTTTGCTCTATGCGATTTGCTCTAATTTCATCCTCATGGAGTCAACGGATACAAAAAGATATACTCTATGGACAACTAGCCGATGGCAAAAGGACTAGGGGGCGCCCAAAACTTCTATTTGTAGACGTATGTTAACGTGACATGAAGACTCGGAACATAAACCATTTAGCCTGGGAAGAAATAGTCGCAAACCGCAATCTTTGGAGACACACTCTAAAGCTCCAACTCAAACAAGAAGCAGACAGATTCATAGAAAAAGAGACTACACGGCAAAATAAAAGAAAAAATAACATTTCTAGGGGCGCTGAAAAATCTAGTCAACTATGATTGACGGAGGCTGCTACTGGAGACAACTCACTACTAGCACTTTATATAATCATATGATTGAGTTTATATAAGAAAATATAAAAATGGGACAGGAGAAGACAATGGAAAGATTGACAGAATATATCAGTCAACTCTGTGATGATGAAAGACCAGAATTAAACAATTCAAACAAAGACACAGGGCCACCAATAATGCAGAGTGAAGTGGAGGAGGCAATTCAACACGTGAAAAGAGGCAAAGCTCCAGGTTCCGACAATACAACAATCAAAGAGATAAATGCATTGGGAGAGCATGGGAGTACAAGCTATAACAAAACTACCCAATGACATACATAACACCGGACACATACTCAAAGGTCTACTAAAATCTATATTTGTAGCCATACCGAAGAAATCAGGCGCCCCTGAATGTGAAGACCATCGCACTATTAGTCTCATGAGCCATATGACGAAAATATTACTAAGAATTATAAACATAAAAGTAAAAGAAAGCAACAAGAAAACAGAAGTAATTGCCACATCAAAGAAACAATCATCACCATAATGCAGCATACAAATAAACAGGACAAATCTGAAACAAGTGCAACGCATCAAATACTCGGCAAATTGGAAATGATAACTTACCACCACTGTGTGTCTATATGTTTGGAATTGGAGTCATCAATGATGGCCTAACATCATAAAGTGCTACGACGATCATCATTTCCGGAAGGACGTAAACTCCCATGGTATATGATGGATAGGCGGCAGGAACCATTGAAGGCTATGTCTGAAAAGTGTTCCTTCTTGCAGTTTCCTCATATTCCAATTCCGGCTTGTTGCAGGAGCTACTGAGTTAAGTGCTCTGTGCACACCGTGAGCTGTGTGTCTCATCCGTTTTGATCCTGCTTCGATATCCCGCTTGTTTACGATGAATGATGATATCGTATGACGGGGAAAAGTTGGCTGTGTTCACTTTCTGCGCGGTTTCGCCTTATGTCTTTTGGCGTGTGCTGAGACTGCTACGATGGGGACTACAGTTACCTTTCTTTGTTTGGGAGATGAGTTAGTAATTCGGATGATTCCACTGGCACGGGCGGTTGAGCAATTATGGATTTTAATTCGTTTGCTGTGAGACCGAGGCCTTCATAGCCAATAACAATAACTCGGCACAATAATAACATCAGATGGAAGATGCACCACAAAAATAAAAAGCAGAATAGTTCAGGCCAAAATAGAATTTCAGAAAATGAAAAGTATCCTATGCAACTAATCTATGTCAATAGAAGTGAGAAAGAGAGTTCATCGGCACTATATAGAACCAATTCTGACATATGGAAGCGAATTATGGACAGTAGACAAACAAATGAAAAAAAAACGAGTAGAGGCCACTGAGATGTGATTTCTCAGAAGAATGTTGAAAGTTCCCTGGACAGCTAAAAAGACCAATGAGGAAGTTCTCAAAGAGGCCAACACAAAAATGGAGCTCCTAAAAAAACATCAGAAAGAAACAATCAACATTTTTCGGGCACATCATGAGAATAGAAAAGTTGGAATACTAGGTTCCATCTGGCAAAATAAAAGGAAAGAAAGATCGCGGACGACAAAGAGAGAAAATACTGGATAGCTTGGTGTCATGGCATGGAAAAGCCGACAATAGAACTGATACGATGCACTGTGGATAGAAGATTGTGGAAGGACATGATCACCTACGCCAACCGGTATGATGGCACATGATGATGGGTTTATACGGAATATTAGCTGTTATAGCTAACACACACAATATACGGACTGTCGGCCCTGCCTTGGAAGTAAAGAATGGCTGGTTTGGTTCGTGTATACACTCAGACTGTAACTGTAGTCTAGTAGCCATCTAAAAGTGCAACCTAAAAGTATCGGGGATTTATAAACTACGGTATACGATTAATCAATACTATTATGTGTAACAGATTTGTTGAAAAATGATAGTTCACGTGTACATAATAATAGGGCATGCAATTCTTAATGTGTAAAGTAAAGTCATATCTTATTTATTTGTTGATAATCAAACAAAAGCGACACTGGCGACAGTGTTTGATTTTGAAACTAACTTGAACTTACTTGAAGTTAGAATCAGAATGTTTGTTCAAAGTTTGTTGGAACACTACTACATTACACGTTATAGTAGTAAGTGATAGTGTCATCATTTAGTGATTAAGTTAGTTACTTAGTAGAGTAGCTAGTAGTACTAGTAGTAGTGTAGTAGCTAGCTGTAAGACCTAATTGAACTGTAGAAGAGACAGACACTACACTTGATTTTCATCTAACTGAGACAGATTTGATTATTATTATATTATTAATTCTGTCGAAGAAAATAAAAAAAAATAAAGGTGAATTTTGTTATGACTTTTTTTTATATGTGCCACCGTGTTAGCGTCACCTATCTGGTTTAAAATAACAGAATAACTTGATGTGATTTTGTTTGTAGTTTGTGATTTATTTTTATTAAATCAACACAGATTGACGATTAATAATTTATTGTATGTATAATTGAGTTAGTTGAGTTAGGTATTGTGTGCATGGTTTAAGTTAAGAAGTAGTATTATTATTAAGTATAGCTAGTGTTATAGTATATTATATATAAACTAGTTCCAGATTTGTGGGCAAAGTAAGTAGGAGGTTGACACATTAACTGATTAACCAACCAGCTAGTTATAGATTGTTAGAAATTAAAATGAAAATGTTATAAAAAGATGTTGGGGATGATTTTTTCGTTTGTTTCTTAAGTTTGTGTACATTTATTTATTGTGCAAGCAGAGCTTTAATTTGGCTTTAGGAAGAAAGGCTGTTTCATATGACCGGTCATGCGAATCGCCGCGGACTTTCAGCCAACCATTACAATTACAACATTCCTCTGAACAATTCCACCCAGCAGTAGACTGCTAAGTAGTCTTCTTGGCAGACAGTTGAGTTGATGAAAGTGAATAAAAAAATAAAAAGTGAAAACCACTGTTATGAGGTAACAATGACACACCCACTCCAAGAGACTATGACTTCCTCACATCCAACTTTGAAAATGTCTTAACACTCATTTGAGGCTAACACACCCCTAACAATCATTTGAGGCTAACACACCCCTAACACTCATTTGAGGCTAACACTCCCCTAACACTCATTTGAGGCTAGCACTCCCCTAACACTCATTTGAGGCTAACACTCCCCTAACACTCATTTGAGGCTAACACACCTCTAACCACAGTTTTACTTCATTACATTTTTATTTTAATTTTTCCTTTTTTTGATGTAAAAGTAAAAGTAAAGTACCCCCCGTCACGCCAAGTGGCGTATAGGGAAATATGGTGTTAGTGACCCTATATTTTACAGACCTTCAGCACATGATTTTTGGGGTAATGTGGTCGGTATTACGCCCGTGCTGCTTTTACTTTCCCAGAAAAAATCCGGTACCCATTTAAGGCTGGGTGAACCCGGAGCCGTCGGTTGGGATCGAACCCTACCCCTTGTCCGTAGTAGTCCAGTTCACTAACCACTGAGCTATCGCGGCTCCTACTAATTTTTAGGGAATTAGTAAAACCCAGGTGTCCTCGCCAGGATTACGAACCCCGACTGTTGCCGTGGTAAGCCAACCGCCTATCGATTACGCTAACCGGACTTTTTTTGATGTACCATACCATTATGCTGCAGTTTCTACTAGTGTTCCTCTATATTTTAAAAATCGTTTTATTTTTTATTTTAAAGTGACAGGGACAGCTGTCAAATAACTTTTTATCCGTTTTTCCATTTATTTTTTCATTTATATTAAAAAAAACGATATATATATATATATATATATATATATATATATATATATATATATATATATATATATATATATATATATATATATATATATATATATATATATATATATATATATATATATATGTATAGTCCTCTATCTCTCCTCCCCCTTTTCCCCTCCCCTGCTCTGGTTTTGGCCCCCTACCATTAGATGTGATTCCTTCTAGGCAATTTTCTGAGTCTGTACTACATATCTGGTTAATCCTCTATCACACCTCACTTATCGCTACAGTGTCTTAGGAATGTCTGGATAGTTTGCTTGATTTCACACTCCCGAATATCTCTTATCAGTACGGGCCCCTTATTATGCCTCACTTATCTCTATGGTTGAAACAACGTTCTTCTAAACTGATGTTCACTGGGACTCAACTTGCTTTGTTCGCTGATGACCGCTGAACTGATGTGACCTAGCTTAAGGTCATCTCCACCTCGTCGATGATCTCCTCGCTGCTGGGCGGCGACACTGACACCACCCAGCTATGTACTAGTTCGCACCAGGTGGGCACTCTGAACCCACCCGGCACGGCTGCAAGATGATGATTACAACTGGTACTGGCGGTCACACTGAAACCCCAGCACCTTCTTGGTTGGCCCCCGGTGGTCTTTCTGAAACCACCCGGAGCTGCTGCAATATGATGATGATGATCGACAGCCCAGGACCACTCAGGTTATTCTGAGCTCGCCCTGGTGTTCTCTGATAGGAGGTAACTCCCTCCCATATGGCTCCTTGATCGCATAATCTGTACTTCACATTGTGCTGCTGTTACCTGCAACCCCGTTGGCCCGTTCTTCGCGAAGGTAATATAGTGCCAAGACAAATGATGATATCAACTCTCTTGAACAGAAACACAATTGAATTTATTTACAACCGGACCACATGCGTGGCCTCAACAAGACATCTGTAACATCATGGCATGAGATATGACACACTGGATCTTATAAAGCTGTCAACCCTCTACACACGGTCGACGCTATGCTGTCCTTAAGATCTCTTGCACAACTCGTATACACACATGGTTCTGATTAATGTCACTAGGCGACTAACAACCGTCTGTATATGGTAGGAACAGTTTATTCCCTTATGTCTCTTGCACAAATCTTGTATATAAATGGTTCTCATTATTGTCTCTATGCTGCTACCATCGTCTACACATGGTTGAAGCTATAATATAGATATATATACATTCTCTACTGTCTCTTGTACATATCTTGTACACAAATGGTTCTGCTTAATATCTCTATGCGGTTAACAACTGTCTATACATGGCAGGAACTGTCTGTTCACTAAATCTCTTGCACATTGTGGTACATGATAGATTCACTTTATCATCTATTAACGGCCACTCTAGCCTAGACTGACAAAACTCATGTACTACAAATTGTAGCTACACTACATTGCTAATTGACTGGAGTATCACAACTCTTTCTGTTAATCATACCTAGTTATGTCCACGACACTAGGCTCTAGCTAGTTCATGTGATCACTTAGTATCACATTTTAATATCATTACCACCTAGTTGAACACAAGTAATTATTTCCTGAGACCTTACTAAACTTAATCTCACAAGCCTTATCACTTACTGTCCTTTTAGAAAATATTTCCACTTCTTAACATAGAAGCTAACATTCCCGCTAACGGTACCGTATTGTCGACCTGACAATCCGTCCGCACTAACGCCCGCTGTTTGTCGAATGACCGTTCACTCGTACAACCTTTTCTCCTCTGCTTTAGTCTCACTTTCGAAAAACCTTTGTCTCGAACACGCACTCTTCCTATTTCTCGTGGATCATGAATTGTCTCCCTATCTCGTCTCATCTGACCTTCACCTATCCCCTCTCTGTCTTCTATCACCCCCTAAATACACACTGTTTCATGGTATCTGGAGAAGTTCTGCCTATGCTGTTAACTCACACTCGTCACAGATGTCTAGACCTTACCAGTGTGACACGCTTGACTGCTTCACTACTCATCTGATCTCTACTGGTCTAAACACATGACTGATTGCCCAGCAGGCCCTCCCATAGGCATTTGACAGCTATCTTTCACTATGAGCAGATGGATTCTGCCTACAAGCTAAGTCTTATTTTTATATATAATCATTTGTCTATATATACTTATACTTTCATATCTCCACATTTTATCTATTGTCCAACATGTAGCATAGCTCTCTCTCATTTTATAATTTCATCTCTTATCCCTCTGTCCACTTCTCAACTTACCTGTCCTAATCACCCTAGATGTAGTAATATTTATTTGAGTTTCATTGTTTGTTGTCATTGTTGTTTTTTGAAGAATGTCGCATGTAGGCCAAAATGTCAGTATTTTGTTGTGTTCATTATTTGTAAAGCTGTTACCATACATAGTAGAAGTGTGCATTACACCCCTCTACTGGCTCCTTTATATATAATAGTGTGTCATACTGTACAATATATTTTACCAGTCATGTCAGTGGCAAGAACAAGTATTTAATTAACAAGTAAGAATAAAAATGCGTTAACAATAAATGAGTGAGACTACCACAGGCTGCTGGCTAGAATCATGGAGGCCACTCACCACTTTATATAATCTGCTAAGCATAGGAAACTGAACTCATAAACTGAAGAAATACTGCAGAACAGGGACACAGAGAGAAATTTTACTGCTGTTTTGGTTATTAAAATCTATTGCTTGTGCATTATATCTCAGGACAGGTTCAATTTTTGGACACATGACTAGATTACATAGTATTTGTTAATAATCTGCGGAGAATGTGTAAATCAACATGCATCCCAACTCAACAAGAAAATGTTAGCACAAGAATAAGAGCCAAAGGGTACATTGACTGCTTGTTAATTGACAGTTGAATTAGAAACCAATTAATAATTACTAACTACCAATCACCATCCAACCAACCAAGCAATCATTTACTTACCAGATGATCAAGCAACCAATGGCCAATATACAAAACAAGTTTGTATTTATTTATTACATGTGATGATAAGTCTTAAGAACATTGATAGAAAGATCTGTACATGTGCTTTATAGACTACATGAAAGTATTTGACAAAGTAAAGCATGTGGAAATAATCAATATGCTGGAGAAATTAAATATTGATAGCAAGGATCTGCGAATCATAAAAAACATGTACTGGCAACAAATAGCAGCTATTCGAATTAACAATCAAACAGGATAATTCCAATTTATAAAACAAGGAGTCAGACAAGGCTGTGTTCTGTCACCGGATTTGTTTTCACTTTACAGCGAATATATTATGAGGTCAATAGTAGACAATAAAGGAATTGAAGTCAATGGTCACAACATAAATAATTTACGATATGCGGATGGCACAGTGTTAATAGTAGAGACAGAGAACGAACTACAAGAAATGATAGACATAATAGTAAATGAAAGCAACAAGAAAGGTCTCAGTCTGAATAGTAACAAAACAGAAGTAATGGTTATATCAAAGAAACAATCATCACCATCATGCAGCATAAAAATAAACAAGACAAATCTGAAACAAGTGCAACGTTTCAAATACTTGGGCACAATAATAACATCAGATGGGAGATGCACCACAGAAATAAAAAGCAGAATAGCTCAGACCAAAATAGCATTTCAGAAAATGAAAAATTTCTTATGCAACAAATCTATGTCAATAGAAATAAGAAAGAGAGTTCATCGTTGCTATATAGAACCAATTCTGACATATGGAAGCGAATCATGGACAGTAGACAAACAAATGAAAAGACGATTAGAGGCCACAGAGATGGGATTTCTCAGAAGAATGTTGAAAGTTCCCTGGACAGCTAAAAAGACCAATGAGGAAGTTATCAAAGAGGCCAACACAAAAAGTGAGCTCTTAAAAAACATTAGAAAGAAGCAATCAACATTTTTCGGGCACATTATGAGAAGAAGAAAGTTGGAATACTTGGTTACAACTGGCAAAATAAAAGGAAAGAGAGATCGCGGATGACAAAGAGGGAAATTCTGGATAACTTGGTGTCATGGCATGGAAAACAGTCAACAACGGAACTGACACGATGCACTGTGGATAGAAGATTGTGGAGAGACATGATTGCCTATGCCAACCGGTATGGCACATGATGATGATGATGAGAAGAGATAATAACCGAATAGCAAAGCAAGCCCTCATGTGGGAAACAACAGGTAAGAGGAAAAGAGGAAGACCCAAGAGAGACACTGAAAAGAACATTGATGAGAGAGGCAAGAGCAGCAGGAATCGGCTCCCTCAATGAGATAGAGCTGCTTGCACAGAACAGAGACACATGGCGAGATTTGATAAAATATCTTTAAAAGAATTGAAAACTGCTAGAGTAAAAATTTAGATAAGAGAAGGAGTATCTTGGTCTACGCCCTATGGGCCGGCTACGGCTCGAAAGGTCAATAGATAGATAGATTTATTTATTTATTAGTAGAGAACCAAGGCATCCACCAGCTACTGAGCTGAGAGTTGTCAGCGGCCCAGAGCTGACTGCTTGTGTCAGGATCTGTGACCAATTGAGCTGATCAAGTCCCTACCCCACCTTCCAAAGGAGCTCCTAACCAGTCTTGCCTTGCAAGTAGTGATTGAAGAGGGAAGGCAACCAAATACTTAAAAGTGTAGTGCTGCTGGAGTTGGATGTGTTGGAAGTGTAAATAATACAGCTTTGCTGCAAACCATAACGCATCTACACCCACTTGTCATCCTTTTATGGGTGATGAAGAGGAGTAGTCATTGGGGGAACACCGGAAAGAAAAAAAACAGAATATATTAATTAGTGTGGGAAAATCAATTAAAGTTCTTCATATCGAGAACTAACCATTTCATACTCAATTACGGCATGCACAATAGAATAAAAATTGGAGAACGAGACATGTGCTCTTATGGGAAAAACAAACAAATAGTAGAATAGGATTTCTAGGAATGTCAGCTTCATATAACATAGTGTTGATATGTCCCCCGCTCCATGATCTTTGTGGGTTACAGTCATCATGCTGATGAGGGAAACTGAAGACAGACTATCAGTTTTTAAAATGAAATAGTGATTTGAGAAAAGTAAGAAGTAATTGTTTAGTGAGAAAACTATTTCTTTAGAGGAAGTGTTTTTATTGTTTGAAAGTTGAAAACCCCTATGCTGTCATAATTAAATGTTTTTCTTGCTTTTATTAATAAAATGAGTGATGTATAAAGGAAGACATCCTATTATATTGTCTTTTATTATTTTGCACAGGGCAAGTACATGCAACGTTTTGAACGAGTGATTTAAAACTTCTTTTGTGTGTAATTTGTGTATATCAAGAACAGTACCCCGGATTTTAAGATGGCCTCCTTGCGATATCATCAGATTCTATCTTTCATTTTATGTTGGATTGCTTATGCATCAACATATTTTCTGAGAAAACCATTGGGAGTGGTAAGTATTTATATTAAATAATTCATTAAATGTTTTCTCTTAACACATTCTGTGCCATGAGCAGTAAAAACTGGCTCTTGTCACCAATGCATTGCACCCTGGAGCCAGTTTTTGCTGCATTTAGTTTGATATTTCCACAGTTATTTTAATTAAAACCTTTTAATTCTCTTATTTAACTTCCTTTCAGATTTCCTGAGCAAATTGTCTCAACAAATGTCTTCTTCTTTTTTTCAGCTCCCTGTGGAGCATATGTCTTCAACAAACACTTTCCAAGCTGTTCTGTTTCATACCATTCTTTCAAGATCATTCCATGTCTTTCCCATTCATCTTCATTACTGCTTCCACCTGTCTTTAAGAATATTTTGGTTTTCTTCTTTGTCTCTTCCCCTGGGGATTCCGAAAAGGGCCTGTTGTGTAATACTCTCAACTGGTTTCTGCAGTGTGTGTCCTATACCACACCATCGTCTTTGTTGTATCTCTTTGTCCACAGAACAAATCACATCAATTTTCATTGATTTTTTTCTCTGTTATTTCAAATTAAAAATAATTAGCGAAAAATGGCCATGCCACATGTGGTAAACTCTTTGCAAGGAATGGCTAATAAACCCTTTTAGGGATTTCTTTGGTTATGACAGGTGATACTTAACAGGTTGAGTAAGTTGAGAGCATCAGTAGCTTATTAATAAAACTAGTCCATACATAGCATTATAGCACACATTTGACTTTAAAATCTACAAGGAATTAGAATTGATCAAGAAAAAAAATTAAGTCAGAATTTTGTTGTTTGCATTCAACCAGCACCGACTACTCTTTCTTGTCCACCTTTGAAAAGAGGATGTTATGGACATAAATTGCATTGTGTCACAATTTACAGCAAACCGCAATACCTGCACCATTTGGTCCAGTGATTTTAGCACTTCATTTTTGTACTGTGTTTGCCTTCCTTTTTCAATCTCTACACAATTGGCCAGACTAGTTAACCCTAAATTATGATTCATATCTATGGGTGACGTATTGCCGATACAGACGTAAAACTTGCTACCCACTAAATATTACATTTGGGTTCCAAAAATGGTATTTTCTTTGGACTTTTGCTAAACAACTGTGTGTTTACCCAAGCAGACACAAAGGAATTGTATGCTGTAATAATTATCTGAGTTACATTAGATTTATGGCCTGAAATTCTAACTCACTGCGCTGTGGCTACCAGAGGTGTTACATTGTCTATTCAGACGGCCACCATAAATCTGTCAATCCAGCCGTATGTTCGGCTCCCTCAAAGCGTCGCTCACTGACTATCTTTGATGTCTCACCAATAACCAAGGAGATTTCCCCCATTATAAGAACAGGAAAAAAATGGATTTCTTGAAAACTGGAAAAATTTATATTTTTTTTTTTTAAAATCTCCCTTCCTACAATACAGTTGTACTTTTTACAACACACTTGAAAAAAAAAAACCAACCTCAAAAGAAACAAATTCAACACTCATGGGTCACCGAAAGTAGTAATTAGGAAGGTATAAGGAGGGGGAGAATGTTTACCCACAGCAAACTGTCAAATTTTAATAATTTATATTTGGAGGTGGTAATTTTTAAGACGGAATCATATTGTAGGGTTAATTCTGTTTACACGGAGTTGGAATGCGATTTTTATTAGTTCTGGTTCACTGATTCTAACACCAGTATTCAGCAAAGAATCGCTAACTACCTTCAGCTAAGCAATGAAAGGTGCCTACCTTGGAATAGAATTATAAGCAGAAATATTAAAGTGACCAGGAGGATATGGCTAGAACAAAAGTAAGACCCAGACCATCACACACGAAAATGTTTGTTGAAAAACTAAAACTGTTATTTTCCTATTGAAGTAGAAACTTGTTCTTGAATTTAAACCTTTATCTTCATACAAGAAGATGTTCATTAATACTCCAATTTAATATCTAATCACATAGAATGATGCCAGCGCAATGCACAAATTCTATAGCAAGGTAATATCAGAAAGCTTGTTTATTTTTCCCTTTCTTCAGGATTATCCCTCTATATATGAGAATATGAGCTCTGTCTTTTCCTCAATTCTCCCACAACGTGTGTTTATTGTAGATTTGTGCAAATATACAACTATATTTGTGGATTTTGCTTCGCTAACAACTTGTAAAATGCACTTTTTTTTTTCCAGAGATATGATTAGATACTTCGGCTGCACTTTCTATGTTACATTTAATCACTTGTTTTTATTTTTTTTTTCATTCTGAAGATCTAAGTTTGAATCTGTTAATCATGCTTTCTAATTTTCTTCAAAAATTGATTTGATGTGCTTTGTCACAGAAGCAACAAGATTTAAAATAATGTCAGGATTCGTGAAAGGCTCTATGTCAGTAGCGGTCATAATGTGCTTGTTGATATGAGCCGCCTTTGTGAATAAAGGTGCCACCTAGATGATAAAGGAATGGCTAACTAGTGGCTCATTGAGTTAAGCATCAATTTTAACAGTAAGAAAGAGCATTGGCCCACTAACCTCCAAATACTGTTATCTTGTATGGCGAAATTTTATATCTTACCTCCCTGCTATATGAATATGTCATGGGGCTACTTTGTTTTGTGTGTGTGTGTGTGTTTTATTTTACACTTTTATTCCAACATTATCTAAGAAGGCTGAATCACTTAAACCAAATAAAGAACAAAACTGACTCCCAAGGATATACAAAGAGTTGACCTTTAACAATAGAAGCAAATAGAAAACCATTCCTTTTCAGTAGAGGCATCTATCACAGGTGACAGTTATTTGTCATTTATTGAGTTATTTGTGAGTTATCATCATTGCACTCCAAACATGTATATAGGTGCTCAGATCTTTTCCTCAGCATATCCCACAGCATTCAGCAGTACTAAGATCTTTTCCTCAGGATATCCCTTAGCATTCAGCGGTGCTAAAATCTTTTCCTCAGCATATCCCACAGCATTCAGCAGTGCTAAGATCTTTTCCTCAGCATATCCCACAGCATTCGGCAATGCTAAGATCTTTTCCTCAGCATATCCCACAGCATTCAGTGGTGCTCAGATCCTTTCCTCAGCATATCCCACAGCATCCAGCAACTCATACTAGACTCATGACATCTTCACTCATAAATAATGCAAATTTACTAGATTATTTCTAAAATTCAACTTTGAAATAAAAATAAACAACTTTTCTACAAATATAATCAGTGTAGATTTGATATATATATATATTTGATATATTTTTAACAGAAAAACAAACTTGCCAAGAAAGAGCAGGTTCACTTGGGGAAAAAAACAATAAATGCTGATCTGAGAACTTTGGGGAAACTAAATTATGACAATTGTAGACTCTAGACTTGTACAAAAGTAGCATTTCAGATAGACCATTGGTCTCTTAAGATGCCAATTAATCACTTTTCAGATTAAGGCTGATCTTCAGAAGGATATGAGCTTCTCAACAACCCAGCTTGGATGGCTGGATACTGCCTTACTCTTACCATATGCTTTTATGCAGGTTAGTTGTAACAGTTTTGTTGAAGCTGTAACCAATTTGCCATTTTTTTAATCTGCTTGATCTAATACTTTTATTCAAACTGCAGCAATAACTTTTGTTAGTAAATGTGTTCATTTGCTTCTTTCTTGAACTGTTTCAGTGTTTATTTTCTTGTGCATTAGTAGCTAATTATAATAATTGTAAACTAATAATAAAAATTATTCTCCCTGACAATAAGTATCCAGAAGACTGGTGCTTCAACAGGGTGTAGCCAGTCCTGCAATTATATAACTAAATAATGTGAAGCTTGAATTTGTGAGAAAGTTTATCATTCTCGGTTCTATGGTCACAACCACCAGCATGGGCCAACACCAAACTTACACTCAGGAATAAGATTCAAATTTACCAAAGTTGTGTGCTTAGTACACTTCTATACAGTTCAGAAACTTGTATTATTTATTAGTTCAAAATTTGTTTTTGTTTACCATCATATTTCATGTTTGTTGTCCTTTGCAGCCAAGGACTGCATTGCTTCCTATCTCTAGACTTGTTTATAGGGTCTGTTGTTAAATTATCTTATAAATCCTCTCAACCAGCCTTAACATATGGATGTGAATCATGGACGATAGGGCAACAGACAAGAAAATCACTGGAGTCTGTAGAAATGTGGTTTTACAGAAGAATGTTGAAAATACCATGGACAGCTAAGAAGAGTAATGAAAACGTTCTGAAAGAGACCAAAGCAAAAACGGAGCTAATTTCCAATATTAGGAAGAAACAATCATAATTTTTGGCCATGTAATGAGAAGAGAACAGCTGGAATATATTGTAACAACTGGGAAAATTGAGGGACAAAGAGATAGAGGGAAGCAAAGAGAAAAGATACCAGACAGCTTAAGAGAATGGCTTGGCAGAAGGTCAACAACATAAATGATAAATAACTCATGATCGAAAGTTGTGGAGAGACATGATCACCTACGCCAGCAGGCTTGATGATGATGATGACGATGGCAATGGTGATGGCGACGGCAATCCTCCTCTCAAGTGGCATTTTGGCTTCCGCAGTGTGTGTCCTATCCAGCGCCATCATCTTCGCTGTATCTCTTTATCCACTGGTATTTGACTGGTACATTTCCATAATTCTATGGTAGTGATTTTGTCCTACCATTTCCATCCTTTTATTCTGCGTAAGCATCCATTAATGAAAGTCTGTATCTTCATGATTGTCAATTTTGTAAGTCTCTATAGCACCACATTAAGATAGGTGCCACTGCCAATAATTTTGGTTGCCCGAGATTCTCTTGACTTAATCATGACTTTAGAATCAGTTCATTAAATCTTTGACATTTAAATCCTGTACTTTAACGCTAGATTACGACACCTTCGTAAAATTATAAACTCAAAATACAAATTCTTTGAATTCAACAGTTTGCTACAGGTAAACACTTTGGTGACCCCTGAGTGTTGGATTTGTTTCCTTTGGTGTGGGATATTTTTTTTCCAAATACCATGTGCACTTTGTAAAAATAATAAAAGTATCATATGAACGTGGCTGTGTTTTTAAAAATAAAATTTGCTAGTTTTCAAGAAATTCTTTTATTTCTTATAACGGAGGATATCTCTCCATCTGCAGTGAGGCATCAAAGAAACCTTTGTAACACAGGATAGGCAGTGATTGGCGCTAAGAGGAAGCTGAATATATGGCTGGAATGATAGACTTACAGCTGCGTTTGTATAAGCTGCGTTTGTATATAGACAACGTAACACCTCCGCTAGCCACAGCACAGTGCGATTGAATTTCAGGCCATAAATCGAACCCAACCAGGAAATGATTACACTATAAAAACATATCTATGTAGCAACATTTCAAAGAAAATACTATTTTTGAAACTCCAAATGTAACATTTAGTGTTTGTAATATATATATATACGAAGATGTCATTACAACGTGGCTTGTGAATAGGTGTTGTAATCTAGGGTTAAAAGCATATGACTTTGACAGTTGAATAAATCAAGTATATAAAATAAAGGGCAGTTTACATATTTTTTATTTATGAAAAGAGAGATAAAATAGGACCAGTGTGGAAATTGGAGATCAGAAATAGAGTTTGATATAGAATTGGAGAGCAGAAATATAGTTGGATATAGAATTGGAGAGCAGAAATAGTTTGATATAGAATTGGAGAGCAGAAATATAGTTGGATATAGAATTGGAGAGCAGAAATAGTTTGATATAGAATTGGAGAGCAGAAATATAGTTGGATATAGAATTGGAGAGCCGAAATAGTTGGATATAGAATTGGAGAGCAGAAATATAGTTGGATATAGAATTGGAGAGCAGAAATAGTTTGACATAGAATTGGAGAGCAGAAATAGTTTGACATAGAATTGGAGAGCAGAAATATAGTTGAATATAGAATTGGAGAGCAGAAATATAGTTGGATATAGAATTGGAGAGCAGAAATATAGTTGAATATAGAATTGGAGAGCAGAAATATAGTTGGATATAGAATTGGAGAGCAGAAATAGTTTGATATAGAATTGGAGAGCAGAAATAGAGTTTGATATAGAATTGGAGAGCAGAAATAGAGTTTGATATAGAATTGGAGAGCAGAAATAGTTGGATATAGAATTGGAGAGCAAAAATAGAGTTTGATATAGAATTGGAGAGCAGAAATAGAGTTTGATATAGAATTGGAGAGCAAAAATAGTTTGATATAGAATTGGAGAGCAGAAATAGAGTTTGATATAGAATTGGAGAGCAGAAATAGAGTTTGATATAGAATTGGAGAGCAAAAATAGTTTGATATAGAATTGGAGAGCAAAAATAGTTTGATATAGAATTGGAGAGCAGAAATAGAGTTTGATATAGAATTGGAGAGCAGAAATAGTTTGATATAGAATTGGAGAGCAAAAATAGTTTTATATAGAATTGGAGAGCAGAAATAGAGTTTGATATAGAATTGGAGAGCAGAAATAGAGTTTGATATAGAATTGGAGAGCAGAAATAGAGTTTGATATAGAATTGGAGAGCAAAAATAGTTTGATATAGAATTGGAGAGCAGAAATCTCTCTCTCTGCGATCAGGACTCAATCAGAGTAGGATTCCAGACTCCCACATGAAGTCAGCTGTCAGATTAAGTGTGTTGATCGCCCCACAGACAGAACATCACATTTAGAGTCTGCCAGATCCACTCTGACTGAACACCCGTTAATACGTTGCACTGTGTTTTGCGCCAGTGGCCCAGTGCATCTGATTTCAGCAAGCATTTTATTCAGGTTCGCTTTCCTTAGCCTTTGATTGTCCCCAATCTTCCTGCAAGGCATCAGATTGTCTTTTCTTTAGGGGGATTCTGCCCTTAGATGGTCTGCCCTCCCGGGTTTACGAGCACCATCTGCCCGAGTCACTAGAGGTGACTAACACAGACATGCACACATAAAGATATGAGATGTGAATAACACAGACATGTACACAGCGAATACAAGACATGACTAACACCAACACACATCAAGATATAAGACATAAATAACATAGAAATGCACATAAAGATATGACACATACCTAACATACACACAAAGATATAAGATATGACTAACATAGGCGTGCACACACAAAGATATGAGATATGACTTACATAGCCATGCACACACAAGGATATGAGATGTGTCAAACACAGACATGCACACACAAAGATATGAGATATGACTAACATAAACATGCACACAAAGATGTGAGATATCCCAAACCCAGACATGCACACACAAAGATATGACACATGACTAACACAGATACACACTAAGTTATGAGATATTACTAAACTCAGACGCACATAAAGATATGAGACATGATTAACACGGACACACCAAGACATGAGATATGACTAACATGACACACACCAAGAGATGATGGATAGAATGACGTCATGGGACGCACCAAGATGGCACCTTATTTACATTTGGGTAATGTAAAGAATGACTCATCTTAATGTGTTTCTGTGCTAGTCATGGCTCATCTCTCACACCAAGATATGAGATATCTCTCTCTCTCTCTCTGCGTTCAGGACTCAATCAGATCAAGGATTCCAGACTCACATATGAAGTCAGCTGTCAGGCTAAGTGTGTTGATCACAGACAGAACATCACAATTAGAGTCTGTCAGATCCACTCTGACTGAACACCTGTTAATACGTTGCACTGTGTTCTGCACCAGTGGCCCAGTGCATCCGATTTCAGCCAGCATTTTATTCAGGTTTGCTTTCCCTAGCCTTTGATTGTCCCCAATCTTCCTGCAAGGCAGCAGATGATCTTTTCTATAGGGGGATTCTGCCCTTAATGGTAGGCCCTCCCAGGTTTACGAGCACCATCTGCCCGAGTCACTAGAGGGGACTAATACAGACATGCACACACAAAGATGTGAGATGTGACTAACACAGACACGGACACACAAAGATGTGAGATGTGACTAACACAGACATACACACACAAAGATGTGAGATGTGACCAACATGACACACACCAAGATATTAGCCATGGCAAGCACACACACACACACACACACACAAGCTAAGATATGAGCCATGGCTTCACGGAAAAACACCAAGAAATGAACCATGTCCAACACAGAAACACATCAAGGTATCCATATGCTTGGGTGCGCTGTAGTACTCTTCTCAACGTGGGAATCATCGACATACGAGACGCAGGTCCCGATCAACTGTTCACAGGTTTCGTTCAAACAGTTGTCCAGAGATTTGAGAGAGCAGTCTGACCCGTAGAACGTTCCCTTGCATGCACAGTTCCCGGTTGACTGTTCACAGGTGTCGTTGAAACAGTTGTCCGGACATTTGAGAGTGCAGTCTGACCTGTAGAACGTTCCACAGCCATCAGAACACGTCTGTTCGCACTGTAGGTCAAAATTACCATCGGGACAAGTGTCACTACAGGTGTAGCCAGGACGTTTACATTGTAGGCATTTTCCGGATTTTTCCTCACACAAAGGACAGACACTAAGACAAGACCCAGAGCAGCCGTGTCCACAGATCCCATGTAAACAGTTGCCGTGACACGTACGGATGATGACGCTGTATCCCTTGCAGCACCCACTACACACTGCACAAAATGACCAATAATGCCCGTCCAGACAATAGGTGTCTGTAAATGTTTGCACCTCACTCACCGTCAGTGCACTGTTGGCCTGCGAAATGGTCGATGAGAACTCAATCTTAATGTGTGCCATTGTCGCTTGTGTGGTGACTACAATAGTGTTCACAGAAATGTTTGGGTATGATATATCATTATACTGGAACACTACACCGCCACTGTCAGAGAAAGCCTGTAGAGTGGCATTCTTTACCCGATTCATAGTGCTAGCTCGATGATAAATTCAAATGGTGTGAGTCTTCCGGGACGTGGAATAGTTCAGATACCAGTAAACAGAATTGGTTCCACTTCTCAATTGTGTGTGTGTGTGTGTGTGTGTGTGTGTGCGTGCGTGCGTGCGTGCGTGCGTGCGTGCGTGCGTGCGTGCGTGCGTGTGTGTGTGTGCAGTCATTGTCATAGAGATTGGTCTTTGTTTTGCCATTAACTGCAGCCTCTGGTCCACATCCGTCTCCTGTATAACAAGCATTAAATGTGTCAGTCTGGTTTGTGATCTGTTTGAGAGCCACATTCCGACCCCCGCCAATGTAGATGGAGCAGGTATTTGCAACTATCGCCCCTTCAATCCGTAACTTGTTGATCAGACCAGCCCCAGAGCAAAAGACATGAATCTCGTGCTAACTAACTACAAACCTTGATTCATTGTCACATGAGGCAGAACCATTTAGTTTTACCGTGAAACTGTCTGGATCTGTTAAGTCATTCACATAAATCCCAAACCAGGAGAACGACAAAGATTGATTGAGAGTTGCCTCAACTGATGTAGAATATGTGTCCGGAATACATGTGGTGTCGCTGCTATCAAACAGGAAAGTAGGTTCAGGAGAGCAGAAATAGAGTTTGATATAGAATTGGAGAGCAGAAATATAGTTGGATATAGAATTGGAGAGCAGAAATAGTTTGATATAGAATTGGACAGCAGAAATATAGTTGGATATAGAATTGGAGAGCAAAATAGAGTTGGACATAGAATTGGAGAGCAGATGTAGGAGTTAGTGCAATTTTTCTGCTAAGTCCACATTTAACTTGACCTTACTTCATGATTCCAGCTCACAATATTGATATTTCTTTCTCAATGACTTTAATTTAATCTATAATTGGTTCTCAACTCACAATTCTGAGCTATCAAATAGTTGGTTCTTTCACTAAGACTTTTTTAAACTTTACATATAATTGTACCTCACACATGACTTTTAACTTCACATATAATTGTACCCCACACATGACTTTTAACTTCACATGTAATTGTACCTCACACATGGCTTTTAACTTCACATATAATTGTACCCCACACATGACTTTTAACTTCACATAAAATTATACCTCACACATGACTTTTAACTTCACATATAATTGTACCTCACACATGACTTTTAACTTCACATATAATTGTACCCCACACATGACTTTTAACTTCACATATAATTGTACCTCACACATGACTTTTAACTTCACATATAATTGTACCACACACATGACTTTTAACTTCACATATAATTATACCTCACACATGACTTTTAACTTCACATATAATTGTACCTCACACATGACTTTTAACTTCACATATAATTATACCTCACACATGACTTTTAACTTCACATATAATTGTACCTCACACATGACTTTTAACTTCACATATAATTATACCTCACACATGACTTTTAACTTCACACATAATTGTACCTCACACATGACTTTTAACTTCAAAATAATTATACCTCACACATGACTTTTAACTTCACATATAATTGTACCTCACACATGACTTTTAACTTCACATATAATTGTTCCTCACACATGACTTTTGACTTCACATATAATTGTACCCCACACATGACTTTTGACTTCATATATAATTGTACCTCACACATGACTTTTGACTTCATATATAATTGTTCCTCACACATGACTTTTGACTTCATATATAATTGTTCCTCACACATGACTTTTGACTTCACATATAATTGTACCCCACACATGACTTTTGACTTCATATATAATTGTACCTCACACATGACTTTTGACTTCATATATAATTGTTCCTCACACATGACTTTTGACTTCATATATAATTGTACCTCACACGTGACTTTTGACTTCATATATAATTGTTCCTCACACATGACTTTTGACTTCATATATAATTGTACCTCACACATGACTTTTGACTTCATATATAATTGTACCTCACACATGACTTTTGACTTCATATATAATTGTTCCTCACACAAGACTTTTGACTTCACATATAATTGTACCCCACACATGACTTTTGACTTCATATATAATTGTTCTTCACACATGACTTTTAACTTCACATATAATAAAAATTGTTCCCTACTTATTACTCTATGAATGCATACAAAATTGAAGATTGTCACCTCAGCCATATGTACATGTTGGCAAATGCCGTGTGTGGACATTTGGACTGCTGAACATGTACTCTCAAAACTGTAGTATGTATAGTACACCTAGGAAAACCATAATCATCATTGTTTGGCCATGTAATGAGAAGAGAACAGCTGGAATATATTGTAACAACTGGAAAAATTAAAGGACGAAGAGATAGAGAGAAGCAAAGAGAAAAAATACCAGACAACTTAAGAGAATGACTTGGCAGAAGGTCAACGATAGAAATGATAAATAACTGTCGAGATTGAAAGATGTGGAAAGACATGATCACCTACGCCAGCAGGCCTGGTACTTGATGATGATGAGGAAAACCATAAACGCTACATACAAAACTAAATGGACCTCCTCAATAGCTACAGAAAACAGTAAAATTTAAAAGAAACAACATTACTGATATAGACAATACTTCAGGTAAACAAAAGATAGAAGACTTTATGAGTATCAATAGTGTAGTGGCTAGTGCCCTGACTTGGCAATAAAGAGGCAGTTGTTCAGTCCCAGAGTGGCACTCTTCAGTCATGTGAGCTTGGAGTGGAATAGGATGCTGGTTTTCCAAGGTGGAGAAAGGCATAACAGCAAGGAAGAACATAGGTCACCTCATCTCTATATATTGTGGTATTTTGGTGTTCTTTCTTCTTCTTATTTTGTTTGCTACAGTCTGTTTCTGTAAAGTTTTCCTTTTTTATGAATTTGATTGCCTTTAACAGGGGTAAATGCATAAAAATTTGAGACCGCTGAGTTTCATTCATTCATTTTTAATGATAATAATATTTGTCTTTTTCAGATATTCCAGAATCAAATGTGTAGTTTTAATGTGTTTACTTATATATTTGTATGTTTTGTTTATTATTCCAGCTGAATGCCTACTGAGCTGCAATGTTGTTTTGATTTTGCTTAGTCCCTGGCCTATGTAAAGCTTTAGCCATACCATTTTTATCAACTTATAATTTAAAAAAAAAATGTTCTTCCTTGCCTTTAACAGTTCCTGTAGGAGAACATAAAGTTCTGTTTGACTGGTGTACATTTCACAAGAAATTGTGCTGGCTAGTCTTGTATTTTGTGTGATGCAGTATGTGCTACATTTCCATATGTTTGTGTTTTTTAATCTTGAACTTTGGTTTCAAAGTAGATTGTTCCCAGTTTTTGTTGTGTCATTAATATATTTCACACTCTTATGTATCTTATGGCGTCTTTCATATTTTTATTCTCCATGAATTATATTCAATTGGTTCATTTTGGAATTTATCCACGATGCTGACTCCATAATTTTGCTAAACAGTACTCATTAAAATCTGCATGTTCCTGTAACATTGACTTGATTTTTTATGATTATTTGTACTTTTAAGTAATTCACTTATGTAGTACTTTGTATCAAAAGTTCTTTTTTTTGCATTTGTTTGTTTCAGATTATTTTAGGATCTGTAGGTGCTAAATTTGGAGCTCGCAAAACCTTTGGTGTCTGTTTGATATTGTCAGCACTGTCTATGGTAAGCAATATAACTTCCACAGGTAGTTTATTTTTATTAGTTGTTTATTGTTAAATATTGAAAGAAGGAAGAAAGAATTTCATTGTGCCCTGGGTGTGACGTATACAAAATATTGATATTATGCCCATATTTTTTTTTTTACGATTGATACATTTTTGGATAATGTGGTTGGCACTTTCCATGATCGGCTCTCTTTCCAAGAAAAAAAAATGTAAGTGTCTCTTTATGGCTAGGTAAACCTAGAAGCTGGTTAATCTGTGACCAAATCCAACCTCTTGTCTTCAGTAGATCATTTCACTACCATTGCTTTACCATAGCTTCATAATTAAGCATCAGTTTAAACAACAGGAACACAGTCTTTCTGCCAACATTGTGTTATCTTCTTTCTTTTTTTCTTCTTTTCTCTTTTCACTGATACCTAAAAGGTGTCGTGGTTTATATCATTTGTCGTTCTTGAGCTGCTCGAACTGTCTGAATTAGTGACTTTCCTTTGTTGTTACATGTCTCTGTCTCTGCATCTATCCATCTTCTTCTGGGTCTTCCTCTTGGTCTCTTTCCATACATTCTCGAGAAGAACGCCCTTGATGGTGATTGATAACGATTCATTCTGACCATTTGGCCAAACCATTTAAGTTGTTGTTCTATATATTCTTGGCAGGGTTTCGTTCCTACTATTTTTCTTATGGTTTCATTTGGTATACTATCTCTTCTTGTGTTGTTTGTAACTTTTCTCAAGCATCGCATCTCACATGTATTGATCTTTCTTAAATGTGATTTAGAAAGGGTACATGTTTGACTTTCATAGCACAAAGTTGGTATGAAAATGTTATTTATCATTTGTTGTTTAGCTGGCATAGAAATGTTTGGATGTCTTAGCAATGGTGAAAGCTGGTATGTAACAGCATTTGCTTTTTGTATTCTCATGTCAATTTCTCTGTCTAGTTTTCCATCTTCTGTGAACATTGTGCCTAAATACTTGAATTCCTCTACTTGTTTTATTTCTTTATCTTTGATCTTAATGTTTAATGGGTGTCTTTGTGTTATCAATGTCAATTAAAAAAAAAGTTAAGAGCCCCCGTCATGCCAAGTGGCATATAGGGAGTATGGTGTTAGTAACCATACTTTTTATAGGCCTTCGGCTCGTGATTTTAGGGTAATGTCATCTGTATTATGCTCGTGCTGCTTTACAGAAAAAATCCGGTACCCATTTAAAGCTGGGTGAACCCAAATTCAAATGAAATATCATCAATAGCCAGCAAAATTTGGCTTGAGATCAATCATGAAAAGACTAAAGTGATGAAAAGCTTAATTCCAACAGATATCAGAATATACATGGAAAATAAACCAGTGGAAGAGATCGACCACTTTATCTATCTTGGAAGTCACTTTGATCGAGAAGGGGATACAAGTAAAGAAATTAGAATCAGAATAGCAAAAGCAGCAATATCTTTCAGAAGCCTTGAAAAGTTGTGGAAATCAAAACTCATCAGCACAAACACAAAACTTAGACTATTCAGATCAAATGTACTTTAAACCCTTACGTATGCGTGTGAAAGCTGGAAAACAACAAGAGACATAGAAACAAAGTAGAACGCATTTGAAAATAAATGTCTAAGGAAAATACTTGGTATAGCGTGGAACGAATTCAAAATAAATGAAGAAATTAGAGAAATAGCCAATCAACCACTTCTATCTTAAGTAATCAAGAAATAAGGCGATGGTCATATGTTGGACATGTGATGAGGAGAGATAATAACCGAATAACAAAGCAAACCCTCATGTGGGAAACAACAGATAAGAGGAAAAGAGGTCGACCCAGAGTGACACTGAGAAGAACATTGATCAGATAGACAAGAGCAGCAGGAATCGGCTTCCTCAATGAAATAGAGTCACTTGCACAGAACAGAGACAAATGGCGAGATTTGATAAAATATCTTTAGGAGGATTGAAAACCGCTAAAATAAAAATTTTAATAAGAGAAAGAGTATCTGGGTCTATGCCCTATGGGCTGGCCACAGCTCGAAAAGTCAATAGATAGATAGAACCCAGAAGCTGTAGATCAAGATCAGGATCAAACCCGACCTCTTGTCCTTTGTAGTCCAGTTCACTAACTACTGAGCTATCGTGGCTCCCATCAATGTAAATAATGAATTTTAATTTTTTTAAAAAGTAATTATAGTAATTAAATATATAAGAAAAAAAGGGATCTTACCTACTGAAATGAGATGCTGTAGAAGAATATTAAATTTGAAAAGAGAAAACAAAAATAAAAGAACAGATAATGAAGAGCCAGTTTTAGGTGACATCCAGAAACAATACTTGGTTTGTTTATAAATACTTTATAGTCTTTAGTTGAGACTGGCATCACAGCAGTTGGGGCATTCCCATATCTGAGAGTAAAACATAACTACCAGCAACAAGTATTAACAATTCAATACAAGAACATAGGTAAAGGGTGTCTAATGATATATCATTTTCTAAGGGGTAGATATAACTAGGTCACACATTTGAGGTAAAGGTAAAGATAAAGTACGAGACTTAACCGGCGTCTTAGCATGTGAGTTTCCACCCATATGTGCTCGGCCGCCTATCCAGAAATCTCTGAACATTTCTGTGTCGCTTCAAGCATCGAAACTCAGTATGCGAGGTGATATTCCTCACCTTCCCACCCCATTTCTGCCAATGGCTGGGTTGATCATGGAGGTATTTTTTCCAACCACAAGTACAACTCACACAGCTCCCAGTGGAAATTGAACACGGGTTGTCCGAACGTTGGTATTCCAGTCGAGTGGTTTCCCAGCTAGGCTACCAAGGCCCCCGACATTTGAGGTTTTTGGGGACAATGTTTTTTCTTACTCTTATTTACCTTCCCCAACTCTTTGAAAATTGTTTTTTTTTAGCTGGGCCAACTAAAGAAGTGTCAGGCAGTGCTCAAACCCATGTTCCCTTTTTAGCAAAGCCAGCACACTACCACTATGATACTAATGCTGGGGGGGGGGGGGTGTGTGTGTGTGTTCCAGCTATCAAAGATTTCCTCTTGCCCTTGCAAGTTCATCTGTCTATTCGTTTCAAGGGATACTGCAACTTGTTTTTCAAGACAATAAGTATAGTTGTTCTTTATAAACTAACTTGCTTGAGGCCTGATTCTGCTCAATAATAGTTAATTACGGTACAGAATGCAAAAAAGCTCTTTAACTCCTTCCGTACGTTTCGCCGCACAGTGCGTCACTCTCAGTTTTATTAGTGTAAACTGGCATCAAACCATTTTCTTTTTACGTCTTGAATCATTTTGGTATTTCTAAGATCGGATTCCTTGTTTAATTATAAAAAAATTCATATATAATATGTTACGGTTTCGATAAATATAAACATGTAGATTAATATTTAAAAACATGAAAAATTTTGTCTTTGAAGTCTCTACCACTAAATTGATAAAAACTTTCCATACTGAAAGGGTTAAAGGGCAATGAAGAAGTTTACAGTAACAAAATCAGAGTCAGGTGGACTTAAAGGAAAAGGTTGGAGGTAAACCAGTGTTATATTACAATAAGAAACTACAAACATAAAGTTTAGGCATATTGTATGGTATTTATTTACCTAACAGCTTCACCTGCAGAGAAAGAGTATCTTTATAAAAGAGTAGACATTGAACTAATCCTAAGTTACCTACAAAAACAACAAATAAACTGGTTTGTCTATCTAGAAAGAATGCTGTGTAATTCCATACCATACAAAGATTATATATATATATATATATATATATATATATATATATATATATATATATATATATAAAAAGAGGAGAAGAGCAAGAGGCAGATCAAGAGTAAGATTAACAAACGACATCAAAGAAATGCTGCAACATCAATTGACTATAAGTGAAGCCACCAAAAGGGCGAGAAACATAACGTTGTGTCTCCCTCGACACCAAAATGAATACAAGAAGAGGTGGAGAAAGAAAGAAGAAAGACCACCTGCAAAGAAGTAAGATTTCAAAGTCAAAAGGGAAAGTGCAGACCTAGAAGATGATGAATTAATGTTGTACAAGATATCATTAATGTGCTCAGAGCACAAATCACAAAGCATTGACCTGAATTCTCCTTTATTCCCCACACCAGTGAAAGGTATCAGAATTGTAGGAAAGTGAAGTAGTAAACAAGAACGTCTACTTTTACAATCAATGAAACCACTGTAATTGCTGACTGGTCTTTTGTCAGTTGTAGCATCATTTCTGTATCCACTCTTTTTTTTATTTTTTTTTTACACTTTGCTTGATTTCTTATATATAATAGTCTAAATTGTTTTTAAATGCAATTCAGCATTTAAATTGCCATTGCAGGTTCCATTTGGATATTTCTCAAGTTTTGGCGTTTGGTTTGTTTTGCTTTTCCTAAATGGTACAGCTCAGGTATTTGATAATATAATTTGTAAAAATATAATAAAAATAAGTAAAAAATCATTTGTAAAGATATTATTTTATAGAGAATTCTTTGATGAGCAGAAACATAAAAGCTTCATGATGACTTATTTGGTTCATGAAGGAAATATTAAAATACATTACTTGTACTCTGACAATATAACTTATAGTGTAGCTGTGAAATACACTTGCCATCATCATCATCAGATTACCTGACTCAATGAGGGTCAATCAATATAAACCCATTAGACCCCGTATTGGAGCTTAGGCAACAGACATGGGTCTCTCCATCCATCCCTGCACTGCCTGACATTTTCTCTACTTCTCTCCAGTTTAGACCAATGTTCTTAAGGGTATCCATGACTTCTCTTCTCCATGTATACCTGGGCCTTTTCTCTTTCACTTTCCATGCTGGTTCCATAATAGCACCTGCCTTGCTATGCTGGCATCGAGCTCTCTTATTGTGTGTCTAATCCATCTCCATTTTCTATTTATAATCTGTTACTTAATTGACTAATGTTGAAAGTTCCCTGGACAGCTAAAAAGACCAACTAGGAAATTCTCAAAGAGGCCAACACAAAAAGATAGCTCCTAAGAAATACCAGAAAGAAAAATCAACATTTTTTGGGCACATTATGAGAAGAGGAAAGTTGGAATACTTGGTTACAACTGACAAAATACATGGAAAGAGCGATCGCGGATGTCAAAGAGAGAAAATACTGGGTAGCTTGGTGTCATGGCATTGAAAACAATCAACAGAACTGATACAATGCATGGTAGATAGAAGATTGTGGAAGGACATGATCACCCATGCCAACCAGTATTGCACATGATGATGATGACTTAATTGGCCCTTGTTTTGCTCTTTCCCAGATACTTTCGTACCTAATCCTATATTACCCATCTGACATCATTTAAGTGACCTTGTCAACTAAATTTACCAGTGCATTTTGGGAAATGCTGTAATAAGTAAAAAAAAGTAAAGTAAAGTACCCCCGTCATGCCAAGTGGCGTATAGGGAATATTGTGTTAGTGACCATAAATTTTACAGACGTTCAGCACGTGATTTTTTGGGGTAATGTAGTCGGTATTACGCCCGTGCTGCTTCACTTTCCCAGAAAAAAATCCGGTACCCATTTAAGGCTAGGTGAACCCAGAAGCCGTCGGTTGGGATCAAACCCTACCCCTTGTCCTTTGTAGTCCATTTCACTAACCACTGAGATATCGCAGCTCATTGTAATAAGTGGTAGGGTGGAAATGGGGAATTCCTGACTGCATTTAAACTGGTTTCATGAATAGAATAAAAAACTACCTTAGTGATTAGTCTATAAAGTATCCTTTTTGTCTTGAGACCTCATTGTCATTGTAAATTGTCTTCATCTCTGTCTTTCAGAAGCTATACCCTTACATGTTTTATTTGTGTGTTAAGCTCGGAAACTGCAAACAGTTGACCCATCAAGACCTCTGCTCTCCATTTGTTGATTGCTGTAAAGCATCACATTTCTGAAACTGGGGGTGTCTGTGGATTTTCATGGAGGAAGAATTTGTAGAAGTTGGTTATAAGATTAATAGACAATAGGGCAGATAGGATTTAATTGGACCACTAGGAGTTAAACAGTGTAAAATTTGGAAGTGGGTCTCATGAGAAAAGAGGATAAGAAAGAGCAGATAAGGAGGAAGAAGAGCAAGAGAGGTAATAAAGATAACGCAGGGAGGGATAAGAATAAAATATTTGTGTTTTTTTTTCAGGACCACCATCTCCTTCCGCCATATTTTTAAGATCTGTGTTATGTTTTCTGACTTGGATTTATTTGTTTAATTTGTATTGTTTATTTGTTATGCCTAGTAAAGGCTTTTGCTGAAGTGTTGTAGTTTGTCTTGCCTTTCTGTTAGTTTAGCTGCTCCATGCCATTTGTTTATTTTACATGTGGATTCTCACCTCATCTAGGTCTGGAAGCAACCAGAAAATTCTATCTATTTATTGTCCTTTCGAGCCGTAGCCGGCCCATATGGCGTAGACCAAGATACTCCTTCTCTTATCTAAATTTTTATTCTAGCAGTTTTAATTTATTTTAAAGATATTTTATCAAATCTCGCCATATGTCTCTGTTCTGTGCAAGCAGTTCTATCTCATTGAGGGAGCTGATTCCTGCTGCTCTTGCCTCTCTCATTAATGTTCTTCTCAGTGTCTCAACCAGAAAATTACTATCACATTAATATGAGAGTTCAGATATTATTTGGTGTAATGCAAGGTGACTGTAACCAAGGCAGAGCTCACTGTTCTCATTCGTCAGCACCATTTATCTGCTGGTTTCTCCAAATTTCACTAAGGCACCAGACAAACAGATTGCCCCAAACTTAACTAAGACTCCAGACAAATGGGTCACTCCAAACTTCATTAATGTTCCAGATAAATGGGTCACCCCAAACTTCACTAAGACTCCAGACAAATGGATTACCTCAAACTTCACTAAGACTACAGACAAATGGGTTGCCCCAAACTTCACTAAGACTACAGACAAATATGTTGCCCCAAACTTCACTAAGACTCCAGACAAATAGGTTGCCCCAAACTTCACTAAGACTCCAGACGAATGGGTTGCCCCAAACTGCACCTAGACTACAGACAAATGGGTTGCCCCAAACTTCACTAAGACTCCAGACAAATAGGTTGCCCCAAACTTCACTAAGACTCCAGACAAATGGGTTGCCCCAAACTTCACTAAGACTACAGACAAATGGTTTGCTCCAAACTTGGCTAAGACTCCAGACAAATGGTTTGCCCCAAACTTCACTAAGACTCTAGGCAAGTGACCATACATTTATAGCAGTGGATCCTTATGTTCTGAGTATTATGTCCCTGAAGTGGGTATCTGTTATAATAGGATATAATAACAAGTATAATAATAATGTGTGATGTTGGAGTAGAAAGATTGAATTAATTCAAGATTCCAGCAAGAGAGAGAAAACATTGAGATATAGTGACTTTGAACAGAGAACACTCGTGACCATCATTGATTCCATACTGGGAAAAACCACATTTAAAATGTAGCTGGATTCTTTCTTTCTTTCTTTCTTTCTTTCTTTCTTTCTTTCTTTCTTTCTTTCTTTCTTTCTTTCTTTCTTTCTTTCTTTCTTTCTTTCTTTCTTTCTTTCTTTCTTTCTTTCTTTCTTTCTTTCTTTCTTTCTTTCTTTCTTTCTTTCTTTCTTTCTTTCTTTCTTTTTTTTTCTTTCTTTCTTTCTTTCTTTCTTTCTTTCTTTCTTTCTTTCCCCCTTCCTTCCTTCCCTCCCTCCTTCCTTCCTTCCTTCCTTCCTTCCTTCCTTCCTTCCTTCCTCCTTCCTTCCTTCCTTCCTTCCTTCCTTCCTTCCTTCCTTCCTTCCTTCCTTCCTTCCTTCCATCCTTCCTTCCTTCCTTCCTTCCTTCCTTCCTTCCTTCCTTCCTTCCATGTGTTCAGAGTGAGTATAGAAATTAACAGTTTATTATTTATGGAAAACATTTGACCAAAGGGATTGAAATCCTTCCCCCTCCCAGAATATTTAACTTAATGGCGATGTATACTATCATCCTCCCAGAATATTTAACTTAATAGCGATGTATACTATCATTTCATATATTATGAGAGCAGTCTACATTGAAGATATAACCAAACTAAATGTCTTGAACCTCATTATCTCTTGCATGCTCCAGTCTCAATGCTGGCCCAACTGTACTAAAGGACTCTTATGCTGGTTTTCGGATGCTGTCAAGAACTCAATGTTTGGAATGTTTGGAACTTGTGCTTTCGCTGGTGGAGTTTTTGGAACTATGCTTGCAGTAAGTATTATTGCACTGTTGCTTATAGATAAATAGTCTTTTGGGGTTTTTTTGTCTTCTTTTTCTTGGCTTTTGGAATGACAAAGCTGTCAATTATTAACTTGCCCCGTGTTGTCTTGTAGGGTATCAACACAAGCTTCCTACTTAGGTTTCATCTGTTGATATCTTTCTGCCGACCAGGTAAATGATGAGGTCAAATTATTGGTTATAACTGTCTAAAATAGGTGCAAGATTTTTATCTTGGAAAGACAGATGGTATTGAATTAATGCTGACCACATTACTCATAAATGAATGTCAAGATGTCTTTACAGCACCAGAGCTGAATGTGGTCTGTGACTTATAGTTGACTATTTGCTCCAGGATCAACGGAAACAACAGCTGATCATGACCTTATTCCACCTCCATAAGGTGTATCTCTGGAAAAAGACAGATTAATCTGGCCAAGCAAGTAAGGTCAATAGAAGCAAGTAAGGATTGAAGAAGGGAGGTACTCAAAAATGTCATGCTGAAGTCACATGTATTGGGTCAAAAGGCATAGATGCCACAAACTAGTGACATAGTACATTTATGTCCTAATGGGGCTCAGTCTGAAAAGTGTTCCTTGTTGCAGTTTCCTTTTTGTTTTATTCCAAGTCCGGCTTGCTTCCAAAGCTACTGAGTTTATTGCTCTGTTCACACCATAAGCTGTGTTTTTAATCCAGATCATGTTTCTATATTCTGATTGCTTTCGATGAATTATAATATCGTATGATGAAGGACAGTTCAGCTGCGTTCACTTTTGATGCCACTTGGCAGTATGTCTTTTGGCGTGTGCTGTAACAGCTATGATGGGGACTGCAGCTGCCTTTCTTTGGTTAAATCCTTCAATGAGATGAGTTTTAATCTGGATGATTCCACTGGCATGGGCAATTATGGATTTTAATTCATTTGCAGTGATACCAGGGCCTCCAACTAACCATAACCATTTATGTCCTCTTAATCCTAGATTATGATACCTATCTGTAACTTTCCTGTTCACGATACTTTAGTAAAAATTACCACCACTTAATTGTAACATTCGGAATTCTAAAAACAGTACTTTGAACTTTTGTTACAAATCTGTGTATTTACCCAAGAGGAGGCATGGAACTCAGATTTTCTGATAAAATTTGATTTATTACTTGAAATTTGACGCATGGACCAAACGTGTTACATGGTCTATTGACATGGTCGCTGTACATCCATCAGTAAGTTCAGTTACCTTCTAGCATTGTTCATTGGGTTTCTTGAGTTACAAAGGTTTGTTTGATGTCATGTCGATGGCCAAGGAAATTTCCCCGATCATAGGGCTAAAAAAAGGAGAGAAAAAACAATTTCTTGAAAATTGGCGAATTAAATAAAAAAATACGAGACTATACCTTGTATAATGAAAAATTAAAAAATAAAAAAATCCAACACTAAAGGAAACACATCCAACTCTCAGGGGTCACTGGAATTACTAATTAGGAAGGTATTTTTGGGTGTGTGTGTATGTTTGCCTGTGGCAAACTGTCAAATTTAAAGAATTTGTATTTTGAGGGGTTAATTTTTACAATGGTATCATAATCTAGTGTTAAGGGAGGACGATGAAGAGGAGTAAGTGTTGGGTGAACACAGAAGAAGAAGATTACTAAAAAATGCCTATGGTTAAAAATAATATAGAAGCAAACTATCTTAATATATGCCACAGGGTGTGATATACTTTCTTTTTTTTTTCTGTGTCCATTAATTATGTTCTCACTATGGGTTTCCTCAGTGTTGACTTATCAGTTCTTTCCTTTCAATTGAGTCCTGCTTATAAGGACTGTAGTTCCATATGAGCCCATGAAGTTAGCAAGGATCTACTCATGTCCCACCTATCCATTTTGAGCCTTTGGGAGGGGGACTATGTGGTCGAGAGATAAGATGTTGGCCTACAGAATAGTCCAGGGTTCGAATCCCACAACAAGCGGTGGGAATTTTTCACTTTGAGCTTTGTCCTTACCTGGTCTTTGAGAAGTGAGATTTGCTGTCTAGTCCTCTCAGGAAACTGAAAAACATGAGGTCCCATTTACACATGCACACATTAGAGAACTCTTGACATTTAAATGTTGAAAAGAGTAGACCACAAATGGCTACTGGCTGGGCTACTGGTTGCAACTCTGTCATTAACTATTGACACAACACAACACCCAATTAACGGGTAAACACTAAAAGAACCTTTTGAAGCATGTAATCAGAGTCTGACAACCTTATGCTTACTTGCTTGTGTTCTCCTGATGACTAAAGGAATACACCTTCTCATCATCCGCCCTTAAGAGGAAGTTAAGTGGGCGTGTCTGCGTTGTGTTGTAGTTTGCAGTAAAACTGTGATATCTGCAGATATTTTATATATCATAGGGTGTAGCATGGAAGTGAGGTATTAACCTGCTATATACTAGACCACAGTATTTGAAACAAGAAGGCCAGTGCTCTTCTTTGCGGTTAATACCTACTCCAGTAAAGGTAAAGCAATCCAGGTTCCCATTCTTTTTGAATGTTGGGTCGACTTCATCCATTTGGGATTTGACCAACGTTCAATGTTGCCAAGCGTTTAGCTTATCATTTTGTAAAAAACATATTTATAAATATATGCTTATTGTTTAGTTCTATAAATATATATATTTATAAGTATGGTATACATATTAAGATTATAATAATCTCAGGTTATACAACACTAGATGATTTTATTATATCATTTATAAAATTGTCTTGTAATCCAAAGCTGAATCACAGCTGTGAATCGCCCATTGTGGTGATGAATTGATTGTGTTTAAATGTGGCATGTGATGATAAATAAATTTTTACTCTGTCAATGTTCTTCTTCACTTTAAAATTATTGCATTGATTATCAACTAAAATGTGTATTATACTCCCAGTCCAAGCTTATTTAAGGTTTAAAGTAAATTACTGAAATAATCATCATCAAGTGCCAGGCCATGACTGCATGTAGTTATGTCCCTGCTCTTATGCCCACTACAGGTGTTTCTTACCATTTGATCTTTCCGGGACAAACTGTTAGTGTCTAGTATCTTCTTTTGTTGTTTTCCCCTATCTTTCTTTCCTTCTATGTTGCCAGTTGTTACAATTTTTTTCCAATTAGTTCTCTTCTCATTACATCTTCATGTTCTGGTTTCATATTATGTTGCTCTGGTAGAGAAGTGTGAAAAAGTACTCTGAGAATTATTTAAATGTTGACTTAAGTGACACACATGGAGGGGACATTCATTGGTTATCAATAAATGAGATATATTGTTGGTACCATGTGTTTGTCTTTTCTCTTAGAAACATCTTTATTTTAATTGTACAATGTCCAGTAGCATTCTTATTGCTTTCCTGATAGCACTGGACAATCTCATTGCAGTGAATAAACATCATAGCAACACTGTTCTCTGCTTTATCCAACTCCTATTTGCCTTCTTTCTGGGGTCGATAGCCATTTTGCATATATCTGGTTCTCTATTACATTACCCCAAAAATCATGTACCGAAGGTCTGTAAATTTTATGGTCACTAACACCATATTCCCTATACGCCACTTGGCGTGATGATGGGGGTACTTTACTTTACTTACTACGACTACAATAACAGTCGTATCATCATCTACTTTTAAAAGTACTTTTAAGTGGATGCAGATGCATTGTGTTGTTGTTTGCAGCTCAGCCATGATATTTGTGCCTCTTGGCCCAACAGATTTGGCTTCAGTATGGCATTTTTATCTCTATTCACTTGGCCACACTGGTTAGTCTGTTTCTAGGGGCATTACAAAGAGATGGAGTTGGATTTGGACAGCTCTGTTTCACTGGTCCTGTCATGAGAAGTCAGCTATGAGTTGCTGACTACTTTCAGCTCTGTTGCTGACAGGTGTTTTTGCGCTCCCTCCCTCTCCTTCTCCTATGGCAATTTAATGCCCTGAAACTAAACTTATTTGTTGACTATGTGGTCCAGGTTGACCTCTTGGCAATGTCCTTACTGATGTGCTTTTGGGGTTCAACAAGCCTCTGAAAATGAGGGCGAGAGATGTTCTCAGGAAAAGAAGGATGACCTCATATGACACTGACAATATCCCTCCATAAATGTGTAATTGGTCATTGAAAATGTGTACACTCATCATCATTATCATGGAACATACCAGTTGGCATAGGTGATGAATGATGTCCTTACAAAATTTTCTATCCACAGTACATTGTGTCAATTCTGTTGTTGACTGTTTTCCTTGACACAACTCCAAGCTCTCTGGTATCTTCTCTTTGTCATCCGTGATGTATTTTTATCCTGTATTTTGCTAGTTGTAACCAAGTACTTCAACTTTCCTCTTCTCATGATGTGCCTGAAAAATCTTGGTTGTTTCTTTCTGATGTTTTTTAGAACCTCCCTTTTTGTGTTGGCCTCTGTTAATGTTCTCGTTGGTCTTTTTTTTAGCTCTCTTAGGAACTTACAACATTCTTCTGAGAAATCCCATCTCTGTGGCATTTAATCATCTTTGTGTACTCTAAAATAGGAATAGGCATGAATATATAATACAATGTATAAATACGTAGGGAGGTCAAAAAGTAATGCACACCAATTTTTTTCTCGGCTAATAATAAAGATAGGAATATGAAATTTTGCACACTTGGAATACGACATGTTCCAATTATGTACACCAAATTGCACAGCATTCTGATAAATATTACGCAATCTATGAACCGTTAAAATGGAGCTTGTCAACAATGTCCGTTACAAACAGCGAATTGTCATAGAATTTCTGGTTGCGGAAAAGAAACTGTGGCAAACATTCATAAACGACTGTGTGCAGTGTACAAATGTTCTGCAGTCGATAGGAGCACAGTTAGTCGCTGGGTTCAGAGAATTAAAGCTGCAGAAAGTGTACGAGTGGAGCTGCATGATTTACCGCGTTCTGGACGTGTTGCCTCGGCTACCAGCACAGACATGTTAAACCGGGCTGATGCCATTATTCGTAAGGATAGGCGTATCACTAGTCAGCAATTGGCATTGCAGCTTACAGTCAGCAAGGGAAGTGCAATCGCAATTTTTAAACCTCTCGGATATTCAAAGATTTGCGCTCGATGGGTTCCTCTGTGCCTAACAAATGATCACAGAGTTCAAAGGAAAACATTCTGTTCTGAATTGTTGGAGCGTTTCCGTGTTGAAGGAGAAATGTTTTTGTCAAAAATTGTTACCGGTGACGAAACGTGGGCACATTATTATGAGCCTGAAACAAAAATGCAGTCAATGGAATGGCATCATCCGCAGTCACTAAAAAGAAAAAAATTCAAAACATCTCCATCAGCCGGAAAGGTGATGATCACTGTCTTCTGGGACATTGATGGTGTGATTCTTGTTGATGTAATGACAAGAGGTGAGACAATCAACTCGACAGCTTACATCAATACACTGACAAAACTCAAAAATCGGTTCCACAGAGTTCGGCCTAATAAGCCATCTGCAGATTTGTTGCTTCAACATGACAATGCACGCCCTCACACAAGTCTGGTAACACGGGAAGCAATCAACAAATTTGGTTGGACTGTACTGCCCCATCCTCCTTACAGCCCTGATCTGGCTCCCTCAGATTTCCATCTGTTTGGACCACTCAAAAAAATTCCTGCGTGGGACACACTTTGACAATGATGAGGATGTGATCCGTGCAGTTAAAAAATGGCTACGCGAGCAGGACAAAACTTGGTACAAACGAGGCATTCATGACCTAGTTTCGCGTTGGCGTAAGGCAATACGCTTGGACGGAGATTATGTTGAAAAAGAGGTAGTGTAAAGGGGATGTTAAGCTACAATCTGTGAAAATTTCACACATTTTGCCCGAATAGTTTCCGAGAAACAAATTGGTGTGCATTACTTTTTGACCTCCCTTCAGTATATAAACATACCCAGTTACAATAAGTCTTTGTTAAGTAAATTCGTTACTTTAGTGATCATCTTTAAACCGAAGGGGAGTTAAATCTCTTCTTTCCTCATACTGAATTGATCTTTCTCTGCCCCCTTGTCTTTTTAAAGTTTAGAACCACTCTTTTAGAATTTGGCCTGCATATTCACATGTTCACTCATGGTTGATTTTGCCATGCTGCTGAATGCTTTTCTTGGCCTAGACAAGTACAACTTATCGTCAATATCTAATTGATTGTTGTACTTTGTATTGTTTTGTCCTGCTCACTGATGAAGACTAAAGGTCAAAACATATTTGTATTTTTTTGGTCCATCTTATTCTCAAAATCTTTAATTCCTGTGTGATTACAGCATTAACATATGGGCGTAAGAAATGGAAATCAACAAAAGTTCTAGGCCAAAGACTAAACGTTTTCCAGAACAAATGCCTTTGAAGACTGCTAAACATCTGTTGGTCAGACTTCAAACCAAAAGGAATTATCGAAATAAGACATGAATGTAAACTGGACTATGTATCCAGTTATGTTAGAAAGCAACGCTGGAAATAGCTTGGCCACATTCTCAGAATGGACGTCAGAAGGCTACCTCACTAGGCCCTTATATGTAGACCAGATAGTAAAAGAAGACGAAGAAGACTGAAATAAACCTGCGTAGAATCATCTTCAAAGAGAGCGCAGCTATGGGTCTCAGAAACAAACATGAACTAAAACAGGCCGAAGCTGACTGCCAGACGTGGGAAACTGTGACTTCTTCTCTATGCGCCATATTCAGCCTAAAAAGAGAATCAATCAATCAATCCATTTTATACCTGTAAAGTTGTAACATATACTTTTATTTCCATTATTTTTACTATGAACACTAACACTTTATATTCCGCGCAACCTCAATATGTCAGCAAAAAAAATTCGCCTTGAAGGTGAAAACCCCCATATTTGTGTCATGCCGTCTTGCTGCACTGCAAGTAGACTAGGGACAACTAAAGGGCTGTTAAAGTAAAGCCTAATTAAAATAATCACAAATGATGTATATGCCAGGATGAATGATACAGATGTCACAGGTTAATTAAAAACAGCAACACAGCATTGTTTAACTGGGTTTTTATCACCTTATTACTTTTTTATATATCTGTTGGCATTGAGGAAAAATTAAGTTTTTATGTCAACGCTGTGTTGTATTGCTGCAGCATATGTAATATCTGCTATTCCTTTAATCCTTCGTCTTTAATGTCTACTTTCTCCTTGCTTTCCATTGCTTCTGAGTGTTAAAATGTAATTTCTAATTTGTCAAATTTTGTCTGTGCCACCTATTAAAGACCTTTTTAACTGAAACATTAGTGTGTTTATTCATGTCATTTATCCATAAAGCTGCTACATAAAATTTGTACCATTTTTCCACCCACTTAATCTGAGTTTAAAAGAGAGAAGGATAATGTCTCCAATGGGCAGAAGAGAAATTAAATTTTGCTTTATATTTCAGGTTTACCTTCAGGCAAGTTATGGATGGCGTTCTGTTTACTTGTATCCATCACTCCTTGTGGTGAGTTATTATTAATCGAGAAGACAAATATTGTTATGGTAACACTTTTACAAAAATAAATACATCGCAAATATATTAAAAAAACTGTTTTAAATGTTAATTAGAAAATGTAGCTAATTCAACTCACAAGTGCTTTTATCTATCTATCTATCTTTCGTTCGCTCAAAGTATTGTCTATATCAGCAATGTCGTTTCCTGTATCACCAGGCAGTGACGGAGTGTCCAATGAAATGATTAAGAACTTGGGAACTGCAGCTAAAGCAAAACTACTGCAGATCTACAACATTTGCTGGATCACAGGTAGAGTGCCACAGGCATGGAGAGAAGCAATTATGATACCATTACTAAAGCCAGGAAAAGATGGTTCAACGACATCCAGCTATAGACCAATCAGCCTTACAAGCTGTTTGTGTAAAACAATGGAACGTATAATCAATCTCAGACTGCAATGGTAACTGGAAAGTGAAAATCTCCTTGTCCCACAACAAGCAGGCTTTAGACAGTGTTACTCTACCGAAGATCAGGCAACCTATCTTTCCCAGGAAATTGAAGATGCGTTTCAAGAAAAGAAACTGGTACTAGCAGCATGGATAGACCTAAAGAAAGCATTTGATAAGGTATGGAAGGAAGGGCTTTTGAAGAAACTGAGAAATTATGGAGTAAATAGCAGGATGTACAAATGGGTCAAAGCATACCTGCATAACAGGAGAGCCAGAGTGCAACTGGATGGTCTTAAGAGTAAAAAGGTCTTATTGCGCCAGGGCGTTCCACAGGGAGGGGTACTATCTCCAACACTTTTTCTGATCTACATCAATGACCTAGTGCTTTTATAAAGTTATAGTTCGTTCAGAAATTTGTGCCCACAGAGTTTATCAATTATCTCGGAAACTGATGAATTTCTGTAAGTCTTTTTCATGAAATCTTATTTTTTCACCAACCTTAAGATTTTATCACATTTAAGTACAAAGGTAGTCTGAATTTTGCACAAATCGTATTTTGTTATATAATTTTAGGAAAATATGAAACCGTGTGCTCTAAACATTAGATTTTACTGTAAATTATGTCAATTTTCTAACAAACCTCTCAGTGGATTGCATCTTACAAGTTATGGATCAGTGAGCACGAAATGGTGCTAAGATTGTGTGGAGAGCACGTGACATTTTCCTTTTTAAATGGTGAGTTGATTACAACAAATATGGGTATTGTAAACTCCTAAAAATTAGGACAACCAAGAAAATCATATTTTTTATATACCTCAAAGAAGCAAAAATCTTTCCTAAATGCATGACAGTATGGAAAAAAATCTGAATTAAGGTCGGTGAAAAAAATAAGATTTCATGAAAAAGAATTACAGAAATTTATCAAACAGTTTCCAAGATAATTGATTAACTCTGTGGGCACAAATTTGGGAACAATCTATAGTTTCTTAGCTTGTGTGTAATTTCGTGTTTATGATGTTCTCCTCTAGAGGTTCATTTTTTGCGACTTTTAAAAAAAAATTCTTTTTGCACTTTAATAAAATAAAGATGAACAAACTTGTGACATGATTTCTTGAATAATTTATTGCATTTGGCAGGAAAGAGGAGAAAACATGTTGCAGATTTAATATAAACTATTTTCAGTTCTTTCATCTAAGATGTCCTGAATTTAATTCTCTTAGTCTATTTGAGGAAATATAATAAGAAATGAAACATAAACTAGGTGCAGTACTGCTTCAGACTTCAACAGGCATTAGCTTAACCCTAGATTATATGATACCCTAGTAAAAATTACAGCATCAAAACACAAATTCCTCTCAAATTTGATAGTTTGTGGTGTTCAAACATTACCCACCTCTGTGTACCTTCCTAATTACTACTTCCAGTGTCCCCCAAGTGTTTAATTTGTTTCTATTGATGTCGGATTTTTTTCTTTTACCAATTTTGCGAAACACGGTCCAATAATATGAATAAAATATGCCAAATTTGAACAAATTGGTAATTGGTCTCCCTCCTCCCCTCCCCTGTGAAATTTCCTTTGTCGTCGGTGACATCAAACAACTCTTTGTGACTCGGGAAACTCGAGAAAATAATGCTTTGAGGTAGCCAAATGTATTGATGGATTTACGGCGTCCGTCTGAATAGACAAAATAACACATCCAGTCCAAGCGGTCATGTTCGGTCATAAATCAACCTGAGATAGGAAATCCGAGTTCAAATTTATGTATAATTATTAAACTCACAGTTGTGCATCAAATGTTCAAAGAAAATGCTATTTTTAGTGCTCCTAATGTAACATTAATCCTTCGTTCCCGTGTGTTACTGGTGCCTCATTATGAGGGAATAAAGAATCGTGACACTGTAACCTTCCAGGCATGTCGTAAGAGGCGACTAAGGAGGTTGATCGATGGCTTGACTGTAACGTAATTGTAACGAGAAATTGTAATGGTGTATTACACAACACCAGGCACCACACCAATTGTAACGGGCTCTTTTCCCAGTTAACACCTTGACCCTTCATGACACTGGAAGCTGAAACTATGTCAGGTGGGAAGCTCGTTGAGATCTGAGCCTCTCCGTGGCCCTGACCCGATGCCTGGGATAGCAGCCTACCTGCCGAGCATATCAGATGACTGCCCCGGACAGTGGCCACTCTGGGTTCTCTGCTGTTGGATCCGCTCTTGGCCTGTGATCGATTTCTGGTAGCCTCCGTGTTGTACTACTGTGGATTATGACAACCCCAGCGTCCGTTCATCGCTAAGGACAGACAACACAGCTAACAATTGATAATGCATGTACTCAACACCAGTGAAAAGTTCACACTCTTGAGTTTATTCAACACAAGGACCACTCCGATAGCCAGTCCAAAATCACAACAGCAAAAGTCCATTCATCCACAACATCAATAATGTTGCCTCATGACTCAATCAGGCACATGAGAGTCAGCCTCTCACACGCTACACAGTCTCGTAATCAGTAAAATCCATTATTTCTTCGTGGCTGTACTGATCACAGTCTCTTGAGTAGTGAGATTTGACATCCAGCCCTTTCAAATAGCAGCAAAAAACAGGAGGTCCCAAGTGCATTCTGCTTATGTTAGCTAGAACCCTTGGCAGATGGAAATTAAAAAGAATAGACCACAAATGGCCACTGCTTGGGAAAAATTGATAGGAAAAAATTAAGATAATAAAAAAATTAGAGTACCTCTGTAGTTGAAGGATATCTGCCTTTGTAACAAAGGACACCTGGGCACACGGCTGCTGGCATGAAAAATAGGAACAATCAATATTCATTCAAAATTCAGTCCCTCTGGATATTCCAAGTTCGGCTTGTTGCAGGAGCTACTGAGTTAAGTGCTCTGTGCACACCGTGAGCTGTGTGTCTCATCCGTTTTGATCATGTTTCGATATTCCAATTGTTTATGATGAATGATGATATCGGTTGATAGGGAACAGTTGGCTGTGTTCACTTTCTGTGCGGTTTCGCCTCATATCTTTTGGTGTGTGCTGAGACTGCTACTATGGGGACTACAGTTACCTTTCTTTGTTTGGGAGATGAGATATTCGGATGATTACACTGGTATGAACGGTTGAGCAATTATGGATTTTAATTCATTTGCAGTGATACCGGGGCCTTCCATAACCAAATAACCAAATTCATTGATGATATCAAGCTAACATATGCAAACAACAAACACACTCCTATATTGCCAGCACAGTCATCTGACTAGCAGAATACCTGAGAAATACATGTGTTTTTATGTATGAGAGGCTATGTGCTGTAAAGGGCTAAAGGGCAACCAGCTCATAGCTGAAAGGGATTACTCCATGTCGAATCAAATAAATAGGGAATATCAAATGTTTCCTATGTGTCTTTTATACATGTTATTTGATAGACATGTCTTTAAGTGCAATAGTTTTTATTGCAATCTTTTTTGTTTCAATAACTATCTTTTTGGCATTATCCTATTTTTTGGGGTCTGCTGGGAACGGGGATTTATAGGACTGGAGAACAAAGGCAGCTTGTCCAATGCCGTTGTCACAAAGTTTTCAGGTCTGAGTTTTAATTTCACCCTGATAAAAAAAAAAACGTTTGACTCTACTGTGATTTGAACTCATATTCTCCTTGTTTGGAGCATGACAAGTTTTTGTTTCTAGAATTTTTTTAGTTAGTTAGTTAAAATTTAATTACTGCTTTTAAGTCACAATAAATTATATAAAAAGCAAGTGCTGGTTTCCTGTACTAACTACCATTATGACAAGGCATTTTCTTCTCTGGTTTATTGGTTTCAATTTTGTTTATTGTTATGAGAGCACTTCTATATAATTTGGAAATAGGCACAAAATAAAATGTTAAATACTGTGTGGGGCCATGAGTAGAGCTGTAGTGAACAAGTCAAGCAAAATAAACATAAAATTGGGGGCCTCGGTAGCCGAGTTGGGAAAACCACCCGACTGTACTACCGATGTTCAGACAACCCGTGTTCGATTCCCGCTGGGAGCAGTGGGAATTGTACTCGTGGTTGGAAAAAAAAATACCCCCACGGTCGACACAGCTGTTGGCAGAAATGGGTACCAGGGTATTACCCTGGGAAGGTGAGGAATGTTGCTTCGCATCTGAGTTTCGATGCTTGAGGCGACACTATACAGAAATCTCCGAACATTTCTGGAGGTGGTCGAGCACATATGGGTGGAAACTCGCGTGCTAAGACTCCTGTTCAAGACTCGTACTTTACTTTACTTTACTTTAAACATAAAATTGTATCTAGCAACTGCTAAAGAGACAAGACAAGCAACAACATTTTGGCAAAAGCTTTCATCAGGCACAAAGCAAACAATATACAAAGATCAACAAATACTATCCTAAAATAAAGAAAAAGTATATTTATATATAGTTACTCAAAGGTAGAGAGAAGAAAAGATACCTTTTATCTAAGACTATTTTGTGTCTTGCAGTAGAAGTCAATATATGAACATCTGCTGGAAGCATACAAGTAATATGAGTTTGTGTTGAAGAGCAGAAAGTTTGAAACTTGTACTACTTTTCATAAGTTCCATATACACTTACATTATTTTACTGCAGCTTGTGATGGGTTTCCTGGTGCTGTTGCTGTTTAAACAACCTGATGAAGTTGGTATTGATGTGCCTGGGAGAGGTGTGTGTGACTGTATGTACCTCTTTCTTTTTATTTATGTAATTTATCCTTCCTTCCTTCCTTCCTTCCTTCCTTCCTTCCTTCCTTCCTTCCTTCCTTCCTTCCTTCCTTCCTTCCTTCCTTCCTTCCTTCCTTCCTTCCTTCCTTCCTTCCTTCCTTCCTTCCTTCCTTCCTTCCTTCCTTCCTTCCTTCCTTCCTTCCTTCCTTCCTTCCTTCCTTCCTTCCTTCCTTCCTTCCTTCCTTCCTTCCTTCCTTCCTTCCTTCCTTCCTTCCTTCCTTCCTTCCTTCCTTCCTTCCTTCCTTCCTTCCTTCCTTCCTTCCTTCCTTCCTTCCTTCCTTCCTTCCTTCCTTCCTTCCTTCCTTCCTTCCTTCCTTCCTTCCTTCCTTCCTTCCTTCCTTCCTTCCTTCCTTCCTTCCTTCCTTCCTTCCTTCCTTCCTTCCTTCCTTCCTTCCTTCCTTCCTTCCTTCCTTCCTTCCTTCCTTCCTTCCTTCCTTCCTTCCTTCCTTCCTTCCTTCCTTCCTTCCTTCCTTCCTTCCTTCCTTCCTTCCTTCCTTCCTTCCTTCCTTCCTTCCTTCCTTCCTTCCTTCCTTCCTTCCTTCCTTCCTTCCTTCCTTCCTTCCTTCCTTCCTTCCTTCCTTCCTTCCTTCCTTCCTTCCTTCCTTCCTTCCTTCCTTCCTTCCTTCCTTCCTTCCTTCCTTCCTTCCTTCCTTCCTTCCTTCCTTCCTTCCTTCCTTCCTTCCTTCCTTCCTTCCTTCCTTCCTTCCTTCCTTCCTTCCTTCCTTCCTTCCTTCCTTCCTTCCTTCCTTCCTTCCTTCCTTCCTTCCTTCCTTCCTTCCTTCCTTCCTTCCTTCCTTCCTTCCTTCCTTCCTTCCTTCCTTCCTTCCTTCCTTCCTTCCTTCCTTCCTTCCTTCCTTCCTTCCTTCCTTCCTTCCTTCCTTCCTTCCTTCCTTCCTTCCTTCCTTCCTTCCTTCCTTCCTTCCTTCCTTCCTTCCTTCCTTCCTTCCTTCCTTCCTTCCTTCCTTCCTTCCTTCCTTCCTTCCTTCCTTCCTTCCTTCCTTCCTTCCTTCCTTCCTTCCTTCCTTCCTTCCTTCCTTCCTTCCTTCCTTCCTTCCTTCCTTCCTTCCTTCCTTCCTTCCTTCCTTCCTTCCTTCCTTCCTTCCTTCCTTCCTTCCTTCCTTCCTTCCTTCCTTCCTTCCTTCCTTCCTTCCTTCCTTCCTTCCTTCCTTCCTTCCTTCCTTCCTTCCTTCCTTCCTTCCATCTAAATTTCCTTTCCTCTTTCTTCTTTCTTTTCTTTCTTTCCCCTCCATTCTTTCCATAAAAAGCAATTACCACGGAAGCAATAAATTTATATTGCTCATAACATTCTGTAATAAATTATTGCACTTTCATTATTGTATTATTACTGTCTTTAAACAGTTTTCTTGTCTGCATTCCTGTTTGAACATGGGAAATAATATCTTAATGTTCACAATAAATCTGTCTTTGTTAATGTTTGCTGCAGTATTGATCTGCATTGTATTTGTTATTTTGAATCTCTGGTTAAATTAGTATTCTTTAATCTAATTTATAAATTGTTTTCTTATAAAACTTCTTGTTTTAATTGTTTTCTTGGTGTTAATACATCAGTTTTGTTGTATTTTATGTTAAACTCATATACAGCTTTCAGCTATAAATTTACATTTTAAGCCTATTATTATTGCTTTATGATTCTTAAATTAGCATTTTTTATGTATAATAGTCCGCTCATTAATTCGTGTTCCGATGTTTACAAAAATGGCTAATTAGCTATCTGATGGAATGTTATGACAATTTGGATTTGACAAGATAATTAAAAAACTGTCAAATACATATTTTTCTCACCTTCATGCAGTGGAATTTAAAACATTTTGTTTATATATTTCTTTTAAAATAATCAATAACATGCACTGTGTGGTTTTATAAGGTAAGGACAGTAATGCAAATAACAGTTGTGATGTATTTCAATGTGGAAACGTGCTTTGCAGAAAAAGTTCATTATGTCAATCTATCACACTAATTAGCCGAATGAGCTGATGTCGAAGCGTTGATGTTATTTCCAAGTGATAATTCCAGAGTCGCATACACATTTCTGATGAAGCATGAAAGCAGCAGTGATGGCTCTGAAAATGAAATTTATTACAATGAAAGCAGTTGCTTTGAAAATATTTAATTATTTCTTTAAAAAAAACTGATTACTGATTTTGTGCTGGAAAAAAAAATGCAAGATTTACCTGTTTTAAGATCTATGTTGAAAGTGCTTGAAAATAAATGAAAATTTGAATTCAGATCAACAACATACCTTGTATTTCTCAAGAATGGCTATATATGTTTGAAGTTACCACCTTCCCATTTTCATGTAAATCTCATAGATCCGATGTGGGATAAAGTAAAAGGGCAGGTAACCTCTTAAAGTAGCATGTTTAAACTCTTAATTACGATACTTACTTGTGGCACCTTTTGTTCCATTCCGTAGGACAAAATACTAACACTTAATTGCAACATTAGGAGCACTAAAAATAGTATTTTCTTTGAACTTTTGACACAAACCTGTGTGTTTACCAATTACACACAGAGGAAACTCAGATTTCCTGTCTCAGGTTGTTTTAAGGTTGATTTATGACCTGAAATTGACCTCTTGGACCAGACATGTTATTTGTTTCTTCAGACGGACACCGTAAGTTCATCAGTATGTTCAGCTACTTCAAAGCATTATTCGCTGAGTTTCTCAAATCACAAAGAGTTGGTTAATGTTGCAACGACCGAGAAAAATTCCTTATAGATAAAGAAAAAATCCAACATCAATAGAAACAAATTAAGCACTCAGGGGTCACCAGAAGTAGTAATTAATAAGATACACAGAGGGGGGTAATGTTTGAACACCACAAATTATCAAATTATGAAGAATTTGTATTTTGATGCAGTAAGTTTTACTACGATATCATAACCTAGGGTTAAAAATAGGTGATGTTCAGAAACTCATACATAATGCCTTATTGAATATAGACAAAGATTACTGAATTAAATGTGGAGATCGTGACTAGTAAGAGGTAAAGAAATATTGGGTAAATGATGGTTTACAATTCATACAGCCATAACATTTTACATACAGCCATGAACGTATTCATAAACAATAACAGATTCTTCTTCTGATGATGAATGTGGCAATCATTGTAAAAAAATAAAATACTCTAGTAGTAGCTTCTTCCGTAATTGTTGTCAAATACAAAAAAGATTAGTACAAGTCAGCTGCTGTAAATAATACCAAATAAATGCATTCACAGATGTTGAAAGATTCTGTAAAACCTCTTTTACTGATTTAATAACTACATGAGCGAATCATGGACAGCTGGACTTATGGAAGCGAATCATGGACAGTAGACAAACAAATGAAAAGATGATTAGAGGCTACAGAGATGGGATTTCTTAGAAGAATGTTGAAAGTTCCCTGGACAGCTTAAAAAGACCAATGAAGACATTCTCAAAGAGGCCAACATGAAAAGGGAGCCCCTAAAAACATCTGAAAGAAAAAATCAACATTTTTCGAGCACATCACAAGAAGAGGTGAGCCGCGATAGCTCAGTGGTTAGTGAACTGGACTACAAAGGACAAGAGGTAGGGTTCTATCCCAACTGACGGCTTCTGGGTTCACCCAGCCTTTAATGGGTACCGGATTTTTTTCTGGTAAAGTAAAGCGGCACGGGCGTAATACCGACCACATTACTCCAAAAATCATGTGCTGGAGGTCTGTAAAATTTATGGTCACTAACACCATATTCCCTATATGCCACTTGGCGTGACGGGGGCACTTTACTTTTTTTTTTTTTTTTACATCTGCATAACGTGAGTTATTTATGTTGTGACCGTTGACTTCAATTCCTTTTTTATGTACTATTGGTCTCATACAATTTTTGCTGTAAAGTGAAAACAAATCCGTTGTCAGAACACAGCCTTTTCTGACTCCTTGTTTTAAAAATTGGAATTGTCCTGTTTTGTTGCTAATTCGTATAGCTGCTGTTTGTTGCCAGTACATGTTTTTTATGATTCGCAGATCCTTGCCATCAATGTTTTTAAATTCTCCAGCATATTGATTATTTCTACATGCTTTACTTTGTCAAATGCTTTTGTGTAGTCTATAAAGCACATAAATAAATCTTTCTTTACCTCTATAGCTCTTTCTATCAATGTTCTTAAGATATATATTGCATTATGCTTCCCATTGGCGTATCACCAGGCAGTGACGGAGTGTCCAATGAAATGATTAAGAACTTGGGAACTGCAGCTAAAGCAAAACTACTGCAGATCTACAACATTTGCTGGATCACAGGTAGAGTGCCACAGGCATGGAGAGAAGCAATTATGATACCATTACTAAAGCCAGGAAAAGATGGTTCAACGACATCCAGCTATAGACCAATCAGCCTTACAAGCTGTTTGTGTAAAACAATGGAACGTATAATCAATCTCAGACTGCAATGGTAACTGGAAAGTGAAAATCTCCTTGTCCCACAACAAGCAGGCTTTAGACAGTGTTACTCTACCGAAGATCAGGCAACCTATCTTTCCCAGGAAATTGAGGATGCGTTTCAAGAAAAGAAACTGGTACTAGCAGCATGGATAGACCTAAAGAAAGCATTTGATAAGGTATGGAAGGAAGGGCTTTTGAAGAAACTGAGAAATTATGGAGTAAATGGCAGGATGTACAAATGGGTCAAAGCATACCTGCATAACAGGAGAGCCAGAGTGCAACTGGATGGTCTTAAGAGTAAGAAGGTCTTACTGCGCCAGGGCGTTCCACAGGGAGGGGTACTATCTCCAACACTTTTTCTGATCTACATCAATGACCTAGTTACTGAACTACCACATGGTATCAAAGTGGCAATGTATGCAGATGACTTGGTAATGTGGTGCACAGAGGAGTATGCAACAGTGGCCTCCAAATTGTTACAAAGAGCTATGAATGCACTGAATTCATGGACAAATAGATGGTGTATCAGCATCAATACAGACAAATGCAGTACTACACTTTTCACTCTTTCCCCAAAACAAAAAGCAGGAGCCATCTATATAAACAATGAGCCTGTGAAAGAAGACATACAGGCTACGTATCTCGGAGTTACATTTGATAACAAACTATCTTGGAAACAGCAGATAAATAAGGCAACCCAAAAAGCAAGGAGAAAATTGGCTATTCTAAGAAAGCTGTGTGGAACTACGTGGGGTGCGAGTGGGAAAATACTCAGTAAAGTTTACCAACAGAGTATACGCCCACATTTAGAATATGGATCATCTGCATGGTGTTCAGCATCAAACACCACACTTCAAGAACTGGATAAAGTACAAAACCAGGCACTTAGGGTCATCACAGGAGCAATGAAATCAACACCAATATTAGAGATGGAGAAATTGTGGAGGATACCAGCACTGAGAGAACGGAGGGACACAAAGGTGCTGATACAGGCAGAAAAATTTGCTTGCATGCCGAGACATCCAATGAAGGACCGATTCCAAAATCTTGCATTGGGACGACTTAAGAGAAGCAGTTTTATCCACCAAGCCAAGCGTATTAGTAGACAAACACCAGACATGCCAAGAGCTGTTAACCCCCTACTGCCCATACCAGAACAGACTCCCTGGACAGAGGAATCTGGATTATCAGTTCAAATACGGACAGAAGTGAAAGGAATAGTTGATAAAGAGGAACAGAATAGTCTACAGCGAAAAACAATAACTCTCAGTTTCCTGGATGAAGAATACCCACAAGACCTATGGATTCGTGTGTATACAGATGGATCAGCACAGAATGCAGTAAAAAATGGGGGAGCAGGTGCATATATAGAATACCCAAATAACACTAGGGATATGAATAAAATAGCAACAGGGAAATATTGTCACAATTATGATGCAGAAATACAAGCAATAAAGTTAGCAATAGAAAAACTGCTGAACATTAATCTTAGCCCGCAGCCTGTAGTGTTTTTGACAGATGCAAGATCAGTACTCCAGGCACTACAATCCAGAAAATTACCACATCTGCAGACCTTATTGACTGAACTCTGCAAGCACCACAGGGTTGCCCTGCAGTGGATCCCATCTCACTGTGGAATACCAGGAAATGAGAAAGCAGATCAGTTGGCAAAGGAAGGTTCAACAGGCACACAACTAGATACACCTGTTACATACCATCATAAGAAACAGATAATCAAATCAATCAGAGGACCACAAGCCCCAAATCAGGATGCCTTTTATAATATGAATAGATATGAACAAGTTATCATTATACGTCTCAGAACAGGACACAATCGACTCCATAGTCACATGTATACAAAATTCAAGATCGGCACCTCAACTACTTGTACATGTGGACAGGCGCCCCAGACTGCTGAACACATACTTCAAGACTGCACTGAATATAGTAGACTGAGGAAAATCCATTGGCCCATAGATACAACACTACAGACAAAACTATATGGGCCACTGCAAGAATTACAAAAGACAGTAACATTTATACAGGAAACGACATTGCAGATATAGACAATGCTTCAGGCGAACGAAAGATAGATAGATAGATATTGCATTATTTGTGCCCTTTCCTTCCACAAATCCACATTGTTCCTCACTTATTTCTTGTTTTATTTTGTTCGCTACACATCTCATGATGATTCTTAGTATATTTTCGTCATGTGGCTCATGAGACTAATAGTGTGATGAATCAGTGGCGCCTGACTTCTTCGGTATGTCTACAAAGATAGATTTTAGTAGATCTTCTGGTCCAGTGTTATATATATCATTGAGTAGTTTTATTTTGACTTGTACTCCCAGCTCTCCTAATGCATTTACCTCTTCGATTGAATCGAGAATTGTGGAAATACGCAACGATGAGCCATAAAAGGTATAAGTCAATAGGTCACCAGACCAGTAACAAGCAAATATCTACACAGTGATATTTTAATATAAATCTGCACAAATACACCATATGCAATTAAAACAGGTGGTGAGATTCAATATATAGGAAGTCTTAGTGTCAAAATGATAACTCACAAGCAGCAGATGCAATCAAGCTATCACTACTGCTGTCCAACAAAGAAATAACCCTAGAGGTAAAACAGGCACTCTTCAACACAATTTTCATTCTAAAGCTGTTCCTGCAATGGATGAAAGACTCAAGAGCAATAAGAAAAATAACCATCACAGAAATGAAATGCCCCGAGATATAAGATCAGAAGTGAAGAATTAAGAAACAAACTGAAAATAGCTCCTGTTAATATCTACTTAAAGGAGCAACAGATACAGTGGTTTGGCCATGTGATAAGACAGAAAAAACAAAATATGACACAATGAGAATTTAATAAACATTATGAGACTCAAGGACCAACAGTGAAAAAAGATGGATTGATAAAATATTTGAGACACTAAGAAAAATAACAGCAGGTGAGGCAAAGAGAAAAACAAAAGACCTCAAACTATATTTCCCATTGATGCTGAAAGGCAAAACAATAAAGAATGACAGAAGAAGAAGACACATGACGCCTTATTTTTATTTTTTGGACATTTAAATAATGTTTTTTGTTTCAATATGAGCATGTGTATGTTATTCTTGTATATTACAGTTGCTGATAAAGGAAGAGAGGCACAAGCCAGTTCCAGTGGGACTTCTTTACAAAAACCAACAATGATGGATTTATGGAGATTACCGTAAGTTGCCTGAAGTTTGATGATGTAAAATAAATACAAAATGGTATTAAGCACCTAAACTAATAGCGAGATGAGACAAACTACAATGTTTCGGCCAAAGTCTCTGTCAAGTATAAAGCAAAAAATACAAGAAGATCAACAATACTATTCTAAAAGGATTAGCCGCCTTGAAGGTCATGGCAGCTGCCAACATCGAGCAGAGGCTACTTACTCTTCTGTTCCAGGGATTAGTCCTCGCACCAATCGAGTATGCCCTGGCCATTCTTACTGTCAGTACAACTCAAATTGATAGGCTGGAGAAAATACAAAATGAAGCCATGCGCATTATCCTGGGATGTACGAGGGACACTCCCTGTGTAGCAATGAGGTATCTTCTTGACTTTCCAACCATGGATGACAGAATCAAGATCTGGAGAGCACGAGCATACCTGAAGATTAGTACAGATACAGAGCATCCATTGCACCACGTGCTCAACACAGAGAAAGGTACTAGGCTAAAAAGAGGCAAATCATGGGTGGGCCGAGCAGAAGATGTCATCAAACAGGTCTGTGGGCTTACCAATATCAGCGTTGGTGAGGAGTGGATACCGGTGCCTACGTCATTCAAGGGGACTTTCTCATGTATTGTCACACTCAACAGGAAAAGTAGGGAACAGAACCCGGTCGTGGTTAATGCTGAGGTCAACGGTCTCATCTGCGATAACACCGATGAGAAAGATGCAGTCATCTATACAGACGGATCTGTAAGACGACACGAAAGAAGTGCATGGGCATTTACAGCACGCTCGGCAGGCAGAATAGCCAAGGAAGACAGTGGTGCATACGCCATGACCACGAGTAGCATGACAATGGAGGTGATAGCAGTGACCAAGGCATTCAAATGGTTAGAGTCACAAGACTACATCCACGCATGTATACTGAATGATTCGATGAGCATGATAAAAAAAGTGTAGGCGGGCTTTGTACACATGCAATGGGTAGAGTCGTTGCAGAAATCCAAAATACGTAAGGTCACCTTTGTCTATGTCCCTGGACATGCGGGAGTACGGGGAAATGAGAGAGCGGACAGGTTGGCTAGCTGCGCTGTCGTTGAGGACGGGCAACCGATGGATCGGGCGGACATCATCAATGCACTCCGAGATGTGGGAAAAGCACAGGACTTCGACAAACACAGATCCACGTCACTTCATCGGATGATGGAAATGGGAGTTAAGATGGGCACGGCCAGAAATGAAAAACTTGGTGGCCGTGTAAGAAGACTTATCAACCAACATAGAACTGGAGTCGTCAGTCGCTGGACACTGAGGGAATTGCTGAGGAGGGGATCTGAGCACCTATGGACATGTTCGGAGTGCAATGATGATGACCCGCAAATAACTCAATATTCTAAAATTTAATTAAAATAATTCTATTATCAATATTAACAAAATTATTTAAAACAATTCACAATTCCTCAGTTGGAAAAGATGCTGGCTAAGTTCAGAGTAATTTCATGATTTGATTTGTCAAAATTAAAAATTTGTTTGTTTTTTCTTATTTGGAATCCATGTTAGAACAGCGTTTAGTCAAAACTGTTTTGCTTATCTTTCAGCATTTGGTTAGTTTCAAGAAAATTCAGAATTGGTGTTATTTTTCACCATTTGGTTAGTTTCAAGAAAATTCAGAATTGGTGTTATTATCTTTCACCATTTGGTTAGTTTCAAGAAAATTCAGAATTGGTGTTATTATCTTTCACCATTTGGTTAGTTTCAAGAAAATTCAGAATGCATTCTCCAGTCATGCAACCTGTACAGTTTGATACAAATTCTGGCATTTTGAGGGGCATTGAATGACAGGATCTTTGGCTCTTTGGAGGATCAGTTGAAAATAACAAGATCCTTAGAGGTGCTGTGGATCACCATGAAGTCATCATCATCATCATCGTGTGCCTTCTCCGCAACAAAGGTTGGCTACCATGGATCGCCATTCTACTCTGTTTCTTGCTTTGATGGGGCAGGCTGTCATAGATTGACTTGACCATCTTTTGATGTTACTCATCCATGTTAGTCTTGGTCTGCCTCTGCCTCTTTTACCTTGTATTTTTTTCACCATGAAGTAAATTCCTGAAATTGGTATCAATGTCTAAATCTCCCAGTGGTAGAGAGAACTGAAAAAGTAAAAACAGTTATTAATTTAGCAGCAGTCTGCCTTAATAGATTCCATTACTTTTATTTCATAGATTTAATCACTTTGTTCTAATAATTTTATTCTTTGTTGCCTATTTTTTTTTCATTACATTTCTATAAATTAATTGCTTTTTGCTATTAATATCTTATTTTAAAATATACATTTCTAATTTTTCCTCACTTGCAGAATGATTCCAGAAATATCTGTAGCGGTCTTCTGTCTGAAAGTTGTCAGATACTGCATGTACATGTGGCTTCCAATGTATCTTCTTCAAGCTGTAAGCATTTATGTGTTTCTTAATATTTTGTTATAGGCTTCTAGTGGCACTGTTTTGATGCCACAGTGGTTAACCTGTTCACTCTCCACATTGAAGTTTGCTGTCATGCTGCACCATTTCATTTAGTCCCTTGACTTGATGGTACATACATAGGTTCTCCTGTAGATTTCTAAGTGTAAACTGCCTACTTTAGTCTTTGCTTCTATCTCATTTATCTTATACATGTTTGTTGTCCTGTCATACTGATAACTGCAGACCGCAATCTCAATCATAGCTGCAGACCGCAATCTCTGGAAACACACTCTAAAGGTTCAACTCAAAGAAGAAGCAGACAGATTCATGGAGAAAGAGAATACACGACGAAAGAAAAGAAAAGAAAAAATAACATTTCTAGGGGCGCTGAAAAATCCATAGTCAACTATGACTGACGGAGGCTACTACTACTACTACTACTACATACTGATAAAGGCTTGTTGCTGAAACATTTATTACTTTGTACTATCTACCTTTTAGCAAAGCTGCTATATTATTGTATGTTTATTTTTCCATGTTATATGTAATCAGACACATGCAAATGAATGGGGGAAAGGGACTGAAAAAAAAACACAGGTACAACACAGGGGATAATATTAAGTCAATCTTATTATTTAGCTGTGAAACATGGAGAACAACTAAAATGACAATCATGAAGATACAGACTTTCACTAATGGATGCTTACGTAGAATAAAGGGATGGAAATGGCAGGACAAAATCACTAACATAGAATTATGAAAATGCACCAGTCAAATACCAGTGGATAAAGAGATACAGTGAAGACGATGGCACTGGATAGGACACACAAATTGCGGAAGCCAACTGAGAGTATTACACAACAGGCCTTTTTTTGGAATCACCAGGGAAAAAGACAAAGAGGAAGACCAAGGAATTCTTGGAGAAGACAGATAGAAGTAGAGATGAAGATGATGGGGAAGACATGGAATGATCTTAAAAGAATGACAAGAAACAGAACAGCTTGGAAAATGTTTGTTGAAGACCTATGCTCTACAGGGAACTGAAAGGTAGAAGATAATACAGGGGATAACTTGGGCACTTGATAGAATAAATTACATATGACTTTCTACACTGTGCTCATACAGTCTGTATGTAAAAGAATCTGGTTAAGAATTCTCTCAATTTAATGTTCTTATTCTGGAACTTCCTAGAATCTTTTAAGCGTGAGGCTCCACTGTGCATATATGTATATGTGTGTGTGTGTGTGCATGCATGCGTGCGTTCTTCTCATTACATATTTAAAAAAAGTTATGATTGTTTTTTTCCTAATATTGGATATTAGCTCTCTTTTTGCTTTGGCCTCTTTCAGAACGTTTTCATTACTCTTCTTAGTTGTCCATGGTATTCTCAACATTCTTCTGTAAAACCACATTCCTACAGCCTCCAGTGATTTTCTTGTCTGTTGTCCTTTGTCCATCATTCACATCCATATGTTAATATTGGCTCTACATAACATTTAGGAACTCTTTTTCTTGTTTCTGCTGTTCTTGTTTCTGTTGTCAAAAATGGATTGCACAGTATCCTCCTCATATTTTGGAAAGCTGCTTTTGAGTTATGATCAGTATGATTGCAGTAGTAAAAATTACTACCACTTAAATGTAACATTGGGTGTTCTAAAAATAGTAGTTTCTCTGAACTCTTGACACAGTCCCTTGTGTTCACACTAGGCAAAACATGGGGACTCAATTCCTGGCTTAGATTGATTTATGACCTAAGTTTCACCTCTTGGATTAGACGTGTACCAATGTCTATCAGTACGGTCGCCATAAGTCTGTCAGTTTGTTCGGTAATCACATAGCGTTATTCGCTGTTTCCTGACTCACAAAGAGTTGTTTGATGATGACCAGGAAATTTCCCTGGTTACATTTAAAAAAAAAAAAATGGGAAAAAATGGCAAATTTCTTGAAAATTTGCAATTTTATTTTTTTTAATTAGGAAGGTACACGGAGGGGGAATTGTTTGAATATGGAAAAATGTCAAATTTTGAGAAATTTGTGTTTTGATACGGTAAATTTTACTATGGTATCGTAATCTTGGGTTAATAACGATACCTATCTGTAACTCTCCCATTTACAATACCATAGTAAAAATTGCTACCACTTAAATGTAACATTAGGTGCTCAAATAAGAGTATTTTGTCTGAATTTTGACATGCAGCAATGTGTTCACACTAGACAAAAAACGGGGACTCGGAATTCCTGGCTCACGTTGAATTATGATCTGCGTTTCACCTCATGGACAGGACGAGTTACAATGTCTATTGGTACAGTCGCCATAAGTCTGTCAGTATTTTTGGCAGCCTCATAGCATTATTCGCTGTGTTTATGGAGACACAAACGCTTGTTTGATGTCTGCCAGCGACAGAGGTCATTTCCCTGGTTAAAAGAAAAAGTAAAGTACCCCCGTCACGCCAAGTGGCGTATAGGGAAATATGGTGTTAGTGACCCTATATTTTACAGACCTTCAGCACATGATTTTTGGGGTAATGTGATCAGTATTACGCCCGTGCTGCTTTACTTTCCCAGAAAAAAATCCGGTACCCATTTAAAGCTGGGATTTCCCTGGTTAGTTAAAAAAAAAAAAGTGGAAAACCTACAAATTTTTAAAAAGAATTGGTGATTTTCTTTTTCTCAAAAACAATGTATTTCATGGAATGAAAAAAAAAAATGGTACATCCAATAGAAACAAATCCAACACTCAGGGGTCACCAGAAGTAGTAATTAGGAAAGTGCATGGAGAGGGGGTAATGTTTGACCACAGCAAAATGTCAAATTTTGAAGAATTTGTAATGCAATAATTTTTACTAAGGTATTGTAATCTAGGGCGAATAATTAATAATTTTTATGATGTATAGAATGTATAGCACAAGTTTTTCCTTAATTTTTTTTGGTTGGTTTTTCTCTGACAATATTAATTTCTCTCAAACTTTATACTTCACAGAAAGGTTGTGGAAAAACCTACAAGTACTGTAACTGCTTTCTCTGTTTCTGTATTCACCCAACAGTTACTCCTCTTTGTTGTCCATCCTTAAAAAAGGATATTATATTAATAATATAAATTATATTAATAATAAATAAAATAATAAATAAAATAATAATAATATTATTAAATGGATATGCTTATATTATGGTTTATAGCTAAGTGGAGCCACGATAGCTCAGTGGTTAGTGAACTGGGCTACAAAAGACAAGCGGTTTGATCCTAATTAATGGCTTCCAGATTCACCCCGCCGTAAATGGGTTATTGGGAAGAAAGCAGCACTGGTGTATTACTGACCACATTGCCCCAAAAATAATGTGCCGAAGATCTATAAAAAATATGGGCATTAACACCATATTTCCTATATGTTACACGGCTTGATAGGGGTCTTTTCTCTTTTTGTTTACAACAAGCTGTGATATAACACCTTTTTACACTGACAAGTTTGACTTCAGTATGGTATGTTTGAATCCCAAAAAAGTCCAGAAGGACATGTTTATCTGCATTATTATCATATTTCAAAACAGAATAAATGAGTAATAACACATGTCATGAGGAAGGACTGATGGCCTGTCGAAAAGTCGACTTGCTGGTTCAAAAGGTGATCCCAGCAAAGGGATGTGGACCACATGAGCATGATGAAACACACAGAAAGCTTTGATTATTCACTGTATCGTGAACTATCACTAATCATCTTGACTCTTGTTTTGTCATTTGTTTCAATAGATTAGGACAAGAACAATAGCTCCCACATTTTGTTATATCTGCGGCTCCCCTTCCCTGCTGACCAGCAACACTCTCATGGCAGTAACGATTATATAAGTTGGGTAAACTCAAATTGCCTGATAGGATATACAATATGATAAATAACAACAGAATTAACACTATCATAGCTTGGTGTCCTGGCGTGGAAAACAGCCAACAAACAGAACTGATACGATGCACTGCAGATAGAAGATTGTGGAAGGACAGGATTGCCTACTCCAACCGGTATGGCACATGATGATGATGATGATGTAGAAACTTATTTATGTGCTAAATATATTAAACCTATATAGATGTCTGGTTATAATTTATAACCACTGCTTAGGCACTTGACAGTATTCTCAGAACGACATCCCCGGGAGTTTCTGCGCACACTTTGAACCACTGGACAAGAAGGTGAAGTTAAAAAAAAACAGCGCACCTTTTTTTTCCCTTACTTAAACCCGAGTTGTACAAGCTACAGCTCTAGCCAGTCAACAAGAAGAATAAATATGAATGGCAAGTTATGAAGAAAGAATGGCACCTGTACACACATAAGAAAATTAACTTTACAATTATTTAATGCCAATTGCAGCCGAATATAACCTAGAAATCTTAGTCTGAGTTTGAACAGATCATGCCTCGTCAAGAAGTATGAAAACACAAGTAAACATTTTTAATGTAGTCTTTATTTTAGTGTTCACCCGTTAAGAGTGTATGAATGCATTGTGTCGCTAGTTTACGGCAGAGCTGTGATACCTCCATCTGTAGGCCTGACACATCCATCTTTAGCATGGGAACAGTTTGTTTAATAATTTTTACCTGGGCCGTGGCCATTTTTGGTTCATTATTTAGCCTTTTAACTACGATTTATTCTTTAGCATGTGTGAGTACACATGGGAACTCCGTTTTTTTTTAGAGGGCTAGACTGAGTCTCACTATCCAGAAACCAGGGCAGTGTATATCCACGGGGAACAATAGATTCTAAATGAAAAGTTCTCACAGACTATTGTAAGATTTGAATCCAAGACATCCCTTTCTAGAGACCGATGTCTTACCTCTAGATGACACAGTCCCTTTTCGTGAATGTAATTTTAACCCCATATTACAACACCATCGGGAGCCGCGATAGCTCAGTGGTTAGTGAACTTGACTACAAAGGACAACAGGTCGGTTTCGATTCTAACCGACGGCTTCCGGTTGTACACCATATTCTCTATACACCAGTTGGCGTGACGGGACACTTTACCTTTTTACTTAACAATACCATCATAAAAATTACCACATCAAAATACAAATTCTTCAAAATGTGACATTTTCCTATGGTCAAACAACACACCCCCCCCCCCCACCCCGAATGTACATTCTAATTACTACTTACGGTGATCCTTGAATGTTGGATTAGTTCTGTTGATGTAGGATTTAGTGAGGTACGATCTTGTATGATGTGAAAAAAATTTCACCAGTTTTCAAGAAATTGGTCTTTTTTCTTTCTTTTTTTTTTTTTTGCTGACCAGAGAAATTTCCTCTGTCATCATTGACATCTAAACAACCCTTTGTAACTTTTTTTTAGCGAGAAACGCTATATGGTGACCAAACATACTGGCTGACTTATGCCAACCATACCGATAGACATTGTAACGCCCCAGGTCCATGAGGTGAAACTTAGGTCATAAATCAACCTGAAGCCAGGAAATCCAGGTCCTTGTGTCTCGCCTAGTGTGAACACACGGCTGTGTGTCAAAAGTTCAGAGAAATTACTATTTTTAGAGCACCTAATTTTAAATTAGTGATAATAATTTTTACTAGGGTATCGTAAACATGGTTTACCATCAAAAATCATAAATATTATCAAAGACATGTATGATGGTTACACATGTGCAGTTCGAACAGAGGAAGGACTGAGCGAATGTTTCCCAATAGAAACTGGGGTTAAACAAGGATGTATTTTATCGCCCTTGTTATTTGGAATTGTTATGGACTTCATAATGAAGAAATGCTGCACTGGTAATAAAGGCATCGAATGGATACAAGGAGACCATTTGGAGGACCTCGACTTTGCTGATGACATAGTTCTCATCAGCAGTCAGATAAAAACGATGCAGGAAAACACAAATGAACTATCATCAATAGCCAGCAAAATTGGGCTTGAGGTCAATCATGAAAAGACTAAAGTCATGAAAAGTTTAATTCCAACAAGTGACAAAATATACATGGAAAACAAACCAGTAGAAGAGATCGATCACTTTATCTATCTTGGAAGTCACATTGATCGAGAAGGGGATACGAGCAAAGAAATTAGAATCAGACTGGCTAAAGCAGCAATGTCTTTCAGAAGCCTTGAAAAGTTGTGGAAATCAAAACTCATTAGCACAAACACAAAACTTAGGCTATTCAAATCAAATGTACTATCAACCCTTACGTATGCGTGTGAAAGCTGGAAAACAACAAGAGATATAGAAACAAAGTTGAACGCATTCGAAAATAAATGTCTAAGGAAAATACTTGGTATAGAATGGAACGAATTCAAAACAAACGAGGAAATTAGAGAAATCGCCAATCAACCACTAATATCTTCAGTAATAAAGAAAAGACGATGGTCATACGTTGGACATGTGATGAGAAGAGATAATAATCGAATAGCAAAGCAAGCCCTCATATGGGAAACAACAGGTAAAAGAAAAAGAGGAAGACCCAGGGAGACACTGAGAAGAACATTGATGAGAGAGGCAAGAGCAGCAGGAATCGGCTCCCTCAATGAGATAGAACTGCTTGCACAGAACAGAGACAGATGGCGAGATTTAATAAAATATCTTTAAAAGAAAACTGCTAGAACAAAAATTCATATAGGAGAAGGTGTATCTTGGTCTACGCCCTATGGGCCGGTTACGGCTCGAAAGGTCAATAGATAGATAGATCGTAAACATGTCAGTCACAGATCATCAATCTCGAGTGCCTTCTCCGCAACGAAGGTTGGCTACCATGGATCACCATTCTACTCTGTTTCTTGCTTTGATGGTGCAGGCTGTCATAGATTGACTTGTCCATCTTTTGATGTTACTCGTCCTTGTTAGTCTTGGTCTGCCTCTGCCACCTTGTATTTTCCCTTCCAATATTACTTTTAGTAGGCTGTTGTGTCTTTTAACATGCCCCAAAAATTTTATTTGTCTTGTCTTAATTGTATTTAGTAGTTCTCTTTTTATTTTCAGTTGTTTTAAAACTTCATTGTTTGTTATCTTTTCTTTCCATCCAATTCTACCTATTCTTCTATAAATCCACATTTCAAAGACTTCAATTTTCTGTTCTTTTTTTGTTGTCTAATGTCCATAGTCACAAATAGGTATCGTAATTATGAGTTAATGATATTTTATCTACAACAAAGTTACAGTTAATATTCTACGATTAAAACTAATGTTGAAGCATTTCAGCTTAGAATGTTCATTTTAGTTTGTCCATCTTACATTTTCTGCAAGAAATAATATTTGCTAATTATCAAGTTTATTTATCGGCAGCTGAATTACTCTCAGAGCATGTCAGGAATCTTTTCAACTGTGTTCGAGATTGGAGGTGTCACGGGCAGTGCTTTAATTGGATTTGCTTTAGACAGGTTGGTTCATAGTTCTTTTTTTGTTAGGGTTGATAATAGAGCCTACAAGGTGAACCCAAAAGTTGTCATTCACTTGGAGTGGGTGACAGAGCATGTGCTCATTGATAGTTTAGTGTCAATAGACAATGTAAGACCACCGGTAGCCATGGTGCTGTGTGGTCAAATTTCAGGCCATAAATCTAACCTAAGCCTGAAATGATTACGGTATCTGTACGTCTCTGCTAGGTAAACACACAGCTGTGTAGCAAAAGTTTAAACAAAATCTTATTTCTCCAAACATAATATTTGCTTATGATTATTTGGTTATGGAAGGCTCCAGTATCACTGCAAATGAATTAAAATCCATAATTGCTCAACCGCCCATGCCAGCGTAATCATCCGAATCTCATCTCCCAAACAAAGAAAGGTAACTGTAGTCCCCATCATAGCAGTCTCAGCACATGCCAAAAGACATAAGGCGAAACCGCACAGAAAGTGAACACAACCAACTGTTCCCTGTCGTACGATATCATCATTCATCGAAAGCAATTGGAATATCGAAACATGATCAAAATGGATGAGACACACAGCTCACGGTATGCACAGAGCACTTAACTCAGTAGCTCCTGCAACAAACCGGACTTGGAATATGAGGAAACTGCAACAAGGAACACTTTTCATGCATAGCCTTCAATTGTTCCCGCCTCCTATCCACCATATACCGGGAGTTCACGTCCTCTTGAAAATGATGATTGTCATATTTTTAAAAAATGTAGAGCGCTTGATGATGTTAGGCCATCGTTGTTGACTCCAATTTCGAACATATAGACACACAGTTAGTCATCAGATTATCCCCGTCGCACATCAAACAACTGACTGTAAGATTAGCGTACGGCTGGTCTAGGGATTTACTATGAACCATTACGATGACGTAGCACACAAAAAATGTCGTACACACAATTTCGCTCTCTTTTGATTTAGGTTTACTCTAGTAAAAGCAGCCTAAGATGAACAAAACACTGTGCAAATTCCGTAAAGAGATAAAACTGCGGCTGACGAAGTAGTTTACATTGATAAGTAACATGGAAATAACTTGCATCAAGGAATTCCAACAACGGCCATGAACAGCACCAATGTGACGTAAAGATGGATAGATGCAGTGACAGAGACATGCAACAACAAAGGAAAATCACTAAATCAGACAGTTCGAGCAGCTCAAGAATGACAAATGATATAAACCACCACACCTCTTCGGTATCAGTGAGAAAGAGAAAAGAAAAGATCTAATGCTAACTTGTTAACTCCAGAATTATTTTGTTCGTTTGGATAGGATTTTTTTTTTTACTTGAAATTTTGTTCTACATAATGCTCAATGTTCACATTTTTGTATAAATTTTGTACGTATTTAAAACATGTCACAGTATGAATCACTTTAAAGAGGGAATGTTCCAGAATGTGAAACTAACGTTAAGAGGGTCTAAATAATATATGAACATATGGGTTAACATATTCACTTTAAACTAGTTTATTGAGAATTATTTCCCTCTTATCAATGTATTTTCTTAATATCTGACAGATATTACACTGGCAAGACGTTGCATGGGATTGGGTTGTTTGTACTTATTTCAACTGTTGCTTTGGCGTTGTTCATGGTCACAAGCACATGGGGTGTGGTCATCAACTCCCTGTTTATGTTCATAGCTGGAGCATTTAATGCTGGTCCTGACATATTACTCTGTAAGTGATCAAAAATCTATATTAAATATCTTTTCGTTTCATAATTGTCTTGATGTGTGATGTTTAACATTCTTTATTTTTAGCATTTCATTATTTTTCATGGCTCTTAATGGCTTGTTTTCCCTACAACTTTGCGATTCCATTCCATTAATTTTTTTCTGCCATTTTTTGCTTATTTTTTTGCTTACTCAATTCTCTCTCTCTCTCTCTTTCTCTCTCTCTCTCTCTCTCTCTCTTTCTCTCTCTCTCTCTCTCTCTCTCTCTTTCTCTCTCTCTCTCTCTCTCTCTCTCTCTCTCTCTCTCTCTCTCACATACACATACACACACTTCTTAACTATTGGAAGTTGTTGATAGCATAAATACAGATTGGTGTCTACAATCATCAATTTCCAATATCACTTTCTCCATACCATTTTTTTTAGTTATTTATTTCTCTTTTCATTACTATATATATTTTTTCTACATTTTTTTATTCTATTCACTTTACAATACTTTGAATTTATTTTTATTTATTTTTTTTCTTTAAAATTTCATCTATCATAAGTTTTCTGCATATATTTTCTATTCACCTTTTATATATTAAATATATATGCATATATTTTCTATTCACCTTACGAATTCTTTTTACCACATTAGCAAGCAATTTTTTAAATTCTAACACCCCCCCCCCCAACACACACACACACACATAATTTTTTTCCTATTCTCCTTCCTTACCATACTTTTTCTTTCTACATTTTATTTCCATTGTCCATTGCACCACCTTTACTGCAGCCATATATATACTTAAGCATGTCTGTCTCTTATCTTTTGCAGTTGCTATAGAATCTGCAAAACCAAAGTTTGTCTGCTATTGGATGTTGTCTTCCTACTTCCTCAGTTGTCTGCTTTTCTTCCTTTTTCCTCACGTGTTCATTGCATTATTTTGTTAGTCAGCCGTGATGAGTGAGACACTTAGCAGTACCATCTCGATACACATCACAGGGTTTAAGAAGATCACCGTGTTGTGCTTTAATTTGTAGAGTTCTGTTGCTGAAATCATCATTAGTGACGTGACCTAAATATGAAATGCTCTGGATTCTGATAGTTTCTCTTGTTACTGTTTTTTGAGACCTTAATTCTTAGATATTTTCTGAATTCTTCCTGTTTTCTGTTTATTCTAATTTTAATTTGATTGATTGATTATAAAGAAGAATTGAATTGATTTCCAGGTGGCACTGTTCCAGCTGAAGTTGTTGAAAAACAGAACAAGAACGCAGCCACTGCAACAATAGGTCTTGTTAATGGTAAGTTCTTTCAAACATGTTTTTAACTCTTTCACTGCTAAACTAGGGGGGTATAACTACCCATGAAACTTACCCTTGGTTGTGTTTTAAAACACAACATACCAACTTTAAAAAGCTATTATAAAATAATGGTTCAACATAATAAACTAAAACAATTAATTTAGAATGAGAATTGCCCGAATCTTCATAACAACCAAAACTTATTATTATGTAAATATGTTCACATATATGCTTACAGTTAGTAGAACAACAAAACACTTGTACTAAAAAATAAGGTGGGTACTCACATGAAAAACAAAATACATTTGACATTGGTCCGATATTTTTTAAATACTTCAAGAATCACGCAATATCATTACATGGAATCGAATCACTATCAAACTATCACTTCTAAATTGAATGAAACTTATTTCTAATTCACTTTCTATGTAATCTTGGTGAAAATAATAAAAATCTGGTGATCTAATTTCATCTTGATCCTTCCCGCCCTGTTAGACGTCACATAGGGCTTGTAGTATTTTTTGCCACAAATCTCTTTTTTGAGTAGAATGTTCAATCTTCTCTAATGCCTGCCAGATTTGCTTTTCTGATAAGTGTTCTTTTCTGTCTCTCCAGGTCTTCCTTTTTTCCTGTATCCTGATGTTTCCAATGGAAATCTCTGTTTTTGAATTCTATTGTTGTCTCTTCTCAGCACATGTCCGATTTATGTCCATCTTTTCTTCCTAAATGTAGATGAGATTGCGTTCATTGTGTGGCCATTTCTCTTATCTCAATATCAGTCTTGAATTCATTCCATTGTACACAGAGAATTCTTCTTATACATTTGTCTTCAAAAGCGTTTAGTTTTCTCTCAATCTCTTTTGTTGTTTTTCGGCTTTTATATGCATAGGAAAGTGTTGGTAATATATTTGAGTTGAATATTCTAAGTTTCGTTTTCTTGCTTTGTATTTTTGATATCCATATTTTTAGACATAATAGTAAAAGAAAGCAACAAGAAAGGTCGCAGTCTAAATAGTGAGAAAACAGAAGTAATGGTCATATCGAAGAAACAATCACCACCATCATGCAGCATAAAAATAAACAGGGCAAATCTGACACAAGTGCAACGTTTCAAATACTTGGGCACAATAATAACATCAGATTGAAGATGCACCACAGAAATAAAAAGCATAATAACTTAGGCTAAAATAGCATTTCAGAAAATGAAAAATATCTTATGCAACAAATCTATGTCAATAGAAGTGAGAAGGAGAGTTCAGCGGTGCTATATAGAACCAATTCGGACCTATGGAAGCGAATTATGGACAGTAGACAAACAAATGAAAAGATGATTAGAGGCCACAGAGATGGAATTTTTCAGAAGAATGTTGAAAGTTCCCTGGACAGCTAAAAAGACCAATCAGGAAGTTCTCAAAGAGGCCAACACAAAAAGGAAGCTCCTAAGAAACATCAGAAAGAAACAATCAACATTTTTCTGGTACATCATGAGAAGAGGAAAGTTGGAATACTTGGTTACAACTGGCAAAAAAAAAGGAACGAGAGATTGTGGACGACAAAGAGAGAAAATACTGGAGAGCTGGTGTCATGGCATGGAAAACAGTCAACAACAGAACTGATACGATGTACTGTAGATAGAAGATTGTGGAAGGACATGATCGCCTACGCCAGCCGGTATGGCACATGATGATGATGACTTTGTCCAGGTTTTTAAAATTTGCTGCTGCTTTTGCTATAAAGCTTCTGATCTCTTTCTTTGTTTCACCTTCTTGATCTATATTACTACCAAAATATATATAGTTTATACTCTTTCCAATGCCTGGTGATTGAGATATATATTGCCTTCTGGAGTATTGTTATTTTTCATTATTTTTGTTTTATCCTGCTGATTTCAAGTCCTATTTTTTCCACCGTGAATGATATGGTATCTGTGATGTTTTGCATCTTGTTGATATTGTCAATTTGGAGCACTAAATCATCTGCAAGATCTTCCAAGTAATTCTTGTTGTACCATTTAATGCCATTATTGCCTTTACAACATTTAATCATTATGTAATCTCCCACGTGTTACCGGGGCCTCATTATGTGGGAAGTAAAGAATAGTGACACTGTGACCTTCCAGGCATGTCGTAAGAGGTGACTAAGGAGATTTATCGATGGCTTGACAAGCTGTCATTGTAAAAAGCATTGTTATGGAAACAAAGCAGTGATCTCTGCAATATGTACCACTTTGGCACGCAAGGTTTCTGTTTTTGAGTTTGTAGTTCTGCCCTATGTGCCGTCTTTGGTTCAAAAGGACTATAGATAGATAGAATCAATGGTAATTCCAAATAGAAATGGTGATTGTATACATCCCTGTTTTACTTCTGTTTCAATTTCACCATGAAAGCTAAAAAAAAAAGAAGAAGTGGACCCCCGTGATCGAATTTCTATAATGATTTTCAAATGTCAGAATCAGTCATTTGCTGCAAACAAAGCAGGAAATGATGGCAAATTTATTGTACATTTACATTAAAGTTCACTTCCATGGTAACCAGTGTAATGTAAAAATGTGACTAAATTCTCCGCAGTAAGACAAACCAAAAACAGTGGAATATTGAATCAGTAGCTTAAACTTTGCTTCATAAATCTTGTATAGATCTTTTGTTTGAGCATCTGTTACTATTACTCCAACACTGAAACAGGTGTGTTTTACTGACAGTTCTTAGTTACTACACTGCAGGAATTCTGTGCTTTTGTGTCTTTATCTGCTTTTGGGTTCAGCATGGTAATGACCATGGCACATTTTAATTTGATGATGCTTATAGGAAAGAGGTGGTCACTAGCACTGTATTGCTAATGGCATATGGGGTACCCTTGAATTAAAATATTTCTCTCTTTCTAGCATTCACCTCATACCTATCTATCTATTGACCTTTCGAGCCGTAACCGGCCCATAGGGCGTAGACCAAGATACACCTTCTCCTATATGAATTTTTGTTCTAGCAGTTTTCTTTTAAAGATATTTTATCAAATCTCGCCATCTGTCTCTGTTCTGTGCAAGCACTTCTATCTCATTGAGGGAGCCGATTCCTGCTGCTCTTGCCTCTCTCATCAATGTTCTTCTCAGTGTCTCCCTGGGTCTTCCTCTTTTTCTTTTACCTGTTGTTTCCCACATGAGGGCTTGCTTTGCTATTCGATTATTATCTCTTCTCATCACATCTCATACCTACTGAAACAATTAATAATCCTCTCCACTATCCTGCCTTAAAGGATGTTAAGTTGCCATAGATGTGTTGTGGTTTATTTGCGCCTTTTGACCCAACACATCAGACTTCATCCTGGCATTTTAGAGTACCAGGTTGGCTGGCCTCTTCGATCCATACTTACTTGGCCAGACTAGACTGGTAAGTCTGTTACTAGAGGCACAGCAAAGAGGTGGAGTAGGGTATAGATGGTTCTGATTCTCCAATCCTGGTGCAAGTCATCAGTTATGAGTCGCTGGTAGCTTCCATCTTTGTTGCTGTCAGTTATAGTATTTAATAGGTTAATTCTATGTAGTAAAATTGAAATATAAAAGTCAACCACCAATACAATAAATAAACATGATCAAAACAAAATTGAAATATATTTAAATTACTGTTGAGGTTATCATAAATCAGTAACAGCAAAAAGACCCACATTAACACTCCAATAAGTAATGTTAAGGTTCCCTCTCAAGCCTTGCAAGGCATATGGGGAATATGGTATTAGTGACCATATTTTTCCATGACCAGGATACATATTAGGGTATTGTGGTTGGTATCACACCAGGCTGCCTTTACTTCCCAGAAAAATCTCTGGTACCCGTTTTTAGAGACTGGGTGAACCCCAGTCTTCTTGTTGATAAAAAAAAAGTGTGCTGTTCCGAGTGCTGTAAACATACCTCTTCCTCTGAATTGATAAAAAAAGTGTGTTGTTCCGAGTGCTGTAAACATACCTCTTCCTCTGAATTGATAAAAAAAAGTGTGCTGTTCCGAGTGCTGTAAACATACCTCTTCCTCTGAATTGATAAAAAAAGTGTGCTGTTCCGAGTGCTGTAAACATACCTCTTCCTCTGAATTGATAAAAAAAAGTGTGCTGTTCCGAGTGCTGTAAACATACCTCTTCCTCTGAATTGATAAAAAAAGTGTGCTGTTCCGAGTGCTGTAAACATACCTCTTCCTCTGAATTGATAAAAAAAGTGTGCTGTTCCGAGTGCTGTAAACATACCTCTTCCTCTGAATTGATAAAAAAAGTGTGCTGTTCCGAGTGCTGTAAACATACCTCTTCCTCTGAATTGATAAAAAAAGTGTGCTGTTCCGAGTGCTGTAAACATACCTCTTCCTCTGAATTGATAAAAAAAAAGTAATCAGACCCTTCTGATCTGAAAGCGAACACAATAACCACTCAGCCACCAAGACTCCCATACTCCAGTAACCAGTCAAATTGAAACTAACATTTCTTATTATTTCTTGCTCTTTTCATTTCAGGCTTTGGAAGCATTGGCACTTGTGTTGAAGGTCCGATAATTGGTGTTATCACAGTGTACACTGGCTGGTCTGGCATGTTCTACCTCATGGTTGGCTTATCAGCCTTCGGAACTCTGGCAACATACAGGGCAGCAGTTATACATGCAAGGATTAATCAATCAACTACAGAGTTTATTGATGGAGTATAAAGAATGTGTTAAAAAAAAATTTACTTTTGTAGAACACAGTAGACTTTACACTTTAAAGTTTGCAAGAAATGTGGGTTTAAAATGGGGTTCCTTAATGTTTTAATTCATTATTTTCTTTACTGGCATCTGTACAGTTATAGTTTATTTTTATAACTTGCTGAGTTTCTTGAATTGTTTTTATGTCCATCTCAAATGGTTTTGTTATTGTTTTTTTAATATAAGTGCTGGAGAATGGGTGGCCGAAACGATAATTTGTTGAGCTCCAAACCAGGAGAACGCAGGTACTGAATCCCAGTAGGGCCAAAAGTATTTTCTATCGGTGGTGAAATAAAAACACAGACCCATACACCTCGCTAAAATGGCACTGGACAAGAAGCCTTTATTCTCATCCTATATTCCCCCCTCCCCCAACCCCAGTAATGGGAAAATGCCCTAAAGATAGTTTTTTATGATTTCCTTAATAGAAGTGCTGTTAGTGAATGACTGTGTTTACAATTTCTTGAAGTAAAAGATATTTTAAATGAAATCACAGTTACATTTTACTCATCATTTGTCGCTCTGTAGGCACATTTGAGATGACTGTATATGTTGCTGGTTTCTTATTTCTGCCACAAATATTGTACGTACTACACCATAATGATGGGTGATCATGTATCCCTAACCATAGGCTTGAAAAGGAGGGCGAGATAAAGATTTTGATGCTGTTCATGAATCTGCAGCCCTGGTGCGACTCTCGGATTTCTTTTGGTCAAGATGGATGTTGCTTAAGTTCAGGAGAGCTACGAGGAGAACAAGGGAGAATTTGTGAATCAATTTATTATTTTGTGCTGTGGGATTTGCTGGGGAGGAGATCTGAGTACTTCTGTTGTTTGATCTACCAAGAGGGTAATCTGACGACTGACTAATTTATTTCTGCCATTTATTGCCCAAGAATTGTAATAGACAGTTATTCTTAGAGCAAAGAGAAGTCAAGGTTAACATTACAAGTTGAAATTAAAAATAAAGATTAGCATTCACGAGATAAGTCGGGGAGGGATATTCGTTGAAAAGGTAAAGGTCGCATGGATAACTATTAAGGGGTGCAAATTAAGAATGAAGTAAAATCTAGTAACTGTGAGCTCAGACAGTATGAAGAGCCAGACAGTTGTTGCACCGAAAAGCTGCCAAGAATCTAGATCTCTTAAGATAATCATACAATTGTAGGGGTATTGTTGTTCATTATTGTTTTTTCCAACCCATTGTGTCTTTTGACATGGACAGAGCATTTTAATTTCCTCTGAAAAATGTTGTTTATAAGCCAGTTCTTTCTTAATGTTTAGATCTTTTAGTACACCTTGATTGCTCTTTTTCATTATTTAAGGTATCGTAATGAATTTTCTGTAGCAGTGGATGATTGGTTAATGATTAATTTTAAGAATTGTTAAGAATGCAATGGGAATAAACATGATAACTATGTAGGGTCAACCTGGATTAATTACAATACAAGACAAAAGCTAGGATGTTTAAGTTTTATGAACAAGATGAGCCTAAATAAACAAAATAGAGTGCAAATGTTTTTTTTTTTTAAAAAAGAGAAAAAAATCGAAATGGTGATCAGAGATATCTAACACCCTTATGTGAATAAGCACACAGATGAGATGTCACATAGCAACAAAAGAAAAGTGTTTCTGAAACTATGTTAAAAAAAAAGTCTTGTGAAATGTGCATATAATATGTAAAGAAAGGAATGTGAAGTATAACAAAATATATGAATAAAAAGAATATTCCATAGTATAACTGTTGAGGGTATTAAGCTTCAATGTAGAAGATCACATCTTTTAGAATAAGAGAGAGACTGAGCTCCTCCTCATTGTTAATATCCACTCCCACTTTGGAGCCACATGTATAGTTTTGTTTTCAACTGAGTTAACTAAAGAGTATTTGGCTGTAATGAAGTGTGATGTTGTTCAAGAGAGGTGAGACAACTGAGTTAACTAAAGAGTGTTTAGCTGTAAGTGATCTATGATGTACAAGAGAAGTGAAACAACTGAGTTAACTAAAGAGTATTTGGCTGTAAGTGATCTATGATGTTGTACAAGAGAGGTGAGACAACTGAGTTAACTAAAGAGTATTTGGCTATAAGTGATCTATGATGTACAAGAGAGGTGATGGAACAACTGAGTTAACTAAAGAATATTTGGCTATAAGTGAACTATGATGTTGTACAAGAGAAGTGAAACAACTGAGTTAACTAAAGAGTGTTTGGCTATAAGTAAACTATGATGTTGTACAAGAGGTGAGACAACTGAGTTAGCTAAAGAGTATTTGGCTATAAGTGAACTATGTTGTTGTACAAGAGAGGTGATGAAACAACTGAGTTAACTAAAGAGTATTTGGCTATAAGTGAACTATGATGTTGTACAAGAGAGGTGATGAAACAACTGAGTTAACTAAAGAGTATTTGGCTATAAGTGAACTATGATGTTGTACAAGAGAGGTTATGAAACAACTGAGTTAACTAAAGAGTATTTGGCTATAAGTGAACTTTGATGTTGTAGAACAGAGGTGAGACAACTGAGTTAGCTAAAGAGTATTTGGCTATAAGTGAACTATGATGTTGTACAAGAGAGGTGATGAAACAACTGAGTTAACTAAAGAGTATTTGGCTATAAGTGAACTATGTTGTTGTACAAGAGAGGTGATGAAACAACTGAGTTAACTAAAGAGTATTTGGCTATAAGTGAACTATGATGTTGTACAAGAGAGGTGATGAAACAACTGAGTTAACTAAAGAGTATTTGGCTAAGTGATCTATGATGTTGTACAAGAGAGGTGAGACAACTGAGTTAACTAAAGAGTATTTGGCTATAAGTGAACTATGTTGTTGTACAAGAGAGGTGAGACAACTGAGTTAACTAAAGAGTATTTGGCTATAAGTGAACTATGTTGTTGTACAAGAGAGGTGATGAAACAACTGAGTTAACTAAAGAGTATTTGGCTATAAGTGAACTATGATGTTGTACAAGAGAGGTGATGAAACAACTGAGTTAACTAAAGAGTATTTGGCTATAAGTGAACTATGATGTTGTACAAGAGAGGTTATGAAACAACTGAGTTAACTAAAGAGTATTTGGCTATAAGTGAACTTTGATGTTGTAGAACAGAGGTGAGACAACTGAGTTAGCTAAAGAGTATTTGGCTATAAGTGAACTATGATGTTGTACAAGAGAGGTGATGAAACAACTGAGTTAACTAAAGAGTATTTGGCTATAAGTGAACTATGATGTTGTACAAGAGAGTTGATGAAACAACTGAGTTAACTAAAGAGTATTTGGCTATAAGTGAACTATGATGTTGTACAAGAGAGGCGATGAAACAACTGAGTTAACTAAAGAGTATTTGGCTATAAGTGGACTATGATGTTGTAGAACAGAGGTGAGACGACTGAGTTGAATGAAGAGTATTTGACTGTAACTGAACTGTGATGTACAACAGAAGTGAGGTGCAGAAATAAGCTTAGGCTAAGGATGTTTCTGAAGGATGAGAAAAATATTATGCAACCCATTTTTATCTGGAAATAGAGAAAAATGTTCATTATTGTTGAGTGGAATCAGTCTTGACATACAAATGCTAATCCAGGATAATTAGAGAAAACGCACACAAAAAATCTTTGGAGGACAAAGAAATGAGGTTTTACAGAAAAAAAGGCAGTTTGATAAACAACTGTAGAGATGTGGAGATAGAATGAGGAATGGCACCTTGCTATTGAGTTACAATGCTTGAGGCGACACTAGACAAGAGTCTCCGAACACTACTGGATAGACAGCCAAGCACTTAAGGGTAAAAACCCACAATAGATAACAATGATTACTACTGTGTTGTGTTAAGTTCAAAGATATCATTGGTCAGCTCAAGGCTGGTGACATCACCATAAAGGCAGAGCTAGATAACAATGATTACTATTGTGTTATGTTAAGTTCAAAGATATTATTGGTCAGCTCAAGGCTGGTGACATCACCATAAAGGCAGAGCTAGATAACAATGATTACTAGTGTGTTATGTTAAGTTCAAAGATATAATTGGTCAGCTCAAGGCTGGTGACATCACCATAAAGGCAGAGCTAGATAACAATGATTACTACTGTGTTGTGTTAAGTTCAAAGATATCATTGGTCAGCTCAAGGCTGGTGACATCACCATAAAGGCAGAGCTAGATAACAATGATTACTACTGTGTTGTGTTAAGTTCAAAGATATAATTGGTCAGCTCAAGGCTGGTGACATCACCATAAAGGCAGAGCTAGATAACAATGATTACTACTGTGTTATGTTAAGTTCAAAGATATTATTGGTCAGCTCAAGGCTGGTGACATCACCATAAAGGCAGAGCTAGATAACAAGCCTTATGGACATCACCATAAAGGAGGAGCTAGGTAATAATGCAGACCACTGTGTTTTTGGGAGCCGCGATAGCTCAGTGGTTAGTGAACTGGACTACAACGGACAAGAGGCCGGGTTCGATCCTGACCGACGGCTTCCAGGTTCACCCAGGCTTAACTGGATACCAGATTTTTTCTGGGATAGTAAAGTGGCACGGGCGTAATACCGACCACATTACTCCAAAAATCATGTGCCGAAGGTCTATAAAAATCATGGTCACTAACACCATATTCCCTATATGCCACTTCGCGTGACGGGGTTCTTTACTTTTTTTTTTTTTAACCGAGTTTTTAATTTAACTTAAGAAATTTGTAATTATAAATATTTAAAAAAAACTGTAGATAGAATCAACTTCACTACACCTTGACAAGTCCTTTAGCACATAAATCTCCTCCATGATTGCACAAGAAGTTCACATGAACTGTGCAACATTGATGATGTCCCCTAGGATAATTAAGATAATAATGTAGGATAATTAAAAAAAACAAATTGGTTTCTGTTCTTCCTTGTTCTCTTTCCATTTTTGTTGTGCAGCATCAAGAAAAGGTGGAGTATTATTGGTGGCATTATTTGGTTTGCCTCACACATGATGCTTTGGTAAAAAAGTGAAGAAAGGTTTCCTACACACCTTGCCCACATGGGCAGTACGTCACACCCCACTACTGGCCCATATGGGGAATATGGCGTTAGTGATCATATTTTTCCATGACCTCAGCATATTTTTGAGTGATGTGGCCGCCTTTATTTCACAGACAAGTAATGCTTTGGTGGTGCTAAATATTTTCTTATGCTTATCCATCCTTTGGGAAGTCTTCCTCTTCTGTTGTTGCATCAAGTTGTTAATGCTTGTTGTAGAATACAGTCTACCAGTAATCTCTTTGCATGCTCAAACCATTTAGCATTCTGTCCATTGTTATTCCTACTACTCTTTTTCTAATTTAATCAATTTCTATTTTGTCTTATTGTCACGTTAAGCATTCGTTAGAGACTTCTCATTTTAATTTTTGTGATCATCCACTTCTCTGTTGCTATCAACATCCATGTTTAGCACTGGTTAATATTATTTTAAAATAATTTCATGAACCGTACTAGATATTGTTTATATTTTTTTTGGGTAGCAGTTTACATTCTGCTCTTTTTTTGGTTATCCACTGCCTAGAGTTCTTTTATGTACTCATTTTGAAGACAAGGTCTGTTTTATTGTCTGTCTTCTATGGGACTAGACACACAGTCTCACCTAACCCCAAGATCAGGTATCTTGGAACTCAATCACTTTGTGTGAGATTCAAATCAAGTTCTTTTGTGTTTGAGTTGACCAACTCAATTGTATGCAGATTGAATGGGGTGAAGTTGTAGCGGTAGCTGTTGTATTTCTTTTCTTGTAACATACTTTGATTTAATGAGATACAATTGTAGCAATAGCTGGTGCTCTTTTTTTTTTCCTTATATTTCACCTCTACATTATATTTTTTGGGCCAAGCCAGAAACTGCCATACTTACCATCAAACTAATAATATATAAATTAGTATTTTGTGTACAGAATAAATGGCCACATTTTGAATGTGTTTAGTTTGTATACATTTTCTTTCACAAGGTCAATGGTAGGTCACACTGCATCATATTAAATTACTTCAGTAAACAAGTTTCTAACATGTTTTGTATACTTTTAAAATGATATGTAGGGGACAGGTTGGTCTCAAGGCAAGACACCAGTCTCGAAGTAAAGAGGTTGTGAGTTAAAATCCTGGTTGCACCAGTTGGGATTTTTATTTGTGATTTCTTTCTGCAGCAACCACCACTGGTCTCAGTAGCGAGGCCCAGCTTGAAATGTCAATTACTCATCGACAGAAAAAATATGAGCACCTTCGAAGATGGAGTTATCTGCCTGTGTAGCGAGGGACCCCTTTGCACACAGCTGCCAGGAAAAAAGTGGATTAACACACAAAATTCAGTTCCTAGTCTCTAGGGACTTCATCAGAGATGAAAGCTAATGAACGAAAAAAAAATGATATATTTTCTCTTAGCAGTTGAATTTTTTTCTTTCTATATGTATTTTATCTCTAGAATATTTTTTTTTTGCAGTATCTGATTCTGTAAAAAAATAGATGAGAATAATAATAAACAAATTATTATCTATTTATTCAGCATTTGATTCCACAATGAACAGACGAGAATAATAACAAATATTTATTATTGGTGAAACTCAGAGAGAGAACACATATACACTGGAATGTTGCCCTGTGCTGTTAAAATGCCTGTATTCCTGTGTAGTTTATGTGACATTATAATGTATCAAACCACAGATTTTCATTAATGTATCACAAGAATTATTTTTGTTTGTTATGTGACCACCAAGTGACATTGGTTAGGATGCCAGAAGAGTATAAATTAGATCTTTGTATCCAATATATAAAACAGGGAGTCAGACAAAGCTGTGTTCTGTCGCCAGATTTGCTCTCACTTTACAGAAAAAATATTATGGGATCAATAGTAGACTAAAAAGGAATTGAAGTCAATGGTCACAATATAAACAATTTGCGATATTCAGATGACATAGTCTTAATAGCAGAGATGGAGAAAGAACTACAAGAAATGATAGACATAGTAGTAAAAGAAAGCAACAAAAAAAGGTCTAAGTCTGAATAATAAGAAACCAGAAGTAAAGATCATATTGAAGAAATAATCATCACCATCATGCAGCATAAAAATAAACAGGATAAATCTGAAACAAGTGCAACGTTTCGAATACTTGGGCACAATAATAACATCAGATGGAAAATGCACCACAGAAATAAAAATCAGAATTGCTCAACCCAAAATATCATTTAAGAAAATGAAAAATGTCCTATGCAACAAGTCTTTGTCAATAGAAGTGAGAAAGAGAGTTCATCAGTACTATATAAAGCCAATTCTGACCTATGGAAGCGAATCATGGACAGTAGACAAACAAATGAAAAGACGATTAGAGGCCACAGAGATGGAATTTCTCAGAAGAATGTTGAAAGTTCCCTGGACAGCTAAAAAGACCAATGCGAACATTCTCAAAGAGGCCAACACAAAATGGGAGCTCCTAAAAAAACATCAGAAAGAAACAATCAACATTTTTCGGGCACATCATGAGAAGAGGAAAGTTAGAATACTTGGTTACAACTGGCAAAATAAAAGGAAAGAGAGATCGTGGACTTGAATATTGAATATTTGGTTGCCATTAGCAAAATACAGGGAAAGACACAGATGACAAAGAGAGAAGATACTAGATAGCTTGGCGTCATGGCATGGAAAACATTCAACAACTGAATTGATACGATGTACTGTAGATAGAAGATGGTGGAAGAACATGATCGTCTATGCCAACCGACCTGGAACATGATGATGATGATGATGATGATGATCCAACTTGACACTCTAAGGGGAGGGTGGCTGGGCAGTGATGTAAATGAAAAGAAAACAGTAAATGGACACACAAAAATTTGTTGAATAGCGCTTGATCAGATGTGCTGATAGTTCTGTCTATTCAAGTTCTCTGTTTATCTTGATCGGTTGTGCTGATAGTTCTGTCTGTTCAATCAAGTTCTCTGTTTATCTTGATCAGATGTGCTGATAGTTCTGTCTGTTCAATCAAGTTCTCTGTTTATCGTGATCAGATGTGCTGGCGGGTGGGTGGGCGGGCGGATAGGATAGATAGGATTAGGATAGATAGATAGTATAGATAGAAGGATAGATAGATAGATAGATTTGCCCAATAACTTTTGCCTCATTTCTGTTCTCTTTAATGTCATATGTCTTTGAAGTCCACTACAAGAATTAGTCAGCTGTGCTTATTTATTTGACCGTTACAGCTATGACTTAATTTTTTTTAAAATGTTAATTTAAAAATTAATTATCAACAATAATCCATATATATATATATATATATATATATATATATATATATATATATATATATATCATCATCATCATCATCATCGGGTGCCATCTCCGTAACGAAGGTTGGCTACCAAGGAGTGCCATTCTGCTCTGTCTCTTGCTTTGATGCTGCAGGTTGTCATTGGTTGATTTGTCCATCTTTTAATGTTATGCATCCATGTTAGTCTTGGTCTGCCTCTGCCTCTTTTACCTTGTATTTTCCCTTCCAATATTACTTTTAGTAGGCTCTTGTAGATGGCCCAAAATTTGCATTTGTTTTGTTTGAATTGTGTTTAGTAGTTCTCTTTTCATTTTAGTTGTTTTAAAACTTCATCATTTGTTTTCTTTTCTTTCTATCCAATTCTACCTATTCTTCTATATATCCACATTTCAAAGACTTTAATTCTCTGTTCTGTTTTCTTGTCTAATGTCCATGTTTCTGGCACCATATAAGAATATTGAGAAGATGTAACATTTTGCTATTCTTAGTTTTAGCCCTGGTGTTATTTGTTTAGATGTTAGTATATTTTTCATGGCATTGAAATTACTTTTTGCCATTCCTATTCTTTTGTTTATTTCAGTTGTACATTTTCCATCACTGGTTATTGTATGTCCAAGGTAGTTGTAGTTCTGAACTGTGTCCAGGTCTATTCCTTCAATTTTTATATCCACTTCTGGGTTTTGGGTATTTTCTTTGTTTATAATCATAGTTTTAGTCTTTTTGATATTCATATCTAGTCCATATTTTTTGGTTGTCATGTCTATTTCATTAAGTAATTTTATAATATATATATTATAAAAAGCAGCGGGAATCAGCTCCCTCAATGAGATATAGGGTGCTTTCACAGAACAGAGACAAATGGCGAGATTTGATAAAATATCTTTGTAAGACTTCAGACTGCTAGAGTGAAAAAAATTTGTTAAAGAGAAAGAATATCTGGGTCTATGCCCTATGGGTCGGCCACTGCTCGAAAGGTCAAAATATATATAGGTATATATGGGCCTCTGACGTCTTGACAGATGGTTGGTTATAATCAATAGTAGTTTTGTAATAGATTAGTGAATTAAGTTTTGTGCTGTTTTACAGAGCAGCCACTCTCATGATTTATTTTACCAATATTGGATCAACAGATTGAATATTAAGGGGAACAAAAAACAATAAGACAAATCTTGAATCAGATTGTAACAGTATATAATTGCCACCATCGGGGAATGGGCTATATGACCTCCACTTATCTTGGACACATCTTTGGGGAGCATGGCTCATGCTCAGTGTTCTCTCCCTGGATGCTACTCTCCCCTGACAGAGGACCATTAGGTACCCTTTATTTTTCAAGTGGAGGACATGTTTCAGTGCTGGTGGTCCACGTGAAAAGTAGCACAAACACCCAAACCACATGACAATTCACAAGCAGCAGAATTAGACTTATGATGCAACAAAGCTTGTAAAAACATCAGACAGCTATCACCACTATCGTCCAACAAGGAAATAATGCTGGAAGCAACATGAGAGGCACTCTACAATACAATATTCTTTCCAACGTTGTGCTGCCAATGCCAGACCTGGACCCAAGATATAAGAAAAATAACCTCTATTGAGATGAAATGTGTTAGACGAATGACAGGAAACAGCCTGAGTAATAAGATTAAAAATAAAGAACTGAGAAAAATGTAGGAATAATTCCCACCATAGAATGCATAAAGAAACAACAGATAAAATGGTTTGGCCACGTGATAAAGCCAAAAGATCAAAACACAACACAATGAGCCTTCATTAAATGTTTCGAGAACACTAGACCCAAGGGCTGACCATGAAAAAGATGGATTGGTGGAGTATTAAAAACACTAGGAAAGAACAATAGGAGAGGCCAACAGAAGAGCAAAAGACCGCAAATTATATCTCCCCTTGACGCCGAAAGGCAAATGAGGAAGGAAAGAATAATAAGTAGAGATAACTGAAGCAGTGAATTTTGACAGAATGCTTCATCTGTTGAGGGTTATTTATTTTGAATTACGCCCATGTGTGATATAATTTAATACATAATTGGCAATTTATTGAAATTGTACCATATATAAAATATAACATATAAATTGTGTATAATTAAAAAAAAATTGTTGAAAATTTTAATGGAAGTTTTTAAGCAAGTATATATATATATATATATATATATATATATATATATAAAGCAAGGTACAAATTCTAAGTTACTTTTATGAAACTGATACCATATGTTTATATATTTTTGTTGAATAGTTTGTTACAGTTTTCTGTAGTACACTAAGTTGTTTTTGGTATGATTTATTGTAGCCATGTTTTTTTTTATAAGTGTATTGGCATAATGTATGAAACTGCATTCTGTTGGTATATGCGTTTTTTTTTTTTCTTTTTACCTGAATGTTTTTAATACTTTCTTATATCACATTTGAGATTGTTGTGTGCCTCAAATCTTTCTGAACATAACAGTTGACAATTTTTGTTGCGTTGATAATTTCTGTGTTGAGGTGTGCATAGTTTTTCTGTCCACCCAGGTTTGAATAAAAAAACATGACTTTCACTTGAAAGTGAGGACAGAAATTAGTTACTATTCTCAGCTTAAATATATCGTAGCTAGGCTCGCTGCACTCTTTCTACGCCACCAGTTTCAGGATGTTGTGCTAAATTCCTGTAAAATTTCAGGCATTTAACTATTAGCCTAAGGCAAAGAATTCACTAGGCAGAATTATAGCATCAGATGGAAGGTGAACCACAGAAATAAAAGGCACACACTAATGTAACATTTCAAAAAATGAAAAATATATTGTGCAACAAGTCTATGTCAATTGAAGTGATAATGAGAGTTCATTGGTGCTATATAAAACCAATTCTGACTCTTGAAAGTGAATCATGGGGACATTAGACAAACGAATGAAAAGTCAGTAAGAGGTCACAGATTGGATTTCTCAAAATGTTAAAAGAGTTCCCTGGACAGCTCAAAAGACTATGAGGAAATTCTCAAAAAGGCCAACACAAAAATAGGGCTCTAAAAAATATCAAAGAAACAATCAACATTTTTTTGGGCACAACATGAGAAGAGAAAAGTTGAAATAATTAATTACAACTAGCAAAATATGTGGATAGAGAAATTACAGACGGTAAAGAGAGAAGACGCTAGATGGCTTTGTGTCATGGCATTCAACAACAGAACTGCATGATGCATTAGGACAGAGAATTATGAAAGGACATGATCACCTATGCTAACTGGTGTAGCACATGATCATCAACTTTCTAAGCTAGTGTTTCTCTGCGATGAGTTTCAGTTACATGACTACAATATAATTAGGCTTCCTGTCTCTTGGTTTGTGCAGTACAGCTCTGCACCCCTTCAAACAAAAGAATTAGTACACAAATGGAAGATAAAATAACAATAAATGACATGCTGTGCATCTTACTTTATTACCCAAGAACATTAGTAGCCATCTGCTGAATATCTAAATAACACTGATTTATTGTTGTTGTTTTGTTGTTTAATCTGAGGTAACAATGACATGTTGAATCGTGGGATAATTTATATTCATTGTGATTTTAATACATTGTTTATTAATGCTACATAGCAATTACTACATTAAAATATAAACAATGAATATTGAGTAATGGTATGTGTATGTGTCATTTATTTATAGCAGTAATTTAATATGATGATCAAATTGCCTTCTTTTGCAAAGCAGTGTATTGTCAGTCACCTATTATATTGTTATGTCTCACAGGTGTATAAGAATTTAGTTAATGTTGCAACACTTTGATTTTTCTAAATAGATTAATATCGATAGAGGCAGCAATGACTTTCAGAAACTGATATAATGTGGAAATCAACATTATTGAGCACAAAAACAAAGCCCAGGATTTTAAAATCAATTTATTAGTCACCCTTACTATGTATGTGAGAGCTGGAAAACAACTAAAGAAATAGAAGAAAACAAACAGGATGCACTTGAAAACAAATGCCTGAGGAAAATACTTCGTATAATACCATGGAATAGATTTTAGATTAGTAGTAGCCTCCGTCAGTCACAGTTGACTATGGATTTTTCAGCACCCCTAGAAATGTTATTTTTTCTTTTCTCTCACCATGTTTATTCTTTTTCTATGAATCTGTCAGCTTCTTGTTTGAGTTGGAGCTTTAGAGCGTGTTTCCAAAGATTGCGGTCTGCAGCTATTTCTTTCCAGGCTGCAGGGTTTATGTTCAGTCTTCATGTCACATTTATTCACTTCTACAAATCAAAGTTTGGGGTGCCCCCTAGTTCTTTTATCATCTGCTAGTTGTCCATAGAGTATATTTTTTGGTATGCGGCCATCTTTCATAGGATGTATGTGGCGTAAGCTAACCAGTGTAACCTATGTTGTTTGAGCAGCATGTAGATATTCGGGAGGCCTATGCGAAAATTTAAGTTTAAGGTAGAAGTTAAAGAAATGACAAAGTATCCAAAAATATTACTTTTTCAAGAGAAGAAGTTAGTCATATGTTGGCCACGTGATGAGAAGAGACAACAAGAGAATCTCAGAGCAGGTCCTCACATGGGAACCGGAAGGGTAAAAGAAAAAAACAAACACAGAGAAACATTAAAAAGAACACCGAGGTGAGAGGGAACCAGGCATCAGCTCCACTACCAAGATTGACCAACTCACCCAGAACAGTGATGTGTGCCAAGGTCTGATGCTTGATAACAAAGATCATTGGACACAGACATCATTTTATCTATTGTTTCTTTATGCACTCAACAACAGAAATTACTCCTAGTTTTTTTTTCTGATTTCAGAGTAATACTGAGTAATAAAATTTGAAGAATTTTTAGATGCAATTTTTTTCCAGTAACATTTTAAAAACACACACAAGTGATAGCAAGTGTATAATCAGCATGAGTGTGTCATTAGTATAATGGTCAGCATGCTGACTTTGTTATAATGAAATTGTGATCCAGTCCAAGCATGATACTTTCCAGTCAACCCAAACATAAGTAACACAGCAACAAGATATTGAATAACACTTGGAAATTTCCACAATCTACAAATCAAGTATTGTTAAAATCAGCATCATTATCATTGAGTGCCGTCTCTGCATCGAGGGTTGGTTACCATAGAACGCCATTCTGCTCTGTCTCTTGCTTTGATGGTGCAGGTTATCTTTATCTATCATAGTTGTCCATCTTTTGATGTTACTCGTTCACGTTAGTCTTGGTCTGCCGCTGCCACTTTTACCTTGTATTCTCCATTCCAAGATTTCTTTTAGTAGGCTGGTGTGTCTTTTAACATGCTCCAAAAATCTCATTTGTCTTTTCATTTTTATTTGTTTTCTTTTCTTTTCTTTCCATTCAATTCTTCTATAAATCCACATTTCAAAGGCATCAATTTTCTGTTCTGTGTCTAATGTCCACGTTTCGACACCATACAGGTATGTTGAGAAAGGTAAAGGTAAAGTTCGAGACTTGAACCGGCGTCTTAGCACGTGAGTTTACACCCATATGTGCTCGGCCGCCTATCCAGAAATGTCAGGATATTTCTGTATAGTGTAGCCTCAAGCATCGAAACTCAGATGCGAAGCGACATTCCTCACCTTCCCAGGATAATACCCTGGTACCCATTTCTGCCAACGGTTGGGTCGACCGTGGGGGTATTTTTTTTTTTTTTTCAACCATGAGTACAATTCACACTGCTCCCAGCGGGAATCAAACACGGGTTGTCCGGACGTCAGTAGTCCAGTCGGGTGGTTTTCCCAACTAGGCTACCAAGGCCCCCGAAGATGTTGAGAAGATATAACATAATGCTATTTCGTTAAAACACTCATGTTTTTTATGCTCATGCCTTGTTGTCTTCCTCTAATAATAAATAATTGCTACTTTGTTATTATTATCTACAGTTAGTTCAGCTAAAAAGCAAATGGGTTTTTGGTTCACTGAGTTAAGAAAAAAAAAACTGCCCTGAATACGCTAAAGGCTATTTCAACCATGTAGAAAAGTTATGTACCAAAATATTAGAGGAAATGCTAAGACCAACAGATCAGCAACTACTAAATGGGGTTCCTGAAAAAGTCTAGTTAGCATGAAGTCCCGAAGGCCTCTGTAAACATATAGTTCACTAAGACCTTACTCTTAGGTCTAGAATATTGAATCTGGATCTACTGCGTGAAGTGTACACCTGTTACAGTTCAGTGTCTTGTGATGTAAGAATGTGCTACTCTGTTGAAGACTTTTTCTTGGTCCTGGGATTGGATGAATGATTGGCCTGTCTATGTTATGTGTGTAATTGATAATGTCTCATATAAAATATATGTATTGGTAGATGTTCTGTAGACACTACATTGTTTATCTTTATGTATAAGTGATGTCATGAAAGGTTTGAGTTTGTTTTTGCTTCAGTTGGAACAAAGTGGTCCAACCAGGCCTTCTACAATTTTAATTAAAAGAAGATAAACCAATACCTTTAATGCTGTGGGAATTGGACAAATAAATATTTTCTGCAGGTTCTATAACTCGTGCAGTACAAAATACTCTGGATTTGTGTAACTGTGTGGCCTATACTTCATGAAATACAAGTAAATAATGCTTTCAATTAGATTTGAGAGACTTTTACAAAAACCTTCCAAGAAAAATAGGTCTTTGGATCTGTCGTTATTCCATTCTAGCAGGTGTGTGAATTTGGATTACAGCAGATGACCTGAGATTCAGGGCAGTAGGTTCAAAGATCTCATTGCAAAGCAATATCCAGATTATTGGAGGTTCTAGAGCAGGTAAGTGTAAAAGAATTTCACCTTCTGGCCACAGTAATGGTTTAAATTTTAAAGATTTCAAAGACAATGAAAATCGGTTGATGACTGTTTTTGACAAAATGCCAGACACTGGAACAGAGCTATAAAATTACTGGAAGGACCCTATGTGAATGTGACTAATAGATTAAGACCGAACAACACCATGAGGTATTATCTATGTGTGCTAGGTTATGGGTGGTACTAGAAGACATAAAAAAAAAACAACAAAAACAAATGTCCAGGTATTGAGTTATTGAGTTATTTGCGGGTCATCACCATTGCACTCCGAACATGTCCATAGGTGCTCAGATCCCCTCCTCAGCAATTCCCTCAGTGTCCAGCGACTGACGACTCCAGTTCTATGTTGGTTGATAAGTCTTCTTACACGGCCACTAAGTTTCTCAATTCTGGTTGTGCCCATCTTAACTCCCATTTCCATCATCCAAAGAAGTGACGTGGATCTGTGTTTGTCGAAGTCCTGTGCTCTTCCCACATCACGGAGGGCATTGATGATGTCCGCCCGATCCATTGGTTGCCCATCCTCAACGACAGCGCAGCTAGCCAACCTGTCCGCTCTTTCATTTCCCCGTACTCCCGCATGTCCAGGGACAAAGACGACCTTATATATTTTGGATTTCTGCAACGACTCTACCCATTGCATGCGTACAGAGCCCGCCTCCACTTTTTTAATCATGCTCATCGAATCACTCAGTATACATGCGTGGATGTAGTCTTGTGACTCTAACCACTTGAATGCCTTGGTCACTGCCATCGTCTCCATTGTCATGCTACTCGTCATGATGTATGCATCACTGTCTTCCTTGGCTATTCTGCCTGCCGAGCGTGCTGTAAATGCCCATGCACTTCTTTGGTGTCGTATTACAGATCCGTCTGTATAGATGACTGCATCTTTCTCATCGGTGTTATCGCAGATGAGACCGTTGACCTCAGCATTAACCACGACCGGGTTCTGTTCCCTACTTTTCCTGTTGAGCGTGACAATACACGAGAAAGTCCCCTGAATGACGTAGGCACCGGTATCCACTCCTGACCAACGTAGATATTGGTAAGCCCACAGACCTGTTTGATGACATCTTCTGCTCGGCCCAGCCATGATTTGCCTCTTTTTAGCCTGGCACCTTTCTCTGTCCAGGTAGTTGTCACACAACAATCTTGAAAACAGTCTTTAAGAACCAACCAATTTTTTTACAACTTTAGTTTTGAAAGTTCACAGACAGTTTTGCAGTTCAAAGCTGAAGGCATTTAGGAGCACGCTGAGCAAATTCTTTTTCATTTTCTGCTCATACATTATTACCTTGATTATGTTTTTACCTCCCTATATGTTTTTTTTGCTGTTTCTGTGCCATATACATACAATCAATCAAATATATAAATGATAGCCAACACTCCCTTGCAATATGTTCTGTTTGCCACTCTCGTAACAAAAGATTGGACCACACTGTGTTAGTTATTGATAAGCGAATCAATTCAGAGGAAGAGGTATGTTTACAGCAGTCGGAAAAAATCTCACCTTGGAAGTTTCACTCTAGAATAATATTCATTTATTATTATTTGTCTCCCGTTAGTTATTGATATCAGCATTTAATAGCTGAAAGTGGTCATTCACTCATATCTAACAGCTTGTCTCAAAATCAAATGCAGACGCAAGGAGATTGAGAAGAAGCTATTACATGGCTGCCTAAGGGACCAGCAACACATGCGTGGTCATATTGACTAAATCACAAAGATGGCTTTTTCAGATTGACAAGAACACATTCCGCAAAGAGTCAGTGGACCTACTTGACATGTCAACAACCTAACTTGGATATATTGCCCTGGACACGCAGGAGTTTGTGGCACTGAGATAGTCGCCAGATTGGCAGGGTCTTCCATTGCACAGGAAACCTTAAAGTTGAACACGTATGACATTGCAAAGTGCTTTAAAAGAATACCTCTCACAAGGTGGTGACAAGAAAGCTGATGATGATCCACATGTCAAAAGAATGATGGAATACAGCACCAAGAAGGATGAAGGTAGGAAAAGCTTGCAAAGAATGCTACATGTTCAATCAGTGCAGGACAGGAATAATCAGTAGACAAACACTTTGATAGTTGCTGGAATGGGCAGCAGAGTGGATATGGGAATGACTGTGATGACATCAGTCTGAACTAAAGACTGATCAAAATCCTAGTACTTAACCTCCCCATGCCAACACTAGAAACAGACTAACCAGTGTTGTGAAGTGACTTGGGATCTGGTATCCAAAAATGCACTGAAAATTGGGTATGTTGGACATAAAGGATTATCATGACTTGCTGTAAACCACAACACAACACATCTAAGAGCAAGCAAACACATAAGAGAATATTATTTACTCAGGCAATGACACGACAAACAAATATATACACTCAAGATTTTCCAAAAATGTATATGTTTAATAGGCTATAGATAACAATTTCTAATATTTATCAGTAGAAAACACATTTTCATAATTCTATAAGATTCTGTATCTCAAGCATATTAAATGAGTAAATTCTATTAGATTCAGCATTTCAAACAATTTAAATGAGTAACTTCTATAAGATTCAGCATTTCAAACAATTTAAATGAGTAACTTCTATAAGATTCAGCAATTCAAACAATTTAAATGAGTAACTTCTATAAGATTCAGCATTTCAAACAATTTAAATGAGTAAATTCTTTTAGATTCAGCATTTCAAACAATTTAAATTAGTAACTTCTATAAGATTCAGCATTTCACAAATTTTAATGAGTAACTTCATTTCATGTATCTTACCCTAGATACAATGTTTTCAAAAGATTGTTGTTACAAAGATAAAACATTTCATGTAACATGTAATCTAAATTTTGTAAACATTCTCTGTATTCAGAAATAACAAACGTTAATGAGTATATAATTGCAGGAGACTCAAATAAAATGCTCAGATCTAAACAACTTAACTAATAATACAGGCATACATTTTAACAGAAATGACCAATAATGATAACACTGAAAATACTCCTTTATTCTAAACTATAGCCACTTTGAAATAAAACCAAGCTCTGTAACTAAGTACTTTAACAAATAGTTAAGTGTATGGGCCTGAATGTTCATTCATAGTTCATGCTGAAAAGCATTGAATGTCATTTTTCTCCGTAACGCTGGTGTGCTGTGTAACAGTCCCATCACTGATTTCTTTCTAATACCACACTGTCAAACCACATAGCATCTTTACTATTTTTCAACTTCTTCTCTTCAACCTTCTATTTTTCCTGCTGTTATTAAATATTCCAACCCATCTCTTCTCTGCACATGCACAATAGGAAAGGGGGGCGGGAGTTGAAAGAAGGTGGGTTTCTAGTGATCTGATTCTATCTATCAACCTTTCAAGCCGTAGTCGGCCTATAGGGCATAGACTTAGATACTCTCTGCTTTCTAGCAGTCTCAATCCTTGCAAATATCTTTTATCAAATCTTGCCATTTGTCTCTGTTCTGTGCAAGCATCTCACTCACATTGAGGGAGCCAATTCCTGCTGACCTTGCCTATCTGAACAATGTTCTTCTCAGTGTTTCTCTGGGTCAGCCTCTTTTCCTCCTACCTCTTGTTTCCCACTTGAGGGCTTGCTCTAGTTATTATCTCTTCTCATCAAATGTCCAACCTATAGTAAGTGATCTGATTGCTCCCAGTTAAAAGCTCTCTATGGAGTGTCATGTCACTTAAACTGTAACTAAACAAGAAACTGAAAAATTATCCCATAGTATTTGCTGTTGTTAAATCAGACCTATTATTTAGCTTTCAAACTTGGAGAACAACAAAAATGACAACAACGAAGATACAGACCTTCATTAGTAGATGCTTGCACAGAATAAAAGGATGGAAACGGCAGTACAAAATCATTAACGTAGAATTATGCGAAAGTACCAGTCAATCTTAAAAAAATGTCAAGAAACAGGACAGCTTGGAAAGTGTTTGTTAAAGACCTATGCTGCACAGCGAGCTGAAAGGAGTAAGAAGAAGAAGATTTGCTGTCAATGAGTGAAGTGCAGGGACTCCATTTATTTTAGGCACATTATTTTGGGAAGTGCAGTCCCATGACTCTCCCCAGAAACATTTTCGTACCTGACTAAAGTCCAAGTTAAAAGTTTTAATCTTCAGGTGGGTTGACTAGAAGACTGTAAAAGAAATCCCTAACACTTCCCTCAAAGAAACTATTATAAAATGTACAGTTTTTATCGGTGCCTAGCAGTATGGTTATCTAAAACTTTAAAAAAAATTGTTGTTTGCGACAATATATTATGTTTCTTCTAAATTAAAACTTTATAACTTAAAAATTTAGTTAACAAATATTTACTTCAATATTTTTGCCCTAATGCATTAAATTATGTTTTAAAAAATATTGCTGCAGTATTTTCTTCATAAACAAATTTTTATTTCTAAAACATAAATTTTCTCTAAATATAATTTTCTAAAACATTTTCTCTAAAATACCACATAAATGTTAAAGAAAAATATTTTAATGAATATTCTATTATGGCAATGTTTATATGTATGATTATTTGTTTCTTTAAAAAAATATATTCAAAGTATCAAATTATTTTTAATGAGTTTCTATTTTGCAAATTTACAAGCAGTCTAAAACACATCATTCGTGATCTTTACTTTTCTACAAAATATATTTAATCTATGTGTCTTTATTATAAATCTTATGTAAAATTTAGACATTTTAATGTAAATAACAATGTAATATTACATGACTTCGATCATAATGCTATTTAAGCCATTTTTACCCTGTTATTATTTGCTGCAATGTAATATATATATGTATATCATTTAAATGTTTTCTACAAATATTTTAATATAGTAAACATATTGTTTCAATATATATATAATTGATAATGCACACTTCACACAGAGAAAAAAAAAAAAACAACCATAGCTCCATATTTTGTGCTAATTTAGGTAAACATAAAATGTTAACAGTAAAACAAAAAAAAAATGGTAAAAAAATGTCCTTGAAAGGTATACAGAGTGTCCTCCAACAATTGTAATGATTAAATATAGGTATATTCACAACCATTACCCCCTGTGTGAGACCCAGTTAAAAACTGACAACCCCCAGTATTCAGAACAAGTGTGCTGAAATGGTATAAATCATGCCAAACAATTTATTTGCTGAAATCAGTTGTGTTGAGCTGTCAGATGTTTTTCAAACATGCCATTTTTACAGCTTGATGTCCAAATGTTTTTTTTAAAGAGGAAATAACAAATAAAAAAAAAGCCATTACAGAGTGCTTGAAGATAGGTGACATGGAAAAATGTTAGTTGTTATTGCACTAAAGACACAACAGACTAATAAAAGTAATATTGGAAGGGAAAATACAAGGTAAAAGAGGCAGACAAAGACTAACATGGACAAGTAACATCAGAAGATGGACAAGTCAACCTATGACAATCTGCACCATCAAAGCAAGAGACAGAGTGCTATGGCACTCCATGGTAGCCAACCTTCGATGCGGAGACGGCACTCGATGAGGATGATGATGAGGTTGAAAGAATCACCATCAACACTACCATACAAACAAATGTATTGTTATGAAAGCTTTCCATAACATTTTTTTACGTGACCGTATAGACAATTACTTTATTTTTGAAGGCTATAAAAAGGTGTGAAGGTTTGCCCAGAGAATAACAATCTAACATACTATATTCATTTCAATACAGTCCTTAATTTCTTGAAGATCTGATCATGCTGTTGCTATTTCTGGACTTTTCAATTATTCAACGCTTGGCAATCCTTTCCATTCTGCAGACACAGACAATCTATCTTAGATGTCAGTGCTTTGTTTGCTCAGTCTACACTTCTAGGCTATCTCACATTATTTTGTAAATGTGGAAGGTTATCGTTTATTTACATGAAAAGTAATGGAATAAGATAATTATGAACGAAATTTATAAAAATATAATGGAATTATTGTTCATGAGCAGTATCAGTCACAACATAATGTTGTAAATATGATAATATGATGTGAAATGATAAACATGTCTATTTGTGTTCCAAACTTATTTTAAAAAAATAGACTGTCATTGCAAGTTAGCAATTAATTTATACCATCTCAGACAAAGTCGAAAGACAAAAGGTTTAAGACAGAAAAACCAAATCATTATGAGATAAAGGTGAAAAAAATTAACCATTAAATAACCAGCCAGTAGAGTGATAATACTATGGATACGTCAAAAGACACAGCAGTTTGGAAAGAACAATAATGATTCCTGGGTGACGCATCAGGGACAGACCAAGAAAAAGGTAGTTTCAAGACATCAAGGAGACCTTGAACATGACAACAGAAGTGCTATTGAGCTGGCTAGAGACAGATTCTTTCACACGGGCTGTGGAGAATTCATCATTCTGCAAAGGACATGCAACCTGATGATGATGATGAGCCAGTAGAGCTCACAGTGATTGAACTCTACTGAATATGGAAAAAGTGAGGCAGGCTATTATTAATTCTCAAAGACATCTATGGGATGGTCTGATTGGATTGTAGGAACATTTTACAAGTAAAACCTATATTCATGCAAAAAAATGAGCTGTACAAACTTTGTGTTTATGATAGAGTCAACCACAAAACATCCAGCGGCTAGGTAAGTAAGTCAAGTGCCTCGTCACACCACGTGGCGTGCAGGGAATATGGTGTTAATGACTTTAGTTTTAGCTTTCCGACTTCATGAAAAAATTGTCCAAATAATAAGCTTGTTTTAGATCTATTTTCATTTATTTTCTTGTTGTTATTAAAAATTTTTTTTTAATTCTGAAAAATGGCCACAACATGTTGAACTCCTTGGTAGTGAATATGTTAAATTGCTACAATAAAATACAAAATTACTATACGTGCAATGCTAAACCTTCTACTAAGACTTCACCAGTGTATAATACACGGTAGTGAGTTGGCAACATTTATACTTTAAAATTAAAAAAAAAAAAAGAATAATAAGAATGTGCTTTCTGATTTTAAAATAAGATTTTGAAAAGTAGCTATTTTTATATTTACCTTTCGAAAATTTGGACACTACATTCTCACAGCCTGCTTGCCAATGGTACGGTCCATTTACACTGCTTCCTACTCTACCACCTTTCCTGACCCAGGTGGGCCAGCCACCCCCCCCCTTCCTCAAATTAGAATGCCAAGAAGATATAGGGTCAAAACACTTGTTTACTTGTGGTGGTGGTGGGGGGGGGGGGAGAAAGAGGAGATAAAGAGAATATACAAGATATAGGAGGAGGTTTCTTATTACCACAATCTGCCTCCCTTGAAGTATAACCTCCCTTGAAGTATAACCTCCCTTGAAGTATAACCTCCCTTGAAGTATAACCTCCCTTGAAGTATAACCTCCCTTGAAGTATAACCTTTAGAATTGTGCCACATTTGCCCCCTATTTATTTCACTTGCTTAGTCTCCATCTCTTTCAGTATTTGTTATTTCATTAATTATAAATTAATATATAATTTGATGGTCCGTTGTGACCTCTCTGCTGTATATTTATTAAGAGACTAATTTAAATGGCCAACAACTCTGAAAGAGAGAGAGAGAGAGAGCCTCGGTAGTTTGAACTGCCCGCAGCATCAAAATGTTTTTAATTAACAAACTTAAAAAATAAAAACCCTGGTGATTCTTGCTGTAGACAAATAATAATAAATAAATATTATTATGGAGGGAAACTATCGAGGTAATAGATCAATTCATTTCAGAGCAAGAGGTATGTTTACAACACTTGGAAAAAAAAAATCACAAATAATCAACAACAACAAAAAACAACAGACAGCCCAAAGCAGGATCGAACCTGTACTCTTCGACACAGCGCCTTGCCACAGGAATCAAATGCTAGAGCACATGCCAGCTAAGCAACCTAGCAAACCTGAAACAATCTAGGTTGTTTAGTTGGCCGTGTGCTCTTGCATTTGTTTCTCGTGGCAAGGCACTGTGTTGTCGTGACAAGGCAAGGAGTAGGGATGTGATCCTACTTCAGGGTGTTAATTGTTCTTTGTTGTTGATTATATGTGATTTTTCTCTGGGAGGTTCTTGCTGTTGTAAGTTCATGCACAGTGTGTAGATCTCCCTGTTTAATTATGAAAAAATGCAACGACTAAATATACAATTGCTGTGGTTCTATTTGCAAAATGATCAAGCTCCTCTGTGGACTGAAAGTACACAACCAATAATATAAGAATTATTTGGGCAAAATTGCTTACTATGAAATGGATTAGAAAATCTCTTACTAAAGTAATGGTCAAGTAAAAATGAAATCAAAGATAAGCTTGAAGTGATGATATTTATCAACATGAAATACCATGCCTGCTTGTGTAGATGATCATGTCTCTCCACAACTATCTTTCTCTGAAGTGGTTCATCATTTCTGTTGTTGACTTCCTATTATATCATTCCCTTAAACTTCCGTCAATATTTTTTCTTTATGTTCCCCCTGTCTATTTTTGTCCCTCTAGATTTTGCAGCTATCACAAAATACTGCAGCCTTTTCATTATATGGACAACAAATGATGCTTATTTCCTCCTGATACTGATAATAAGCTTTCTTTTGCTTATCTCATTTTCTTTCTTAAGAACATACTTGCTACTTAATTTAGCTATCCACGATTGTATTCTCAATTCTTCTGCTAAAGTCACACTTCTGTGGTCTCCAATGATTTTCTTATCTGTTGTCAGAGTGTTCATGATTCACTTGCAAATATCAAGATTGGTTCTAAATAGAAATGAAGAACTCTTTCTTCCATTGTGAAAAATGAGTTGTGCAAAAATATTATAAACAGAATAAAAGCTAAATAATATAAATGTAAATATTAAGATAAAGTTCATGAGTAAGTTATGAACACAAAGGAACAAACACAATTTTTTATAAAACCACAAAAGGAATTTATACCCTTAGAAAAAAACTGATGATTCTTCATAATAGACCAATTTAAAAAAAAAACTACAAGATAAATGGTTGAACTAAAACAACAAACACCACGTTACTTGAAAAAAAAAACCCTAGTTTAAAATGTACAAAATAATCTGTTTAAATGCTTGCCCATTTCAATGTTCTCAACATGGAATGTTGATAAAAATTAAAGTCACTGCATCAGTCAATATCATGAGCCAAAATACGAACTCAAAATATGGTTTCTATCTAATAAGGTCACTTTCTTCATTTGAGAGCTCAGCTATCAGTTGCTGGAAGTCAGTGATGTACCAAGCTGCTTCTTCCTTCACTTTACTTCTGATGACATTTCCACCATAACCGATAAATGCATCCTGTAAAAATATGAGAATATGAATGTCACATATAATATATAAACAAATTAGGGACAAAGGTATTTATAAAAAAGTAAAGTACCCCCGTTACGCCAAGTGGCATATAGGGAATATGGTGTTAGTAACCATAAATTTTACAGACCTTTGGCACATGATTTTTGGGTAATGTGGTCAGTATTACGACCGTGCCACTTTACTTTCCCAGAAAAAAAATTGGGTACCCATTAAAGGCTGGGTGAACCAGAAGCCGTCGGTTGGGATCGAACCCTACCTCTTGTCCTTTGTAGTCAATGGTATATATAGCACTGGGAAAAGTCACAAGTAAAGATAAATGCATCTTGTAAAAATATGAGCATATGAATGTCGCATATAATATATAATAAAATTAGGGACAATGGTATATATTGCACTTGGAAAAGTCACAAGTAAATGACAAAAGAGAAATATAGAAAACTAGATAGCTTGCACCAATACACTGCCAGCCAAGCAACCTAAAAAAGTTGCTATCATTTGCAATGTCTTTCTAGCATGTGTCATGACCTGACTAGAGCATGACGTTACGATAATTTAGACAAGAAAATCACTGGAGTCTGTAGAAATGTGGTTTTACAGAAGAATGTTGAGAGTACCATGGACAGCTAAGAAGAGTAATGAAGATGTTCTGAGAGAGGTCAAAGCAAAAAGAGAGCTAATTTCCAATATTAGGAAGAAACAATCATCATTTTTTGGCCATGTAATGAGAAGAGAACAACTGGAATATATTGTAACAACTGGGAAAATTGAGGGACGAAGAGATAGAGGGAAGCAAAGAGAAAAGATACCAGCTAGCTTAAGAGAATGGCTTTGCAGAAGGTCAACAACAGAAATGATAAATAGCTGCCGAGATCGAAAGTTGTGGAGAGACATGATCACTTTCGCCAGCAGGCCCGGTACTTGATGATGATGATGAATTGTGTCTATAAATTTATTAAGAAATTGTCATCTTAACCTCACACTCTAGTCACGTGATGGCATGGAAAAAATATGGCATCTAACATCATATTCCCAACTCACCAATGGTGTGAAGACTAGAGACAAATAATAATAAATGAATATTATTACAGAGGGAAACTTCCGAAGCGATAGATCAGCGAAATATTTCAAGGGAAGAGGTATGTTTACAACGCAAACTTCCGAGTGTTGTAAACATACCTCTTCTCCTGAAATGATTCACTGATCTATCACCTGAGAAGTTTCCTTCCATAATATTCATTTATTATTATTTGACTCCAATAACACTGGAAGCTAACATTTGTGCTGTTTTGTACTATAACTATTTGTCACACAAGTATTCAGCCCTACCCTATCCGGGAGATACTTGTCTTAATAGGAAAATCTATCTATCTATTGACCTTTCGAGCTGTAGCCGGCCCATAGGGCGTAGACCAAGATACTCCTCTTATCTGAATTTTTGTTCTAGCAGTTTTCAATTCTTTTAAAGATATTTGATCAAATCTTGCCATTTGCCTCTGTTCTGTGCAAGCAGCTCTATCTCATTGAGGGAGCTGAATCCTGCTGCTCTTGCCTCTCTCATCAATGTTCTTCTCAGTGTCTCTTTGGGTCTTCCTCTTTTTCTCTTACCTGTTGTTTCCCATATGAGGGCTTGCTTTGCTATTCGGTTATTATCTCTTCTCATCACATGTCCAACATATGACCATTGTCTTTTCTTTATTACTGAAGATATTAGTGGTTGATTGGCGATTTCTCTAATTTCCCCTTTTGTTTTGAATTCGTTCCACGCTATACCAAGTATTTTCCTTAGACATTTATTTTCAAATGCGTTCAACTTTGCTTCTATATCTCTTGTTGTTTTCCAGCTTTCACACGCATACGTAAGGGTTGATAGTACATTTGATTTGAATAGCCTAAGTTTTGTGTTTATGCTGATGAGTTTTGATTTCCACAACCTTTCAAGGCTTCTGAAAGACATTGCTGCTTTAGCTATTCTGATTCTAATTTCTTTACTCGTATCCCCTTCTCAATCAATGTGACTTCCAAGATAGATAAAGTGATCGATCTCTTCTACTGGTTTGTTTTCCATGTATATTTTGTCATCTGTTGGAATTAAACTTTTCATGACTTTAGTCTTTTCATGATTGGCCCAATTTTGCTGGCTATTGATGGTAGTTCATTTGTGTTTTCCTGCATCGTTTTTATCTGACTGCTGATGAGAACTATGTCATCAGCAAAGTCGAGGTCCTCCAAATGGTCTCCTTGTATCCATTCGATGCCTTTATTACCAGTACAGCATTTCTTCATTATGAAGTCCATAACAATTCCAAATAACAAGGGCGATAAAATACATCCTTGTTTAACCCCAGTTTCTATTGGGAAACATTCGCTCAGTCCTTCCTCTGTTCGAACTGCACATGTGTAACCATCATACATGTCTTTGATAATATTTATGATTTTTTATGGTAAGCCATATTGCTTCAGAATTTTCCACAAAGAATCTCTATGAATACTATCAAATGCTTTTTTGAAGTCGATGAAGTTAAGTACAAAAGGTTTTTGCTTTTCATTGCGTTCCTCCAATATAAGTTATAAAGTGAAAATGTGGTCAAGGCAGCTTCTCCTTTTTCTAAACCCAGCCTGTTCTTCACACATTACTGTATCTATTGAATCCTTTATTCTATTTAGGATGATTTTGCAAAATAACTTTGAGGCAACTGACAAAAGTGTCACGCCTCTCCAGTTGTTACAATCTCTAAGATTGCCCTTTTTTTTGAATCTTAACAATGATTATTTTTTTCCATTTATGAGGCGTCTTCTCTTTTTTCCAAATGATGTTGAACATTTTCTGGAGATGTATTAAATTATAGCTACCAATTGCCTTGAGAATCTCAGCTGTTAACTTATCCTCTCCAGCAGCCTTATTATTGGTCATATGCTTTAAGGTGGTTTCTATTTCGCTCAAGGTGAAGTCATCTAAATTTACATCTAATTCTGCTGGTGTTTCAGCTTCAAAATCTATTAAACTGTGGGGTAGTGGACGGTTAAGAATTTCTTTGAAGTGTTCCGCCCAACGGGCTCTTATGTCTGCACTTGTTGTTAGCATTAATCCAGATTTGTCTAGAATTGGTGTTCCACTGGATGTATAGGTGTTTGTCAGCATCTTTTGTACAGTATAAAGAGTTCTGCTGTCTCCTGTAATTGCAGCTGTCTCTGCTTTCTCTGCCAATTTGTCTATGTAAGCTCTTGTATCTCTTCTTGCTGAACTTTTCACTTTGTTGTCTAATTCTTTGTATGTTGCTTTTGCCAGGACCTTCCAAAATATGTCTTTACATTAGTCATGGCTCTCTTCGCTTCTCTTCTTTCTTTGATGTATTTCCACATGGTGTATGAAATCCAAGCTTGTTTTTCCATTTTCTTCAGTCCGGCACTTGCTTCTGCTGCTGTCATTAGTGTTTTGCTCTGTGAGTCTCACATTTAATTGATATCTAAGTCTATTTCACCGAGTGCTGTATAACAATTACTTAGCTCTATGTTAAACTTTTCCTTTATGGCTTCATCTTTCAGTTTATAACTATCAATTTTATGTGTAGTTGATCTCTTCTGTTGGCTTTTAAATTTTAATCTTATTTTCCCAATGCACAGGTTGTGGTCACTATTAACATCAGCACCTCTGTATGCTCTTACATCTATTAATGATGATCTGAATTGTTGTTTAATACATAGGGTGGTCAATTTGATTTGAGGTTCTATCATCAGGAGATATCCATGTTGTTTTGTGAATATTTTTGTGTGGAAATAATGTCCCACCTATAACTAAATTTTCTATTAAACATAATTCTATTAATCTTTCTCCATTCTGACTTGTAGTAGTATCACAGCCTTCTCTCCCCATTACATGTTCCACTCCTGCATTGTCTTTTCCCACTTTGGTGTTGAAATCTCCCATTACAATTAAAAGATCGTGTTTAGGTATTTTGTTTATAAGTTGTTGCAGTTGGTTATAAAAATCGTCCTTAACTTCATCATCAGCTTCGTTAGTAGGCGCATAACATTGAACAATTGAAAGTCTTAAACAATTGAAATAGGAAAATCCAGATACAATCTATTCCAGAGTTGTAACCTTATGCTATAGTCATGACTAAACATACATGAAAGACATCATCAACGATAGCTACTTTTTTTTAGGTCGCTTAGTTGGCCATGTGCTCTGGGATTTGTTTCTCATGGCAAAGTGTTGTGTCAAGGAGTATGGGTTTGACCCAGCTTCGGTCTGTCTATTGTTATTTTTTTTCCTATTGTTGATTTGTGATTTTTTTCCACATGCTGTAAACAGAAGTAAAGTGTAGTGACTACCCTTACTTGCAACATCCAAAATATCTTAGAGTAAAAACAATGTATCACTTTCAGCTGGTGGGCATGTCTCCATGTCTGTTACACCATCACATACAAACACCAAATTCTTAAATGCAGATTTATTCCTGATATGCTCAACGACTCTTGGATTTCGAGAAATGTAATAATTACTCTTTACTTGCAATATCCAAATAATTTAGAGTAAAAAACAAAGTGTCACAGCTGGTGGGCATGTCTCCATGTCTGTTACACCATCACATACAAACACCAAATTCTTAAATGCAGATTTATTCCTGATATGCTCAACGACTCTTGGCTTTCGAGAAATGTAATGATTACTCTTTACTTGCAATATCCAAATAATTTAGAGTAAAAAACAAAGTGTCACTTACAGCTGGTGGGCATGTCTCCATGTCTGTTACACCATCACCAACAAACACTAAAGTCTTAAATGCATATTTGTCCCTGATTTGCTGAACGACTCTTGGCTTTCCACCAGTCTCAGAAGTCAGCTCATTTGTGTCAAAACCAGCAAAGCTGCCATCTATAAAACAAACGATAAATGTAACAAAAGATAGTATTCAGTAACAAAAGATAGTATTCAGTAACAAAAGATCGTATTCAGTAAGTCCATGAATAAGTGCACATTACTTTGTTGTTCCATATTGAAAGCAACTGAGTTAGTTTGTCCAAAATGCTCTGATGCCAAATCGAGCAAAATTGAATAATGAAATTCAGGACTTTATAGATACAACTTCTACTAGTACATTTCGTATCATGAGCTGCAAAATATGGCTTTGGTCATTTCTGTGAAAAAACCAGGAGCCACGTTTTGAAGCTTTTAATCTATTGATATTAATGCAATTATTTCCACTAAAACCTTGTAATTCTCTCATTTAACCCGCTTTTCTAAATCCTGAGCAAATTGTGCGAACAATGTGTTTCAGATTAATTAAAATTGTTTTCGCTGTTATTTCAAATTTTGTTTTAATTTCCCCAAAAATGGCCTGGCCACAGCATGTTAAACACATTGGTTGGTAATGAATGTGTTAAAAGTGTTCAAGCATTGACCAGTTCTCATCATCATCAGGTGCCATGCCAGTTGACATATGTCATCATCACTAGATCCTTCATACATGTCATAATTTCAGTCGGTGATGCTCTATTATGCCATTTCAATAAGCTGTTCAATATTTTTGCTCTTGGTTTTCCTCTGCTCTTCTTTTTATTCATTCTGCTTGGTGTTATAGTATTCACAATGCCTTTTTTTGTACATGAAATGTCCAATAAATGTGGATTTGTCTCTTCCTTATGATTTTGATAATGATATTTCTGGTTTCTCTAGAATTTTCCAGTTTGTAGTTTTTGCTATCCATGGAATTCGTAGCATTCTTCTGATAAACCACATCTTGGGGACTGGTTGGTCTCGAGGCGAGACGCCGATCTCAAGACAGAGAGGTTGTGAGTTCAAATCCCAGCTGCACCAGTTGGGATTTTCTTTTATGATTTCTCTCTGCTGTATCCCCCCCCCCCCCCCCCCCAGTAGTGAGGCCCGGCTTGAGACGTCAATTACTCGAAAAAATATGAGTACCTCCAAAGACAGAGTTATCTGCCTATGCGACAAGGGACTCCTGTGCACACAGCTGCCAGGAAAAAATGGATTAACACGCAAAATTAAATTCCTAGTCTCTAGGGACTTCGCAAGAAGTGAAAGCTGGCGAACGCAAACAAAAATTTATAAATAATTGTCCATGACTCGCTTCCATATAGCAGAACAATTTCGATGTAGCACTATAGGACAAATTTTCCTAACATTAATTGACAATGATTTGACCAGTTACGGCAAGTGCAAAATCATCATGAGGGTCATTAGTGTAAAGGTTAAAGTGCTGGCCTTGTTATAAAGTGATAGTGGTTAAATCTAAGCCTAACACTCCCCAGTCAATCCAAATAGTAGCAAGCTATTTCAATAGCACTCAAAAAGATCAACAAATCAAACTTTGTTAAAACACTTGTGTTATCTATGCTTGTCTAATGCCCTGAAGTATCCCTCTAATCTATATATTGTCCTTTCGAGCCGAAGACAGCACATAGGGCAGAACCACAATCTCAAAAACAGAAACCTTGCGTGTCAAAATGGCACATATTGCAGAGATCACTGCTATCCCTCTAATAATGAGCATTTATTTACCTATTATTATCTAGTCTTTTTAGTGTTTGCCCATTAAGTGAATGTGGATGTGTTGTGTCACTAGTTTACGACAAAGCCATGATATCTGTGTGTGATATTTTGGCCTGACACATCCGTCCTCAGTATGAGTATATTTGCTTAACAATTTTGCCCATGCAAAGAAGGCTAGATTTGGGATTTCACTACCTAGAGATCAATGGAGGGTAGAGCCATGAAAAAAACCACAGATCTGAAGTGAAAATTTCCCACCACTTGTGGAGTTCAAATCTGAGACATTTTTGTCCGTAGACCAACATCTTACAACTAAACCACCAAGCCCCCAACCCCTATCAGTCAACTCAGAATAAAAAGAAATGAACTTCTATTTCACAGAGTTGAAGAAATTTTTTCTTCTTTTCCTTGAGCCACAGACAAAACAAAGCAGTCAGTGGCTGCCATCATGTAAAGGCCGCCACAAAGTTCTCTCATTTCATGAAGTTAATGGCCATCCTTCACAGGTTGCCCTTATCTGGTCCACACTATTCATCTCTGTTTGCACTGTCCTCAGCCAGATTGTTCTTGGTTGTCTCTCTTTCATCTTCTCTCCAGAGTCCAATCTATCTATCTATTGTTCTTTTGAGCCGAAGACAGCACATAGGGCAGAACCACAATCTCAAAAACAGAAACCTTGCATACCAAAATGGCATATATTGAGGAGATCACTGCTCTACAATCTATGGCGCTGTTTCCATAACAATACTTTTTACAATGACAGCTTGTCAAGCCATCGATCAACCTCCTTAGTCGTCTCTTATGACATGCCTGGAAGGTCACAGTGTCGCTAATCTTTACCTCCCTCATAATGAGGCCCTGGCAACACACGGGATGCTAGCTAGTTATTGTGATTATTTCTTGATCTCTCCTGTATATATCACCTGCCTGCTGCTATGTGAATTTTCTCTTGGTTGCAACTTCTGAGCAGTTCCTGGTTGTTGATCCATTTAGTCAAAACATTCTGGGAAATTTCTCCTGGCAGGTTGTGTGAAATTATGAATTTTACTGCTTCCTTCTCTGTTGTTTTCCAACATTCATATCAATACAGAAATGTTGAAAGAACACATCTCTAATACATCCTTAGTTTAGTTTTGGGGGAGATATTAGCAGAGAAAAACAGCAATGGCCTTCTCACTTTCAAATTGTGTGGCCTAGGATGGTAAAGTTTAATACTTTAGTCCCAAAAAACATTATAAGTTACAGAACATACTTTATACAATCAACACACTAATAGTATGTGAATCTTCTTCTTTTCTTTTTTTCTTTTCACTGATAGCGAAAGGTGTTGTGGTTTATATCATTTGTCGTTCCTGAGCTGCTCGAACTGTCTGAATTATTGATTTTCCTTTGTTGTTACATGTCTCTATCACTACATCTATCCATCTTCTTCTAGGTCTTCCTCTTGGTCTTTTTCCATGCATTGTTGAGAAGAACGCCCTTGAAGGTGATTGGTTAGGATTCATTCTGACCAAGTGGCCCAACCATTTAAGTTGTTGTTCTATATATTCTTGGCAGGGTTTTATTCCTACCATTTTTCTTATGGTTTCATTTCATATTCTATCTCTTCTTGTGTTGTTTGTTACTTTTCTCAAAGCATCACATCTCACATGTATTGATCTTTCTTAATTGTGATTTAGAAAGGGTAAAGGGTATAGTATGTGAATACTCCTCACAATCTACAACTCTCTCTCTTTCTCTGTTATAACAACAATAAATACCTACCCTCATTAAAAAGCAATCTATTGGCATATACATTTTCCTGAGCTATACCAAGTTCATTGGCAACTGGAGCAATTATATTGCAAAATCCTCCTGATACAAGGAAAACCTCTTTGTTCTTGGCTCGCAAAGTATCAATGAGTTCCCTGAATAAATGAACACCGAAAATGAAATATTTTATTCTCTTGAGACATAATAATTTCAGGTACTCAAGCTTTTAGAAAAGGTACTCTTTGTGTTTCTTTTAATGAAATGATATTAGCACCTTAAGGATTTAAAATTTATATTCAAATCATCATCATCAAGTACTGGGCCTGCTGAGGTAGGTGATTTTGTCTCTCCACAACTTTCGATCTCGACAGTTATTTATCATTTCTGTTGTTGACCTTCTGCCAAGCCATTCTCTTAAGCTAGCTGGTATCTTTTCTCTTTGCTTCCCTCTATCTCTTCGTGCCTTAGTTATCCCAGTTGTTACAATATATTCCAGCTGTTCTCGTCTCATTACATGGCAAAAAAAAATGATGATTGTTTTGCTCCTAATATTGGAAATTAGCTCTCTTTTTGCTTTGGCCTTTTTCAGAACGTTTTGATTACTCTTTATAGCTGTCCATGGTATTCTCAACATTCTTCATCACATTTCTACAGCCTCCAGTGATTTCCTTGTCTGTTGTCCTTTTGTCCATGATTCACAGCCATATGTTAAGATTGGCTCTGCATAACATTCAAAAACTCTCTTGTTTCTATTGTCAAAAATGGATTGTATAGTTTCCTCATTATTTATTCTAATAACTTTCTTAAAGACCATATTTATACACAATTCAGTAATAATGTAAAAATAGTCTTGATGACTGGTACAACAATTATATATTTACATTCTAATCATAAACATACATTATGGCATAACAATGTCTACTAGAGCATTATATGGCCTTTGGCGTCTTGACAGATGGTTGGTAGCATGCAATTATGATAAGTCAGTGGTTTGGTAAAACATTAGTGCGTTATGCTGGATGCTGCTTTGCTGAACAGCTTCTCTCGTGGCCGAATCTGCCAATATTGGATAGACAGATCAATTCGCAGAATGAACAAGATGCATTTGTGGTGCTTGACCTTGTCTCCTTTCTCCTGCACTTTTTGTCCTCTGACTTTGATACCAGGACTGCCTTGAAAGTTGCTGTGCCATTTTTTAAAAATCTTTGTTCTCCATATGCTACAATCTGCAGCCAGATTTTCTATTTCTTTCAATGATAGAGAATTCCCTCAAGGAAGCCCTGCAAACATCCTTATATCCCAGCACCGGTCTGGATCTTTCTGTCCTTAAGTTCACCATACAATATTTGTTGGGAATACGATTGTTTGCCATTCTTCTTGCATGACCCAGTCACCTTAGTTTACGACTATTAAATCATGAATGGCCATGAAGGATGGGAGTTTGGCTTATTGTAAGACATTAGAGTTGGTTATTTTGTCCTGCCATTTGATGTTCATAATCTTTCAAAGGAAAAAGATATGAAAGCTGTTTAACCTTTTCTCCTGCCCTGCATAGGTAGTCCAAGTTTCTGATCCATATAGAAGTGTACTAAGCATACAACTTTGGTTAATTTTAATCTTAGTTCAGAGTGTTAAATTGGTGTTGGCCCATGCTTTGTCTTTAAGTTTACCAAAAGTGCAAGCTGCCTTTCCGATTCAGGAATTTATTTCTTCTTTGAAGGAGACGGTTGTTATCATAGAGCCGAGATAGGTGAACACAGATTCAAGGGCTGTGTTATTTAATGATATAGCTGGCTACACCTTGTTGAAGCACCACAGTCTTCTGTATACTTTTTGACAGAGAGAATAAATCACATGATGTAGCTAGATTGTCAGTCATTGACTGCAGGATAAACTCATCGTGAGTAACCAGTGCTGCATCATCAGTGAATAAAAGCTCCTATAATAAAGGTCTCAATTGTTTTAAAATTTGACGTCAGACATGCTAGATTAAATAAGGAGCCATCAGATCTTGTACAGATGTAGATGTCTCCAGAGAAGGTTTCAAACGCATCGTGAAGAAAGGCAGCGAAAAATATTCTGAATAGGATAGGGGCAAGGACACATCTCTGTTTGACTCCACAGTTCATCTCAAGGGCTAGGGAAGATCTACCGTCGAACTGGAGAACTAATAGAGCTTCAGGCAATTAAGATTATAACCACTCTTTACTCTGAGTAAGTCTAGGCAGGGGAGATATAATTCAGTTTCTAATTATCTATCTATTGACCTTTCGAGTCATAGCCGGCCCATAGGGCGTAGACCAAGATACAATTTATCCTATCTGAATTTTTGTTCTAGCAGTTTTATTTTAAAGATATTTTATCAAAACATGCCATTTGTCTCTGTTCTGTGCAAGCAGCTCTATCTCATTGAGGGAGCTGAATCCTGCTGCTCTTGCCTCTCTCATCAATGTTCTTCTCAGTGTCGCTCTGGGTCTTCCTCTTTTTCTCTTACCTGTTGTTTCCCTTATGAGGGCTTGCTTTGTTATTCGGTAATTATCTCTTCTCATCACATGTCCAACATATGACCATCGTCTTTTCTTTATTACTGAAGATATTAGTGGTTGATTGGTGATTTCTCTAATTTCCTCGTTTGTTTTGAATTCGTTCCATGCTATACCAAGTATTTTTCTTAGACATTTATTTTCAAATGCGTTCAACTTGGTTTCTATATCTCTTGTTGTTTTCCAGCTTTCACATGCATACGTAAGGGTTGATAGTACATTCGATTTGAATAGCCTAAATTTTGTGTTTGTGCTGATGAGTTTTGATTTCCACAACTTTTCAAGGCTTCTGAAAGACATTGCTGCTTTAGCTATTCTGATTCTAATTTCTTTGCTCGTATCCCCTTCTCGATCAATGTGACTTCCAAGATAGATAAAGTGATCGATCTATTCTAATGGTATGTTTTCCATGTATATTTTGTCATCTGTTGGAATTAAACTTTTCATGACTTTAGTCTTTTCATGATTGATCTCAAGCCCAATTTTGCTGGCTATTGATGGTAGTTCATTTGTGTTTTCCTGCATCGTTATTATCTGACTGCTGATGAGAACTATGTCATCAGCAAAGTTGAGGTCCTCCAAATGGTCTCGTTGTATCCATTCGATACCTTTATTACCAGTACAGCATTTCTTCATTATGAAGTCCATAACAATTCCAAATAACAAGGGCGATAAAATAAATCCTTGTTTAACCCCAGTTTCTATTGGGAAACATTCGCTCAGTCCTTCCTCTGTTCGAACTGCACATGTGTAACCATCATACATGTCTTTGATAATATTTATGATTTTTTATGGTAAGCCATATAGCTTCAGAATTTTCCACAAAGAATCTCTATGAATACTATCAAATGCTTTTTTTGAAGTCAATGAAGTTAAGTACAAAAGGTTTTTGCTTTTCAATGTATTCATCCAATATAAGTCGTAGAGTGAAAATGTGGTCAAGGCAGCTTCTCCCTTTTCTAAACCCAGCCTGTTCTTCACGCATTACTGTATCTATTGAATCCTTTATTCTATTTAGGATGATTTTGCAGAATAACTTTGAGGCAACTGACAAAAGTGTCACGCCTCTCCAGTTGTTACAATCTCTAAGATTGCCCTTTTTTGGAATCTTAACAATGATTCCTTTTTTCCATTTATGAGGCGTCTTCTCTTTTTTCCAAATGATGTTGAACATTTTTTGGAGATGTATTAGATTATGGCTATGAATTGCCTTGAGGATCTCAGCTGTTAACTTATCCTCTCCAGCAGCCTTGTTATTGGACATAAGCTTTAAGGTGGTTTCTATTTCGCTCAAGGTGAAGTCATCTAAATTTACATCTAATTCTGCTGCTGGTGTTTCAGCTTCAAAATCTATTAAACTGTGGGGTAGTGGACGGTTAAGAATTTCTTTGAAGTGTTCCGCCCAACGGGCTTTTATGTCTGCGCTTGTTGTTAGCATTAATCCAGATTTGTCTAGAACTGGTGTTCCACTGGATGTATAGGTGTTTGTCAGCATCTTTTGTACAGTATAAAGAGTTCTGCTGTCTCCTGTAATTGCAGCTGTCTCTGCTTCCTCTGCCAATTTGTCTATGTAAGCTCTTGTATCTCTTCTTGCTGAACTTTTCACTTTGTTGTCTAATTCTTTGTATGTTGCTTTTGCCAGGACCTTTCCAAAATCTGTCTTTACATTAGTCATGGCTCTCTTCTCTCTTTGATGTATTTCCATGTGGTGTCTGAGATCCAAGCTTGTTTTTTCCATTTTCTTCAGTCCGGCACTTGCTTCTGCTGCTGTCATTAGTATTCTGCTCTGTGAGTCCCACATTTCATTGATATCTAAGTCTATTTCACCGAGTGCTGTATAACAATTACTTAGCTCTATGTTAAACTTTTCCTTTATGGCTTCATCTTTCAATTTATGACTATCAATTTTATGTGTAATTGACCTCTTCTTTTGGCTTCTAAATTTTAATCTTATTTTCCCAATGTACAGGTTGTGGTCACTATTAACATCAGCAAGTTTCTAATTATGGACATACCGTATACCATGGCTAAGTCTAGGTGGGCGTAATGCAATGAACTCTTCCACAGTCTTGCGTGTAGGTTTCATGATACCAAGCCTTTGTGTCAAAGCTTCACGAAATGTGATCCCACCACCCATGGCTTTCACTGTACTGAAAATAACAAAAAATTCAGGACAGGAATTGTATAAATAATTGCTCCAAATATTGTACACCCACACTGTCAAATACTTTGACTTATGCTTTACTTTTGCATCTAAACAAGGGCGACTCAAAATAAAAATCTAAATTTGTGTTCATCATTTAGTAAAATACTATAACGCCATTGATGCTTCTAGAGCATGACATTAGTGCGCATATTTTTTTTCAATAAACATAAATAAAAAATTATAAAGTATGATCAAATCAGAAATACCTATTCTTCTATTATCCACATTTCAAAGGTTTCAATTTTCTGTTCTGTTTTCTTGTCTAATGTCCATGTTTCTGTACCATACAGAAATGTTGAGGAGATATCTCTCTCTCTCTCTGCGACAGGACTCAATCAGAGTAGGATTCCAGACTTTCATATGAAGTCAGCTGTCAGGTTAAGTGTGTTGATCGCTCCCACAGACAGAACATCACAATTGGAGTCTGCCAGATCCACTCTGATTGAACACCCGTTAAAATGTTGCACTGTGTTCTGCGCCAGTAGCCCAGTGCATCCAATTTCAGCCAGCATTTTATTCAGGTTTGCATTCCTTAGCCTTTGATTGTCCCCAATCTTCCTGCAAGGCAGCAGATGATCTTTTCTGTAGGGGGATTCTGCCCTTAGATAGTCTGCCCTCCCAGGTTTACGAGCACCATCTGCCTGAGTCACTAGAGGTGACTAACACAGACATGCACACACAAAGATATGAGATGTGTTCAACACAGGCATGCACACAGCGATACGAGGCATGACTAACACTAACACACATCAAGATATATGACACATGACTAACATAAACATGCACATAAAGATATGAGATATGACTGACATAGACATGCACACACAAAGATATGACACATGCCTAACATAGACATGCACACAAAGATATGAGATATGACCAACATAGACATGCAAACACAAAGATATCTCTCTCTCTCTCTCAATGATCAGGACTCACACACAATATATCAGGACTCACACACAACATCAGGCATGCACACACAAAGATATGAGATGTGACTAACATAGCCATGCACACACAGGGATATGAGATGTGACATACACAGACATGCACACACAAAGATATGAGATATGACCAACATAAACATGCACACAAAGATATGAGATATATCACTAACCCAAACATGCACACACAAAGATATGACACATGACTAACACAGATACATACTAAGATATACACATACACACATAAAGATATGAGCATGATTAACACGGACACACCAAGATATGAGATATGACTAACATGATACACACCAAGATATGAGCCATGGCCAGCACCCACACACACACACAAGCTAAGATATGAGCCATGGCTAGCACAGAAACACATCAAGATATGAGCCATGGCTAGCACGGAAACACATCATTCCGGGTCTTGTCTTAGTGTCTGTCCTTTATGTGAGGAAAAATCCGGAAAATGCCTACAATGTAAAGGTCCTGGCTACACCTGTAGTGACACTTGTCCCGATGGTAATTTTGGGCAACAGTGCAAACAGACGTGTTCTGGTGGCTTTGATATCATATGTGACCCGGAAAGAACAGACTGTACGTGCAAGGAAACGTACTACGGATCAGACAGCACTCTCAAATGTCCGGACAACTGTTTCAACGACACCTGTGAACAGTCAACCGGGAACTGTACATGCAAGGGAATGTTCTACGGGTCAGACTGCACTCTCAAATCTCCAGACAACTGTTTGAACGAAACCTGTGAACAGTTAATCGGGGCCTGCGTCTCATATGTCGATGATTCCCACGTTAAGAAGAGTCTGCTGACTACAACAAACCCAAGCATATGGATACCTTAATGCGTTTCTGTGCTGGACATGGTTCATTTCTTGGTGTTTTTTCCGTGAAGCCATGGCTCATATCTTGATGTGTGAGGAGATATAACACTTTGATATTCTTAGTTTTAGCCCTAGTGTTATTTGTTTTGATGTTAGTATATTTTTCATGGCATTAAAATTACTTTTTGCCATTACTTTTCTTTTGTTTACTTTAGTTTTACATTTTCCATCACTGGTTATAATATGTCAAAGATAATTGTAGTTTTGAACTGTTTCCAGGTCTATTTCTTCAATTTTGATATCCGCTCATACGTTTTGAGTATTTTCTTCCAAATCCAAATATTTAATATTATAAATTATATACAAATTATGAATTAGAAACAAATAAAAGATTTGTAAAAGAAAATATATTTATATATGAAACCTGGACAACATACTCAAATCACGAAAAAAAACTAAATGTATTCGACATGCGATGTCTCAGCAGAATAATGCACATCAAATGACAGGACAATATAACCAACATAACAGTCCTGCAACATGTTAAGGCCCCAACAATCATGTTGATGCTCAGATGTCGAAGACTATGATGGCTGGGGCACATCCAGCGAATTGAAGAAAAACGCATCCACAAGCATATACTATATGGTGAACTAATATATGAAAAAAGACAAACTGGCAGACCTAAACTACGATATAGAGATATCTGTAAATCATCTCTCAATTACTTCATCTGTGAAAATGACTGGGAACATCTGGCAAGTGATCGCACATCATGGAGAGCATGTATAAGGAACAGTATAACATCATTTGAGACTGTGCTAAGGCAACACTTAGAAGAGAAAAGACTCATGAAAAAGGATGAAAAGCACTGTGGATCAGTGGGCCTGACTTGTTCATTCTGTGGCCGTGGGCACTTGTCAAACATTGGTAGAATTAGCCACGAGAGAAGCTGCTCGACTAAATCAAAACCTAAAAAAATACACAATAGCCTCCACTAGACCGTCTGACAAGATGAAAAAGGCCATATATATATATATATATATCTTCTTCTTCTTCTTTCCTTCCTCATCTGCCTTTCAGCGTCGAGGGGAGATATAATTTGTGGTCTTTTGCTCTTCTGTTTGCCTCTGCTGCTGTTATGTTTCCTAGTGCTTCTAATATTCCATCGATCCATCTTTTACATGGTCGACCCTTGGGTCTGGTGTTCTCACAACGTTTGTTGAAGGCTCGTTGTGTTGTGTTTTGTTCTTTCTGCCATGTCACGTGGCCAAACCATTTTATCTGTTGTTTCCTTATATATTCTATGGCGGGGGCTATTCCTAGCTTTTTTTCTCATTCTTCATTTCTGATCTTATCTCTCAGACTGTTTCCTGTCATTCGTCTAACACATTTAATCTCTGTAGAGGTTATTTATATATATATATATATATATATATATATAAATTATTTACATATATATATATATATATATATAAATTATTTACATATATATATATAAATGTTCAGTTAGATGCCATGTTTTCTCACCATGCAGCGACTTGTGGTCCAACACCACAAAACTCAGCGAGCTCATCGATTGCCTCATCAACACAAACTGTGGAATCCACATCAAAGCAAACTGCATCAGCTTCTCTCCAGAGACGCTGGACTTGTTCTTGTGTTAACAATGTGTGCATTCTATGTTGAAAATAAATTTAGAAACAACATTCAATGACGACTTATACTCAATGTGGTCGTTTAACTTATAAAAAAATATAATTTTACACATCACATTCGCTGCAAGAAATAATCATAAGAATTTCAAATAAAAACTAGGTCACTAAAGCTAATGTACACAAAATTAAAAAGAATATTTTTCAAGAAATGCTATTTATTCTTAAAATTGATCTTATATAAATTATCATTACTGACTACATTTATTAATAGATTTTAAATATTAGGAAATACTTTAGACATAATTCAATATTTCAGACATACTTTAGTTTTGGATTAATATAACGCTTAGCAAAATAAATGTAGAAAATCTAAAAAAAAAAACAATACATTTGTTGTCCTTTAAAACCAGATAAGATTTTATAACATCACTTTGTTCAGCAAGAAAAAGGAGGGGAAAAGTCAAATAAACTGCATCTGCAGCAAGGATAAAAACAAGTAAACTTCCTCCATTTTTGAAAAAAAATGGAATATCAAAATTTGATTTGAAATGTGAAATGATATAATTAAATAATGTAACAACACCAGCAAAATAATGATATTACATAGAGTAAGTAATATGTGCAGCTGACCACATCTATGACAAATTTAACAAAGCTAGATATTAAGAGGGAAAAAGAAATTTGAATATTAAAAGGCTAAAAACGGCAATAAAATGGATCAAAGCAGATTAGTGGATACATATATCAGGACATCAGGGTTTATCCATATCAAATAAACAATGTGCATAATAACTACAGTCGAACCTGTCTAAGGCGACCATTCACGGGACTTTCAAAAACTGGTCCCATAGGACAGGTGGCCCTGCCTCACAGGTTTCACATAATAAATAGAGCGATAAAAAAAATTTTATCCTAAGCACTATGAAAACTAACCTGCAAATCAGCGTAATCCATGAGTAGAACATAGTGCACATGTCGGTCTACAATAGCCACTGGTTGGACACTTTTCATAAAACACGATAGTTAAACACACAAAAATATTTTGTCGAATCACTGATATTTGTTCTTCCAGCGTTAATGCTTTTGGTTTTACACTTTTGACACTGGCCATTTCCTATATTGTGTGTAACACTTTTAAAATCCACAAAAATAATTCACTGAGATACTGTACATGTACGTGAATACACTCTAAGCGGGCAATGACTAATTCTTTAGTTAATTCCTGTAATTTATACGGGCCACGCAATGGTCTACTCTGGTCTAGACGGAACCGCGAAGTGATGTCACTTCACGAATCATAGATCTGTGTCTGCCGTGTTTCTCACACCAGTATTGACTGATAAACGTAACACGTCCCACTGTAATCTGGGACTCACTAAATACGGGAAAACTTCGACACCTGTAGACACCTGTGTCGATCGTTTATGGCTCCCAGCGAGACGGAGAAGGACTGGCTGGTCAGTGTATCGTTATCTCGGATTACCCGCGTGTCGTAAACGGGATAAATAACATTGGCGGCGGTTAATTAGCCTGGTCTCTGGTCGCGTCATACGGTGAGCGCCGTAATCAGTGTTAGCATATAGTAAAAAACTCGGGGAAATTGTAGACCCGGTCCTATAACCAGGGAAACGCTTTAAACAGGTGGTCCTAAGACCAGGTTCGACTGTATATAGAAACATTTGCATTTAAAGAATATAAAGGTTGTCTCCCACTAAACAGATATTGCAAATCAGAGACCTCAGGTGGCCATTTCTCTTCACAAGAGCCCCATTTCCTTTATTTATGATTCAGGTACATGTTTACAGTTGAATTAACATACACATTTTCTACTCTTGGACATGTATGGTTTCATACAATAGTGCTTTAATATTCTAAAAACAAAACTCAATTGTGTAAAAGACAAAAACAAAAGGTTAAAATCATTGTTTTATAATTTATTACAACATAAAAGTGAAATATTCTGTTCTGTAACAGTAATCAATAATAAAATGCACTCATCAATGCTTCAAAGCATGCATTGACAATATAAACAGCAAAGCACATTACATGGCAAAATACTGATGTATTGTAAGCCACTCTGAAAAGCACAAGCATGATAATAAAGAGAGGAATAAAAAAAAAATGTAAATATAGTAACTGAATAAGCATAATTATTGATAACTCATCGAGCTCCAAACCAGGAGAGTGTGGGTTCAAATCCCAGTCGGGTCAACACGTTTTTTCTATTGGGGTTGAAATAAAAACTCAGACCTTGACACCTTGTGGCTGCTGCTCAGGACAAGCACCCTTTATTCTCTGGTCCTATATGCCCCCCCCCCCCCCCACCCGGCAGACCTCATTAATGGAATAATGCTGTAAAGGTAGGTTTTTACTTTTATATACATAAGAAAGGGAGCACTGTATGTTCAGTGATGTAACAAGCAGATCTATTTTTGCAAATAAAAAGATATCAGAGAAACATCAGGACTTGGTAGTTCATGGATCAGGTTGAAATAAAAAGTCATTACGGATGCCTAGCAAATTTAGACTGGGTAATACCAACAAAATACTCAACAGTATCGCATGAGAACAACAGATTCTATGCAAAACAAAATTATATAAACAAGAAGAAGACTATTATTAACAAAGTCTCATTTCACAGAAATAATCAGAAATTAATGTTGAAAAATCTGTGACATTGCAAAACATCAAATGTACATTCATCAAGTTGGGGATATGTTTAATTGTTCCAAATGAAGTGGATGTGACAAATAAAAAGTGACTTCAAACCTTCTTGCATTTTTGAGGATCTTCTGTTCTGGGCATCCTTGAGACTGTAGTAAAGAAAGAGTTGATAGAATAGTTTTTAAGGACACAGTAAGTGGTTAAAAAGGGAGCTACATTAGAACGGTGGTTGGTGAAATGGCTACCTGAAAACAAGAGATTGATTCTGATAAACAGGTTTTAGGTTCAACCGGCCTTTATTTGATTAACCAATTTTTTCTGGGATTGAAAGGTGGCATTAAAGTAATGTAAAAATAAATTATAGGCAATTAACATCATATTCTCCAAATGCCTAGCAAGGTGTTTGAACAACCAGCAAGCTAATGGAACCATTAGTGTGCACAAACTCTGCATCTTCTGAAAGTGCAACCCAGCAATTACAGGTTTACCAAGAGTGCTATGATATCAGCTCCAACAGCAAAAAAGCCTGTGTTAGTTTATCATTTATGTATGTTTAGTTTCAGCTTTCCAATATCTATTACTTTCTACCTATGGGGCAACTTCAAGTGCAGTGAACAAAATTTTCTATGCCAATCATTGATTTATTATACAATCTTCATCGGACCGTTGTGTTACCAATGCCAGTCCTGGACCCTAGATGCAAGAACAATAAGAACAAATACAGAGAGACTCGGAGAAGAACATTGATCAGAGAAGCAAGAGCAGTGGGAATTGGCTCCCTCAATTAGATAGCTTGCACAGAACAGAGACAAATGGCGAAATTTGATGAAATATCTTTAGAAGGATTGAAAACTGCAAAATAAAAATTTAGATAAGAAAAAGAGTATCTGGGTCTATGCCCTATGGGCCGGCTACGGCTCGAAAAGTCAATAGATAGAGATTAAATATGTTAGATGAATGACAGGAAACAAGCCTAAGAGATAAGATCAGAAACGAAGAACTGAGGAAAAAAAACTAGGAATAACCCCCACCATAGAATATATAAAGAAACAGATAAAATGGTTAGACCATGTGTTAAGGCAGAAAGATCAAAACACAATGAGCCTTCAATAAACGTTGGTAAAACACCAGACCCAATAGCGGACCATGAAAAAGATGTATTGATGGAATATTAGAAACACTAGGAAACATAAAAGCAGCAGAGGCGAACAGAAGAGCAAAAGACTACAAATTATATCTCCCCTCAACGCTGAAAGGTAAATGAGGAAGGAAAGAAAAAGAAGAAGAATCATAAAAGGAAATAAATAATTATTATGTAAAATTATATTACAATTATAGACACACAGAGACTTTGATGGGAAAATGTATGGTAAATGAAGTAGCGATAGAGTACAACTCAAGTGGAATGATAACACAAAAAGATGGACAGGAGAACTTATGACAATGTGTACCTTCAACAGAGTGAATGGCACTTCATGATAGCCAACATTCAATGCGCAGATAGCACAAGATGATGATGAAATTCTATATCTCCAATTATTGATTTTAAAACCTTCACAGTGTGGTTTTGGGAAACTGGTGACTGACAGATAGAATCTATTTGTTTTCAATCTAGTGGAAATGGTGTGGACTATCAGAAAGGTTTCAGTATTTTCTCTGCAGGTGGGAGGAAGAAAAGTGTGCGTAAAATAAACTATTCTGATAATCATGTAACAGCTGCGCGAGAGTATGTTGTCTTTATTTCCAACCCCCACAGAATGTACGAAATATCACTTTAAATAGGCTCAAATCCCATAAAGATAGATTTTACACTGCAATTTATTGAATGAACATATTAGATACTGATTTTTTTGTTTCCCTAAATCAACTGCTCATTTATTTTAAAATACGGATTGTTCATTTATTTTAAAGTGCGGAATGGTGAGAATGGTCAGAATAGTGTCATGGCGGCTACGTATTGGTCGTTTTTATAATTCGGCTCTTGCTGATATATTTAAATGATTTATGTGACAGTCTAGTTGTGAAATAATGTGTTGCTATTCCCCATTTTGGTGTCTGTTTTACTTCTGACGAGTGGAGGGGCTGTGAACGTTACCGATATTTAAGTGGAATATGATTTATTCTTCTTTGTGTTGTGTGTTTGCAGTTCGACAGGCAAACACATAGTTCGACAACAATGCTGCCGGGCGGTTATGTCCAAACTGAATGTACAAAATCTGTGACGGTGGATGGTGCGGAAGAATATTAAATTATCAATGGACCAGAAAGTGAAAACAGCAAAGTGTGTGGTACACATGAGGCATATTTAGGATATGAAAGACGAATATGGCAGACCACCGTGAAAGAGATTGGAGCCTCATCATGTAACATTCCATAGAAAGCCTTGAAGAGAAATTCTAAGTGTTGTTTTAAGAACGAGCTAAAAATAAAGAAAAGAGAACTACTAAACACAATTAGAATAAGACAACTGAAATTTTGGGGCATGTAAACAGACACAAAAGCCTAAAAAAGTAATATTGGAAGGGAAAATACAAGGTAAAAGAGGCAGACCAAGACTAACATGGACGAGTAACATCAAAAGATGGACAAGCCAACCTATGACAATCTGCCCCATCAAAGCAAGAGACAGAGTGGAATGGCGCTCCATGGTAGCCAACCTTCAAAGCACTTTGGATAGTTAATTTATTTTAAAATGCAAATTGTTTGATTAAATTAAAGAAAAATAAGTTTCCTCCTGCAATTCTGGTTACAATAACATGGTTGCTATAATTAAGTGAATTAAGCATAACAATAAATATATCTACAGCAGCAACACACTAGAAAACAATTCAGCACATTTTAATTAAAGATGTTAACATTAAAACACACAATACACTGGTCTAAACACATTTACCAAAATCGTTCTCATGCATGATCTGACAGATAGAAAGAAGAGTAGTAGAAGTTAGTTTTGTGATAAGAACATGTTAATGATCTCCAAGAAACAGAAAGAATTAAATTTAGAAATTGAATACTGTGATAACATTATACAACTACCCAAAAATATTCTTTATTTCTATATGTCAGCATTATATTCTATCAAAGCATTTTTTTTTTGTGTTCGCCTGCTTTCACCTCTGGTGAAGTTCCTAGAGACTAGGATCTGAATTTTGCATGTTAATCCATTTTTCCCTGGCAGCCGTGTGTACAGGGGTCCCTCACCATACAGGCAGAAAACTCTGACTTCAGAGGTACTCATATTTTTTTTTGTAAATGAGTAATTGACGTTTCAAGCCAGGCCTTGCTGCTGAGGCCAGGGTGGTTGCTACAGAGAGAAATTATAAATAAACATCCCAACTGACCCAGCAGGGATTTGAACTCACAACTTCTCTGTCTTGAGGCTGGAGTCTTGCCTCGAGACCAACCAGCCCCATCAAATTATTGTGAGACAGAATTTTGTATGAATATAATTTTTTCCCCTCTTTTCTCACCAGTAGCAGTGTGCTCAGATGTCCTTCACCACAACTAAAAAAATTAAGTACCCCTGTCACGCCAAGTGGCGTATAGGGAATATGGTGTTAATGACCATAAATTTTACAGACCTTCGGCACATGATTTTTGGGGCAATGTGGTCGATCTTACACCTGTGCCACTTTACTTTCCCAGAAAAAAATCTGGTACCCATTAAAGGCTGGGTGAACCGGAAGCTGTTGGTTGGGATCAAACCCTACCTCTTGCCCTTTGTAGTCCAGTTCACTAACCACTGAGTGGCTCCTGCCCTTCATCATACAGGCCGATATTTCAAAAGTACTACCATTTTTTTAAATTGGAAACCTCCAATTATTTGCCTACTCTTTTTGACTTTTAAACTGCCAAAGGTTTTTAATACGTGCAAGTGCACGTTAGTGACTCTCAAAATATCAAGTTTTTTGTAATTAGATTATGGTAATATAACAATATCCGTGTGTTACCGGGCCTCATTATGAGGGAGGTAAAGAATAGTGACACTGTGACCTTTCAGGCATGTCGTAAGAGGCGACTAAGGAGGTTGATCGATGCCTGACAAGCTGTCATTGTAAAAAGTATTGTTATGGAAACAGCGCCAGCAGTGCTCTCTGCAATATATTGCCATTTTGGCACGCAAGGTTTCTGTTTTTTGAGATTGTGGTTCTGCCCTATGTGCCATCTTCGGCCCGAAAGGACAATAGATAGATGTGCACATTGGAAAATTTTTTTTTTTTTAAACATTTTACATGAGAGGGCTAGACTCCGATCTCACCACCCAGCGACCATAGATAAATAAAGCCACAAGAAAACCACTGATTCAGTTTGTGACATATTTCCACCAGGGTGGAGACTGAACCCAGGACCTTCCTGTTCAAAGGCTGATGTCTTACCTCTGAACCACCTAGTCCCCCTATTAGAGAATGATTATAATGTGTGTTTGTGTGTTTCTACTATTTGGAAAAAAAAGCAACAGAAAAAAACCCTATCACACTCTTTAGTGTTTAGGGAATAGAGTTGAGTGTATACATAGTATGTAAAGTAAAGGGAATATGGTGTTAGCGACCATAAATTTTACAGACCTTCGGCACATGATTTTTGGGGCAATGTGGCCGGTATTACGCCCGTGCCCCTTTACTTTCCCAGAGAAAAATCTGGTACCCATTAAAGGCTGGGTGAACCGGAAGCTGTCATTTGGGATCGAACCCTATCTCTTGTCCTTAGTATTTCAGTTCTAGTGTATACATACTCATACATTTTTGCCTTGTCATAGATACATTTTTGGGTAATATGGTCATTATTATGTCAATGAAATTTCATTTATATTAAAGTGCAGATTGTTCATTTATTTTAAAGTGCAGATTGTTCATTTATTTTAAAGTGCAGATTGTTCATTTATTTTAAAGTGCAGATTGTTCATTTAAATTAAAGCAAAATAAGTTTCTTCAGTTCAGGGAAAAAACTTCAATCTCTCAAGACTAAAGGCCAGGTCTAAGGTCAGACATATCTCTATTCATCATCATCATCATCAAGTACTGGGCCTAGTGGTGTAGGTGATCATGTCTCTCCACAACTTTCGATCTCGGCAGCTATTTATCATTTCTGTTGTTGACCTTATGCCAAGCCATTCTCTTAAGCTGTCTGTTATTTTTCTCTTTGCTTCCCTCTATCTCTTCGTCCCTCAATTTTTCCAGTTGTTACAATATATTCAAGTTGTTCTCTTCTCATTACATGGCCAAAAAATGATTATTGTCTCTTCCTAACATTGGAAATTAGCTCTCTTTTTTGCTTTGACCTCTCTCAGAACCTCTTCATTACTCTTCTTAGCTGTCCATGGTATTCTCAACATTCTTCTGTAAAACCACATTTCTAGACTCCAGTGATTTTCTTGTCTGTTGTCCTATTGTCCATGCCTCGCATCCATATGTTAAGACTGGCTCTACGTAACATTTAAGAACTCTTTTATTGTTTCTATTGTCAAAAATGGATTGCATAGTATTTTCCTCATTTTTTGGAAAGCTGCTTTTGCCTGAGCCATTCTACATCTCACCTCTTTTGTACATCTTCCGTCTGAGGTTAACAAAGTTCCCAAATATTTAAATTCATTGACCTGTTTTAATATTGTTCCACTTGTCTTTATTTTGCACTGAGGTGATGTCTTTTTCTTTGTTGTTACCATTACCTCTGTCTTTTTGCTATTAAGGCTGAGTCCTTTATTTTTGCTTTCCTTCACTATAATGTCCAACATTTCTTTATAGTAACTCATTTTCACTCTTAGCGATTAATACTGTATCATCAGCATACCTTAGATTATTTATATTGTGACCTCCAATTGTTATTCCAGGCATGCCCCTTATGGATCTTAAAATAATCTCACTATAAATATTAAACAAATCTGGTGACAGCACACAACCTTGTCTAACACTCTGTTTTATTTGTTGAAACATTCCCAATTGGTTTCCAGTTCTTATGGCTGCTGTTTGTTGCCAGTACATGTTCTTTATTATTCTTAGATCTTTGCTGTCTATGTTTATGCTTTCTAAAATGTTGATTATTTCTTGGTGCTTTACTTTGTCAAATGCCTTGGTGTAATCTATGAAACATAGGTATAGATCTGTTTTCACCTCTATGGCTCTTTCTACTAAAGATCTTATGATATAAATGGCATTGCTTGTTCCTTTATCTCTAACAAAACCACACTGTTCATCGCTAATTTCTGGACTGATTTTGTTTCGCACTCTTCGCATGAGGATTCTTAGTAAAATCTTAGTCATATGACTCATAAGGCTTATTGTGCGATGATCATAGCATTCAATTGCACCCGATTTCTTTGGTAGGGCTATGAATATTGATTTGAGCACATCTGGTATATATCCGTTGTTGTCGATATCATTCATTATTTTTGTTATTATTTCTATTCCAAAATCACCCATGGCTTCAATTTCTTCTTTAGTTATATTATCTGGTCCAGGAGCTTTGCCTGCTTTCATATTGCGCAGGGCATCTTCCACTTCTTCTCTTAGTATTTCTGGTCCTTCTCCATTATCTCTATTAGAGATCTGTTATTTGCTGATGACGCTGCACTTGTCATGCAAAGTCAGGAAGAACTCCAGAGCATGGTACATTGCTTTTCGCATGCCTGCAAAGACTTCGGTCTAACAATAAATTTGCAGAAAACTAACATACTCGGTCAGGACGTCGAAGTAACACCTGAAATCTCTATCGATAACTACAAACTTGATATCGTGCGACAGTATAACTACCTGGGGTCCATCATCAGCGACAGACTATCTTTAGATACAGAAATTGACACTCATATTGGTAAAGCTGCTACCACTTTTGCCCGTCTTTCTAGGCGTGTCTGGCAAAACAGCAAACTGACAATTAAAACAAAAGCCGCTGTGTACAATGCCTGCATAATTAGTATCCTCCTGTATGGCAGCGAATCTTAGACAACCTATGTAAAGCAGGAGAGAAGGTTAAATGCATTACATATGCGATGTCTACGCCGTATTCTTGGTATCACATGGAAGGATAAAGTGACAAACGTGGTGGTCCTGACTTGCACAGGCAATACACAATAACTCAATTTGCAAATGAACTGACCTGAGGGTATAAGGAAGACTCAGGATGAGATAGATGAATATACTCTACATGTTCTTGGCCAAGAAGCAATAAATCAATCAGAGGCTGACAAATAGGGGGAGCAACAAAGTCTCATAATTTTGCATGATCCATGACCATCCTTTGCATGATAGAAAAAGTTTCATCAACATTTTGATCCTCAGGGTGCCTTTTGGTCTGCCACAATTTTTCTTTCCCTCCAGAGACCTTTTATCACAATTCTTATGATAATTGCTAGTTACCATCTGAGCACATATTCAATAGTTTAATATCTACCTTTCTATCTGTCCATTGCCCTTCGAGCCGAAAGGAACTGAACAATAGGGCGGAAATTCTACTCTCTCTCTATGTAAGCGATCTTTGTTTTCAAACTTCAAAATTTGCAAAGGATACGCATTCGATCTCACCACACATCTATGTTCTTGATGAGTTTGTTCAATCTCTGGGATCTCACCACACATCTATGTTCTTGATGAGTTTGTTCAATCTCAGGGGAAAGAGCTGATGCCTGCTGCTGTTGCCTCTTACCTCAGTGTTCTTCATATAGTTTTTCTAGGTCGATGTTTTTTTCTTTTACTTTCTGGTTCCCATTTGAGGGCTTGCTTTCAGAATCTCTTGTTGTCTCTTCTCATCACATAGTCAACATTATGACCACCTAAAATATTTATGACACCTGGTGTGAATTGGGAGCCGTGATAGCTCAGTGGTTAGTGAACTGGACTACAAAGGACAAGAGGTAGGGTTCGATCCCAACTGATGGCTTCCGGGTTTACCCAGCCTTTAATGGGTACCTGATTTTTTTCAGGGAAGTGAAGCGGCACGGGCATAATACCAACCACATTACCCCAAAAATCATGTGCCGAAGGTCTGTAAAATATATGGTCACTAACACCATATTCCCTATACGCCGCTTGGCGTGATGGGGGCACTTTACTTTTTTTTACTTACTGGTGTGAATTGAACACATAAACTTCAGATCTGGACTCAGATATGCTACCGTTGCGCCACTAGGCCCTTTGGTTAACTATCACAGGCACACATCTCTCAATGGTATAGGTTAACAACAGCTAGCTCAATACTTGCACACCTAACTAATAATTGAAAAAAATAAATAAACAGCACCTCCCTTACATTTCACCTATCTATCTAACTATTGACCTTTCGAGCCGTAGCCAGCCCATAGGGCGTAGACCAAGATACTACTTCTCTTATCTAAATTTTTATTCTAGCAGTTTTCAAGTCTTTTAAAGATACTTTATCAAATCTCGCCATTTGTCTCTGTTCTGTGCAAGCAGCTCTATCTCATTGAGGGAGCCGATTCCTGCTGCTCTTGCCTCTCTCATCAATGTTCTTCTCAGTGTCTCTCTAGGATCAGGTATACATTTCATTAACAAAATCGTTTTTAAACCTCTGATCAACGGTTCTATACCAAGCCTGAAAAAAATAATTCCTCCATTTTGGATACAACCGGAAACAAAAATATCTGCAATAAAATTAAAATTACTGAGTGTATGTATCTTTACATAACAACATATGGTTGTGAATCATGGACAATCATATTGTCTACATTTCATGGCATATGTTAAAAGGACAAGACATAATCTACATTCAGTTTTATTAACATAAATAGCATGCAACCGTGGTAAATGAGCTCCCTTGGCAGCCCTCATCATGGCCAGGTGCTTCTCAAAGCCAATGCTGCCAAGTGATTTTGACAGAAGCAACCTAAACCAATGTAGCTTTTCCTGATCCTCATCCAGTCACATGTCCCTTGCAGAATTTGTATTGTCTACACAATGTCTAAAGCCGCGATAGCTCATGGTTAGTGAACTGAACTACAAAGGACAAGGGGTAGGGTTCGATCCCAACCGACGGCGTCCAGGTTCACCCAGCCTTTAATGGGTACTGGATTTTTTTCTGGGAAAGTGAAGCGGCACGGGCATAATACCGACCAAATTACCCTAAAAATCATGTGTTGAAGGTCTGTAAAATTTATGGTCACTAACACCATATTCCCTATACCGATACGCCACTTGGCTTGACGGGGGTACTTTACTTTTTTTTTTTTTACACCCTGTCTAAAAGTATCTCAAAAGTGTCAGATTTCCTACTTCTTCTATTATAATGCTCAAGGGCAATTGGGTCTCTTGGATCTCTTGAAACCATCTTCTTCTTCATCTACCCATCCTGGAAACATGCTTTACATTATTGTTATTTCCAACCAACTGTGTCTTTTGACATATCCATAGCATTTTAATTTCCTTTGTAGAACGGTGAATATAAGCGATCTCTCTCTTTCCTTTTATTTTGCCAGTTGTAACCAGATATTTCAACTTTCCTCTTCCCATGATGTGCCCGAAAAATGTTGATTGTTTCTTTCTGATGTTTTTTAGGAGCTCCCTTGTTTGTGTTGGCTTCTTTAAGAACTTCCTGATTGGTCTTTTTAGCTGTCCAGGGAACTTTCAACATTCTTCTAAGAAACCACATCTCTGTGGCCTCTAATCATCTTTTAATTTGTTTGTCTACTGTCCATGATTCGCTTTCATTCATAAGTCAGATTTAGTTCTATATAGCACCAATAAACTCTCTTTCTCACTTCTATTGACATAGATTTGTTGCATAAGATATTTTTCATTTTCTGAAATGCTATTTTGGCCTGTGCTATTCCGCTTTTTATTTCTGTAGTGCATCTTCCAGTTAAGGTCTAGGTTATAATAAAACTAACCCTAACCCTAAACCCTACAATTAGGGGCGGCCTGAAATAAGTGTAATGTTTACTAAAAGCGATATTGTTCTTGCAAACTTTATTTTAAAACTAAACTAGAACTTTATCAAATTTTCACCCAAAAAAATATTTTTAAAGTTTAAATTAAATGAAACTGCTTGGCTTACATTCAGTAACTACAATAAAATAAATATTTTTCCCTAAATTTACTCTAAATATAAATATCATCACCTGTTGGTTTAAGAAGTTTAACTTGCTGCAATGAAAATAACCTTATCACAAAGATAGAGTAATTGGTGAGAAGTGATAACACTTTTATTCAGATACTGAGCGAGCGATATTGTCTCAATGAAACAAACTCAGGTAAAGTCCTAGTTTAGCGTCTTCCTGCTAAGCAAGTGATCTCTCCTGATTGACCATACATATTTGAACGCATTGACTGCCATGGAGAGCAAGTGACCAAATCGATAACTTGTCAGACTTCAGACCAGAAGAACGAAGGTTCGAATCCCAGCAGGGTCAAAAGTTTTTGCTATCGGGCGGGGGTTAAATAAAAACTCAGACCCAAACACCTCACGGCGACTGCACTGTAAAGGTGGCCTTTATTCTTAGGTCCTACAATTTCGCCTTGCAGACTTCAGTGATGGGAAAAAAATGATGCCATAAAGATTTTTTTTTTAACTGCTTCTAGTTTATGTAAATTTTATTTTATTTTTCAACAAGATTTAGGGTTTTGGTTTAGGTTATTCCAAAATTCTAATGGCAAATTAGAGAACGACCAAATAAAGTGCAAGGGGACATTACTCCGAGCAGAAAGACACTAAACTGATCTCTTCCCCCAAATTCAATTAAAAAAAAAAAAAATTAAACAGATTATTTATAATGAAAAATGTTTTTAAAACTCTTTTTAAATACACATCTTCTTCCTCTTACCTTTTCAGCTCCCCGTGGAGCATAGGTCTTCAACAAACACTTTCCAAGTCGTTCTGTTTTTTGCCATCCTTATAAGATTATTCCATGTCTTTCCCATCATCTTCATCTCTGCTTCTATCTGTCTTCTCCAAGAATTCCTTGGTCTTTCTCTTTGTCTTTTCCCCTGGGGATTCCAAAAAAGGGCCTGTTGTGTAATATTCTCAGTTGGCTTCCGCAGTGCCATCGTCTTCGCTGTATCTCTTTATCCACTGGTATTTGATTGGTACATTTCCATAATTCTATGTTAGTGATTTTGTCCTGCCATTTCCATCCTTTTATTCTGCGTAAGCATCCATTAATGAAAGTCTGTATCTTCGTGATTGTCAATTTTGTTGTTCTCCATGTTTCACAGCCATATAGTAGGACCAACTTAACATTTGAGTTGAAAATTTTTATTTTTGTATTTAACCTAATTTCTTTGGATTTCCATATGTTTCCCAGTGCAATGAAAACTCCTCTTGCTTTTGATATCCTTATTTTTGTATCATTTTCTGTTCCTCCCTCTTTATCTATATTACTGCCCAGATATATGTAAGATTCTACGTCTAGTAGCGGTATTTCTCCTAGTTTTATTTGGTTATTGCCAACTGTATTAATTCTCATAATGTTGGTCTTATCTCTATTAATTTTCAGTCCTAGCTGTCGTGATCTCTCATCAAGTATGCTCATTTTATCCTGCATCTGTTGATGGCTGTGTGATAGGAGAGCTATGTCATCAGCAAAGTCTAAATCATCAAGTTGTTTGGTCAGTGACCACTGGATTCTGTTGTTTGGAGTTATTTTCATAATCCAATCTATGGCCAGTAGAAAGAGAAATGGAGACAGAAGGCATCCCTGCCTTACTCCTGTTCTTATTTTAAATGCTTCTGTAAGCTGTCCTTCATGCACCACACTACATTTCATTCCTTCATACATTGTTTTTATCAGGTTAATAAACTTTATGGGGATTCCATAATGACTCAGCAACTTCCAAAGCATTCTTCTGTCTAAACTATCAAATGCCTTTTCGCAATCTATGAATCCAATACAAAGTGGGGATTTTAGTTCTAAACTTTGTTCAACTATTATACGTAGAGTAGTTATTTGATCAGCACATGATCTTCCTAAAACCTTCTTGTTCATCTGTTAGATGTTTCTCTGTGGCCTCTTTTAGTCTCTCCAGAATGATTCTGCTTAATATTTTTCCTGGTACTGATAGTAGCATAATTCCCCTATAATTTGTGCGCTCCTGTAAACTTCCTTTCTTTGGTGGTTTGATCATATAACAAATATACATCTACTCAGCCTTAATAGCAAAAAGACAGAAGTAATGGTAACAACAAAGAAAAAAACATCACCTCAGTGCACAATAAAGACAAGTGGAACAATATTAAAACAGGTCAATGAATTTAAATATTTGGGAACTTTGTTAACCTCAGACGGAAGATGTACAAAAGAGGTGAGATGCAGAATGGCTCAGGCAAAAGCAGCTTTCCAAAAAATGAGGAAGATAATATGCAATCCATTTTTGACAATAGAAACAAGAAAAGAGTTCTTAAATGTTATGTAAAGCCAGTCTTAACATATGGATGTGAATCATGGACAATAGGGCAACAGACAAGGAAATCACTGGAGTCTGTAGAAATGTGGTTTTACAGAAGAATGTTGAGAGTACCATGGACAGCTAAGAAGAGTAATGAAAATGTTTTGAAAGAGGTCAAAGCAAAAAGAGAGCTAATTTCCAATATTAGGGAGAAACAATCATCATTTTTTGACCATGTAATCATAATGAGTAGAGAACAGCTGGAATATAATAAATATATTCATAATATTGTAACAACTGGGAAAGTTGAGGGACGAAGAGACAGAGGGAAGCAAAGAGAAAAGTTACCAGACAGTCTAAGACTCTTAGTAAGAGAATGGCTTGGCAGAAGGTCAACAACAGAGATGATAAATAACTGTCGAGAGACATGATTACCTACTCCAGCAGGCATGATATTTCATATTCATAGTTACTAACTATACTTTTAATTATTTTTATACTAAACACTCAAAAGACTGCTACATCATGGCAGTTATCAGTTATTATCATTATGACTACTATGAAAATAAGTCCAATAACATAAACTCGCATAAATTATAAATTAAATGTGTTATATTAACATTGCTACCATTTGTTTAATAAGTTAAAACATTATTATAATTGATATATTATATACAATTTCCACGTTGCTACACTACATATGAGTAGTTTATGTGTCACAGACTCCAGTGTGCTGGCTTTACTTTCTATGTGGCGGGTAACAAGTTTCGTCATTCATTGATTTCAATCACTGGCAACATTTAATTAACTTCATTTCAAATTGTATCAATTTGTGTGAGCAACTGGTACCTCGGTATTACAGCAAAGTGGCAAATTATGATCGAAACGAAGAAATACAAATATTAACCGGCGTGTTTTGAATACTTACTTCTTTTGAGACTTGAAAGTAAGACAAGTTCGAAAGCATCAGCTGATTTCTGTGGTCAGGTCAAGGGGTTGGCAACAACGCTGACCTTGATTGTTGCTACGTTGAACCCCGCTACCAAACAAAGTCGCTAGGCTGACTATTTAGATGGGGTTAAGGCAAAGAAATGCAAATGAATGCATAAAAAATGCGAAGCTGCAGTAAAGCTAAATGTGAGGGAGAATTGAAAAAAAAAAAAAGTAGAAAAAAATCATCATCATTGAGTGCCGTCTCCACATCGAATGTTGGCCACCATGGAGCACCATTCTGCTCTGTCTCTTGCTTTGATGGTGCAGGTTGTCATAGGTTGACTTGTCCATCTTTTAATGTTACTCGTCCATGTTAGTCTTGGTCTGCCTCTGCCTCTTTTACCTTATATTTTCCCTTCCAATAATTCTTTTATTAGGCTGTTGTGTCTTTTAACATGACCCAAAAATGTCATTTGTCTTGTTCTAACTGTGTTTAGTAGTTCTCTTTTCATTTTTATTTGTTTTAAAACTTCATCGTTTGTTTTCTTTTCTTTCCATCCAATTATACCTATGAGAAAAAAAATTGTATGGTAAAAGCTTTACGGGGTTGATCATTTCTGTTGTTGACCTTCGGCCAAGCCATTCTCTTAAGCTGTTTGGTATTTTTTTTCAATCTTTGCTTCCGTCTATCTTTTCTTCCCTTGATTTTTCCAGTTGTTACAATATATTCCAGCTTTTCCCTTCTCATTACATGGCCAAAAAATGTTGATTGTTTCTCCTTGATATTGAAAGTTAGCTATTTTTGCTTTGGCCTCTTTCAGAAAGTTTTCATTACTCTTCTTAGCTGTTCATGGTATTCTCAACATTCTTCTATAAAACTACATTTCTACAGCATCCAGTGATTTTCCAATGCTCTTACTGCACAACAAACATTAAACTTAAAGCATACAAAGAAATGCATATAAATGCATAAAAATTTGCGAAGCTACAGTAAAGCTAATAAGTAGAAATTATATATATATATATATATATCAGAATATATTAACCATACCGTTGTTTTTATATTTGTTTCTATATATTTTTTTTTGTCCATTTTTCCTGTATCCTTGCTAATAGCTTTAGGATAGAGGACAACACAACAGAATGATATACATCGTTTCATAAACTGTGTGTTGAAGCTACACTATCTAGTCTATGCATCTATTGTCTTTTCGAGTCAAAGACGGCAGTAAGGTAAAATGCTACATTTTCTGTGTTGGAAGTTCTTTACTATCTTGCGTCAAACTTTGCACAGGACCCACATTGTATCTCGTCTCAAATCTCTGCTCTGTGCGAGTTTCTCAATCTTGACGAGGGAACTGATGCCCGCTCCTGCATCTCGCCTCAGTGTTTTGAGGCTACGCCGCCCAATTTGATTAGTTGTAGTAATTTATTAGTATTATTTGCCTTGCATAGAAACAAAGATCACTTGACATATTTTTTCATCCAATAGCTTCAATAAGTAACAAACGAAAATTATGATAAAAATCATAATGTATCAGGCTCTGAAGTTCTGCTGTGCTAGTACACGTATATTGGGAGACAGTTAAAGCCTGACAAGTTTACAAGAACAGTTTGAGATGTTTTGGTTAAAAAAAAAAAACATTGCGTGTGAAAGTGACCAATGCAGGATATCGAACAAAGCTTCGAAATGTCCACGTATTTAGCAAACATAAAAACATTGGTAGTTAGAAATAATTAAAGTTGACAGATCGTGTATTTGAAAGCTATGTGGAACAAAGCCCTACCCTTTGGTGCACGAGGACCTGTACGATTATTTTAGGTTTACACATAACATTTGGTGTTGTTTTATTGGTGTAACTAAGGAAGTAATTAAATAATACAACATAATGTAATATAATTCATTAAATATAACTAAGCATAATAGCGTATATTATATTGTAACATAACATCATCATCATCATCGAGTGCCATCTCCGCAACGAAGGTTGGCTACCATGCAGCGCCATCTGCTCTGTCTCTTGCTTTGATGGTGCAGGTTGTCATAGGCTGGTTTGTCCATCTTTGATGTTACTCGTCCATGTTAGTCCTGGTCTGCCTCTGCCTCTTTTACCTTGTATTTTCTCCCCTCCAGGGTTACTTTTAGTAGGCTGTTGTGTCTTTTAACATGGCTCAAAAATCACATTTGTCTTGTTTGAATTGTGCTTAGTAGTTCTCTTGTCATTTTTAGTTGTTTTAAGACCTGATCGTTTGTATTCTTTTCTTTCTATCCAATTCTGCCTATTCTTCTATATATATCCACATTTCAAAGGCTTCAATTCTCTGATCTGTTTTCTTGCCTAATGTCCATGCTTCTGCACCATAAATGAATGTTGAGAAAACATAACATTTTGCTGTTCTTAGTTTTAGCCCTGGTGTTATTTGTTTTAATGTAAGTATGTTCTTCATGACATTAACATTACTTTTTGCCATTCCTATTCTTTTGTTTATTTCAGTTGTACATTTCCCATCACTGGTTATAGTATGTCCAAGGTATTTGTAGCTCTGAACTGTCTCCAGGTCTATTCCTTCAATTTTGATATCCACTTGTGGGTTTTGTGTATTTAGCATGCCTATGTAAAAAATGTAAAGCAATACATCACAATATGTAATATAAGTTAGTGTCAAAATGTAAAATAAAAAGTAGCGAACGTGTTTATATACTGTTTCGTTACATTTCATTTTTCCATCCATTTATTTAACTTAAACCACGATGTTATTGAGCTCACAAAGACAGACAGTCAAAATAAAATAACCAACATATGCAACAGAGATGGAAATAATATTTTGAAGGCCTATTAAACATGGCACCAACTACCAATAACACAACAACAACCACACAAGGGTGCACAAATACTGAACCCGACATAATGAAAGAAGAAATCAAAGAAATAATACAAAATGCACCAAGAAATAAAACACAGGGGATAGATGACATTCCAGAAGAAATAATAGAAGCAGCAGGAGAAATAGGAGTTAAATGGCTGCACAGAATATTCAATGCAGCACGGCATCAACAAAAAGCTCTCGAAGACTTGCAACATGCAATCATTGTACCAATATGGGAATACAAAGGTAGCAAGAGAGACTGCAATCAATATAGAGGTATATCTCTTCTCAGCCATGTAGGAAAGTTATACGCCAAAATTATGAAAAAAAAAAAAAGGCTGAGACCAACAATAGCAACACAGTTAAGCCATTTTCTCAAATAGGATTTCGAAAAAAAAAACAAAACAAAGGATGAACTGATGCCCTATTCAGCTTAAAATGGTTAACAGAAAAGACGATAAAACACAATAGAAATTTATATATAGCCTTCATTGACCAGGAAAAAGCATTCAACAAAGTAAACAGAGAAAACTGTGGGAGATACTAACAACATACGGAGTAAGCCAACATCTAAACCAACCTAATTAAAGTCTCTACATCAACAACAGCTGCACAGTCAGAACAGCAGCAGGCTACACAGACCACTTGGAAGTTAGATCAGGTGTAAGACAGGGGTGCGTATTATCCCCCCCCCTATTTATTAATATTACTGTTTATTACATACATGGATTACAAATGCAAGCTAGCCAACCCATCAGAGACAGGAGATCAACGAGCTTCTTTTTGCAGACGATCAGGCACTAATAGATGGTGAAATAGAAGACCTACAAGAACACTTAGACTCAACAGCACAGGCACAAAATACAACATGAAATTCAACATCAGCAAAACAGAAGTCATGAATATAGCAAAGGAGAAACAGAACATCAACATAGCAATAGAAGGCAGACAACTAAAGCAAGTAGAGGAATTTAAATACCTAGGAAGTCCAACGATAGTGACCAACCATAATTCATCATTGAGTGCCGTCTCCGCATCGAAGGTTGGCTGCCATGGAGCGCCATTCTGCTCTGTCTATTGCTTTGATGGCGCAGATTGTCATAGGTTGATTTGTCCATCTTTTGATGTTACTGGGCCATGTTAGTCTTGGTCTGCCTCGGCCTCTTCTACCTTATATTTTTCCTTCCAATATTACTTTTATTAGGCTTTTGTGCATTTTAACATGCCCCAAAAATGTCATTTATCTTGTTCTAATTGTGTTTAGTAGTTCTCTTTTCATTTTTATTTGTTTTTAAACTGCATCGTTTGTTTTCCTTTCTTTCCATCCAATTCTTCCTATTCTTCTATAGATCCATACCCAAACGATAATTCATAAACAGCAAAAATAGATTCAAGATGTAACAAAGTTTGCAAATCATTGGTCAGCTACTACCGCTATTGTCCAACAAGGAAATAACTCTAGAGGCAAAACGGGCTCTCTTCAATAAATCTTAATTCCAACGCTGTGCTACCAATGTCAGTTCTGGACACTAGATTCAAGAACAACACGAAAAATAACATCTACTGAGATTAAATGTGTTAGACGAATGACAAGAAACAAGCCTAAGAGATAAGATCAGAAATGAAGAACTGAGAAAAAGAATTAGGAATAGCCCCTGCCATAGAATATATAAAGAAACAACACATAAAATTGCTTGGCTACATGACAAGGTAGAAAGATGAAAACACAACACAACGAGCCTTCAATCAACTTTGCAAGAACACCAGACCCAAGGGCCGACTACGAAAAAGATGGATTGACGGACTATTACAAACGCTAGGAAACATAACACTATCAGAAAGCGAAGAGAAAAGCAAAAGATCGCAAATTATATCTCTCCTCAACGCTGAAAGGCAAATGAGGATGGAAAGAAGAAGAATCCATTAATTTTCTTTTTGGGCTGAAGGCGATACTTAGGGCGGAAGTCGTAGTTCTCCGCGAATAATGATTTGCTACATGCTCTTGTATGTCTTGTTGCTTCATGACCCATGATTTAGCTGTCCTTAGTAATTGTTCTGCGTAGCGATTCTCTTGATCTGCCTGATTTCTCTTACCAGATGGTTTGCACATGAATGCCTGGCGAGGAAGTCTTTCTTCATTCATTCTCAGCACAAGACCGAGGTATTTCCAACGCCTTCTTCTTATAAAACTCGACATGTATTCTTGTTTAGATTGTCAGTTCGTTTGAGATGTATTCGTTCCAGCTTCAATAAATTATATTTATCTATCTATTATCATTTCGAGCCGAAGACAGCACATAGGGCAGAACCACAATCTCAAAAACATAAACCTTGCGTGCCAAAATGTCACATATTGCAGAGATAAAAAATCTAAAAAAAATCTATGGCAGATAAATTAATTATCTCTCAATAAATTACACCGTTAATAATAACTTGTCTGGTTTTTAGCTTTTTATATTTCATTTACTATGGAATTTTACTTTAGCGTACAAAATATCCTAATTGCCAAACAACTCAAAGATAACGTTAATTTTGTTTTAAAAAAATTAAATTAGATATACTTTTCTTACCCCCAGTATATGTCGTAAACTCGGTAAAAAAAAAAAAATCTCTAGCGTCAAAGTCGCTGTGTTGGTAAATCAGATTTTATCGTCGGCGGGTTCGAAAATAATTGTTTCCTGTGACTTTTTTTGACCGACATAATTTGTTAGATTAAACCACCCCAGTCACTGCAGTTTGTGGAGAAACATGAAAGAGGAGGTGGGTGGGGAACAAACAGTCATTTAGATTAATTAATAACCGAATAAAAGAACGATCTACGCACTTAATTTGACTTAGTTTACTTTAAACGGATCTAAGTTGGTCAAAAAAAAAAAAAAAAAAAAAAAAACCAGACAAAGAAACTATAAATCCGATTTGACGTGTGCGTCATTGCATGATGAAGACATTTAATCGCTTTTCATACACTTTCTTTCCTTTATTTTTCTTATACTTCTTTATTCCTCCTCATGTCTTTCTTCTTCGTTTGCTTAGCGAATTGCCTTCCAATGTATGTTAATAATTATGTGGTCGCATTTAATATCAGAATAATGTAGAAGACAATATCAGATTGAAGATACTTTCAGTCAACGTCAAGTGTTATAATGTCTAGACCCTGGCGTCTGTTCAGTCAACGTCACGTTTTATAATGTCTAGACCCTGGCGTCTGTTCAATCAACGTCACGTGTTATAATGTCTAGACCCTGCCTGACGTCTGTTCAGTCAACGTCGCGTGTTATAATGTCTAGACCCTGGCGTCTGTTCAGTCAACGTTACGTGTTATAATGTCTAGACCCTGGCGTTTGTTCAGTCAACGTCACGTGTTATAATGTCTAGACCCTGGCGTCTGTTCAGTCAACGTTACGTGTTATAATGTCTAGACCCTGGCGTCTGTTCAGTCAACGTTACGTGTTATAATGTCTAGACCCTGGCGTCTGTTCAGTCAACGTTACGTGTTATAATGTCTAGACCCTGGCGTTTGTTCAGTCAACGTCACGTGTTATAATGTCTAGACCCTGGCGTCTGTTCAGTCAACGTCACGTGTTATAATGTCTAGACCCTGGCGTTTGTTCAGTCAACGTTACGTGTTATAATGTCTAGACCCTGGCGTTTGTTCAGTCAACGTCACGTGTTATAATGTCTAGACCCTGGCGTTTGTTCAGTCAACGTCAAGTGTTATAATGTCTAGACCCTGGCGTCTGTTCAGTCAACGTCAAGTGTTTATAATGTCTAGACCCTGGCGTTTGTTCAGTCAACGTCAAGTGTTATAATGTCTAGACCCTGGCGTTTGTTCAGTCAACGTCAAGTGTTATAATGTCTAGACCCTGGCGTTTGTTCAGTCAACGTCAAGTGTTATAATGTCTAGACCCTGGCGTTTGTTCAGTCAACGTCACGTGTTATAATGTCTAGACCCTGGCGTTTGTTCAGTCAACGTCAAGTGTTATAATGTCTAGACCCTGGCGTTTGTTCAGTCAACGTTACGTGTTATAATGTCTAGAGAATCAATTCAGAGAAATAGGCATGTTTACAACACTCGGAAAAAAAGACAAATAATCAACAGAAAAAAACAAACAAAGAACAACATATATGAACCGAAGCAGGATCGAACCCGTACTCAGTGGCACAGCGCCTTGCCACGAAAAGCCAAACGCTAAGGAACACTGCCACTCAGCTAACTTGGAAAACACGACAAATAATCAACAACAGAAAAAAACAAAACAAAGAACAGCAGTTTCAGTTCCCCTCTATAATAATATTCATTTATTATTATTTGTCTCCGTTTTAAAGACTAGACCCTGGCGTTGTTCAGTCAATGTTACGTTTTATAAAGACTAGACCCTGGCGTTGTTCAGTCAACGTTACGTTTTATAAAGACTAGACCCTGGCGTCTGCTATTTCTTTTTTTTTCCTTTTGTATACGGCCGTGTCTGCGACAGATGTTTTGTTGTCGCGTGTGCTTGCTCTCCTTTCGTTAACCTTCTACACGTGATGGAAGTGAAACTCTTTATAACTGTTCTGTGTGCAGTTTGAAGGTCTGACATGATCACGCATGAGCAGTTTTGTTGTAAGCATATGCTTTTTTTTTTTTTTTTTTTTAATTGTGACCTGAGTGTTCTCTTTCTCATTTAATCTTGAAAATGCGTTGTTTTTGTGTGTGTGTTTTTTTTTCTTTTTTAAATTCCAAGTTGTTGATAACTCTAAACCTTGCATTTAAAATATAAGGTGTCTCACTCGCTACCGAACTCGACGTTTCTTTAACGATTTCACAATCAAATACTCGCTCGTACAGAGTACACCGACACATTGTCGCAGCTATCCTGTGTGAGCTTACAGTAGTACACCAACACGTTGTCCCAGCCATCATGTGTGAACTTACAGGTAGTACACAAACACATTGTCCTGGCTATCCTGTATGAACTTACAGGTATTACACCAACATATCGTCCCAGGTATCCTGTGTGAGCTTACAGGTAGTACACCAACACATCGTCCCAGCTATCCTGTGTTAGCTTACAGGTAGTACACCAACACATTGTCCCAGCTATCCTGTGTGAACTTACAGGTAGTACACCAACACATCGTCCCAGCTATCCTGTGTGAACTTACAGGTAGTACACCAACACATCGTCCCAGCTATCCTGTGTTAGCTTACAGGTAGTACACAAACACATTATCCTGGCTATCCTGTGTGAACTTACAGGTAGTACACCAACACGTTGTCCCAGCTATCATGTGTGAACTTACAAGTAGTACACCAACACATCGTCCCAGCTATCCTGTGTTAGCTTACAGGTAGTACACCAACACATCGTCCCAGCTATCCTGCATGAGCTTACAGGTAGTAGACCAACACATTGTCCCAGCTATCCTGTGTGAGCTTACAGGTAGTACACCAACATATTGTCCCAGCTATCCTGTATGAGCTTACAGGTAGAACACCAACACATTGTCCCAGCTATCCTGTATGAGCTTACAGGTAGTACACCAACACATCGTCCCAGCTATCCTGTATGAGCTTACAGGTAGAACACCAACACATTGTCCCAGCTATCCTGTGTGAGCTTACAGGTAGTACACCAACACATTGTCCCAGCTATCCTGTGTGAGCTTACAGGTAGTACACCAACACATTGTCCCAGCTATCCTGTGTGAGCTTACAGGTAGTACACCAACACATCGTCCCAGCTATCCTGTGTGAGCTTACAGGTAGTACACCAACACATTGTCCCAGCTATCCTGTGTGAGCTTACAGGTAGTACACCAACACATCGTCCCAGCTATCCTGTGTGAACTTACAGGTAGTACACCAACACATTGTCCCAGCTATCCTGTGTGAGCTTACAGGTAGTACACCAACACATCGTCCCAGCTATCCTGTGTGAACTTACAGGTAGTACACCAACACATTGTCCCAGCTATCCTGTGTGGGCTTACAGGTAGTACACCAACACATCGTCCCAGCTATCCCGTGTGAACTTACAGGTAGTACACCAACACATTGTCCCAGATATCTTGTGTGAACTTACAGGTAGTACACCAACACATTGTCCCAGCTATCCTGTCTGAGCTTACAATAGTACACCAACACATTATCCTAGCTATCCTGTGTGAGCTTACAGATAGTACACCAACACATTGTCCTAGCTATCCTGTGTGAGCTTACAGATAGTACACCAACACATTGTCCTAGCTATCCTGTGTGAGCTTACAGATAGTACACCAGTGGTTCTCAATAATTTAGGATAGGGGGCCAGAGAAAAAAAAAATCATATAATTGGGGAGCCATGGCACGAGGCTTGGGGGTGGTGGGGGGGGGGGGTGCATGAGACTAGAGAATCATGCATACGAATACACATACTGTTGACTATTAAAAGCAACAATAGTCTGGAGGGATGTTGCCTAGATTCAGAAGAGCTATAAGAGGATCGGGGGTAATCTTGCAACCATTTTATCGTTTCACACTGCGGGTCTTGCTGGGGAGGAGATCCGAGCGCTTATGGATCGTTGTTCGTTGAGCGACGAGGATAATCTGACGGCTAACACTCAACATCATGTGCCATACCGGTTGGCGTAGGTGATCATGTGCCTCCACAATCTTCTATCTACAGTGCATCGTATCAGTTCTGTTGTTGACTGTTTTCCATGCCATGACACCAAGCTATCCAGTGTTTTCTCTCTCTGTCGTCCGCGATCTCTCTTTCCTTCTATTTTGCCAGTTGTAAGCAAGTATTCCAACTTTCCTCTTCTCATGATGTGCCCGAAAAATGTTGATTACTTCTTTCTAATGTTTTTTAAGAGCTCCCTTTTTGTGTTGGCCTCTTTGAATGTGTTGGTGTACTACCTGTGACCTCACACAGGATAGCTGGGACGATGTGTTGGTGTACTACCTGTGACCTCACACAGGATAGCTGGGACGATGTGTTGGTGTACTACCTGTGACCTCACACAGGATAGCTGGGACGATGTGTTTGTGTTCTACCTGTGACCTCACACATGATAGATGGGACGATGTGTTGGTGTACTACCTGTGACCTCACACAGTATAGCTGGGACGATGTGTTGGTGTACTACCTGTGACCTCACACATGATAGCTGGGACGATGTGTTGGTGTACTACCTGTGACCTCACACATGATAGCTGGGACGATATGTTGGTGTACTACCTGTGACCTCACACATGATAGCTGGGACGATATGTTGGTGTACTACCTGTGACCTCACACATGATAGCTGGGACGATGTGTTGGTGTACTACCTGTGACCTCACACAGGATAACTGGGACGATGTGTTGGTGTTCTACCTGTGACCTCACACATGATATCTGGGACGATGTTCTGGTGTACTACCTGTGACCTCACACTAGAAGCAAGAAAGTGATGTGGTGGGATGTAATAGGATTTTTTGTTGGTTTTAACTACGTAGGTTTTCCTGAAAAAGTTAGAGCTTGTCCATTCCGATGATAGTTCAATACTTGTATTTCTACATCAACAAAGCCTGCCACTTGTGAGGGCTACTACTGGGGGTTGGGTGGGGGGGGGGGGGGGGTGGGGGGGTGTTCACCTCGCTAACCTGTCGACTTTGACGTAGACTTTGGAGCTTAACTGAGGGTTGGACGAGGGGAGAATAGAGAAAAGTGCAGTGAGGTCTTGATCAGCTTTCGGATGGCTATCTTTCCTTCTTCTATTTCTTCTACCTTTTAGCTCCCTATGGAGCATAGGTCCTCAACAAATACTTTCAGCTCCCCGTGGAGCATAGGTCCTCAACAAACACTTCCAAGTCGTTCTGTTTCTTGCCATGATAATTCCATGTCTTCCCCATCATCTTCATCGCTGCTTCTGTCTTCTCCAAGAATTCCCTGGTCTTCCTCTTTGTCTTTTCCTCTGGGGATTCCAAAAAGGGACTGTTGTGTAATACTCTCAGTTGGCTTCTGCAGTGTGTGCCCTGTCCAGCGCCATCGTCTTCGCTGTCTCTCTTTATCCACTGGTATTTGACTGGTAAATTTCCATAATTCTGTGTTAGTGATTTTGTTCTGCCATTTCCATCCTTTTATTTCTTTCCTTGGCGACTCAAAAGCCTAGTTCGAACTCACTGTTGGCGACCAAATCCACATGACAACATTAATAACCTAAAAAGTAAAGACTAGACCACCAGCCTCAGAACCGGTCATGTACCACATAACAACCATACCAATAGAATACACGGAAACCAAACTCCAGCATGTCCACTCTGTGAACACCCACATGAAACAGTAGAACACCCACATGAAACAGTAGAACACCACCTTTTTTAAAGACTAGACCACCAGCCTCAGAACCGGTCATGTACCACATAACAGCCACACCAATAGAATACGCGGAAACCAAACTCCAGCATGTCCACTCTGTGAACACCCACATGAAACAATAGAACACCAACTTTTTTGACTGTCCAAAGCTCACTGACATAAAAATAAATTCTACTACCTCAAAGACCTGATAAATAGAACACCTTGTGCAGAACTAGATGGAAACTCAGAAATGCCTGCAGATATCATTACGTGGCATTGGGACAAAGGGCGTCAGCTCACAGGCCTCTGGACCCATAACAACAACAACAACAACAGCAAAAACAACAACACCTTGTTGGAAATCGAACAGAACTGAAATGACCGATTCAATATATAAGAAATTAATTAACTTTTTTTTAACTGGAAAAGAAAAGAATAAAGAAAAAAAAAAAGATATTGAACTTATAAGCTTATTCACAAGTTTTTGATAAGCCTCTTATGATGAAATATTTAATTATGTTTTTTTTTTAAAACTACACATTTAAGCTCCAGGTTTCTGTGGTCTAAAATATTGTTACGGGCACGCAGCCCTTCCCCTCTCAGACGTGATGCCTATCTTTATGAGCGTCTTTTCTTGCTCAGGCCATAGCAATCAATCACGGAATCAGGCCCTAGCAAACAAACAAACCGATTAACAAAGCGCTTTAAGTGTATTAACTAGGCACACCAATCCATTCGATCACTGTGTTCATCGATAGACCTATTGTATCCGTGCAATTATTGCGTTGTGTTGTGTAAACGCCCGACCTGGCCATTATCGCTGTAGCATCCCCGATATTGAATTTTCTACCACTGCTCTGGTGAGGGTTTTTGTAATTCGTTCCAGAGCTTTATTTGAACTGGCGTTTGAGAGCAAGGTACTGAATAATATGAGCAACAAGAATTGCTGGTGCAAGGGGCTTGGCAATGGTTTGGAAAAACAAAGGGGAAGTTAAAGAACAGTGTTGAGGCTGGCATTGGCGGTGGTTAGCAGTTAAGTTAAAGGAGCAGGTTGTAAGAGAATACTTTGAAAGGTGTAAGTACTGCATGTGAATTAACATAAGAGTGCAGTAGTGGAAGTTTTATTATTATTTGTATTATTATTATTAGTAGTAGTATTAGTAGAATTAGTAGTGGTAGTATTAGTGGAATTAGTAGTAGTAATAGTTATAGTATTAGTAGAATTAGTAGTAGTAGTAGTAGTATTAGTGGAATTAGTAGTAGTAATAGTTATAGTATTAGTAGAATTAGTAGTAGTAGTAGTAGTAGTAGAATTAGTAGTAGTAGTATTAGTAGAATTAGTAGTAGTAGTAGTTATAGTATTAGTAGCAGCAGTTATAGTAGCAATAGTATTAGTAGAGGCAGTATTAGTAATAGTAGTAGGATTATTATTAGTAGTAGTAGTGGTCGCAGTAGTAATAGTACTAATAGTAGTAGCACTAGCAGTATTATTATTATTATTATTATTATTATTATTAGTAGTAGTAGTAGTAGCAGCAGCAGCAGCCACAGTAATAGTATATTCGGAGGGAAGTAAAAGTAAAGAGCCCCCGTCACGCCAAGTGGCGTATAAGGAATATGATGTTAGTGACCATAAATTTTATAGACCTTCAGCACATGATTTTTGGGGTAATATAGTATATTCAGAGGCGAGGATTAAAGGCAAGCGCAGTGAGTATGTCTTTCTTTAACATGTAATGTGTTAATGATTATGTTTTTAAGAAATAGTTGAAGTTAAATACTAATAAATTTAACGAATAGACATTTGGTTAGGGGAGACAACTAATAATAAATGAATATTATTATAGAGGGAAACTTCCGAGGCGATAATCAGCGAATCAATTCAGAGGAAGAGGTATGTTTACATCACACGGGAAAAAAAAAAAGAAAAATAATCAAAAGGAAAAAACAAAGAACAATATATGATCCGAAGCAGGATCGAACCCGTACTGCTTGGCACAGCGCCTTGTCACGAAAGGCCAAACTCTAGGGAACACCGTCCATGGGAGGCAACACGCCCATCCAGCAGCTGAGGTGAGTACAGTCAACGACCCATAGCTCACCGCATACGCCAGAATCGACGAACAGCAGAGCTGATCAAAACCATTCTCCACCTCCCAGCGGTGCTTACTGGAAACATACTATCTTTCTGGAAACTTTCTCATCCTCGTCAAGCGAGTAGGGATAAGAGGGAAGGCAACCCGGTGCTAAAAATGTGCTAATGAAGTCGGATGTGCTGGGCCGAAAAAAACGCAAATATCACAGCGTAGCTTTAAAACGACAAAACAATTCTTCTACGCCAAGTTAACGCCATTTTAAGGGCGGATGATGAAGAGGAGTAGGCATTTCTTTAGTAGTCATCAGGTGAACGCTAAAAAGGAGACATTTGGTTGTGCAAGAAATGTATAAATTACGTTCTTCATTCTTATCCCTCTCCTATTTTTTTCTTCGCTTCCCCTTATCCTTCATTGGATATCAAGAGTGATAGAGGTTGTAGTTTTAGCTGGCGGTTTCCACCGTTGTTATTTGATAATGTGGTAGATTGTGTCCTTAGTGGAGTCGCTGCACCTCACTCTAGATCTGAGCCCTTTCTGTTGCCTCTGTACTCAGTTCTCACTTGGTTCTGTACCGATGTTTATCTCTCATGATATCACTTCTTTCTTTCTTTCTTTCTTTCTTTCTTTCTTTCTTTCTTTCTTTCTTTCTTTCTTTCTTTCTTTCTTTCTTTCTTTCTTAATTTCTTTTCTTTCCTTCCTTCTTGCTTTCTTAATTTCTCTCTTTTTTTCTTCATTTCTCTCTTTCCTTCTCTCTCTTTCTTTCTTAATTTCTTTCGTATTTCTGTCTCTCTCTCTCTCTCTCTGTCTTTATCTATTTCTTTCTTTCTTCATTTCTCTCTTTCTTTCTTAATTTCTCTATTTCCTTTTCTCTCTTTCTTTCTTAATTTCTCTTTCTTTCTTGTTTCTTTCTTAATTTCTCTCTTTCCTTTCTCTCTTTCTTTCTTTCTCTTTCTTTCTTTCTTTCTTCTTTCTTTCTTTCTTTCTTTCTTTCTTTCTTTCTTTCTTTCTTTCTTTCTTTCTTTCTTTCTTTCTTTCTTTCTTTCTTTCTTTCTTTCTTTCTTTCTTTCTTTCTTTCTTTCTTTCTTTCTTCTTTCTTTCTTTCTTTCTTTCTTTCTTTCTCTTTTCCTTCCTTCCTTTCTTTCTTCCTTCCTTCCTTCCTTTCTCTCTCTCTTTCTTTCTTTCTTTCTTTCTTTCTTTCTTTCTTTCTTCATTTCTCTCTCTCTCTTTCTTAATTTCTCTCCTTCTTTCTCTTTCTTTCTTCATTTCTTTCTGTCTTTCTTTCTTTCTTCATTTCTCTCTCTCTCTTTCTTAATTTCTCTCCTTCTTTCTCTTTCTTTCTTCATTTCTTTCTCTCTTTCTTTCTTGCATTAAGCCCCTAGACTTCGTCATCCGCCCTAACAAAGACAATAAGTGGGCCTCGATACGTTGTGCTGAGGTTCGCAGTAGAACCCTGATTTTAACGCCTTTCAGCCCATGACACTTTTGAGTACTGGGTTGCCTTCCCTCTTCGATCTCTACTCGCTTGTTCAGGCTAGACAGGTTTGACTGTTTCTAGAGGCACCGCAAAGAGGTGGAGTATGGTCTAGATGTTTCTGGTTCATCGATCCTGGCACTAGTCATCAGCTATGAATCGTTGACAGCGCCCAGCTCTGTTGCTGTCAAGCGCTGCCTCCATATCATTTCTAATCTTGTTTCTTCTGGTCACTCCAGCAATTTACTATCATCATCATCATCATCATCATCACTATCATCATCATCATGATGTGCTATACTAGTTGCAGTAGGTGATCATGTTTTACCGCATTGTATCAATTCTATTGTTGACTGTTTTCCATGCCATGACAAAAGTTATCTATAGCAGTGGCGTATACTGGTTATGGGTTCTGGGCTACCGCTGACATAATAAATAAACACATACACTATATTCAGTAGGCTAACATAAAGTAATATTTGCTAATGACGTCACTACAATTTAAATTACTTACTTATTTATATGTAAACTCTATCCGTCTTGTTTGGGACGAAAATGTCTCGATGACTTTGTCATTGAAAGTACTGTTGGGTTGGTTTCTAAGTTTCTGAGGGAATGATTTCTCAATGGACATTATTGCCAAACTAGATAAGCGTTCTTGTGTCTGAGTTGAGCGACAATAAGATTTGATTCTCTTGAGAGCAGAAAAAGTTCTTTCTACAGACAGATGCTGATGCACATAACGTAATTATAAATAGTTTAGGAAGTTCCGGTAATCAGACATAGTTTAACTTTCTAACGCTTCTAATTGGCTAGAGCTAACAATAACCCATGAAACCGCATTCCTTTAGCGGTAGCTTAGCCGTTTATTTTCACTGCCTGTTTTGAATGTCAAGGTCATTTATTTATTAGTGTCGACAGATGAGAAATGTACCGCGATTTACTAGCGGTATCATGTACTATCGTAGGATAGTTTCAGTTTCATTCACAAACGTTATAGCGGCCAGAGGAAAACCTTGCTTTAATAAATGACTAAATAAATAAATCATATTGTCCTACGAAATGTGCAATAGAATATTTGTAAATTTGTAATATAAAAAAAAAAAAGTAAAGTACCCCCCGTCACGCCAAGTGGCGTATAGGGAAATATGGTGTTAGTGACCCTATATTTTACAGACCTTCAGCACATGATTTTTGGGGTAATGTGGTCGGTATTACGCCCGTGCTGATTTTACTTTCCCAGAAAAAATCCGGTACCCATTTAAGGCTGGGTGAACCGGAGCCGTCGGTTGGGATCGAACCCTACCCCTTGTCCGTAGTAGTCCAGTTCACTAACCACTGAGCTATCGCGGCTCCTACTAATTTTTAGGGAATTAGTAAAACCCAGGTGTCCTCGCCAGGATTACGAACCCCGGCTGTTGCCGTGGTAAGCCAACCGCCTATCGATTGCGCTAACCGGACACCCTAAATTTGTAATATAATTGTAAAAAAAAAATATAATAAATTATCATTTCCTTTTGTAATTCGTTAATATGTTCAAGGCTACCGGCGGTAGCTGCAGTAACATAGAGAATACGCCACTGATCTATAATACCTTCCCTCTCTGTCGTTCGCGATCTCTCTTTTCCTGTATTTTGCCAGTTGTAACCAAATACTCCATATTTATTCTTCTCATGGTGTACCAGAAAAATGTTGACTGCTTTTTTCTGATGTTTTTTTTTAGGAGCATCCTTTTTGGTTTGGCCTCTTTGAGAATGTTCTCATTAGCCTTTTTAACTGTCCAGGGAACTTTCAACATTCTTCTAAGAAATTCCATTTCTGTGTCCTCTAATTATTTTTTTCATTTGTTTGTTTACTGTCCATAATTCGCTTCCATGGGCCAGAATTGGCTCTATATAGGTAATTTATTTTAAATGTATTTCTATGACGATTAACTTTAATTTCTATGTGAGGAGGCAAGGCGCCTAACAACAGCAGAGCTGACAGCTGTCAGCGACACACAGCTGATGGCTTGCGCCAGAATCAGTGAACCAGAACCACCCAGACCCTACTCCACCTCATCGCAGTGCCTCTAGAAACAAACTAACCTGTCTAGTCTGGCCAAGCGAATAGGGATTGAAAAGGGAAGATAACCCGGTTTTCAAAAATAACATGTTGAAGTCGGATGTGTTGAGTTGAAAGGCGCAAAAATCAGTTTTACTACAAACTACAATACGGCGTACACATCCCACTTAACGCCCATTTAAGAGCGGATGATGAAGGGGTGTATTCCTTTAGTCATCGGGTGAACATAAGCAAGCAATGTCTTTGTTAGTATAGGGAATGTATGAAAATATATTCATGATAGAAGATTTTTTGTTGAATAGATAGGGACTGTTTTGTTTTGAATGAGAGGGGCTTGCTGTTTCCATATTTGTATTTTCCTAGAACATACGATATTTATATTACTAGCTTTACTATCTTCAGAGTTACTGTTTCTACGTGTTGAATCTGCTGCTTGTTTTGAATCTTGATACTAACGATATTTAAGATATAATCGATAGACAGACAGACAGACAGACAGACAGACAGACAGACAGACAGATGGACACATGCAGGCAGACAGATGGACACAGGCAGGCAGACAGACAGATATATAGATAGACAGATAGATAGATAGACAGACATACAGACAGACAGACATATAGACAGACAGATAGACAGACAGATAGATAGACAGACAGACAGACAGATGGATAGACAGACAGATAGACAGATAGATAGATAGATAGATAGATAGATAGATAGATAGATAGATAGATAGATAGATAGATAGATAGATAGATAGATAGATAGATAGATAGATAGATAGATAGATAGATAGATAGATAGATAGATAACTGGCTGGATGGATGGATGGTTGGCGGGTTTCGGACTAGCAGACTGACGGACCGGATAAACAGACAGACAGACGGACGGACTGATGCATGGATGGATAGATGGGCGGGTTTCAGGCTGCGGACGGACGGACAGACAGACAGAAAGAAAAACAGACAGACAGATAAATAACCACTCAACACCTCTGCCTATCATCTGATTACCTCGTCCTATTTCCAAGACTTCTGCTTTTATTTTATCAGTTCCTAATTTCATGTTGTTTGTGTGTAACATTCTTGTTTCAAGGATACGAGATAGTGTCGTACTTGTAAGACAGCATCTGCCATTACGGCTTGGCCTTCAGCAAGTGTTAGTTGACTGACGTTATTTTCATTTCTCGGTCAGATAATTTGGTATATGCTATCAATACGGATTATAAACACGAACCGTAGTAGAAGGTAGGTGAAATTGTGAAGAGATATTCAAATATGATGATGTTATATGTGATATGATGATATGGGAATGAATGAAGTTAGTTGCTTCAATCTGGATGAGGTATCAAATGTCAAACAATATAAATTAATAGGCAGTTGAATTTTGAAGTAAAGCGATCGAAACTCAATGTCTAATGCAACGGCAGACGATTGGTTCAAAATTTGAGGAGTCCAGGACGTAGAACCGAACTTGTATGTCAACCTTTGACCTGGTAATTTGCGACATAGCTATTACTGCAATTTGCGCAATGTAAAATAGTTCCTTCAATTATTGCCCTAAAATAACATAATTATAATTATATCATACAATCTTAGTTACGTGCATTATAAGTTATAAGGAGAACACGGTTTTGTTATTATTTCATCATCATTGAGTGCCGTCTCCGCATCGAAGGTTAACTACCATGGAGCGACATTCCACTCTGTCTCTTGCTTTGATGGTGCAGATTGTCATAGGTTGATTTGTCCATCTTTTGATGTTACTCGTCCATGTTAGTCTTGGTCTGCCTCTGCCTCTTTTACCTTGTATTCTCCCTTCCAATATTACTTTTATTAGGCTTTTGTTTCTTTTAACATGCCCCAAACATGTCATTTGTCTTGTTCTAATTGTATTTAGTAGTTCTCTTTTAATTTTTAGTTGTTTTAAAACTCCATCGTTTGTTTTATTTTCTTTCCATCTAATTTTGCATATTCTTCTATAAATCCACATTTCAAAGGCTTCAATTCTCTGTTCTGTTTTCTGGTCTAATGTACATGTTTCTGCACCATACAGGAATATTGAGAAGATGTAACATTTTGCTATTCTTAATTTTAGCCCTGGTGTTATTTGTTTTGATGTTAGTATGTTCTTCATGTTATTTGTTTTGATGTTAGTGTGTTCTTCATGTTATTTGTTTTGATGTTAGTATGTAAAGTAAAGTACCCCCGTCACGCCAAGTGGCGTATAGGGAAATATGGTGTTAGTGACCCTATATTTTACAAACCTTCAGCACATGATTTTTGGGGTAATGTGGTCAGTATTACGCCCGTGCCGCTTTACTTTCCCAGAAAAAAATCCGGTACCCATTTAAGGCTGGGTGAACCCGGAAGCCGTCGGTTGGGATCGAACCCTACCCCTTGTCCGTGGTAGTCCAGTTCACTAACCACTGAGCTATCGCGGCTCCCTATGTTAGTATGTTCTTCGTGTTATTTATTTTGATTTTAATATGTTCTTCATGTTGTTATTTAACATCTCTTATAGTTTAGTTCTAGTATTTTTAAAATATTTATTTAAAGACTTAGAGAGCAGTGATTCTTATTGGAGACACAAACTAGGAAGGCAGGTTACTGGCTCTACTTCCTTATGTTTGGATAAATAGATATACCTGATGTTCTCCTCAGTGCACAATAAAGACATGTGGAACAATATTAAAACAGGTTAATGAATGTAAGTATCTGGAAACATTGTTAACCTCAGACGGTAGATGTACAGCGGAGGTGAGATGCAGAATGGCTCAGGCAAAAGCAGCTTTCCAAAAAATGAGGAAGATACTCTGCAATCCATTTTTGACAATAGAAACAAGAAAATGAGTTCTTAAATGTTATGTAGGGCCAGTCGTAACATATGGACGTGAATTATGGACAATATTACAACAGACAAGAAAATCACTGGAGGCTGTAGAAATGTGGTTTTACAGAAGAATGTTGAGAATACCATGGACTTTTTTGAAGAGTAAGGAAAACGTTATGAAAGCAAAACCAAAGCAAAAAAGAGAGCTAATTTCCAATATTAGGAAGAAACAATCATCATATTTTGGCCAAGTAACGAGAAAGGAAAAGCTGTAATATATTGTAACAACTGGAAAAATCGAAGGACAAAGAGATAGAAGGAAGCATAGAGAAAAGATATCAGACAGCTTAAGAGAATGACGTGGAAGAAGGTCAACAACAGAAATGATAAATAACTGTCGAGATCGAAAGTTGTGGAGAGACAAGATTACCTACGCCAGCAGGTATGGCACTTGATGATGATGATGAAATAGATATAACGCATTCATATTATAATAGTCGTTCTTCTGTTTTCATGGCAACGAGGAGCTATTTGCGGAAATGGCATACCTAGTTCTCGTACAGGCATACTCAGTGCAGTGTAGATAGATGCTGCAGTACGGCTGTAGTAAGCTTGGCCTCCACACACATTGAATCCTATTTATTAGTAACTGCTTCAGTTATTTGAGCTATATCACGGTTATACTCGGGAATACGGTGGCTGGTTGTACACTGATGTTGAACTCATTGAGCTGGAGTGTGATTGTTTTATTTATTCTGATAAAATATTGGAGGAGTTGTTGCCTCCTCTGAATATCCACCGCTGGTCTGGTGTTTATAATGTAAGTAGTAACTTAGTCAATAGGTGAATGAACTCGTGTGCTGGACACATTAGTGTGTGTGAGTTCATATGTGTGTGTGTGTGTCGGGCCGAAAGGCTCAGATATCGCGGCTTTTCTGTAAACTAGCAACATCATCATCATGTGCCATACCGGTTGGCGTAGGCGATCATGTCCTTCCACAATCTTCTATCTACAGTGCATCGTGTCAGTTCTGTTGTTGACTGCTTTCCATGTCATGACACCAAGCCATCTAGTATTTTCTCTCTCTGTCGTCCGCGATCTCTCTTTCCTTTTATTTTGCCAGTTGTAACCAAGTATTCCAACTTTCCTCTTCCCATGATGTGCCCGAAAAATGTTGATTGTTTCTTTCTGATGTTTTTTTATGAGCTGCCTTTTTGTGTTGGCCCCTTTGAGAACTTCCTCATTGTTTAACTGTCCAGGGAACTTTCAACATTTTTCTGAGAAAACCCATCTCTGTACATTAGCAACATGACGCATAAAAGCCAATTTACTATCGGGTGAACACTAAAGAGAAGAGTTGAACGATCATAAAACATAACAACCTCAAAATTACAGCGAACCTTACATTTACAGACCATGTATATTGTATATGTTAATATTATCCCTATTAATTATGATTATTATTTTTTTTACAGATACAGCTGAGGAGGAAAGTTCAAAATATCAACGAAACTGATTATATCAAAGAATCGTATAATTTGGGTTAAACATGTCCTTAATGACGCCGTTCACGAGACAACGCATTGAGGCATGGCGGGAAGACGTAGCTGTGTACTTGAGAGATGGAACCATCTGTCAGGAAGTAATGGAGAATTTGATTAACCCGGACGAAATGTCATCAGCAAGTTTTTATACTGACGCCAGCGAAACTGTCCAACTCAAATACATTAATCAACAAAATACGACTAGTGCTTACACCTTTGACGCAAATAATATGTTATCGCCTACATTTGATCCTTACGTCAAACAATGTCCACAGAATTCCAAACGGATCGAGAACTACTACGTAGAAAACAACTTTGTATCTACTTATCGTGCTGACGTAAGAGCACAATCTACACTGCACCCGGATAGGCTAGAATCCAAGATGCAGCAATGGAAGATTGCCAGGCTTGTTCAAGGCTTGCCTATTCATAGCAAAGACAGCTACTCCAGGACAAACCGACCTTGCTCTAAAGCCTCAAGACAAGAAATTATTTCAACCATGAAAAGAGATACTTCAGTTGAAACGTCCCAGTCCCGCCCTCTTTCATCACAGCCTCGATATAGCCACCGACAGCACATTGACCACGCCCACATTGCTTTCAGCAGCCACAACAATGTAAGACAGGTCTCTAAGAATGGTAAATATTTCAAAACGTCTGTGCCGTCACCGATGACGTTCTGCACACGTTCATGTTTTGGATTACCAAACGTCACGCAAAAAAAAGACATTTTCTCGGTTCTACACTATTGCCCTTCTCCCGGGGAACACCACCAGCGTAGCGGTGACAACGTGCTGGCTTGGCGATAACGTTTCATCACAGCTTGATTCTCTTTAATAGACTCAGCTGAAAGAAAGGAACTGATATCTGACTTACTAAATTGAGGACAGTAATGACAGCGAGAGGGACCTCGACACCTCCAGCTGCTGTGGCGCAGTTTGATGGCAACACTGGACTACTCTACAGCTGGTGTTAAAGATGTCAGGGAACATCGACTTATTTACCTTCTCTTGGCTGACATTGCAGAGGAACGACCTCTCCTACATTTATCTGCTTTGAATTGACATCTTGGTGTTATCATTACATTTACATAAGTTGTAAACATAAAAAAAAAACAATTAAAAAAAAAAGATTGTATTTACCGTTTGATTATATATTGACATGATGAGTTCTTATATATCGACATGATGGGTTCTTATATATTGACATGATGGGTTCTTATATATTGACAAGATGGGTCCTTATATATTGACATGATGAGTTCTTATATATTGACATGATGGGTCCTTATATATTGACATGATGAGTTCTTATATATTGACATGATGGGTCCTTATATATTGACATGGTGGGGTCCTTATATATTGACATGGTGGGGTCCTTATATATTGACATGATGGGTCCTTATATATTGACAAGATGGGTCCTTATATATTGACATGGTGGGGTCCTTATATATTGACATGATGGGTCCTTATATATTGACATGGTGGGGTCCTTATATATTGACATGATGGGTCCTTACATATTGACATGATGGGTCCTTATATATTGACATGGTGGGGTCCTTATATATTGACATGATGGGTCCTTATATATTGACATGGTGGGGTCCTTATATATTGACATGGTGGGGTCCTTATATATTGACATGATGGGTCCTTATATATTGACATGATGGGTCCTTATATATTGACATGGTGGGGTCCTTATGTATTGACATTCTGGGTCCTTATATAATTACACGTTGGATCCTTATATATTGACATGCTGGGTCCTTATATTTACATGCTGGGTCCTTATATAATAACATATTGGGTCCTTATATATTGACATGCTGTGTTGACGTGTTGGTTCCTTGTGAGTGCTGACGTACTGAAGTTCATGTGTTGGCTGATACCACCGCAAGAATCATCAATGCAGGTGTCTTGAAGTAAACAAAACAGGAGAAAAGAACTCAGTGTCTAGAACTTGGAATAATTAAACTGCTGCAAAAGCCAAGACCCGCAGCTGACAGCATACGTCAGGACTTGTTGCAGGAGCTACTGAGTTAAGTGCTCTGTGCACACCGTAAGCTGTGTGTCTCATCCGTTTTGATCCTGCTTCGATATCCCGCTTGTTTACGATGAATGATGATATCGTATGACAGGGAACAGTTGGCTGTGTTCACTTTCTGCGCGGTTTCGCCTTATGTCTTTTGGCGTGTGCTGAGACTGCTACAATGGGGACTACAGTTACCTTTCTTTGTTTGGGAGATGAGTTAGTAATTCGGATGATTCCACTGGCACGGGCGGTTGAGCAATTATGGATTTTAATTCGTTTGCTGTGATACCGAGGCCTTCCATAACCAATAACCAATAACGTCAGGACTGGAGAGTAACAGAGCTGACCAAGACCCTGCTCCACCTTCCAGTAGTACTTCTGCATACAGACGATCCAGTCTGGTCAAGGGATCGGAGAGGGAAGGCAACCCGTACTTAAAAATGCTCCTCTGAGGTCGGATGTGTTGTACCGAAATCAGAAATAAATCAAAACACATCTACCCAACTTTATGGTTCTTTAAGGATGGATGGGGAATACCGGTAAGTATGGCGGATAGGCGCCAAGAACAATTGAGACTCGCTTTGAAAAGTGTTCCTTGTTGCAGTTTCTTCATATTCCAAGTCCGGCTTGCTGCCGGAGCTACTGAGTTTAGTGCGCTGTGCACACGGTGAGCTGTGTGTTTCATCCGCATTGTGTTTCGATATTCCGATTGCTTACGATGAATGATGATATCGTGTGACGGGGAATAGATGGCTGTGTTCACTTTCTGTGCAGTTTCGCCTTATGCCTTTTGACATGTGCTGAGACTGTTATGATGGGGACTGCAGCTACCTTTCTTTGTTTTGGGGATGAGATATTAATTCCGATGATTCCACTGGCACAGGTGGTTGAGCAATTATGGATTTTAATTCGTTTGCAGTGATACCGGGGCCTTCCATAACTACACGGATGGTTGGTGAAGGGGAATATCCTTACATTTAGTGGTCAGGGTATATGTCAGAAAGGGAAATAAAGAGAAACTGTTTCACAATTTAGTCAAAGTAATTTGGTTCTGGGCGCCGCGATAGCTCAGTGGTTAGTGAACTGGACTACAAAGGACAAGAGGTAGGGTTCGATCCCAACCAACGGCTTTCGGGTTCACCCAGCCTTAAATGGGTACCGGATCTTTTTCTGGGAAAGTAAAGCGGCTCGGGCGTGATACCGTCCACATTACCCAAAAATCATGTGCCGAAGGTCTGTAAAATGTAAGGTCCCTAACACCATATTCCCTATACGCTACTTGGCGTGACGGGGTTCTTTACTAACTTACTAATTTGGGTTCTAGGATATGAAATATGAAATGGATTCCAAGAACTTTGTAGAACAGCTGTTGAGTTCGAGGATTCGGATTAATAAACGAGTTGCAAGCTTTAGGAAATTAAAGCTTTTGTATACAGTAGACTTCATCATAACACACGATGAGTTGGTCGCATGGTCGGTACTTGTATATGTGTGTGTCCTGATTTGACTAAACCTGCTTTGTAGGTGACACACTCCGTCTTCGACAGGCTATATGTTGGTTAGATGTAGGAGTTTACCTTCTTGTGGAGAGGATAATCGGCTAACTCAATGAGATAGAGCTGCTTGCACAGAACAGAGACAAATGGCGAGATTTGATAAAAGATCTTTACAAGGATTGGAAACTGCTAGAATACAAATTTAGATAAGAGAAGGAGTATCTGGGTCTACGCTCTATAGTCCGGCAACGGCTCGAAATGTTAATAGATAGAGAGATAGTGCGGTAAGGCCTCCAGGGCCTTTGGGTCTACCCTGTCTGTGGTTTCTGTCCGGGTATTCTCCCATTGCTCCCGTGTGTTACCGGGGTCTCGTTATGTAGGAAGTAAAGAATAGTGACACTGTGACCTTCCAGGCATGTCGTAAGAGGCGATTGAGGAGGTTGATCGATGGCTTGACAAGCTGTCATTGTAAAAAGTATTGTTATTGAAACAGAACCATAGATTTTAGAAGCAGTGATCTCTGCAATATGTGCCATTTTGGCACGCAAGGTTTCTGTTATTGAGATTGTAGTTCTGCCCTAAGTGCCGTCTTCGGCTCGAAAGGACAATAGATAGATAGATAGATATATTCTTCCATAGCCTCTTATTCTCCCGATGGTGCCTGCCAGGCAGCAGGAGTTTGTTATCTGAAGTGTCCTTCCCTGTTGATAGAACTTTGAATACGGCTCTTACCTGAATGGTCTGTCCCGTCGTTGGACACATGATGTGTTTTTTTGTAATTGGTGCAACAGTTCCATCTGTAGCAGCCACCCCTTTCTGACAGGAGAGGCCTAGCACCTAGTCTTTGGGGCATGAGCTCAGATCTGCAGCTACTCAACATATTCGATCACACTATGGTATAATTTGGAAACATCTTTGTCGCTCAACTCCCATCTTCTACCCTGAATTGCTTGGTCAGACTATCTATTTGTATTTTTACGGTTATGTCCCTTTCGTTGCATTTTACTTTTTTTTTGTTTTTCCTCTCCCCCCCCCCTCTCTGCTTTTAAAAAAATACACATACTTTTAACTTTTAAAAATTATCGAAAAGTTGATGATTGGTCTTCTATGCACACAATGATGTATGGGTTTGACTGGTTTAAATTGACTTAAGTTACTGAAGAGTTACATTAACAAATAATAAAGAGGGAAACGTTTTTGCTCTCTGCTATCTTCCCAAACCCTAGGAATCATGCACATATTTTTCATAGCTTTGCTGACATTTGAGAGTTTATTTTTCATAGCTTTGCTGACATTTGAGAGTTTATTTTTCATAGCTTAGCTGACATTTGAGAGTTCATTTTTCATAGCTTTGCTGACATTTGAGAGTTCATTTTTCATAGCTTTGCTGACATTTGAGAGTTCATTTTTCATAGCTTTGCTGACATTTGAGAGTTCAACTAACAATTAACTTCCCATGTATTTGAATCTTAATTCATCTTGTTAAATATACGGCCCTTGTTGTTTTGTCAGACGGTTTAGTGGAGGCTATTGTGTTTTTGTTGTTGTTGAGGTTTTGTTATTGTCGAATAGCTTCTCGCATGGCTGATTCTGCCAATGTTTGACAAACACATTTGGCCACAGAATGAACAAGATCCACGTTCCCATCTTTTGTCATGAGTCTTTTCTCTTCTAGTGTTTTGCCTTAGCACAGCCTCAAATGATGTTATACCGTTCCTTAAACATGCTCTCAATGATGTGCGATCACTTGCCAGATGTCCCCAGTCATTTTCACAGATCGAGAAATCATTCAGAGATGATTTACAAATATCTCTATACCGTAGTTTTGGTCTGCCGACTTATCTTTTTCCGTGTATTAGTTTGCAATATTTATTTATGAATGCGCTTTTCTTCCATTCACTGGACGATCCCCAGCCATCTTATCCTTCGGCTTCTGAGCCTTGACTTGATTTTTAGGGTCTTAGCACGTTGCAGGACTGTTAAGTTTGTTAGTATGTCCTACCATTTGATGTGCAATATTGTGCGGAGTCATCGCATATTGAAAATATTTAGTCTTCTTTTATGATTTGAGTATGTTGTCCAGGCACACAGATCTGATATATTAAGAGTTTGGTCTTTAGTGTTAGTTTCGTGCTGTTCCAGGCCCTTTCTGTGAGTTTGCCGAAATTCGTAGCTGCCTTACCAATTCGGCTGTTTATTTCATCATCAAGAGAAAGGGTTGACGTAATTCAAGAGAAAGGGTTGACGTGATTGTGGATCCAGGAAACGTGAATTTCTGACCGGACTCAAGCGGACAGTCTTTCAAAGTGATTAATACAAGCTCAATGTCTCTTTGACTGAGAAGTGCTGTTTTCTGAAAACTAATAGACATTTGAAAAAAAGCTCGCATGCTTTGTCAAGGTTGTCGATAAGTGATTGTAGGGTGGCTTAACTATGATCGACTAGGCCTGCATCGTCAGTAACTAAAAGTTCTTTAAGTAGGGCAACATTTGTTTTTGCTCTTAGTCGTGCCAGGTTAACAGTGAGCTGTCTGATCTTGTGCGAATATAAATTTATCTTGAGCTATTTTCAAAGGCTTAATTTAGAAGGGCAGCAAAAAATATGCCGAAAAGAGGTTGGAAGGGGGGGGGGAGAGGGCGGGGACACATCTTTATTAGACTCCGTAGTTGACTTTAAAACTCTCCTATGAACTCCCATCAAAGTGGGTTTTAGCTTTCACGTTTTCATGAAAGGACATAGCTTCAGCAATTTAGGTGGGCGACCTATGCTTTCAAATCCCCTGTAGAGCCCAGCTCTATTTCCTGTGAGGTATACAAATGCATCAGAGAGCGGCGTATTTTGTTACCAGCATTGCGCCTTTGTTAAATGTATATATATGTATCAATTATATAAATTATATATAAATATGCATTATTTTAGTTTCGCGTTTCTTGGCATTGGTAGGAGGTCACCGAATTAACCAAATTCACTAAGGAACAATTTTGCTTAAAGATAAATGATCTAAATGACACAAGATGAACACGATTTCTTTAGTTCTTATACCTGGAAAGTAAGGAATTGCCTTTGCTTCCTTATTTCCCGGGTTCTGATAAGGAAATTTGGTCGTGTCCATCCGAAAGGTATTATAGTATTTCTATATAATCGGATTTCACATAAAAAAAGTAAACAAACAACTCATCACCCAACCGGATTTAGACATGGTGAGGCCCTAAGCTAAAATGTTACTTTGAGGCCCCGACCCCTTTCATACCTCCCTTCCGGTCTCAGCCCACACTAAAAATTAAAACGAGAAGGTCTCACAAACCTTGATGTCATCTACTGGTATGACAAAACTCGTAGTTCCAAAACAAATTCGGAAAATTTGTTGACGTCCTTGACATTGTGTGGCCCTAGGCTGTGGTTTATTTTGGTGATTGGTAAATCTGACCCTGCCCTTGCCAAAAGCAACCTTCTCAGACTGCAAGCAGTTTCCATGACAAGTTCAAAATATCCACAATCTCCCACTCAAGACAAGACATCATCTCAGAACGAAATGAGCTGCCACAATCTTCCACTCAAGACATCATTTCAGAACGAAATGAGCTGCCACAATCTCTCACTCAAGACATCATCTCAGAACGAAATGAGCTGCCACACTCTCCCACTCAAGGCATCATCTCATAACGAAATGAGCTGCCAGAATCTCCCACTCAAGACATCATCTCATAACGAAATGAGCTGCCAGAATCTCCCACTCAAGACATCATCTCAGAACGAAATAAGCTGCCACACTCTCCCACTCAAGACATCATCTCAGAACGAAATGAGCTGCCACACTCTCCCACTCAAGACATCATTTCAGAACGAAATGAGCTGCCACAATCTCTCACTCAAGACATCATCTCATAACGAAATGAGCTGCCACAATCTCCCACTCAAGGCATCATCTCATAACGAAATGAGCTGCCACAATCACCCACTCAAGACATCATCTCATAACGAAATGAGCTGCCAGAATCTCCCACTCAAGACATCATCTCATAACGAAATAAGCTGCCACAGTCTCCCACTCAAGTCATCATCTCATAACGAAATAAGCTGCCACAATCTCCCACTCAAGACATCATCTCATAACGAAATGAGCTGCCACAATCTCCCACTCAAGACATCATCTCAGAACGAAATAAGCTGCTACAATCTCCCACTCAAGACATCATCTCATAACAAAATAAGCTTCCACAATTAATAAAAGTTGCCTAGTAATAGACACCCTTCCACTGCTGAATTGCTGGAAATGAGGTAGCTTAGATACCCTCTCAAAAGCCGGCAACAACAAAACATTCACCCATCCAGTGAACATCTAACAGGAACCAACTAGCACATTCTCAAAGAGGCCAACACAAAAAGGACGCTCATAAAACATCATAAAGAAACAATTAACATTTTTAGGACACATCATGAGAAGAGGAAAGTTGGAAAACTTAGCAAAATACAGGGAAAGAGAGATCGAGGACGACAAAGAGAGAAGTTACTAGATAGTTTGGTGCCATGGCATGGAAAACTGTCAACAACAGAACTAATACGATGCACTATGGGTAGAAGATTGTGGAAGGACATGATCACCTACGTCAACCTGTGGGGCACATGATGATGATGATGAGAATCCAGCGAACTACATAGAAGCCAAGACCGTCATCCGGAACAAACGCAGAACAAACCGGAAGCAAAAGCTGCAAATAAATTACCTGTAGGATTCAAACTATCTGCTGCTACGACACGCCCGGATCATCATGTTTGGCCACAGAGCAAACCACTGAAGACTTCAAAGCCACCTTTATCGCTTAGTACTAACCAACACTGGTTAGTCACTGCGGAATGGTGGTCCAGTCTCCGGAATATCGTCTCCAGCCGGGCAACAACTATTCAGAAATTTGACGTCAAACCTGGCCCAACGACATAAATAGAGAACAACAATTGTAGACACAGTATGAAGACATGAATGGACAGTCAGCTTCGTCCTGGCGGCAGGGAATAAAGACATAGTATGACGAAAAGCTTCTCGAATAGATAGATGGATAGATAGATAGATAGATAGATAGATAGATAGATAGGTAGATAGATAGATAGATAGATAGATAGATAGATAGATAGATAGATAGATAGATAGATAGATAGATAGATAGATAGATTAGATAGATAGATAGATAGATAGATAGATAGATAGATAGATAGATAGATAGATAGATAGATAGATAGATAGATAGATAGATAGATAGATAGATAGATAGATAGATAGATAGATTAGATAGATAGATAGATAGATAGATAGATAGATAGATAGATAGATAGATAGATAGATAGATAGATAGATGGATGGATGGATGGATGGATGGATGGATGGATGGATGGATGGATGGATGGATGGATGGATGGATGGATGGATGGATTGATAGAGAAAACAGATACCACAATTGAGGTGACAATCCACACCCCATTAGCTAGTCCGTTTTGATGTTGACTGTTTCCAGGGAGACAAACCAGGAGGTGAGACCTCGATCAGTTCTGGGTAGTTGCCCTTGCCGCTGCAACCGAAGGTCGCCTAATCTCTTTAGAGATGATATGTGATGCCTATGACGTAACTGTAACATTACAAATATGTGAAAATTACTCTTTCTTGGCCAATGCTCAGTGAACACAATAAAGAGTGTTTCACTCACTACCGAACCTGTCCTTTCTTTAATATGTTTACCAGTAAACTCGTTCCTGTAAAGAACTAGGGGGCGCCCTATACTTCGATTTGTAGACGTATGTAAACGTGACATAAAGACTCTGAACATAAACTCTACAGCCTGGGAAGAAATAGTCGCAAACCGCAATCTTTGGAGACACACTCTAAAGCTCCAACTCAAACAAGAAGCAGACAGATTCATAGAAAAAAGAGAATACACGGCGAAAGAAAAGGAAAACAAATAACATTTCTAGGGGCGCTGGAAAATCCATAGTCAGCCATGACTGACGGAGGCTACTACTCCCTCCTGTAGAGTAAAACACATTTCCCAACTATCATGTGTGATCTCACAGTTTCTGTAGACTAATACTCACGAATTGCAAACACACTGTCTAGGTGACCTCATCAAAATGACAGAGATCAGCAGTGAGACGCTTTAGGCAGGCGTCGCGTCATAACAAGTAAATGCTACATGCATACACACACACACTATATGCACACTATAGACACATACACATACTACAGAAATACTACGAACGCTCATACACAACAGACACACACACACGCACTACAGAAACACTACAGACACACACATGTACTACCTACACGCACACAACAGACACACATACTACATACACACTAAAGGCGCACACACACAACATACACACTACAGATACACTATAGATATATACACACGCTACAGACATCTACTCCATACACACTACAGATACACACATATTACAGATACACACATATTACAGATACACACACAATACATACATACATATATTACACACACACAACAGAAACACTACAGATACACATACTACATACACAGACACTTGCTACATACACACATTACAGACACACACGCTACAGACACACATTAAAGACACACTACAGATACATACACACTACGCACACACTACACACATTTACTACATACACTACTGACACACACTACAGATACACACTACGGACACGCTACAGATACACACACTACAGACATACACACTACAGACACATTATAGATACACATTACAGACACGCTACAGACACAAACTACAGACACGCACTTCAGACACACTACAGACACGCTACAGATACACACACTACAGTCACACTACAGATACACACAATACAGACACGCTACAGATATACACACTACAGACACATACTACAGACAGAGACACACACACACACTACAAATACACACTACAAATACACACTACAGACACACACACTATAGACACATACACTACAGACACACTGCAGACACGCTACAGATACACTCACTGCAGACACACACTACAGATACACACACTGCAGACACGCTACAGATACACACACTACAGACACATACGCTACAGCCACACACTGCATACACAATCACTACATACACACACTACAGACATACACTACAGACACACACTACAGATACACACTGCATACACATTCACTACATACACACACTACAGTCACACACACTACAGACACATACTACAGACACACACTACAGACACACACTACAGACACACACGCTACAGCCACACACTGCATACACATTCACTACATACACACACTACAGACTCACACTAAAGACACACACTAAAGAAACACACACACACACTAAAACAGACACTACATACATACACTACAGACACACACACCACACATACACTATACACATACACTACACACATACTACATACAAGCAAACACACATACTACACACACACACTTTTCATTTCTCACACAAAACAATGAACGAACTCGTGTTCAAACTTCACAGCAATAACCCCATTGGTGTTAGAAAATTGAAGAAATGTCGACTTCCGTATTGAGGGAATCACCCTTTATTTCTTTCTTTTAGAACCTTGTATGTTCTAATTAAAAAGCAACAGAATTAAAAATATATATTTTAAAAATATTGACAAAAATTCACATCGCATCCATCTTAAATTATTTTCTATCTATCTATCTATCTATCTATCTATCTATCTATCTATCTATCTATCTATCTATCTATCTATCTATCTATCTATCTATCTATCTATCTATCTATCTATCTATCTATCTATCTATCTATCTATCTATCTATCTATCTATCTATCTATCTATCTATCTATCTATCTATCTATCTATCTATCTATCTATCTATCTATCTATCTATCTATCTATCTATCTATCTATCTATCTATATATCTATTGACCTTTCAAGTCGTAGCCGGCCTATAGGGCGTAGACCAAAATACTCCTTCTCTTATTTCTTTTTAAAATTATTTTAATAAAGTAAAAATCTTCTAAACATAATTCTAATTGGCTGGAGATTATGAACCTCTTAATTTGCATATGCATCTTATGAGCGCTGCGATTGGACGATAAATAGAAACAACATCCTTCATTTCATCAACCAACGGACTACCATTGATCGTGACAACAATGATTAATTATAAATGTTTGGGAATTCACAAACTTCATACCCGTAGCATTTAAGAATGCAGTCCTGGACAAAGAACGTATTAAATTATGATAGACATATGAAAACAACGTCATTAATAAAAAACGATGTGTTAAATAGTTTTCTAATGCACACATACATGCATACATATATACAAACATATTATGTACATATATACTTTATCACCATCAGGTCGCACGTCCTTTACCGAATGTTCCATTCAAAACATTCAGTCTGAAAGAATCTGTCTGCGGTGACTTGTATTCTATCTATCTATTGACCTTTCGGGCCGCAGCCGGCCAATAGGGCGTAGACCAAGATACTCCTTCATCTGAATTTTTGTTCTAGCAGTTTTCAATTCTTTTAAAGAAAAATATTTTATCAAATCTCGCCATTTGTCTCTGTTCTGTGCAAGCAGCTTTATCTCATTGAGGGAGCCGATTCCTGCTGCGCTTACCTCTCTCATCAATGTTCTTCTTCTCAGTGTCTCTCTGGGTCTTCCTCTTTTCCTCTTACCGGTTGTTTTCCACATGAGGGCTTGCTTTGCTATTCGGTTATTATCTCTTCTCATCACATGTCCAACATATGACCATCGTCTTGTGATTGGTATTACCAGAACAGAAAGACTGGACGAGTGAAAGGATTTGTCAACGAACACTGAACTTGTTCAGCGGTGAGCTATTGCTATACATTTAGACATTTAGAGCAACATGGATCACGAACAATTAGTGTGTGTGTGAGGTCTTCACCAGTTCTCCATAGTTTGTTATGCAGGGTTATTTCTCTGAGCTATATTTGTTGTATGTGGGTGTTGAGAGTGTTGCAGTCCTGTAAGATATACTCTGGAGTTTGTCAGGATGTTCCTGTGTGAGAGTGTTGCAGTCCTGTAGGATATGCACTGGAGTTTGTCAGGATGTTCCTGTGTTGAGAGTGTTGCAGTCCTGTAAGATATGCTCTGGAGTTTGTCAGGATGTTCCTGTGTTGAGAGTGTTGCAGTCCTGTAGGATATGCTCTGGAGTTTGTCAGGATGTTCCTGTGTTGAGAGTGTTGCAGTCCTGTAGGATATGCTCTGGAGTTTGTCAGGATGTTCCTGTGTTGAGAGTGTTGCAGTCCTGTAGGCTATGATCTGGAGTTTATCTGGATGCTTCTGTGTTGAGAGTGTTGCAGTCCTGTCGGACGTTTCCTGGAGTTTATCTGTATGCACCAGAGTCTATATTGCAAAGTCATCGAGCCCTATCTCGTGCGGGTGTCTGAGACCTCAGTAATCTGTTCTGACTCTGAATATCTTGATGTGCTCATGTCCGTTGAGTTTATTTAAGCTCAACTAAATTGTTGCTTGTTTAAGTGTAAGTGTTTGGGCTCATATTTCCCATTTAACTCTCTCCATTCTGTTTTCCTAGCTTGTTTCTGTATTGTTTTTATTTCTTTCAAGCTCTGGGATTTGCTTGACTGTTGAAGACTCCCATCTGCTCTCGCCAGTTCACCTAGTTTCTCGTTTCCATGGATGACGCGGTGTGCTCAGCTATCCACTGAAAGACTAGTTCTGTCATTTCTAACTCTCTCTCTCTCTCTCTGCGATCAGGACTCAGTCAGAGTAGGATTCCAGACTCCCACATGAAGTCAGCTGTCAGGTTAAGTGTGTTGATCGCCCCCACAGACAGAACGTCACATTTAGAGTCCGCCAGATCCACTCTGACTGAACACCCGTTAATACGTTGCACTGTGTTCTGCGCCAATGCGATGTGTTAAATAGTTGATACATTTAAATGTATGTATTATGTGTGTCTGTAGTAAATACATTTCTAACTGCGAACATATGTTACTTCCTGAAGTCATCTGTCCTGTTTCGCTTCGGCCTTGACATCGCTAGTTTGACTGACCTTGCATCACTGAGGATGATAATTTTTGAACACCGAACTGGTACAATTAGTCGCCCCATCTTATTCTTTTACTTACCAGCTCCATATGGAGCATAGGTCTTCAACAAACACTTTCCAAGTCGTTCTGTTTCTTGCCATTCTTTTAAGTTCATTCCATGTCATCCCCATCATCTTCATCTCTGCATCCATATGTTCTTGCCAAGGATATTTTAGTCTGCCTCTTTGTCTTTTTCCTTGAGGATTCCAGAAAAGGGCCTGTTGTCTAATACTCTCAGTTGGCTTCCGCAGTGTGTGTCCTATCCATCGCCATTGTCTTCGCTGTATCTCTTTATCCACTGGTATTTGACTGGTACTTTTCCATAATTCTATGTTTTATTATAACATACAATATATGATCTGATTCTATATAGATCAGAGATATTGTCCTGCCAATTCTATCCTTTTACTCTGCGCATGCACCCATTAATGAGGTTTTTTTTCTTCATGACTGTTATTTTTGTTGTTCTCCATGTTTCACAGCCATTTAATAGGACTGACTTAATATTGGAGTTGAACATTTTTTGTATGTATTTAACCTAATTTATTTGGATTTCCATATGTTTCCCAGTGCAACGAATGCTCCACTTGCTTTTGATATCCTTATTTTGGCATCATTCTCTGTTCCTCCCTACTTGTCTATGTTACTGCCCAGATATATGTAAGATTATACGTCTAGTAGAGATATTTCACCTATTGTTATTTGGTTATTGCCAACTTCATAAATTTTCATAATTTTGGTCTAATATCTATTTATTTTCAGTCCCAGCTGTTGTGATCTCTCATCAAGTTTGCTTATTTTATCTTGCATATGTTGATGGCTGTGTGATAGGAGAGTTATGTCATCAGCAAAGTCTAAGTCATTAAGTTGCTTGGTCAGTGACCACTGGATTCCATTTCTTTTTTGAGTTATTTTCATAATCAAATCTATGGCCATTAGAAAGAGAAATGGAGACAGAAGGCATCCCTGCCTTACTACTGCTCTTATTTCAAATGCTTCTTTAAGATGCCATTCGTGCACATCACTACACTTAATTTCTTCATACATTGTTCTTATCAGGTTAATAAACTTTACGGGGATTCCGTAATAACCCATTAACTTTCATTATCTCTCCTCAAACTATCAAAATTCCTTTTCGTAATCTATGAATCAGATATATAGTGGGTACTGTAATTCTAAGCTTTGTTCAACTAATACACGTAAGGTAGTTATTTGATCAGCACATGATCTGTTCTTCCTAAAACCTGCATGTTCATCTCTCAAATGTTTCTTTTTGGCCTCTTTTAGTCTCTCCAGAATGATTAGTCGCTCCGTGCTGATGAATATGTTGGGAAGATAGGAGTATCTATGCCAGGACTAAACATCGAAAGAAAGATAATCAATAACCTGAGATATGCTGATGATACTGTACTACGTGCAGAAAATCCTAAAGATCTACCACAATTACTTAATGAAATAATCATGCAAGCAAAGCTATAGATTCGATTTCGATATCAAAAAGACTAAAACTATGATCATAAGCAAAGAGAATACTCAAAAACTACCAGTGGAAATCAATGTTGAAGGAATAGACCTAGAGACAGTTCAGAAATACAACTATCTTGGACATACTATAACCAGTGATGGAAAAGGCAAAACTGAAATAAACAAAAGAATAGGAATTGTAAAAAGTAATTTTATTGTCATGTAAAATATACTAACATCAAAACAAATAACACCAGAGCTAAAACTAAGAATAGCAAAATGTTATATCTTCTCAACATTCCTGTACGGTGCAGAAACATGGACATTAGACAAGAAAAAACAACAGAAAATTGAAGCCTTTGAAATGTGGATTGATAGAACAATAGGAAGAATTGGATGGAAAGAAAATAAAACAATCGATGAAGTCTTAAAACAACTAAAATGAAAAGAGAACTACTAAACACAATTAGAGCAAGACAAATGAAATTTTTGGGCCATGTTAAAAGACAACAACAGCCTAATAAAAGTAATATTGGAAGGAAAAATACAAGGTAAAAGAGGCAGAGGCAGACCAATAATAACATGGATGAGTAATAACAAAAGATGGACAAGTTAGCCTATGACAACCTGCATCATCAAAGCAAGCGACAGAGCGGAATGGCGCTCCATGGTAACCAACCTTCGATGCGGAGACGGCACTCAATGATGAAGAGTATCTATGGTTGTGCCCAGAGTGCACTGATGATCATCATAACATAACATACTGTAACATAAATCCACAGAACGTAACATATGTAACATGGATATAGTAAATGTTGATTGCGTAATAAGTGACAATGAAAAGCGAACACGACTCACCAAAGTAATAGACGTACGTAGTAACCTCTTTGCTACCGCGGTATTATCTGTCACCTCTTCTTCAATAATTTGGGAAACAACGTATCTTACTGATATATTCTTGTTCTGGATCTATTGAGCGCCGCTAAACGTCGCATACGGCTCGTAATGGCTTTCGCACCCATCTCAGTTCTGAACTAGATGTTTGGACTTATCAAATGCCTGCCAACTTTGCTTCCCTTGTCAGTGTTATTTTCAGTGCCTCTCTAGGTATGCTCTCTTTTTCTGTGTTCTGATGTTTATAAGAGCCTGTTTTGAAATGATCCTGTTATCCCTTCTGAAAACATGCCCGATGTGTGTCCATGTACAGTGTCCCACAGAGGGCTTTACAGTGTTTGAATTTTAATAACTCGAACGAAAATAACAAAAAAATAAAATGATTTTTTAAAGTCACAAAGATGCTCAAAATATGACTGATGGTGTTCTAATGTTTAAGATGTTCAAAATGTCCTCCACTGACATAAAAAATCCATCAGGAACGCTGTGGAACAGATCTACAAAAATATGTTATGGTTTCCATAAGAATGGATTCACAGTCAGTCATAATAGCTTCTCTCATGGCATGCAGCGTACGTGGTTTTTTTTGGCGTAGACAATGTTCTTCAGAGTTCACCTTGTAAAGAAGTCTAACGGCGTTAGAACGGGAGATCTCTGTGGATACTTGACACTTCCTCGTCGACCTATCCACCTCTCCACGCATGTTTCATCCAGCAATTGCCGTACATCTGGACGGTAAACCAACTTGTTGGATAAAAAAAACAATCTTCACCTGGGTAGATTTGGTGAACAGCTGGCACAACTGCTTCACCTGAACATGTTAGGTACATAGCATCTGTTACTGTTCCTTCAAAAAAGTTATGTTTTATATATAGGACAACTGACAAGAAAATCACTGGAGGCTGTAAATATGCGGTTTTACAGAAGATGGTTGAGAATACCTTGGGCAACTAAGAAGAGTAATGAAAATATTTATGAAAGCGGCCAAAGCTAAAAGAGAGCTAATTCCCCCCCCCCCCCAAAAAAAAAAAAAAAAAAAAACCAAGGAAGAAACAATCATTATTTTTTGGCCATGCAATGAGAAGGGAACAGCTGGAATATATTGTGACAACTTGGAAAATCAAGGGACGAAGAGATAGACGAAAGCAAAGAGAAAAGATACTAGGCAGCTTAAGAATGGCTTAGCAGAAGGTCAACAAGAGAAATGATAAATAACTGTCAAGTTCGAAAGTTGTGGAGAGACATGATCACCTACGCCAGCAGGCATGGTACTTGATGATGATAAAATGATAAATAGGTCACAAAGGAATGCACAAACGCATTAGCATCAGGGAGAGCCAAGAGCGAGATTTTGCACGTTATCAGTTTCACAGCTGTTTGTCAATGATGCTTTAGTTGTCTTGCAACAATTTGAAAAATATAGCTCTTATAACATTTTCAACTGTCCATTCGAACTGTTCAGGTGATGTTGCTGATTAAATATTAATATTTGCTATTAGAATTACGTATTTCACACAAACATAATTCACATTTTTCAATATTTAAAAGTTTCTTTTCATAATTATTATCTAAATTAAATTTCAACAACACAAACATTAAGTAAGTTTAAAATTTACATAATTTGTGCATGATGTCAAAAATAGAAACCACTGTCGTAAAATGTTATAGATAATCAAATCAATCAGATGAAAAGATCCCCAAATCAATCAGATACAAAGATTACCAAATCAATCAGATGAAAAGATCATGAAACCAATCAGATGAAAATATCTTCAAATCAATCATAAGATTCCAAACCCCAAATCAAGACGCCTTCCATTATATGAATAGATGGGAACAAGTTATCATTACACGCCCCAGAACAGGGCACACTCGACTCCATTATCACACGTATGTACATTTCAATATTGGCCCCTCAGCAGCGTATACATATGGGCATGTGCCCCACACAACAGAACACACGTGTCAAGACTTTATTGAATATCGTTCTCTGGGGAAAACCTGGAGTTAGAGCACTACAGGCAAACCTATGGGTCCTTGCAAGAACTAGAAAAACTGTCAAATGTATACAAGGAACGACATTGCAAATACAAACAATACTTCAGTCATCAGACAGACAGACAGACAGACAGACAGACAGACAGACAGACAGACAGACAGACAGACAGATAGACATTATTGAGGCGGATGACAAAGAAGACTACTTATTCCTTTAGCGGGAAGGAAAGAGAAAAGAAGACGAAGAGATGAATGACACGACTTACCACACAGCATCATAAATATGATTTAGTGAATCTCACAGTACCCTTTCTCTCACTCTCACTTTTATAAATATATAGTGATATTACCTTCTAATAATACTTTTGTAGTTCGTGTTAACATATTTGTAACTAAATTAGTCTAAACATAGCAATCACTAACTTCTAATTTCTGAAAAAGTCAATAATCATTTTCGCAGTCGCAATATTAGAGGATTATTAAGAATCATCATGAGCCGTGTAAGGAACAAAATAAAACCAGAAATAAGTGAGGAACGATGTGGATTTGTGGAAGGAAAGGGCGTCAATAATGCAATTTACATCTTAAGAACGTTGATAGAAAGATCTATAGAGGTAAAGAAAAATCTATATATGTGCTTTATAGACTACACGAAAGCATTTGACAAAGTAAAGCACGTGGAAATAATAAATATGCTGGAGAAATTAAACATTGATGGCAAGGATCTGCGAATCATAAAAAAAAAACATGTTCTGACAACAAACAGCAACTATACGAATTAATAACCAAACAGGACAATTTCAATTTATAAAACAAGGAGTCAGACAAGGCTGTGTTCTGTCGCCGGATTTGTTTTCACTTTACAGCGAATATATTACGAGATCAATAGTAGACAAACATGGAATTGAAGTCAACGGTCACAATATAAATAATTTACAATTTACTTTGTCAAATGCTTTCGTGTAGTCTATAAAGCACATATATAGATTTTTATTTACCTCTATAGTTCTTTTTATCAATGTTCTTAAGATGTATATTGCATTATTGGTGCCCTTTCCTTCCACAGTCTTAATAGCAGAGACAGAGAAAATGAGCTACAAGAAATGATATATATATAATAGTAAAATAAAGTAACAAGAAAGGTCTCAGTCTGAATAGTAAGAAAGCAGGAGTAATGGTTATATCGAAGAAACAATCATCACCATCATGCAGTATAAAAATATACAAGACAAATCTGAAACAATTGCAACGTTTGAAATACTTGGGCACAGTGATAACATCAGATGGAAGATGCAACACAGAAATAAAAAGCAGAATAGCTCAGGCCAAAATAGCATTTCAGAAAATGAAAAATATCTTATGCAACAAATCTATGTCAATAGAAATGAGAAAGAGAGTTCATCGATGCTATATACAACCAATTCTGACCTATGGAAGCGAATCATGGACAATCATCAACCAAATGAAAAGACGATTAGAGGCCACAGAGATGGGATTTCTCAGAAGAATGTTGAAAGTTCCCTGGACAGCTAAAAAGACCAATGAGAAAATTCTCAAAGAGGCCAACATAAAAAGGGAGCTCTTAAAAAACATCAGAAAGAAGCAATCAACATTTTTTGGGCACATCATGAGAAAAGGAAAGTTGGAATACTTGGTTACAACTGGCAAAATAAAAGGAAAGAGAGATCGCGGACGACAAAGAGAGAAAATACTGGATAGCTTTGGTGTCATGGCATGGAAAACAGTCAACAACAGAACTTTTACGATGCACTGTAGATAGAAGATTGTGGAAGGACAAGATAGCCAATGCCAGCTGGTATGGCACATGATGATGATGAATATTAGAGGCCACAGAGATGGGATCTCTCATTCTCAGAAGAATGTTGAAGGTTCCCTGGACAACTAAAAAGATCAACTAGGAAATTCTCAAAGAGGCCAACACAAAAAGGAAGCTCAAAATGTAAAAACCAATAAAAAAAAAAACAATCAATATTTTTCGGGTACATCATGAGAAGAGGAAAGTGGAAGACTTGGTTACAGCTGGCAAAATACAAGAAAAGAGAGATCGTTGACGACAACGATAGAAAATACAAAATAGCTTGGTGTCATGGCATGGAAAACAGTCAACGGAATTGATAGGATGTACTGTGGATAGAAGATAGTGGAAGGACATGATCGCCTACGCCAACCAGTATGACACATGATGATGAAGATGAATATATTAGTAACACAATTTTAATTAATGACTCCAAAAACACTGTTTATATCTAAACATGTTCATCCTTTATGTTGATTCAAACACCCCGATTGTTGCTTTTCTAAAGGGCGACAGAGATATACGTATGCTTATTTCGTCTATTCGGACACAGCAGCCTACTAAAAGTAATCTTGTAAGGGAAAATACAGGGTAAATGATGCAGAGACAGACCAAGACTAACATGGACGAGTAACATCAAAAGATGGACAAATCACCCTATGACAACCTGCACCATCAAAGCAAGAGACAGAGCGGAATGGCGCTCCATGGTAGCCAACCTCCGATGCGGAGACGTTACGCAATGATGATGATTTAGTCTGTCATTTCATCGAAAAATCAGAAAAAAATTGAACATAAACTACTTTTTATTACGAATATCTTTTAATATGCTGACGTATGGGATCATTAAAAGCAGATCTAGACAAAAGAATAGAAGCTAGGGGGATGGGATTCTATTTAAAACAAAAACATATTTGATATTTATACCGCGGGGAACTCGATGGTCCAGTGCTAAGATATCGGTCTCAGAAAAAGGTCATATGTTCGAATCCTGCTACAGGAAGTATATTTGAAGTCCTACTACAGGAAGTATATTTGAAGTCCTGCTACAGGAGGTATATTTGAAGTCCTGCTACAGGAAGTATATTTGAAGACCTGCTACAGGAAGTATATTTGAAGTCCTGCTACGGGAAGTATATTTGAAGTCCTGCTACAGGAAGTATATTTGAAGTCCTGCAACAGGAAGTATATTTGAAGTCCTGCTACAGGAAGTATATTTGAAGTCCTGCTACAGGAAGTATATTTGAAGTCCTGCAACAGGAAGTATATTTGAAGTCCTGCTACAGGAAGTATATTTGAAGTCCTGCTACAGGAAGTATATTTGAAGTCCTGCTACAGGAAGTATATTTGAAGTCCTACTACAGGAAGTATATTTGAAGTCCTGCTACAGGAAGTATATTTGAAGTCCTGCTACAGGAAGTATATTTGAAGTCCTGCTACAGGAAGTATATTTGAAGTCCTGCTACAGGAAGTATATTTGAAGTTCTGCTACAAGAAGTATATTTGAAGTCCTGCTACAGGAAGTATATTTGAAGTCCTGCTACAGGAAGTATATTTGAAGTCCTGCTACAGGAAGTATATTTGAAGTCCTGCTACAGGAAGTATATTTGAAGTCCTGCTACAGGAAGTATATTTGAAGTCCTGCTACAGGAAGTATATTTGAAGTCCTGCTACAGGAAGTATATTTGAAGTCCTGCTACAGGAAGTATATTTAAATTCCTGCTACAGGAAGTATATTTGAAGTCCTGCTACAGGAAGTATATTTGAAGTCCTGCTACAGGAAGTATATTTGAAGTCCTGCTACAGGAAGTATATTTGAAGTCCTGCTACAGGAAGTATATTTGAAGTCCTGCTACAGGAAGTATATTTGAAGTCCTGCTACAGGAAGTATATTTGAAGTCCTGCTACAGGAAGTATATTTGAAGTCCTGCTACAGGAAGTATATTTGAAGTCCTGCTACAGGAAGTATATTTGAAGTCCTGCTACAGGAAGTATATTTGAAGTCCTGCTACAGGAAGTATATTTGTAGTCCTGCTATAGGAAGTATATTTAAAGTCCTGCTACAGGAAGTATATTTGAATTCCTGCTACAGGAAGTATATTTGAAGTCCTGCAACAGGAAGTATATTTGAAGTCATGCTACAGGAAGTACATTTGAAATTTTTCTCTTCGAATCCGGGATTTCCTCGTGGCTTTATTCTCCCCTGCACGAGCCTCTGTGATTGAGTAGTTAGTGTCCTCGCTTGCTGAGCAGAAGGTCTGGGTTCCAGCCACAGAAGTGGCGACATTTTGTTGTTGATCAAACATGGCTCCGTGGTTCACATAGGATCTAAAAATGGGTGCCAGAGATTTTTATGGGAAGTAAAGGCGGCCTGGCATGATACTGACCACATCACCAGAAAATGTACCGTGGTCATAGAAAAATATTGTCATTAACACCAAACTGCCCTAAACGTCTAGCAAGGCAGGGGAGAGAATCTTTACTTACTTTACTATTCTCTGTTTTCTGGAAAGCAAGATGCCTAGCACTCTTGAATAACTGTGAAAAACAAGAGGTCCCGTGTGTACTCTGCACACGCTAAAGGACTCTTCAATTAAATCCTTTTAGACAACCTTTCGGTGCACAGGTCACGGACAAGGTCTCTCAACACACCCCTTTTATGTGGCATTTTCTTTACCTCTTTCTAATTTAGGTCATTATTCTTAGGAGTTTCCGTGACGTCTCTTCTCCGTGTATTCCTGGGCGTTCCTTTCTCTTCTCCTGTGGGTTTCACGACAATGACTGTCTTGCTATGCTGGCATACGGCTTTCTTAATAATAAAAAAAGATTTAAAAAACACGGCAAAAAGACCTAAAGCTTGAAAAGAACAGGCTTATAAACAGCAACTTACAAAGATTACATTAACGTTAAAATGACACAGTGGGATGGAAAGGACAATAATAGAAGACGTACAGAATTACGAGACAAATGTAGACCAATAGAATGTCGTTTCAAGGCATCAAAGAGACCTTGAGCTTGAGAACAGAAGAAGTGGGAGATCTGGTTAGAGACAGAGATGCTTTCAGACGGGCTGTGGTGAATGTAACGTTCTGTGGGAGATCTGGCTGGAGACAGAGATGCTTTCAGACGGGCTGTGGTGAATGCAACGTTCTATGAGAGATCTGGCTAGAGACAGAGATGCTTTCAGATGGGCTGTGGTGAATGTAACGTTCTGTGGGAGATCTGGCTAAAGACAGAGATGCTTTCAGACGGGCTGTGGTGAATGTAACGTTCTGTGCGAGATCTGGCTAGAGACAGAGATGCTTTCAGACGGGCTGTGGTGAATGTAACGTTCTGTGGGAGATCTGGCTAGAGACAGAGATGCTTTGAGACGGGCTGTGGTGAATGTAACGTTCTGTGCGAGATCTGGCTAGAGACAGAGATGCTTTCAGACGGGCTGTGGTGAATGTAACGTTCTGTGGGAGATCTGGCTAGAGACAGAGATGCTTTGAGACGGGCTGTGGTGAATGTAACGTTCTGTGAGAGATCTGGTTAGAGCCAGAGATGCTTTCAGACTGGCTGTGGTGAATGTAACGTTCTGTGGGAGATCTGGCTAGAGACAGAGATGCTTTCAGATGGGCTGTGGTGAATGTAACGTTCTGTAGGAGATCTGGCTAGAGACAGAGATGCTTTCAGACGGGTTGTGGTGAATGTAACGTTCTGTGAGAGATCTGGTTAGAGCCAGAGATGCTTTCAGACGGGTTGTGGTGAATGTAACGTTCTGTGGGAGATCTGGCTGGAGATAGAGATGCTTTCAGATGAGCTGTGGTGAATGTAACGTTCTGTGCGAGATCTGGCTGGAGGCAGAGACGCTTTCAGACGGGCTGTGGTGAATGTAACGTTCTGTGGGAGATCAGGCTGGAGATAGAGATGCTTTCAGACGGGCTGTGGTGAATGCAACGTTCTGTAGGAGATCTGGCTAGAGACAGAGATGCTTTCAGATGGGATGTGGTGAATGTAACGTTCTGTGAGAGATCTGGTTAGAGCCAGAGATGCTTTCAGACGGGCTGTGGTGAATGTAACGTTCTGTGAGAGATCTGGTTAGAGCCAGAGATGCTTTCAGATGGGCTGTGGTGAATGCAACGTTCTATGAGAGATCTGGCTAGAGACAGAGATGCTTTCAGATGGGCTGTGGTGAATGCAACGTTCTATGAGAGATCTGGCTAGAGACAGAGATGCTTTCAGATGGGCTGTGGTGAATGTAACGTTCTGTGGGAGATCTGGCTAGAGACAGAGATGCTTTCAGACGGGTTGTGGTGAATGTAACGTTCTGTGAGAGATCTGGTTAGAGCCAGAGATGCTTTCAGACGGGTTGTGGTGAATGTAACGTTCTGTGGGAGATCTGGCTGGAGATAGAGATGCTTTCAGATGAGCTGTCGTGAATGTAACGTTCTGTGGGAGATCTGGCTGGAAGCAGAGACGCTTTCAGACGGGCTGTGGTGAATGTAACGTTCTGTGGGAGATCTGGCTAGAGACAGAGATGCTTTCAGACGGGCTGTGGTGAATGTAACGTTCTGTGGGAGATCTGGCTAGAGACAGAGATGCTTTCAGACGGGCTGTGGTGAATGCAACGTTCTGTAGGAGATCTGGCTAGAGACAGAGATGCTTTCAGATGGGATGTGGTGAATGTAACGTTCTGTGGGAGATCTGGCTAGAGACAGAGATGCTTTCAGACGGGCTGTGGTGAATGTAACGTTCTGTGGGAGATCTGGCTGGAGGCAGAGACGCTTTCAGATGGGCTGTGGTGAATGTAACGTTCTGTGGGAGATCAGGCTGGAGATAGAGATGCTTTCAGACGGGCTGTGGTGAATGCAACGTTCTATGAGAGATCTGGTTAGAGCCAGAGATGCTTTCAGACGGGCTGTGGTGAATGTAACGTTCTGTGCGAGATCTGGCTAGAGACAGAGATGCTTTTAGACGGGCTGTGGTGAATGTAACGTTCTGTGCGAGATCTGGCTAGAGACAGAGATGCTTTTAGACGGGCTGTGGTGAATGTAACGTTCTGTGGGAGATCTGGCTAGAGACAGAGATGCTTTCAGACGGGCTGTGGTGAATGTAACGTTCTGTGGGAGATCTGGCTAGAGACAGAGATGCTTTGAGACGGGCTGTGGTGAATGTAACGTTCTGTGCGAGATCTGGCTAGAGACAGAGATGCTTTTAGACGGGCTGTGGTGAATGTAACGTTCTGTGGGAGATCTGGCTAGAGACAGAGATGCTTTCAGACGGGCTGTGGTGAATGTAACGTTCTGTGGGAGATCTGGCTAGAGACAGAGATGCTTTGAGACGGGCTGTGGTGAATGTAACGTTCTGTGCGAGATCTGGCTAGAGACAGAGATGCTTTCAGACGGGCTGTGGTGAATGTAACGTTCTGTGGGAGATCTGGCTAGAGACAGAGATGCTTTGAGACGGGCTGTGGTGAATGCAACGTTCTATGAGAGGTCTGGTTAGAGCCAGAGATGCTTTCAGATGGGCTGTGGTGAATGCAACGTTCTATGAGAGATCTGGCTAGAGACAGAGATGCTTTCAGATGGGCTGTGGTGAATGTAACGTTCTGTGGGAGATCTGGCTAGAGACAGAGATGCTTTCAGACGGGTTGTGGTGAATGTAACGTTCTGTGAGAGATCTGGTTAGAGCCAGAGATGCTTTCAGACGGGTTGTGGTGAATGTAACGTTCTGTGGGAGATCTGGCTGGAGATAGAGATGCTTTCAGATGAGCTGTGGTGAATGTAACGTTCTGTGCGAGATCTGGCTGGAGGCAGAGACGCTTTCAGACGGGCTGTGGTGAATGTAACGTTCTGTGGGAGATCAGGCTGGAGATAGAGATGCTTTCAGACGGGCTGTGGTGAATGCAACGTTCTGTAGGAGATCTGGCTAGAGACAGAGATGCTTTCAGATGGGATGTGGTGAATGTAACGTTCTGTGGGAGATCTGGCTAGAGACAGAGATGCTTTCAGACGGGCTGTGGTGAATGCAACGTTCTGTAGGAGATCTGGCTAGAGACAGAGATGCTTTCAGATTGGATGTGGTGAATGTAACGTTCTGTGGGAGATCTGGCTAGAGACAGAGATGCTTTCAGACGGGCTGTGGTGAATGTAACGTTCTGTGGGAGATCTGGCTGGAGGCAGAGACGCTTTCAGATGGGCTGTGGTGAATGTAACGTTCTGTGGGAGATCAGGCTGGAGATAGAGATGCTTTCAGACGGGCTGTGGTGAATGCAACGTTCTATGAGAGATCTGGTTAGAGCCAGAGATGCTTTTAGACGGGCTGTGGTGAATGTAACGTTCTGTGGGAGATCTGGCTAGAGACAGAGATGCTTTCAGACGGGCTGTGGTGAATGTAACGTTCTGTGGAGATCTGGCTAGAGACAGGGATGTTTTCAGATGGGCTGTGGTGAATGTAACGTTCTGTGGGAGATCTGGCTAGAGACAGAGATGCTTTCAGACGGGCTGTGGTGAATGTAACGTTCTGTGGGAGATCTGGCTAGAGACAGGATGTTTTCAGATGGGCTGTGGTGAATGTAACGTTCTGTGGGAGATCTGGCTAGAGACAGAGATGCTTTCAGACGGGCTGTGGTGAATGTAACGTTCTGTGGGAGATCTGGCTAGAGACAGGGATGTTTTCAGATGGGCTGTGGTGAATGTAACGTTCTGTGGGAGATCTGGCTAGAGACAGAGATGCTTTCAGACGGGCTGTGGTGAATGTAACGTTCTGTGGGAGATCTGGCTAGAGACAGGGATGTTTTCAGACGGGCTGTGGTGAATGTAACGTTCTGTGCGAGATCTGGCTGGAGGCAGAGACGCTTTCAGACGGGCTGTGGTGAATGCAACCTTCTGCAAAGGACATGCAAACTCTATGACAACCTATTTAAGGCAGAGTGAACCTAGAAGCTTTAGAACCAGCATCTCTAACTACTACTCTTTCGCTTCTTTCAAACATGAAACTTTACACTAGCCTTAATCGTTAACTATCGACTTACCAATCTAAACACACAGAGCCTGTGTTATTGAGTTATTTATAGGTTATCATCATTGCACTCCGAACACGTCCATAGGTGCATAGATCCCCTCCTCAGCAAGTCCCGTCCAGCGACTGACGACTCCAGTTCTGTGTTGTTGATAAGTCTTCTTATACGCCCACTAAGTTTCTCGTTTCTGGCTGGGCCTAACTTAACTCCCATCTCTTTCACCCGCAGGAGCGACGTGGACTCAGTTGTCAAAGTCCTGTACCCTTTCCGCATCTCAGAGGGCATTAATGCAAGCGATTAAACTGCTCTCTTTACTACAGGTAAAGGTAGTCCCATAGCAATTGGGTAATGACGTATTAGTAACTTCTTTGTATGAACCTCAGCTTCCCTTCCTAGCTGCCTTTTCATCCCCATAGAATTGCTCGACTACACATCTAAAGAGGCTGGGTGGACCTTGGGAGTTTTTTTTAGGTAGGAAAAAAAATTACCTTAACTGGAACCCGAACTTTCAGGTCGCCGGAAGAGTACACTAACCACAACGCTACCGAGTTTTCATTTTCTGAAAGGACGGTGGCTACATTTGTCCACATAAACTAACCCATGGCGGGAAGGACAGTCTTAACAAAGAGATTGATCCATGAATTATCAGACATGACTTTCTGCTCCATGTACAAGATGTACCTCATGCTTGTGGCACTGACTAAAACACTCCATGTACAAGATGTACCTCAGGCTTGTGGCACTGACTAAAACACTCATGTACAAGATCCTCATCATCTATCATGTACAAGATCATTGTCATGATCATCATCATTATCATGCTTGTCACTGATCATCATCATTATCATTATCACTATCATCATAATCATCATCAGCATCATTATCATCATCATCGTCATATCATCATCATTATCATTATCATTATCATCATCATCATCATTATCATCATAATCATCATCATTATCATTATCATCAATCATCATCATTATCATTATCATCATAATCATCATCATTATCATCATAATCATCATCATTATCATCATAATCATCATCATTATCATCATAATCATCATCATTATCATCATAATCATCATCATCATTATCATCATAATCATCATCATCATCATTATCATCATCATAATCATCATCATCATCATAATCATCATCATCATTATCATCATAATCATCATCATCATCATTATCATCATCATAATCATCATCATCATCATCATAATCATCATCATCATTATCATCATCATTATCTGTATCATCATCATCATCATTATCATCATAATCATCATCATTATCATCATCATTATCTGTATCATCATCATCATCATTATCATCATAATCATCATCATTATCATCTTCTTTTATTCTTCTTCTTACCATTTATTTTATTCTTCTTACTTCTGTCTTTACCTTTCTTCATCCCTACTTACTCTTCTTCTTATTCTATTACTTCTTAATCTTATTTTCTTCTTCTACTTACTCTTATTCTTCTTCTTATCGTTCATCCGTAAACAATACTAATCTCGGAGTTATCAAAAAGCTGACTGCTATAAACCTGTTCAATTATTATTCAGCTGCTGATTTATACACAGAGACTGAACAGATTCAACCTTATATGTATCCCAGAACTGACTTATCAAAAACTGATAGCTCTGAAGTCTATAAACGTATTCAACGTTTATTTTAGACAATACGTTCGAATTCCTGACGTACGGTGTAAAAGAATGATAGCTCAGAAATATTCAACAATTGTATTTATCTAACAGTTTCAAAACTCGAACTCCTGACTTAACCACATACTGATAACTCGAACATATTTCATCGTTATATAAGCATACTATTTGAAACATTAAAATTCCTGAATTTTGAATTTTCCGGAAAAACTGATAACTCAATTATATTATACCGACACAAGATTCCGATGTATAGGCGAATGTAAGCGTAAGTGAAGACTCAGAACATAAACACTGCAGCCTAGAATAGGTAGCTGCAGACTGCATTCTTTGGCGTTACTGAGTTATTTGCAGGTCATCATCACTGCACTCCGAACATGTCCTTAAGTGCCTAGATCCCCTCCTCAGCAAGTCCCGCAGTGTCCAGCCACTGACGACTCCAGTTCTGTGTTGGTTGATAAGTCTTCTTATACGTCCACTAAGTTTCTCATTTCTGGCTGTGCCCATCTTAACTCCCATCTCGATGAGTGACATGTACTCGCGGTTGTCGAAGTCATGTGCCCTTCCCACATCTCAGAGGGCACTAATGACGTCTGGCACTCTTTGGAAACACACTCTAGAGCTCCAATGTAAGCAAAAAGCAGACAGATTCATAAAAAAGGGGGAAAATTATTTCCTAAAGGCGCTGCAAAATCCAGGGTCAACAATGACTGATGGAGACTCATCATCATCATGTACCATATCGGTTGGCGTAGGCGATCATGTCCTTCCACAATCTTCTATCTACAGTGCATCGTATCAGTTCTGTTGTTGACGGCTTTCCATGAAATGACACCAAGCTATCCAGTATTTTCTCCCTTTGTCGTCCGCGATCTCTCTTTCCTCTTATTTTGCCTGTTGTAACCAAGTATTCCAACTTTCCTCTTCTCATGATGTGTCCGAAAAATGTTGATTGTTTCTTTCTGATGTTTTTAGGAGCTGCCTTTTTGTGTTCGCCTCTTTGAGAACTTCCTCATTGGTCTTTTTAGCTGACCAGGGAACTTTCAACATTCTTCTGAGAAATCCCATCTCTGTGGCCTCTAATCGTCTTTTCATTTGAATGGAGACTACAAAAGTCGAAACATCAGAATTCCATTTTTACCAAAGACTGATAGCTCAATCATACTTAACTTTAAGCTAACTTAAACATCTCGAAGCGATTATTTCAAAACTACAACATTGATTATAACTTGTAATTTCTATTTCAATTTAGGGATATGTCAAAAGTTAAGCATTTATTTTTTTTTTTTAAGTTCTGTCTATAAAATATTCAACACCAAAAAGAGCAATATGAGCTGCGCATGCGTAATTCCCTCCCCCTTTCTCCCCGCTATAGGATATATATTTCTTCACCGTTGACCGTGTGTATCTATATTTTATGCTTTGGAAGCCATGTTACCTCCCTTTAGTTTCATTATTTCAATAAAACATCTCAGATGAAATCCCCGAAGCTTTCACCGAAATTGACTTTTCTAATTCTGGGAGTTGGGGTAATACTGAACGTCCTACTACATAATTTATGAAGGTTGGCAGGAGCTCACTATGCTTATTCGGTAAGCGCCTTGTTTAAATATGCTCCGCCATTAATATTTCATGCGGGCAGCTCGCAACCGGTGTAAATAATTAATGAAGTCGCCGGTAAAAACTATCCGGCCTGGTCGAGACTGTTAGACTGTAAGACTTCCCTTTGTTAAGACAACTATTTTTTTTGAGTAAAAGAAATCGTTATTGCTGTAAATTAAGAAGCTGAAAATAAAAAAAAATAGTTAGCAAAAAATAGATGATCCTTTCTAAATATTCCAGTATATTTGGTATAATTCGTAATTTATCGTGAGCTTTTGTCTTTACAGCAAGTATATAAATGTAGGCTTATTTGACTCCATCTACATATGAGAGTCGTGTGTTACTGAAAGTTCAGTTTTCGATCGTCGAAGCTGTAAAGCCGTGTCGTTGCAGGAATTCTGTGATATCATCTAGTTCTCTGGATCATTCTTCTGGCTTGAAACCAGATCGCCGGCTGCTGTAACCGCGCAGTGTTAACTTATCAAGCTATCATTTATCACGGAGGTAACAAAACCATTTTAAGTGTCAGCTAAACGGTATTTAAAATACATCCTCTCTCTCTCTCTCTCTCTCTCTCTCTCTCTCTCTCTCTCTCTCACACGCATATAAAAGTTAAAAAAAAAATTAAAGAGCCCCCGTCACGCCAAGCGACGTATAGGGAGTATGGTGTTAGTGACCATAACTTTTACACACCTTCAGCACATGATTTTTGGGGTAATGTGGTCGGTATTATGCCCTTGCCGCTTTACTTTCCCAGAAAAAAAAATCAGCCTAGATAAGGCTGGGTGAACCCGGAAGCCGTCGGTTGGAATCGAACACTATCCCTTGTCGTCCAGTTCACTAACCACTGAGCTATCACGGCTCCCATATATATATATAATACAAAACATAACACAAAAATATAATACTCAGAGATTTGTGCAGCATGTTAAAAGGTACAACATCATCATCATTGAGTGCCGTCTCCGCTTCGAAGGTTGGCTACCATGGAGCGACATTCCACTCTGTCTCTTGCTTTGACGGTGCAGATTGTCATAGACTGACTTGTCCATCTTTTGATGTCACTCGTCCATGTTAGTCTTGGTCTGCCTTTTTTACCTTGTATTTTCCCTTCCAATATTACTTTTATTATGCTGTTGTGTCTTTTAATATGACCCAAAAATTTCATTTGTTTTGCTCTAATTGACAAACTCTAAAAGACACAACAGAAAATAACATTGGAAGGCAAAATACAAGGTAACAGAGGCAGAACAAGACTAACGTGGGCGAGAAACTTCAAAAGATGTACAAATCAGTTATGACAACCTGCACCGTCAAGGCAAGAAACAAATCGGAATGGCGCTTCATGGTAGTCTACATTCCATGCGGAGTCGACACTCAATAATGATGATTTCATAAATATAATACATATATAATAAAATAATTCAATTTGATAAACATCATTTTGACAAATGTAAATACGGAAGAATTTTAAAGAACTTGGAAATTTATGATTTTCTTGTTTTATGCGACGACTCTCTCTCTCTCTCTCTCTCTCTCTCTCTCTCTCTCTCTCTGCGATCAGGACTCAATCAGAGTAAGGATTCCAGACTCTCACATGAAGTCAGCTGTCAGGCTAAGTGTGTTGATCGCCCCCACAGACATCAATCATTTTTTTTTTTCGACATCAGAACATCACAATTAATGTCTGCCAGATCCACTCTGATTGAACACCCGTTAAAACGTCGCACTGTGTTTTGCGCCAGTGGCCCAGTGCATACGATTTCAGCCAGCATTTTATTCGGGTTTGCTTTCCCTAGCCTTTGATTGTCCCCAATCTTCTTGCAAGGCAGCAAATTGTCTTTTCTGTAGGGGGATTCTGCTCTTAGATGGTCGGCCCTCCCAGGTTTACGAGCTCCATCTGCCCGAGTCACTAGAGGTGACTAACACAGACATGCACACACAAAGATATGAGATGTGACTAACACAGACATGCACACACAAGGATATGAGATGTGACTAACACAGACGTGCACACACAAAGATATGAGATGTGACTAACACAGACACGCACACACAAGGATATGAGATGTGACTAACACAGACGTGCACACACAAAGATATGAGATGTGACTAACACAGACACGCACACACAAAGATATGAGATGTGACTAACACAGACGTGCACACACAAAGATGTGAGATGTGACTAACACAGACACGCACACACAAAGATATGAAATGTGACTAACACAGACATGCACACACAAGGATATGAGATGTGACTAACACAGACGTGCACACACAAAGATATGAGATGTGACTAACACAGACATGCACACACAAAGATGAGAGATGTGACTAACACAGACATGCACACACAAAGATGTGAGATGTGACTAACACAGACATGCACACACAAAGATGTGAGATGTGACTAACACAGACATGCACACACAAAGATATGAGATGTGACTAACACAGACGTGCACACACAAAGATATGAGATGTGACTAACACAGACGTGCACACACAAAGATATGAGATGTGACTAACACAGACGTGCACACACAAAGATATGAGATGTGACTAACACAGACATGCACACACAAAGATGAGAGATGTGACTAACACAGATATGCACACACAAAGATGTGAGATGTGACTAACACAGACACGCACACACAAAGATATGAGATGTGACTAACACAGACATGCACACACAAGGATATGAGATGTGACTAACACAGACGTGCACACACAAAGATATGAGATGTGACTAACACAGACATGCACACACAAAGATGAGAGATGTGACTAACACAGACATGCACACACAAAGATGTGAGATGTGACTAACACAGACATGCACACACAAAGATGTGAGATGTGACTAACACAGACATGCACACACAAAGATGTGAGATGTGACTAACACAGACATGCACACACAAAGATGTGAGATGTGACTAACACAGACATGCACACACAAAGATGTGAGATGTGACTAACACAGACATGCACACACAAAGATATGAGATGTGACTAACACAGACATGCACACACAAAGATATGAGATGTGACTAACACAGACATGCACACACAAAGATGTGAGATGTGACTAACACAGACATGCACACACAAAGATATGGGATGTGACTAACACAGACATGCACACACAAAGATGTGAGATGTGACTAACATAGGCATGCACACACAAAGATGTGAGATGTGACTAACATAGACATGCACACACAAAGATATGAGATGTGACTAACATAGACATGCACACACAAAGATGTGAGATGTGACTAACACAGACATGCACACACAAAGATGTGAGATGTTACTAACATAGCCATGCACACACAAGGATATGAGATGTGACTAACATAGACATGCACACACAAAGATGTGAGATGTGACTAACATAGACATGCACACACAAAGATGTGAGATGTGACTAACATAGCCATGCACACACAAAGATGTGAGATGTGACTAACATAGACATGCACACACAAAGATGTGAGATGTGACTAACATAGATATGCACACACAAAGACGTGAGATGTGACTAACACAGACATGCACACACAAAGATATGAGATGTGACTAACATAGACATGCGATGACTGAGTTTCAGCACACGTTTTTTATTATTTTTTTTTCTTTCGCCAGCTTTCACCTCTGACTGAATTTTGCGTGTTAATCCATTTTTCCCTGGCAGCTGTATGCACAGGGATTCATCACGCACAGACAGATAACTCCGACTTCGGATGTACTCATATTTTTTCCGTCTATGAGTAATTGACGTTTCAAGCCGGACCTCGCTGCTGAGACCAGGGGTGGTTGCCGCAGAGAAAAATCATAAATAAAAATCCGGTGTAGCCGGGATTTGAACCCACAACCTCTCTGTCTCAGTGTCTCCCCCCACCCCCCTTCTTTTCCGATTTTAAAATGAAAAATAAGCTCTGAATGAACTTAATAGGTCAGAGTTAACATAAGAAACATGGAAGGTGACACTAGAATGTGAGGTGTTAATTATATCATGGACATATTAATGATACACTTTACAAGGTGTTAATTATATCATGGACATATTAATGATACACTTTACACATTCAACTTTTCCAATGCTCATTTTTTAAAGGCTGGATAAAGCTCGAGCCGTGTTGATCATTAAGGAATAAAAAAAGAGTTTGCCACTTTTTGGAACTGAGCTCGGAACTACCTGACAAAAGAGGTAGGAATTGACGAAGAGGAGAAAGAAGAGGAAAGAGGAGAATGACATTAATTAAAAGGAAGAAAAAGAAGAAAACGACGAGGGAGAGTAAGAAAAAATAGAAGAAAAAAAAGAAGAAGAGGAAGAAGAAGAGGAAGAAGAAAGATTGAAGAAATAGAAGTAAAAGAAAAAGTAGGAGAGGAAGAAGCAAAGATTGAAGGAGAAGAAAGAAAACAATGGTAATAATACTAATAAAAAGAAGAAATAATTGTGCAAGATTCATTCATATATCAACATGGACTCGTATTAGAAATAATATATTACAATAAATGTTGCACGTGATATTTGTAACTATATAAATACGTTTAATCCTGGACCTATTTTATTCTGGGAGCATCGGTGGCCGAGTGGTTAGCGTGCTCGCTTCCTGACCAGAAGGATCCGGGTTCGATCCCCAGCAGTGGCGGCATTTTTCTTTTCGGACTGACAAGGCTCCGGGGTTAACCCAGCTTCTAAATATGGGTACCAAAGATTTTTCTGGGAAGTAAAGGCGGCCTGGTGTTATATCGACTACATCACCCAAAAATGTGCCGTGGTCATAGAAAAATATGGTCACTAACGCCATATTCCCCATACAAGGCGTGGAGGGAAGCTTTACTTTATTTTATTCTATATTTCCTGGCAGCAGCCACAATGAAGTATTTGAGTTAAATAAGTAAAATCGTTAAATCGTAAAATTATCTTAAAAGAATGGCAAAAAACAGAACGACTTGGAAAGTGTTTGTTGAAGACCTATGCTCCACTGGGAGATAAAAAGGTAGAAGCAGAAGAAGTGAAATCGCCGAATAAGGTTTAATCAAGTTTCTCCCAAAGTGATGTTTTCATTTTCCTTCAACTGACCTGGATGACTTAGTTTATCATGTCTTTCCACGACCATCTATTCGCAGTATTGTTTATGTACTATACCCCCTTTCACGCCACAATGTCACGTTGTCGACTACATTTCCTATCCAAAGTCTCTCCTTCCACGTAATGGAGAGAGCCGATAGTGGGGTGTTATGTACACTCCAAGGTATGGTGACAGCTTTACAAAAAAGGAATAAAACAAACTACTGATGTTTCGGCTTTTGGCCTTCTTCAGAATACTGGGACAACGACAACAAATGATGAGGCAGAGATACCTATTGCTGCATGTCGTGTTGCTGTTGGCGTTGTCCCCGTCTTCTGAAGAAGGCGGTAGGCCGAAACGTCAGTATTTTGTTGCGTTCCTTTATTGTAAAGCTGTCACAGTTACCTTGGACTGTACATCACACCCCACATCTGGCTCCTTGCTACCAGCTTTACCGCAGCACTGCAATTATTTGCTTGTCCCCCCTCCCCGCCCCACGTAATTTGTTGTTGTTGTCATATTCGATCTGTATTTTCGTATATCACGTGATGAATTCAAGCCTAGGGCACAAGTAAGAGTAACAACAATGCATCCAAAAATATGTGATGAGAAGAGGCAGCAGGAGAATCCTAAAGCATGTCCTCAAATTGAAATCAGACAGTAAGGGGAAACACTTCTTCAGCGCTCAGCTATTGCTATACATTTAGACAGACCAACTTGGGTCACGAACACGACGGTGTGTCTGAGGTCGTCACGGGTTCCCTATAACTTGTTATGTAAGGTTCTTTCTGTGAGCTATATTTGTAGTCTAAGAGAAACACTGAACAGAACACTGAGGCGAGAGGCAACAACAGCAGGCATACACACCCTTGTCGATATTGAGAGGCACGCCCAGGAAAAGGGCGAGATGCAATGCGAGTACGGTGCAAGATCTTACACCTGATACTAAAGATTGTCTGACATAGAGCATCTACGATCTCTGACCTGTGTGACATCTTCGGCTCGCAAAAGATAAAAGATAGATAGACAGGTTCATTTTGTGTTTTAATTTCACTCTCTTGATAACATACGTCAAACAGAATGATTATTTTTTTCAATTATGTGTTAGGAGTAAAGCACTATCTCCATATTCCGTGCCCAGGCAGAATAGGCAAAGTGAAATGAAAAAGGATGGAAAACCCTGTGGACCAGTGGGCCTGACTTGTTCATTCGGTGACCGCGTGTGTTTGTCAAACATTGGTAGAATTAGCCACGAGAGAAGCTGTTTGTCAAAAACAAAACACTCAAAAAAAAATATGCAATAGCCTCCACTAGACCGTCTGACAAGACGAAAAGGGCCGTATATGTGTTAGGAGAGTCTTCTTGAGAGAAAGATAACAGAAAGATTAGTTTGGATGCATTTAAAAATATAACCTTGTATGTTCTTTTATGTTAAACAATATTGACTGTACTGAGACAGTGTCCGCTGGTGCACGGATCGCTTTTCTCTGTACAGATGGTTACTTGTATGGGTACGTGTATTTCCTCTTCATGCTTGCTAGAAGATCAGTTATGTCAACGTTAACAGCAACGAACTGTGCTTTCAATAATAGCGTAACTATTACACCGAAAGAAACAAATATTCGATAAAGTCGTTTGGAATCGTCGCCTATACTACCTGTTAGGGCTGCACGGTAGTCGACATAGTCAACATAATTTGCCAACACGCTTTGGCGAAATCTGTGACATGAGTGGAGCGGATATGGGGAATTCTCGACTGCAGTAAAAGTGATTCTATGAACAGAAAAGAAAAAATCGTTCCTTATATAAAAACACATTCTTTTGAAAATTATTCGAACAAATTTAATTGGAAATAGTGCTGGGTTAGTTTTTAATGGGGGGGGGGGGGGGGGGAACGCTCATTACAAATAATATTATTGATATAATTTGAATATATGAAAGAAAGAAGTTAGTTAGACACATTAAAGAAAGACATTAGAGACATTAAAGAAGCCTGTTATAGAACAGTAACTACATTTCCATTTCAGTAAATTTCGAGGCTCCTCAACATCGATCGGCTCGGCACAAGATAATGATATCTCGTTGTAAAGTTATCAGAAAAAAATAACACTTCATCATCATCAATTACCGGGCCTGCTGGCGTAGGTGATCATGTCTCTCCACAACTTTCGATCTCGACAGTTATTTATCATTTCTGTTGTTGACCTGCCAAGTCATTCTCTTAAGCTGTCTGGTATTTTTTTTTCTCTTTGCTTCTCTCTATCTCTTCGTCCCTCAATTTTTCCAGTTGTTACAATATATTTTGCAGCTAATGGATACAAGATGAAGAAATAAAGAAAATAAAGATGAGTATAAGAGATTAAATAAAGAAATTGTAATAAAATGCAATGAAGCAAAAGAAGCATGGCTAAAAGAGAGATGCAAAGAGATTGAAATGCAACAAAAAGGAGATGCTAAAGCTATATACAAACAAATTGAGGAATTAACAGGAAGAAAAGCGCAATCAAAAACTGCATGTTTAAGATCAAAGGAAGGAGAACTGTTGATTGAACAAGAAAGCATAAGGGAACGATGGATAGAATACATTAAAGATCTTTATAATGATGAACGAACAGAAGTAAATATTAAGGATAATTGAGAAGGACCAGAAATACTCACAGAAGAAGTGGAAGACGCCTTGCGCAATATGAAAGCAAGAAAAGCTCCTGGACCAGATAATATAATTAAAGAAGAGATTGAAGCCATGGGTGATTTTGGAATAGAAATAATAACAAAAATATTGAATGATATCGACAACAGCGGATATATACCAGATGACATGCTCAAATCAATATTCATAGCCCTACCAAAGAAATCTGGTGAGAATGAATTCGATGATCATCACACAATAAGCCTTATGAGTCATATGACTAAGATATTACTGAGAATCATCATGCGAAGAGTGCGAAACAAAATCTGTCCAGAAATTAGCGATGAACAGTGTAGTTTTGTTAGAGGTAAAGGAACGAGCAATGCCATTTATATCATAAGATCTTTAGTAGAAAGAGTCATAGAGGTGAAAACAGATCTATACATATGTTTCATAGATTACACCAAGGCATTTGACAAAGTAAAGCACCAAGAAATAATCAACATTTTAGAAAGCATAAACGTAGACAGCAAAGATCTAAGAATAATAAAGAACATGTACTGGCAACAAACAGCGGCCATAAGAACTGGAAACCAATTGGGAATGTTTCAACAAATAAATAAAGGTGTTAGACAAGGTTGTGTGCTATCACCAGATTTGTTTAATATTTATAGTGAGATTATTTTAAGATCCATAAGGGGCATGCCTGGAATAACAATTGGAGGTTATAATAAAATAATCTAAGGTATGCTGATGATACATTATTAATCGCTAAGAGTGAAAATGAGTTACAAGAAACGTTGGACATTATAGTGAAAGAAAGCAAAAATAAAGGACTCAGCCTTAATAGCAGAAAGACAGAAGTAATGGTAACAACAAAGAAAAAGACATCACCTCAGTGCAGAATAAAGACAAGTGGAACAATATTAAAACAGGTAAATGAATTTAAATATTTGGGAACTTTGTTAACCTCAGACGGAAGATGTACAAAAGAGGTGAGATGCAGAATGGCTCAGGCAAAAGCAGCTTTCCAAAAAATGAGGAAGACACTATGCAATCCATTTTTCACAATAGAAACAAGAAAAAGAGTTCTTTAATGTTATGTAAATCCAGTCTTAACATATGGATGTGAATCATGGACAATAGGACAACAGACAAGAAAATCACTGGAGTCTGTAGAAATGTGATTTTACAGAAGAATGTTGAGAATACCATGGACAGATAAGAAGAGTAATGAAAACGTTCTGAACGAGGTCAAAGCAAAAAGAGAGCTAACTTCCAATATTAGGAAGAAACAATCATCATTTTTTTGGCCATGTAATGAGAAGAGAACAACTTGAATATATTGTAACAACTGGAAAAATTGAGGGACGAAGAGATAGAGGGAAGCAAAGAGAAAAGTTACCAGACAGCTTAAGAAAATGGCTTGGCAGAAGGTCAAGAACAAAAATGATAAACAACTGTCGAGATCGAAAGTTGTGGAGAGACATGATTACCTACGCCAGTAGGCCCGGTACTTGATGATGATGACAATATATTCCCGTTCCCTTCTCATTACATGGCCAAAAAATTATGATTGACTCTTCCTAATATTGGAAATTAGCTCTCTTTTTGCTTTGGCCTCTTCAGAACGTTTTCATTACTCTTCTTTGCTGTCCATGGTATTCTCAACATTCTTCTGTAAAATCACATTTCTACAGACTCCAGTGATTTTCTTGTCTGTTGTCCTATTGTCCATGATTCACATCCATATGTTAAGACTGGATTTACATAAACATTTTTTTCTTGTTTCTATTGTCAAGAATGGATTGCATAGTGTCTTCCTCATTCTTTGGAAAGCTGTTTTTGCCTGAGCCATTCTGCATATCGCCTCTTTTGTACATCTTCCGTCTGAGGTTAACAAAGTTCCCAAACATTTAAATTCATTTACCTATTTTAATATTGTTCCACTTGTCTTTATTTTGCGCTGAGGTGATGTCTTTTTCTTTGTTGTTACCATTACTTCTGTCTTTCTGCTATTAAGGCTGAGTCCTTTATATTTGCTTTCATTTCACTATAATGTCCAACATTTCTTGTAACTCATTTTCACTCTAAGCGATTAAGACTGTATCATCATATATATTATAACACTTACAAATATTCAAATAACAATTAATAAACCGATCACTCCTCCCGTCCTTATTAATAGTCTGACCCCATGTGGGGATAAAATCCCGTCCCACCGTGCTCCCTCTGTCACCTCCTCCTCGTGCCTCCATTACGAACTGCGAGCTGCGCAGTAGAGCCTACAAAACGAGTTAGAAATAAAATAGGAACTCCAGACGCCGGCATTTCTCTTTCTTGTGTTAGTTGCAGTTTGCAAACTTAAGCAGGCAGACATGTCCAATATGTGATTAAATAGATTTATAAAGGGAGGGGGAAAAAACGTTATGAATACACTAACAAGTGTATAGAATATAACATAGAAATCTTACATAATTTTCAAAAATAAAACAAAAACAACTCAAGAAAATTGTGGTTCAATAATTCAATTCAATTGTGGTTTTATACGGGAACACGGAGAAGGGAAAACACACGACTCCTAATTTATTCAAAGGTAAGCCATTTAAAAATTGTAATTTAAATTAATCAATGAAACAAAATTTGTTGTTTCCAGAAGCAGCCTGGGATATATTTTATGAAGAATAAATCCCTGGCTGTAAATGTAAGCATTTTTTAAAATGTGCTTGCTGCATTCAACAATGACAACATTAATCTCTTGCTTTTATCATGAAGCATTATGCTTGTTAATTTAAATTTTTTTATGTGCTTTAATGTTTCTTGATGAGCTTTTAAAATAAAAATAATAATAATAACTTTTTTTTTTTTAAATCAGAACGGTAAAGTTAATCATGTAACTACGCCGCGTTGATGTGCACAGGCCCCCTCATCGTCTTCACTGCCACTTGTGTTACTTTTCAATGTTGAGAAGAACTACAGTTAGGGCTAAAGCAATATGATGTGTCTCATAGATTATTGTATTTGTAGTTTGTGTCAGGAACATCGTTACTGCACATTGGGCGAGTCCGTAGATGCTCCGAGATCCCCTTCAAGAAAATTCAAGAAGACCCCCAATCCACGTGCACGAGCTCCGTAGCACTGCCTGGGATCCACGGTTTGGGTAGGATTTTGCCGACAGTTTTATCCGGACAACGGCCACAGTTATGACATACTCTTTTCGACTTTTAACAATCAAGAGTTTTTTGACATGCGCAAGTGAGCACGGGAACTCCTGTTTGTTTCCGTTATTCGAGAGGGCAAGACATCGGATCTCACTACCATCATGGTAACGGGATTACAGATCTTACCTCATAAGACAGAGACCAGATAAAAGGTCTCTTTTACCAGGACGGGGTGGGGGCAACAGGTGAAACTGTTGCACCAATTAAAAAAACGCCTCTTATGTCCAAAGATTGGACAGGCCATGGGAGTAACAGCGGCATCCAAAACTATACCCACGGGGAAGTACGCCCCAGCAAACAAACCACTGCCTACTAGCAGTCGCCATCGGGAGAAGGAAAGGCTATAGGAGAACACCCAGACAGAAACCACGGGTTTGGTGGGACTAGGGTGGAACCAAGGTGGGCCCCACAGCCCTGGACGGCATCCACCAACGAGAAGAAAAACTCCAACGTGAAACTTAGATCCAGCCTGTCGAAGACGGAGTGTGTCAGCCACGGCACAGGCTTAGGGGGAAAAAGCAGGACACCCGCTTTTACAAGTACTGACCATGCGACTAGCTCATCGTGAGTCATGATGTTGTTCTTACCAATTCATCATGAAACATGAGAAAGCGTCACACGACATGAAGATGAAGGATCTCACTGCTCAGAGACCAGGGGAGGGTGACGCCACTATTTTTGTGTAAAGATCATACAAAGTGAAGAGAAAACGTTGATGTCGTCTTTTTCATCTATGTAGCAACGTTATCTAAAACACCCACGCTTTCTCGTTTCCCCGTTAATTCTGAGCATTTTTTGCTCTTTATTTTTCCAACAAGGAAATAACTCTAGAAGCAAAACAGGCACTTTATTAAAGCATATTCATCCCAACGTTGTGCTACCAATGTCAGCCCTGGACTCTAAATGTAAGAACAGTAAGAAAAATTACCACCACCTAGATGAAATGGTTTCTGACGACTGACAAGAAATATCATGAGAAATAAGATCAGAAATGAAGAACTGAGGGGAAAAAAGCTACAAATCACAAACACCATAGAATATATAAAGAAACAACAGATAAAATGTCTTGGCCACGTGACAAGGAAGAAAGATCAAAACACAACACAATAAGCCTTCAATAAACATTGCGAGAACAGCAGACTCACGGGCCTACCACGACAACGACGGATGGACGGATTATTAGAAACACTCTGAAACATAACAGCAGACTCACGGGCCTACCACGACAACGACGGATGGACGGATTATTAGAAACACTCTGAAACATAACAGCAGACTCACGGGCCTACCACGACAACGACGGATGGACGGATTATTAGAAACACTCTGAAAAATAACAGCAGACTCACGGGCCTACCACGACAACGACGGATGGACGGATTATTAGAAACACTCTGAAACATAACAGCAGACTCACGGGCCTACCACGACAACGACGGATGGACGGATTATTAGAAACACTCTGAAACATAACAGCAGACTCACGGGCCTACCACGACAACGACGGATGGACGGATTATTAGAAACACTCTGAAACATAACAGCAGACTCACGGGCCTACCACGACAACAACGGATGGACGGATTATTAGAAACACTCTGAAACATAACAGCAGACTCACGGGCCTACCACGACAACGACGGATGGACGGATTATTAGAAACACTCTGAAACATAACAGCAGACTCACGGGCCTACCACGACAACAACGGATGGACGGATTATTAGAAACACTCTGAAACATAACAGCAGACTCACGGGCCTACGACAACGACGGATGGACGGATTATTAGAAACACTCTGAAACATAACAGCAGACTCACGGGCCTACCACGACAACGACGGATGGACGGATTATTAGAAACACTCTGAAACATAACAGCAGACTCACGGGCCTACCACGACAACGACGGATGGACGGATTATTAGAAACACTCTGAAACATAACAGCAGACTCACGGGCCTACCACGACAACGACGGATGGACGGATTATTAGAAACACTCTGAAACATAACAGCAGACTCACGGGCCGACCACGACAACGACGGATGGACGGATTATTAGAAACACTCTGAAACATAACAGCAGACTCACGGGCCGACCACGACAACGACGGATGGACGGATTATTAGAAACACTCTGAAACATAACAGCAGACTCACGGGCCGACCACGACAACGACGGATGGACGGATTATTAGAAACACTCTGAAACATAACAGCAGAACAAGTAAACATAAGACCACACGACGGCAAATTATATCTCCACTCGACGCTGAATGGCAAATGAAGAAGGAAAGAAAAGAAGAATATTGAACTTCGGGATATTCCGTTTTGTTGCGATAGTGTTCCATGTTCGCACCATTTGATCTGTTGTTTCTTCTTAATATAACCAATCAACTACTTGTGTCCTTTCAAATATTTTCATTGTATCGTAATTTTTTTTTCTTTCTTTCATATCTTGGTGTCACAATGTCGACCCGCTCCTAAGTTCACCTAGCCTTTAATCTATCTATCTATCTATTGTCCTTTCGAGCCGAAGACGGCACATAGGGCAGAACCACAATCTCAAAAGCAGAAACCATGCGTGCCAAAATGGCACATATTGCAGAGATCACCACTAGCCTTTAATGGGTACTGGATTTTTAGGGAAAAAGGAAGTGGAGCCTAGCATGATACTGACTATATCACACACACAATAAGTCGTTGATTATTAAACAATATCGACACTTAACATCATTCTGACTATTCGCTTTAAGCTTGGAATTTGTGACATTTTACCTGTATCTTTCTGTCACGTTTAATATTCGTTTCAAACTTTACACCTTCACTGTGAATCCTTCATCGTAAAATAAGTTGAAAATAATATTGTCATATGTCAATTTTAAATTTCATTAATGGATGCTTACGCAGAATAAAAGGATGGAAATGGCAGGACAAAATCACTAACATAGAATTATGGAAATGTACCAGTCAAACACCAGTGGATAAAAAGATACAGCGAAGACGATGGCGCTGGTTAGGACACACACTACGGAAGCCAACTGAGAGTATTACACAGCAGGCCCTTTTTTGGAATCCCCAGGGGAAAAAACAAAGAGGAAAACTAATGAATTCTTGGAGAAGACAGATAGTAGCAGAGATGCAGATGATGGGGAAGACATGGAATGATCTTAAAAGAATGGCAAAAAACAGAACGACTTGGAAAGTGTTTGTTGAAGACCTATGCTCCACTATGAGCTAAAAAGGTAGAAGAAGAAGATGCCAATTTTAAAGCGGAAGACATTTTATAATTAAAAAAAAAGGATGTTTCATGCCAATGAAGGAGAAATTAAGCACTAAGTAGCAATGCTAATTTAGCATAATTTTGTTATTGGAAATGTCGGGACTGCGGCATAATTTGTGTCTGAACTCGTCAATCAAACCCCCGCAGTGAAGAGACGAAATGTCTTCTTGTACCCCTATTCTCAGAGTTCACCCTTTAACTCTTTCCGTACGGAAGCCTTTCATCAATGCAACGGAAGAGATTTTAGAGACAACATTTTTCATGGTTTTAAGAATCAATCTACATATTTATATTTCTCTAACATATAACATATACTATATTAATTTTTAGATAATTGAACAAGGTATTAGATTTCACCAATACCAAGATGATGCAAGACATGTACAAAGAATATGGGATGATGACGGTTCACACTAATCAAATTGAGAGTGACGCACTACGCGGCGAAATGTGCACAGCCTAAATCGGCATGGCTCACAGTGCGTAGAAGCGTTGGGAAAGAATTAAGGAAAGGGTGCGATATTTGCGCTTTTAGACCCAACACTTCTGCCGTCGGCGTGGCTAGACTTTGCTTAACATTTTTTTCCATGGCTTCTGTTATTTTTGGTCTACTCTTATCGACTTTAAACTACCACGGTTCTTTAACGTGCGCGAGTGCACACCGGACCTCCTGAATTTGCCATTTTTCGAAAGGGCTAGACATCGGATGTCACTACCCAAAGAGGGTTAGACATCGGATCTCACTACCCAGAGAGGGCTAGTCATCGGATCTCACTACTCAGAGAGTGTTAGTCATCGGATCTCACTACCCAGAGAGAGCTAGACATCGGATCGCAATACCCATAGAGGGCTAGTCATTGGATCTCACTACTCAGAGAGTGTTAGTCATCGGATCTCACTACCCAGAGAGGGCTAGACATCGGAACTCACTACCCAGAGAGGGCTAGACATCGGATCTCACTACCCAGAGAGGGCTAGACATCGGATCTCACTACCCAGAGAGGACTAGTCATCGGATCTCACTACCCAGAGAGGGCTAGTCATGGGATCTCACTACCCAGAGAGGGCTAGTCATCCGATCTCACTACCCAGAGAGGGCTAGACATCGGTCTCACTACCCAGAGAGGGTTAGTCATCCGATCTCACTACCCAGAAAGGGCTAGACATCGGTCTCACTACCCAGAGAGGGCTAGTCATCGGATCTCACTACCCAGAGAGGGCTAGTCATCGGATCTCACTACTCAGAGAGGGCTAGGCATCGGATCTCACTGCCCAGAGAGGGCTAGACATCGGATCTCACTACTCAGAGAGGGCTAGACATCGGATCTCACTGCCCAGAGAGGGCTAGACATCGGATCTCACCACCCAGTGAGGACTAGACATCGGATCTCACTACCCAAAAACCAGGAAACGGTAAATCCACCAGGAAATCACGGATTCAATGTTGAAAAGAAATGTCCGCAGCTTGTTGTGGGCTGGGACCTTTCTATCTCTAGACTATCCATCTGCGGTTTTCTTGTTACATGTATACCCCCCCCCCCTGACTAGCTTTAAGCAGTTCACGTAATGCTTCCATTTTGTGATGTGATTTGACTATGTGATGAGAAGGTGGTCACATAATAGCTATGTGATGAGAAGGTGAACATATGTTGACCATGTGATGAGAAGGTGATCATTTATAATGGCTCTCTGATGAGAAGGTGAACATATGTTGATCATGTGATGACCATGTGATGACCATGTGATGAGAAGGTGGTCACATAATGGCTCTGTGACGAGAAGGTGAACATATGTTGACCATGTGATGAGAAGATGGTCATATAATGGCTATGTGATGAGAAGGTGAACATATGTTGACCATGTGATGAGAAGGTAGTCATATAATGGGTATGTGATAAGAAGGTGAACATATGTTGACCATGTGATGAGAAGGTGGTCAGATAATGGCTATGTGATGAGAAGGTGAACATATGTTGACCATGTGATTAGAAGGTGGTCATATAATGGCTCTGTGATGAGAAGGTGAACATATGTTGACCATGTGATGACCATGTGATGAGAAGGTGGTCATATAATGGCTCTGTGACGAGAAGGTGAACATATGCTGACCATGTGATGAGAAGACGGTCATATAATGGATATGTGATGAGAAAGTGAACATATGTTGACAATATGATGAGCAGATGGTCATACAATGGCTATATGATGAGAAGGTGAATACATGTTGGCCGTGAGATGGGAAAGCGTACACATGTTGGACATGAGATATGAAGAGACAAGAAGAGAGTCTCAAAGCGAGCCCTCAAGTGGGAACCAGAGAGTAAAGGGTCAAGAGGCCGACCTAGAAAAACACTAAAAATAACACTGATGCGAGAGGCACAAACATCAGACATCAGGTCCCACGCCGAGATTGAGTGACTCGTCCAGATCATGGACGCTTAGCGAGGCACACTGCGGATACTGTGCAAAGTCTGGCACTTGATAACTAAAAATCGTCGGATATAAAGAGTCGAACATTTCTGACCTTATGTATCGCCGCGCACGAAATGACTACTGATGATAGATAGATAGATAGATAGATAGATAGATAGATAGATAGATAGATAGATAGATAGATAGATAGATAGATAGATAGATAGATAGATATATAGATAGATAGATAGATAGATAGATAGATAGATAGATAGATAGATAGATAGATAGATAGATAGATAGATAGATAGATAGATAGATAGATAGATAGATAGATAGATAGATAGATAGATAGATAGATGGTTAGATGGATGGTTGGATGGATGGATGGATTCAGATTGATGGAGGATGGATGGATGGATGGATGGATGGATGGATGGATGGATGGATGGATGGATGGATGGATGGATAGATGGATGGATAGGTCCGTCTGGTGTCTTTAATGGTGTCACATGTTTTTAGTACTTACAGTTTACCCCAAAATATTCAGGTGACCATTATTTAACATAAGAAAATAGCGGGAGATATTAAATAGGATTTACCGGACAATTTTTTTCTACAAATAAAAAAAAAATACCTGACAGATACAATTAAAGATAACGGGGTTTTACGAATTCCTGACATAGAAGCAAACGCCTACAGCACTTAATTCATTGCAGCTAACAAGCATTATCTAGAGCATCCCCATTTATGTTGTTAAATAGAGCGTGGCTTCTCCGATAAGAACCAGCTGCGACAAGAGCTTTTTTTATACACAGACTGTGAGCGCACAAATCTTAATCAAACCGGTTTTTGTTATTTTCTACTTTGATTTTCAGCCTTTACTATACGTTAGTTAGAGCTCAGTGGTTAGTGAACTGGACTATTTAGTTCAAGAGGTCGGGTTCGCTTCTCATCATCGGACATAGCTGTTGGCTTACACCAGAATCAATGAATGAGAACAATTCAGACCATACTCCACTACTTCGTGGTGCCTCTAATAACAGACTAGCTAGTCTAGTCAGGCCAAGTGAGTAGGGATCAGGAAGGAAGGCAACCCGGGACTCATAAATGCTATGCCGAGGTCGGATGTGTTGGGCCGAGAGGAGCAAATATCACAGTTCTAGTGCAAGCCACAACTCAACGCATACGCGCTCACTTTACGTCCATTTAAGGGCGGATGACGAAGAGGTGTATTTTTTCAGTCTTCAAGTGAAGACAAGCAACTTTCGCGCTAGAAAAAAATCGTATTTTAGGTGTCAGTCCCGAGGAAGGAGAATGGCAGGTAGCTCACGCCTTAAAATTGCGAAAAAAAAACAAAAACAAATGACAGATGGGGTATGTTTTTAGAATGTAAATAATTGAAAAGATAATTAATTTATTTTTAAAAGGAAAGAAATCCCTTTTTCTTTTGTTTGTGTTTTCTTTCTGCTGTCGTCATGTGTGTAGTTTTCCGATTGCTGATTCAAACACATGTGTACGTGTACCTATAGCAATTTAGTGTTTTATAAATGTCATATATATATATATATATATTCTAGCAGCCTGGCACTATACTTTAAGTAACACGAGATGTTAATAGCATTGAAATAAATAATGAATATGTTGAAGTTGGGAGCCGTGAAATGTTATATACATTATTTATTACTGTATGGAACAAAAACATGGACAATCAATAGACATAATCGATGCCAATGAGATGTAAATATAAAGAACTTTAAAACATAACTTTTTATTTCATAAAAAAAAAATTGTAAGGAAATTTACTGATATTATTACATTAATTAGATTATTAGATGTTAACGGAAGATGGAATAAGGAATAGATCATCATCATGTGCCATACTGGCTGGCGTAGGTGATCATGTCCCTCCACAATCTTCTATCTACAGTGCATCGTATCAGTTCTGTTGTTGACTGTTTTCCATGCCATGACACCAAGCTATCCAGTATTTTCTCTCTTTGTCGCCCGCGATCTCTCTTTTCTTTTATTTTGCCAGTTGTAACCAAGTATTCCAACTTTCCTCTTCTCATGATGTGCCCGAAAAATGTTGATTGCTTCTTTCTGATGTTTTTTAAGAGCTCCCTTTTTGTGTTGGCCTCTTTGAGAACTTCCTCATTGGTCTTTTTAGCTGTCCAGGGAACTTTCAACATTCTTCTGAGAAATCCCATCTCTGTGGCCTCTAATCGTCTTTTCATATGTTTGTCTACTGTCCATGATTCGCTTCCATAGGTCAGAATTGGTTCTATACAGCACCGATGAACTCTCTTTCTCATTTTTATTGACATAGATTTGTTGCATAAGATATTTTTCATTTTCTGAAACGCCATTTTTGCCGGAGCTATTCTGCTTTTTATTTCTGTGGTGCATCTCCCATCTGATGTTATTATTGTGCCCAAGTATTTGAAACGTAAGGAATAGATACAACAATGAAAATCGAATAACTGAACAATTAATACCTAACTTCAGAAAGGTAAAAAAAAAACAATCTTTACAGCTTCGTTCCATTTCTGGGGTTTGTCAAGACCGAATAGTGAAGGCTGCTTGTCCAATGAGGCCGCTTATTCAATAAGGACACATAGAAATATCCCTGTCGGATCTTTATCAACAATTAATATCGATTGTAAAGACATTTTAATACGTCGTCTGGGAGAAAGATGGTAATTTAAAACACGGGTTTTTGCAAGTAGCAACCTCAGTAGAATTGTTTGTTAATTAGTTAGTCTGTGGACACAAATTCGGGCTTATTCTTTAGAACGTTCATTTCAATGTATAAATGGGTACTGTCGATGATCATAGAAATTGTTGACAGGGTTCCCAGAGTATGACGTATAGGGAATATAGTGTTAGGGCCAATATTTTTTTTAAGCCAATTTTTTTTTCTCCAAAATTCACAACACAAATAAAAAATAAATAAATAAGCAAAATTCGTTCACAAGGTACCCAGAGTATGACGGTTAGGGGATATCGCGTTAGGGCCTATGTCTTTTTTAAACCAATTTTTTTTCTTCAAAATTCACCAAAAAAAAATGTGTTACCATTTCCAATAATTAACACACCTTTCTGAACTTACATTGGAGGGCCTTCGTTGGTGGCAACACAGATCTCCTGCTCTGTGCTAACATATACCTGTGCTAACATATATCTGTGCTAACATATATCTGTGCTAACATATACCTGTGCTAACATATATCTGTGCTAACATATATCTGTGCTAACATATATCTGTGCTAACATATATCTGTGCTAACATATATCTGTGCTAACATATATCTGTGCTAACATATATCTGTGCTAACATATATCTGTGCTAACATATACCTGTGCTAACATATACCTGTGCTAACATATATCTGTGCTAACATATACCTGTGCTAACATATATCTGTGCTAACATATACCTGTGCTAACATATATCTGTGCTAACATATATCTGTGCTAACATATATCTGTGCTAACATATACCTGTGCTAACATATATCTGTGCTAACATATATCTGTGCTAACATATACCTGTGATAACATATATCTGTGCTAACATATACCTGTGCTAACATATATCTGTGCTAACATATATCTGTGCTAACATATATCTGTGCTAACATATATCTGTGCTAACATATACCTGTGCTAACATATATCTGTGCTAACATATACCTGTGCTAACATATATCTGTGCTAACATATATCTGTGCTAACATATACCTGTGCTAACAAATATCTGTGCTAACATATACCTGTGCTAACATATATCTGTGCTAACATATATCTGTGCTAACATATACCTGTGCTAACATATATCTGTGCTAACATATATCTGTGCTAACATATATCTGTGCTAACATATATCTGTGCTAACATATACCTGTGCTAACATATACCTGTGCTAACATATATCTATGCTAACATATATCTGTGCTAACATATATCTGTGCTAGCATATACCTGTGTTATCGTAGCAAAAAAAACATCGGGATACTACTGGGAAAAAAAAAAAATAAAGTTTAAGTAGTAAAACCTATAGAGAGACAAGACAAACTATGACGTTTGGACCAAGACCTTCACACTTGAGAGCGACAAGACAAACTATGACGTTTGGACCAAGACCTTCACACTTGGCAGAGACAAGACAAACTATGACGTTTGGACCAAGACCTTCACACTTGAGAGCGACAAGACAAACTATGACGTTTGGACCAAGACCTTCACACTTGGCAGAGACAAGACAAACTATGACGTTTGGACCAAGACCTTCACACTTGAGAGCGACAAGACAAACTATGACGTTTGGACCAAGACCTTCACACTTGGCAGAGACAAGACAAACTATGACGTTTTGACCAAGACCTTCACACTTGAGAGCGACAAGACAAACTATGACGTTAGGACCAAGACCTTCACACTTGAGAGCGACAAGACAAACTATGACGTTTGGACCAAGACCTTCACATTTGAGAGCGACAAGACAAACTATGACGTTTGGACCAAGACCTTCACAGTAATGAGCAGTGTCGGAATGTAGTGATGATCGCCCTAAGACAAATACAAAAGACAAGGAAATACATTTTTAAAAAAAGAATAACAAAACTTTGTCTACTTTTCTTTCCTATGTCTCTGATGGATTTCAGCTCCGAGAAAAAAAAATGCAGTTTTCTGACCAATGATATCCTGCGCGTCACCAACAAACTGTAAGAAATCGTGAAAATCAGACATTTAATTAATTGACTGTTTTCCATATCTGTTGGATCTCTTTCTGTTGTTTCTGGGAGTTTTAGGAAAAATAAAGCTTAATAATAAAAATGTGTAAATACTAACAGCTAATAAACAATCATCATCATCATTGAGTGCCGTCTCCGCAACGAAGGTTGGCTACCATGGAGCGCCATTTTGCTCTATCTCTTGCTTTGATGGTGCAGGTTTTCATCGGTTGATTTGTCCATCTTTTGATGTTACTCGTCCATGTTAATCTTGGTCTGCCTCTGCCTCTTTTACCTTGTATTTTCCCCTCCAGGATCACTTTCAGTAGGCTGTTGTGTCTTTTAACATGGCCTAAGAATCGCATTTGTCTTGTTCTAATTGTGTTCAGAAGTTCTCTTTTCATTTTTAGTTGTTTTAAGACTTTGTCATTTGTTTTCTTTTCCTTCCATCCAATTCTACCTATTCTTCTATATATCCACATTTCAAAGGCTTCAATTCTCTGTTCTGTTTTCTTGTCTAATGTCCATGTTTCAGCACCATATAGGAATATTGAGAAGATGTAACATTTTGCTATTCTTAGTTTTAGCTCTGGTGTTATTTGTTTTGATGTTAGTATGTCCTTCATGACATTAAAATTACTTTTTGCCATTCCTATTCTTTTGTTTATTTCAGTTGTACATTTTCCATCACTGGTTATAGTATGTCCAAGGTAGTTATAGTTCTGAACTGTCTCAAGGTCTATTCCTTCAATTTTGATATCCACTTGTGGGTTTTGAGTATTTTCTTTGTTTATGATCATAGTTTTAGTCTTTTTGATATTCATATCTAGTCCATATTTTTTGCTTGTCGTGTTTATTTCATTAAGTAATTGTTGTAGGTCTTTAGGATTTTCTGCTAGTAGTACAGTATCGTCAGCATATCTTAGGTTATTGATTATCTTTCCATTAATTTGTAGGCCTGGCATCTCTATGATGTTTTTAAAGATTTGCTCAGTGTATAGATTGAACAAGCTTGGTGATAGGATGCATCCTTGTCTTACTCCTCTTTTTATATCAATGGGTGTAGAGAACTCTTTGTTATATTTTATTATTGCTGTTTGCTCCCAGTATAGATTGCATATTAGTCGTATATCCATGTCATCTAGATGTATCTCTTTTAGGCATTCTATAAGTTGTTTGTGGTGTACTCTATCAAAAGCTTTGGTGTAGTCTATGAAGCAGGCATATATTGGTTTGTTTACTTCTGTGTATTTTTCGATTAATGTTCTCATGCAGAATATGGCTTCTTTTGTCCCGCTATTTTTCCTAAATCCAAATTGCTGCTCATCTAATTCAGTATTGATTTTATTCTGAATCCTTCCTTGTATAACTTTTAGCAAGATTTTTGTAACATGGCTCATTAGGCTTATTGTTCTAAAGTCACTGCATTCAACTGCACCATTCTTTTTAGGCAATGCAATGAAAGTTGATGTTTTTAGTTCATTTGGTATGTATCCTGTGTGGTATATGTCGTTGCATATGTCTGTAATCACTTCAATGCCAAAATCTTCAAGTGCCTGTATCATCTCTATCTGTATGCTTTCAGGTCCTGCTGCTTTTCCCCTTTTCATTGTTTTTATAGCTTTTTCCACCTCAGATTTTAAGATTTTATAGCCTGATGTACATTTTATAACTGGTTTCTTGTCCCTTTGATCATGAAATAGTTCTGTTATATATTCCTGCCATCTATCTATGATATCCTTATTGTCTGTTAGCATTTTTCCTTTTTTGTCTGCAATGCATCCACCTTCTGTGGCTTTTTTATTTTTATTAGTCATTCTCTTTATTTCTGTGTGCATTCCTCTTAGGTCTTGTTTGCTTTCCATAGTTTCTATTTCTCTACATTTAATAAACAATAAATAAAAATAATAAAAACAAATGAAAAGACGATTAGAGGCCACAGAGTTGGGATTTTTCAGAATAATGTTGAAAGTTCCTTGGGCAGCTAAAAAGACCAATGAAGAAATTTTCAAAGAGGCCAACACAAAAAGGGAACTCCTAAAAAAACATCAGAAAGGACTATAAAAAATCTTCCTCTTTCAGAAGAGGAAAGTTGGAATACTTCGTTACAACCGGCAAAATAAAAGAAAAGAGAGATCGCGGACGACAAAGAGATAAAATACTGGATAGCTTGGTGTTAGGGCATGGACAACAGTCAACAGTAGAATTGATACGATGCACTGTAGATATAAGATTGTGGAAGCACATGATAGCCTTCACAAACCGGTATGGCACATGATGATGATGAATAAACAATCTTAATTTAGTTTACACAGTTTTTGAGTTATTTGCGGGTCATCATCCCTGCAGCCCGAACATGTCCATAAGTGTTCAGATCCCCTCCTCAGCGAGTCTCTAAGTGTCCAGCGAATGACGACTCCAGTTCTGTGTTGGTTGATAAATCTTCTTACACGCCCACTAAGTTTCTTGTTTCTGGCTGTGCCCATCTGAATTCCCATCTGTTTCCTATGAAGGAGTGACGTTGACTCATGGTTTTCGAAGTCCTGTGCCCTTCCCACATCTCGGAGGGCACTGACGATGTCTGCCCGATCCATTGGTTGACCGTCCTCAACGATAGCGCAGCTAGCCAACCTGTCCGCTCTTTCATTTCCCCGTGTATGCGGCACTCTAAAGTACATTATAGTAAAGATAACGATAGAACATGATGGCGCGGTGTACATTAACAAAGCCCTGTCTGTTTTGTTTCAGATAAAGTAAATTATGGGTACTTGAACTTACGCTATTTGTTTATTTTGTTTATTTTTTTTACTGATGTCTTTTAATTTATTAATTGTTAATGCTAGTTTCGGAGACGCCCTCCAAGACGTAGGATGAGAGGCGGTCAACGATTCACAGCTGACTGCACATGTCATTATCGGTGAAGAACAGACGTCATCCAAACATTACTCCACATATAAGTAGTGCTAAGACTCCTACTTTCCGTACGTTTCGACGCACTGTGCGCCATGCCGATTTCGGTCGCTTATGTTTCGCCGCAGAGTAAGTCACTCTCCATTTGATTAGTGTGAACCGTCATCAAACCATATTTTTTTTACATGTTTTATATTATCCTGGTATTATTGAAATAATGGTGCATTTTGTTATATTCTTTTCATTGCATAAGTTTCACTGCAGTCAGGAATTTTCTATATCCGCTCCACTCATGTCACAGATCCATCCAAATGTGTGGCCCTTTTCGTCTTGTCAGACGGTCTAGTGGAGGCCATTGTGTATTTTTTTGAGGTATTGTTTTTGCCAAACAGCTTCTCTCGTGGCTAATTCTACCAATGTTTGACAAACACACGCGGTCACATAATGAACAAGTCAGGCTCACTGGTCCACAGGGTTTACCATCCTTTTTCTTCAGTCTTTTCTCTTCTAAGTTTTGTCTTAGCACAGTCTCAAATGTTGTTATACCGTTCCTTATACATGCTCTCCATGATGTGCGATCACTTGCCAGATGTTGCCACTCGTTTTCACAGATGGAGAAGTCTTTCAGAGATGATTTACAGATATCTCTATATCGTAGTTTAGGTCTGCCGATTTGTCTTTTCCCGTGTGTTAGTTCACCATATAGTATTTGCATAGGGATGCGCTTTTCTTCCATTCGTTGAAACATCCAAAGCGCTATGGCTAATTCTGTTGACAAGGTCGACTACCATCAGAGCCAAGTTTCAGCAAGGTCAATCTACTAGATGATAATGCATGTAATTAATGATTGGGTGATCGTAAGGAACTTTTGGTCTTCCTCTTTGTCTCTTCTCCTGGGTATTCCAAACAAGGGCCTGTTCAACGTTTTATCTTCGATAGAAATGTTTCACTAATTGCTGCCTCACGGCTTGCAATTATTTATCAATTGTAACGTGGGTAGCGCAAGCTAAGCGCCCTGCTGTCGCCACGCATGGTCAACGATTATCAGTTGAACAAGACCTCACTTCACTTCTCAGGTGAGCCCCTTCTGTCAAAACAGACAGGCTAATGAGGTAGAGATCGTCGTAGGCATCATAGTGGTGAGATCTGTTGATATAGAAGAAGTAGTTTTGCAATTCCTATATTATGAACACGGTCCAGCTTCTCAAGTGGAATCTTAGGAAGGCAGGAAAGTCATTACAATAGCCACAATAATTTGTATGATTAATGAACCAAATGAGATGCGTGAAAAAAGTAACAAACAACACAAGAAGAGATAGAATACCAAATGAAACCATAAGAAAAATCTATCTATCTATCTATTGGCCTTTCGTGTCGTAGCCGGCCCATAGGGCGTAGACCATGATACTCCTTCATCTGAATTTTTGTTCTAGCAGTTTTCAATTCTTTTAAAGATATTTTATCAAATCTCTCCATTTGTCTCTGTTCTGTACAAGCAACTCTATCTCATTGAGGCAGCCGATTCATTCTGCTATTGCCTCTCTCATCAATGTTCTTCTCAGTGTCTCTCTGGCTCTTCCTCTTTTTCTCTTACCGGTTGTTTCCCACATGAGGGCTTGCTTTGCTATTCGGTTATTATCTCTTCTCATCACATGTCCAACATATGACCAGCATCTTTTCTTTATTACTGAAGATATTAGTGGTTGATTGGCGATTTCTCTAATTTCCTCGTTTGTTTTGAATTCGTTCCACGCTGTACCAAGTATTTTCCTTAGTCATTTATTTTCGAATGCGTTCAACTTTGTTTCTATATCTCTTGTTATTTTCCAGCTTTCACACGCATACGTAAGCGTTGATAGTACATTTGATTTGAATAGTCTAAGTTTTGTGTTTGTGCTGATGAGTTTTGATTTCCACAACTTTTCAAGGTTTCTGAAAGACATTGCTGCTTTAGATATTCTGATTCTAATTTCTTTGCTTGTATCCCCTTCTCGATCAATGTGACTTCCAAGATAGATAAAGTGATCGATCTCTTCCACTGATTTGTTTTCCATGTATATTTTGTCGTCTGTTGGAATTAAACTTTTCATGACTTTAGTCTTTTCATGATTGATCTCAAGCCCAATTTTGCTGGCTATTGCTGATAGTTCATTTGTGTTTTCCTGCATCATTTTTATCTGACTGCTGATGAGAACTATGTCATCAGCAAAGACAAGGTCCTCCATATGGTCTCCTTGTATCCATTCGATGCCTTTGTTACCAGTGCAGCATTTCTTCATTATGAAGTCCATAACAACTCCAAATAACAAGGGCGATAAAATACATCCTTGTTTAGCCCCAGTTTCTATTGGGAAACATTCGCTCAGTCCTTCCTCTGTTCGAACTGCACATGTGTAACCGTCATACATGTCTTTAATAATATTTATTATTTTTGATGGTTAACCATATTGCTTCAGAATTTTCCACAAAGAATCTCGATGAATACTATCAAATGCTTTTTTTTGAAGTCGATGAAGTTAAGTACAAAAGGTTTTTGCTTTTCAAGAAAAGTGAGAAGTAAGAAAAATGGTGGGAATAAAACCCTGTCCAGAATATATAGAACAACAACAACTTAAATGGTTGGGCCACCTGGTCAGAATGAATCCTCACCAATCACCATCAAGGACGTTCTTCTCGAGAATGCATGGGAAAAGACCAAGAGGAAGACCTAGAAGAAGATAGATATGAGCAGTGATAGAGACATGTAACAACAAAGGAAAATCACTAATTCAGACAGTTCGAGCAGCTCAAGAAGGACAAATGATATAAACCCCGACAACTTTTCGGTATCAGTGAGAAAAGGGAAAGAAAAAAGGAGAAGAATGAACGAAAGGCTTGTGTTGGTTCCGTGCCATTACATCATCACCATCTGATGAGGTCTCCTTCATGCTGGTCGTATGGGCAATATGGTGTTAGTAACCATAACTTTCTATGATCGCAATACATTTTTGGGTGATGTGGTCGGTATCACAACAGGCCGACTTTACTTCCCAGAAAATTCTGTGGCACCAATTTTAGAGGCTGGGTGAACCACGAAACCTTTCAGTCACACACACACACACATACAAATCTGCTACTTCTGGAAATCGAACCCATACCATTCTGATGTGAAGTGAGCACACTACCCACCCAGCCATCGAAAGCTCCCATCATCATCGAGCGTCACATGATGTTAAATGAACAAAAAAATTACGGTTTATATTGCTGAATATAGTAAAAAAATATAAAGTACTCCCGTCACGCCAAGTAGCGTATAGGGAATATGGTGTTAGTGACCATAAATTTTACAGACCATGGTTTTTGGGGTAATGTGGTCGGTATTACGCCCGTGCCGCTTTACTTTCCCAGAAAAAAATCCGATACCCATTAAAGGCTGAGTGAACCGGAAGCCATCGGTTGGAATCGAACCCTACCTCTTGTACTTTTTAGTCCAGTTCACTAACCACTGAGATATGGTTAACGATATCAGCACACAATTTTACCAGTGTAAGAATAATTTAACGATATCAGCACACAATTTTACCAGTGTAAGTATAATTTAACGATATCAGCGCACAATTTTACCAGTGTAAGAATAATTTAACGATATCAGCGCACAATTTTACCAGTATAAGAATAATTTAACGATATCAGCACACAATTTTACCAGTGTAAGAATAATTTAACGATATCAGCACACAATTTTACCAGTGTAAGAATAATTTAACGATATCAGCGCACAATTTTACCAGTGTAAGAATAATTTAACGACATCAGCACACAATTTTACCAGTATAAGAATAATTTAACGATATCAGCATACAATTTTACCAGTGTAAGAATAATTTAACGATATCAGCACACAATTTTACCAGTATAAGAATAATTTAACGATATCAGCATACAATTTTACCAGTGTAAGAATAATTTAACGATATCAGCACACACTTTTACCAGTGTAAGAATAATTTAACGATATCAGCACACAATTTTACCAGTGTAAGAATAATTTAACGATATCAGCATACAATTTTACCAGTGTAAGAATAATTTAACGATATCAGCACACAATTTTACCAGTGTAAGAATAATTTAACGATATCAGCACACAATTTTACCAGTGTAAGAATAATTTAACGATATCAGCGCACAATTTTACCAGTGTAAGAATAATTTAACGACATCAGCACACAATTTTACCAGTATAAGAATAATTTAACGATATCAGCATACAATTTTACCAGTGTAAGAATAATTTAACGATATCAGCACACAATTTTACCAGTATAAGAATAATTTAACGATATCAGCATACAATTTTACCAGTGTAAGAATAATTTAACGATATCAGCACACACTTTTACCAGTGTAAGAATAATTTAACGATATCAGCACACAATTTTACCAGTGTAAGAATAATTTAACGATATCAGCGCACAATTTTACCAGTGTAAGAATAATTTAACGATATCAGCACACAATTTTACCAGTGTAAGAATAATTTAACGATATCAGCACACAATTTTACCAGAGTAAGAATAATTTAACGATAACAGTACACAATTTTCCGGTGTAAAAATATTTTGACACGCGCATGTCGTGAGAGTGTTCTGTTTCTCTGTGTATCTTTCTCTTTGCGAGTGTGCCACTAGTTCAGGCAAGTTGCAACCCACTGGGGAATTATGGGAATTACTGAATTTGGCAAAACAACGGGCTCCAGTCAATGAAGAGTATTTAAATTGCGGTCAGTTTAAAATATACCTAAATTTGGGAAATTAGCTGACGATAAGGTGTACATTATTGTTTTATTTCTCCTGCTTTCTTTCGTTCACATGACGACGTGCTAAAAGAATGAATAGCTAGCTCTCTTCCTCATACGCCCTTAAAATGACGTTAAGTTGACGTAGATGATTTATATCCCGATTCGCTGTCATCATCATCATCATCATCATCATCGAGTGCCATCTCCGCAACGAAGGTTGACTACCATGGAACGCCATTCTGCTCTGTCTCTTGCTTTGATGGTGCAGGTTGTCATAGGCTGGTTTGTTCATCTTTTGATGTTACTCGTCCATGTTAGTCTTGGTCTGCCTCTGCCCCTTTTACCTTGTATTTTCCCCTTCAGGATTACTTTTATTAGGCTGTTGTATCTTTTAAACATGGCCCAAAAATCGCATTTGACTTGTTTGAATTGTGTTTAGTAGATCTCTTTTCATTTTTAGTTGTTTTAAGACTTCATCGTTTGTTTTCTTTTCCTTCCATCCATTTCTACCTATTCTTCTACATATCCACATTTCAAAGGCTTCAATTCTCTGTTCTATTTTCTTTTCTAATGTCCATGTTTCTGCACCATATATAAATGTTGAGAAGACATAACATTTTGCTATTCTTAGTTTTAGCCCTGGTATTATTTGTTCTCATGTTAGTATGTTCTTCATGGCATTAACATTACATTTTGCCAATCCTATTCTTTTGTTTATTTCAGTTGTACATTTTCCATCACTGGTTACAGTATGTCCAAGGTAGTTGTAGTTCTGAACTGTCTCCGGGTTTATTCCTTCAATTTTGATATCCACTTGTAGGTTTTGAGTAGTTTTTTTGTTTATGATCATAGATTCGCGGTAGAACTATGATATTTACGCATTTTGGCCTACAACATCCGACTAGAGTAGGGCATTTTTAAATACAGGGTTATCTAATTTCTCGTTCCTCACTCCCGGGACATAGACTAGACTGTTTAGTTTAGTTTGTAGCGACGACAGTAGGGGGGTCACGGAGATGTGTAGTAGGCTCTGGATAGACCTGGTTCACAGATCATGGCGTAAGCCATCAGCTATGAGTCGTTAACATAATGTCCCTTTTCTCAATAACTAATATCACTTTTCTCAATAACTCATATACATTTTCTCAATAACTAATATCACTTTTCTCAATAACTCATATACATTTTCTCAATAATTAATGTAACTTTTCTCAATAACTAATGTCATTTTTCTCAATAACTCATATCACTTTTCTCGATAACTCATATCACTTTTCTCGATAACTCATATCACTTTTCTCAATAATTCATATCACTTTTCTCAATAACTCATATCACTTTTCGCAATAACTAATATCACTTTTCTCAATAACTCATATCACTTTTCTCAATAACTCATATCACTTTTCTCAATAACTCAAATCACTTTTCTCAATAACTCATATCACTTTTCTCAATAACTCATATCACTTTTCTCAATAACTAATGTCACTTTTCTCAATAACTAATGTCACTTTTCTCAATAACTAATATCACTTTTCTCAATAACTAATATCACTTTTCTCAATAACTAATGTCACTTTTCTCAATAACTAATGTCATTTTTCTCAATAACTCATATCACTTTTCTCAATAACTAATATCACTTTTCTCAATAACTCATATCACTTTTCTCAATAACTCATATCACTTTTCTCAATAACTCATATTACTTTTCTCAACAACTCATATCACTTTTCTCAACAACTCATATCACTTTTCTCAATAACTCATATCACTTTTCACAATAACTCATATCACTTTTCTTAATAGCTCATATCACTTTTCTCAACAATTCATATCACTTTTCTCAATAACTCATATCACTTTTCACAATAACTCGTATTACTTTTCTCAGTAACTCATATCACTTTTCTCAATAACTCATATCACTTTTCTCAATACTTATGTCCCTTTTCTCAACAACTCATATCACTTTTCTCAATAACTAATGTCCCTTTTCTCAATAACTCATATCACTTTTCTCAATAACTAATATCACTTATCTCAATAACTAATGTCCCTTTTCTCAATAACTAATGTCACTTTTCTCAATAACTAATATCACTTTTCTCAATAACTAATCTCCCTTTTCTCAATAACTAATGTCACTTTTCTCAATAACTAATCTCCCTTTTCTCAATAACTAATGTCACTTTTCTCAATAACTAATGTCACTTTTCGCAATAACTAATATCACTTTTCTCAATAACTAATATCACTTTTCTCAATAACTAATATCACTTTTCTCAATAACTAATGTCCCTTTTCTCAATAACTAATGTCCCTTTTCTCAATAACTAATGCCACTTTTCTGTATAATTAATGCCCTTTTTCTCAATTACTAAAATCGTTTTTCTGAATAATTAATGTCCCTTTTCTCAATAACAACTAATGTCCCTTTTCTCAATAACAACTAATGTCCCTTTTCTCAATAACAACTAATGTACATTTTCTCAATAACAACTAATGTCCATTTTCTCAATAACAACTAATGTCCCTTTTCTCAATAATAACTAATGTCTCTTTTCTCAATAACAACTAATGCCCCTTTTCTCAATAACAACTAATGTCCCTTTTCTCAGTAACAAATAATGTCCATTTTCTCAATAACAACTAATGTCCCTTTTCTCAATAACAACGAATGTCCATTTTCTCAATAACAACTAATGTCCCTTTTCTCAATAACAACTAATGTCCCTTTTCTCAATAACAACTAATGTCCCTTTTCTCAATAACAACTAATGTCACTTTTCTGAATAATTAATGACACTTTTCTCAATAACTAATTGAAGCAGGATCTGGATAGGCCTGGTTCACAGATTGGCCGGAAGTCATCAGCTATGAGTCATTAAGAGCCTTCAGGTCTTAAGCTACTGTGTACATTTGACCCGGGGCGTTAGTTAATTCACAATACCGGACACTAGTTAATTTACAATAGTGGGCCTGTTTGCAATAGTGGGCATTAGCCCCGGTAAGGTGGTCATTAGTTGACATGTTAGGTGTTAAAGTGCACGTTAAATAACAAGACGAGCGTTAATTAATGGAATGAATCTGGCAATAATGAACAAGTTGAGAATTATTTAACAATGAAAATATTGGTTAACAAAATATGCGTTAAATAACAAGGTAGGTTATAATTAACAATGAGGTGATATTAATTAACACTATGGGCGCTGGTAAAACAATGGTCGGTGAGCTGGATTAATGATGACAATAGGTTCGGGTTCAATCCTGATCGACCGCTTCTAGGTTCACCCAGCCTTAAATGGGTACCTGATTTTTCTAGGAAAGTTGGACTGAGTGATATCGACCACCTCACTCGTCATTTCTACTGTTCGTTATTGAAAAATGGATAATTGTATTGAGAAAAAGGGCATTAGTTATTGAGACAAGTGGTATTAGTTATTGAGACAAGAGGCATTAATTATTGAGAAAAGTGGCATTAGTTATTGAGAAAAGTGGCATTATTTATTGAAAATAGTGATATTAGTTATTGAGAAAAGTGGCATTAGTTATTGAGAAAAGTGTCTTTAGTTATTGAGAAATTTGGCATTAGTTATTGAGAAAAGTGGCATTATTTATTGAAAATAGTGATATTAGTTATTGAGAAAAGTGGCATTAGTTATTGAGAAAAGTGGCATTAGTTATTGAGAAAAGTGGCATTAGTTATTGAGAAAAGTGATATTAGTTGTTGAGAGAAGGGGCGTTAGTTATTGAGAAAAGTGGCATTAGTTATTGAGAAAAGTGGCATTAGTTATTGAGAAAAGTGGCATTAGTTATTGAGAAAAGTGTCTTTAGTTATTGAGAAATTTGGCATTAGTTATTGAGAAAAGTGGCATTATTTATTGAAAATAGTGATATTAGTTATTGAGAAAAGTGGCATTAGTTATTGAGAAAAGTGGCATTAGTTATTGAGAAAAGTGGCATTAGTTATTGAGAAAAGTGATATTAGTTGTTGAGAGAAGGGGCGTTAGTTATTGAGAAAAATGGCATTAGTTATTGAGAAAAGTGGCATTAGTTATTGAGAAAAGTGGCATTATTTATTGAAAATAGTGATATTAGTTATTGAGAAAAGTGGCATTAGTTATTGGGAAAAGTGGCATTAGTTATTGAGAAAAGTGGCATTAGTTATTGAGAAAAGTGATATTAGTTGTTGAGAGAAGGGGCGTTAGTTATTGAGAAAAGTGACATTAGTTATTGAGAGGAGTGACATTAGTTATTGAGAAAAATGACATTAGTTATTGAGAGGAGTGACATTAGTTATTGAGAAAAGTGATATTAGTTATTGAGAAAAGTGGTATTAGTTATTGAGAAAATGGGCGTTAGTTATTGAGAAAAGTGGTATTAGTTATTGAGAAAATGGGCGTTAGTTATTGAGAAAAGTGATATTAGTTACTCAGAAAATGGGCGTTAGTTATTGAGAAAAGTGATATTAGTTATTGAGAAAAGTGATATTACTTATTGAGAAAATGGGCGTTAGTTTTTGAGAAAAGTGGTATTAGTTATTGAGAAAATGGGCGTTAGTTATTGAGAAAAGTGGTATTAGTTATTGAGAAAAGTGATATTAGTTATTGAGAAAAGTGACATTAGTTATTGAGAAAAGTGACATTAGTTATTGAGAAAAGTGATATTAGTTATTGAGAAAAGTGATATTAGTTATTGAGAAAAGTGATATTAGTTATTGAGAAAAGTGATACTAGTTATTGAGAAAAGTGATATTAGTTATTGAGAAAAGTGATATTAGTTATTGAGAAAAGTGGTATTAGTTATTGAGAAAAGTGACATTAGTTATTGAGAAAAGTGACATTAGTTTTTGAGAAAAGTGACATTAGTTATTGAGAAAAGTGATATTAGTTTTTGAGAAAAGTGACATGAGTTATTGAGAAAAGTGACATGAGTTATTGAGAAAAGGTGCATTAATTACCGATAATTCGGACATTAGTTACTGGCAATACATTGACTGTTAAGAAGGAGAATTACAATAAATGACTAATGAGACAGTGATTCTTTGCACGGGGAAAAGTAAGTAATGACATTGCGAAATTAGTTTTTGACAATTCTAGCAGGACATAAGCAACTAACACCCACTGTGTTAAGTTTTTGACAATTCTAGCAGGACATAAGCAACTAACACCGACTGTGTTAAGTTTTTGACAATTCTAGCAGGACATAAGCAACTAACACCGACTGTGTTAAGTTTTTGACAATTCTAGCAGGACATAAGCAACTAACACCGACTGTGTTAAGTTTTTGACAATTCTAGCAGGACATAAGCAACTAACACCGACTGTGTTAAGTTTTTGACAATTCTAGCAGGACATAAGCAACTAACACCGACTGTGTTAAGTTTTTGACAATTCTAGCAGGACATAAGCAACTAACACCGACTGTGTTAAGTTTTTGACAATTCTAGCAGGACATAAGCAACTAACACCGACTGTGCTAAGTTTTTGATAATTCTAGCAGGACATAAGCAACTAACACCGACTGTGTTAAGTTTTTTTACAATTCTAGCAGGACATAAGCAACTAACACCGACTGTGTTAAGTTTTTGATAATTCTAGCAGGACATAAGCAACTAACACCGACTGTGTTAAATTTTTGACAATTCTAGCAGGACATAAGCAACTAACACCGACTGTCTTAAGTTTTTGACAATTCTTGCAGGACATAAGCAACTAACACCGACTGTCTTAAGTTTTTGACAATTCTTGCAGGACATAAGCAACTAACACCGACTGTCTTAAGTTTTTGACAATTCTAGCAGGACATAAGCAACTAACACCGACTGTGTTAAGTTTTTGACAATTGAAATAATTTTAGTTATTGTCAGGAATTATGGGCCGAAAGGCGTAGCTATCACATTCTGCTGTAGAGGACGGCGCAATGCAACGACGGTTACATTTTACGTCCTTTTAAAGGTGGTCGACGATATAGTGTAATGATCAGGCGAACAAAAGAAGATTTTAAAAATTTAACAGAGGGGACATGAATTATTGAAAAGTGACATTAATTATGGAAAAGGGAACATTAATTATGGAAAAGGGACATTAATTATTTAAATGCCGAAATTAATTATTTACAAATGGGCTTTATTTATTTAAATGAGGGATATTAATAATTGGAAAGGAGAAGTTAATTATCGAAAGTGGGGATATCTGTTATTCATTGCGTAAATGTTTTAAATAAAGCGGCAGAAGGTAGATGTTGGCAATGATCTTGAGCATACAGAATATGAATTTGACAAATATGATAACTCATGTGATAAATATAATAACTCATGTGACTAATATGATAGCTCTGAGGGAAAACTATGAAGTTTCATGATTTTAGTGCATTTAAGAAAAGAATCACGGTTCACGTGTGTATTCATGTATTAACAACACAAACGACACATTTATTATTTTTATTAACTCAAGTTGCTATACCAATATACTAAATATTAATGTTCGGTGCATTGTCTAAACTACTATAGAACATTTCAAGAATGTTCTAGCTTTGGTGTTATATCTCTGAGAGATATTTAAATCAAACTCTCACTCTCTCTCGTTCTCTGACCCTCTTTCTCTCTCATTCATTCTCTCTCATTTTCTTTCACTCTCGCTCTCTGTCCCTCCTTCTCTCTCTTTCATTCTCCCTCACTCTCTTTCACTCTCTCGCTCTCTCTCCCCTCCTTCTCTCTCTTCCACTCTCTCTCGCTCTCTGTCTCTCTCTTTCACTCTTCTCTCTCTCTGTTTCTTTCTCTCTCTTTCACTCTCTCTAACTCTCACTCGCTCTCTGTCCCTCCTTCTCTCTCTTTCATTCTCCCTCACTCTCTTTCACTCTCTCGCTCTCTCCCCTCCTTCTCTCTCTTCCACTCTCTCTCTCTTTCACTCTCTCTCACTCTCTGTCTCTCTTTCTCTCTCTTTCATTCTCTCTCACTCTCTTTCACTCTCTCTCTCTGTTTCTCTTTCTCTCTCTTTCACTCTCTTTCACTCTCTAGCTCTCGGTCTCTCTTTATCTATCTTTCACTCTTCTCTCTCTCTTTCACTCTCTCTTGCTCTCTGTCTCTCTCTTTCATTCCCTCTCACTCTCTCGCTATCTGTCTCGCTTTCACTCTCTCTCACTCTCTTTCACCCTCTTGCTATCTGTCTCTCTTTCTCTCTCTTTCGCTCTCTCTCGCTCTCTGTCTCTCTTTCTCTCTCTTTCACTCTTCTCTCTCTCTCTCTCACTCTTTCACTCTTCTCTCTCTCTCTCTCACTCTTCTCTCTCTCTCTTTTTCACTCTTCTCTCTCTCTCTCTCTCTCTCTCACTCTTCTCTCTCTCTCTCACTCTTTCACTCTTTCACTCTTCTCTCTCTCTCACTCTTCTCTCTCTCTCTCTTTTTCACTCTTCTCTCTCTCTCACTCTCTGTCTCTTTCTATCTCTTTCACTCTCTCTCGCTGTCTGTCTCTCTTTCTCTCTCTTTCACTCTTCTCTATCTCTCGCTCTCTGTCTCTCTTTCTCTCTCTTTCACTCTTCTCTCTCTCTCACTCTTTCACTCTTCTGTCTCTCTCTCACTCTTCTCTCTCTCTCTCACTCTTTTACTCTTGTCTCTCTCTCTCACTCTCTGTCTCTTTCTATCTCTTTCACTCTCTCTCGCTGTCTGTCTCTCTTTCTCTCTTTTTCACTCTTCTCTATCTCTCTCACTCTCTGTCTCTTTCTCTCTTGCGCTCTCTTCTGAGTCCACCCAATGACTAATGGAATAGTTGCTCTCCTGGATATTTCTGGTTCGCCAGAGTGTAGATGCCTTGTGTTGTGTTTACATCCAGCTGCGTCGTTTAGTCTAACACATCTGCATACAGCATGACAGTTTTACGTTCCGGGTTTCTTTTATTTTGTCTCGATCCCTGCTCTCTTTGCATGACTTGTTGATATGTTACCATAGTCACTGGCGGGGGAGGGTGGGGGTAGGAATATAGTCAGTTGTTGTCGCTGACTCTGTCTTAAGTAGTCTGCTTTCAGTCGCTAATCACTTCTAGCCTGAAATGATATCCAGCGTTCAGTTCATAGGCAGGAGCGGATAGCTGTGGTTAGTGAACTGGACTACAACAGTGTTTTGGATATTTAGTGTCTGAGAATATAACAGTGCATAGTATTAGTATTCTACATCACGATCTTAAGTTTGCAAAATACATGAATCACTCTCAACAATGTTAGATACTAGACGTTCTTGACCTTCTCATCAATCATTATCATAAAGCTCCAACCATGCTGACTTAGAGTGTCATGTCTCTCTACGACTTTCTATCTCTACAGTTACGAGTTCTTTTGTTGATTCTTACCAAACCATTATCTTAAAATGTCTTGTATTTTTTCTCTCAGCTTTTCTATGTTTCTTCTTCAATCTATATTTGTAGTTGTTGCAATGCATCCCGTTTATTTCTTTTAATTTTATTTATTTGTTTGACTTCTTACCAAACACTCCTTCTAAACCGCCTTGTATCTTTTCTCTCTGCTTCCCTCATATCTTCTTCCAACTATATTTCTATTTGCCACAATGTATCCCGTCTACTCATATTCAGTACATAGCCAACCGTTATGAGTGTGCTCTTCCGTTGCTTTCTTTTGCTTTAGCCCCTTTTAGAATGACCTCATTACTTCTTTTAGCTGTCCATGGTATCTTCAACATTCTTCTGCAAAATCACATTTCCGTCATCTCCAGGCAGGTCTGGTTCTATATAACACCGAGGAAACTTTTTTTTTTAATTTTGATACAAAATTAGGTTGAATAATGGTTTCTCAATCCTTGGAATGCCGTCTGAGCAACTGTGAACCTGTCTTCTGTCTCTACTTGTTGATTCTTGAGATCTTAATCCTTCCAGTGCCGTTACACGGTACATAGAACCCATAGAATCACCTACCAATTTTCTCTAACCTGGGCGAGCTGTTCTATTACAGAGAGTGAATCTATGCCTGCCAGCCTTGCTTCTTTTGTTAGAGTTGTTTTTAGTGTTTCTCGAGGTCGTCCTCTTTTCCCCTAACCTGATGTTTCAAATTTAAGAGATGCTTAGTAATTCCCTGATCGTTTCTTTTAAATACACGACTGACATCCATCCATCTTCTTTTCGTAATAGTAAACGAGAAAAGTCGTTGCAATGCCATTTCTTTTATTTCCGCATTAGTCTTAAATTCATTCTTTTAATGCAAAGTATCTTTTTTAGGCACTTGTCTTCCATTGCGTTGAGTTTTTTCTCAATCACCTTTGTCGTTTTCCATGTTTCACATGCATAAGTGAGGGCAGATAAGAGGTTTAAATAGAAAATTCTAAGCTTTGTTTTCGTGCTTTGATCTCCACGTCTCAACCTGTTACCTGATATTAAAATAGAAGAAATCTTGACCCTTCTGAGAATCGAACGTACCTTTTGAACTTGATTGTGACAATGGAGATAACCAGCAAGCTACATATTAGCCACCATTTTTTATATAGTCAAACATGCATGAAAACAAATCGTATATATATATATATATATATATATATATATATATATATATATATATATATATATATATGTTTATTTATTTAAAATTATCTCAAAGCAGGCGCTGAAATGGGAACCAGAGGGTAACAGAAATAAGAGGTAGACCTAGAGAAACACTAAAAAGAACACTGAGGCGAGAGGTAACAAAAGTAGACATCGGCTCTTTCGCCAAGATTGAGCAACTCGCCCAGTGCAAGGTCTGACACTTGAAAGATCATAGGACACAAGAGTCTAGAATTTCTGCCCTATGTGTTGTCTTCGGCTCGAAAGGACGGTAGATAGATAGATAGATAGATAGATAGATAGATAGATAGATAGATAGATAGATAGATAGATAGATAGATAGATAGATAGATAGATAGATAGATAGATAGATAGATAGATAGATAGATAGATAGATAGATAGATAGATAGATAGATAGATAGATAGATAGATAGATAGATAGATAGATAGATAGATAGATAGATAGATAGATAGATAGATAGATAGATAGATAGATAGATAGATAGATAGATAGATAGATAGATAGATAGATAGATAGATAGATAGATAGATAGATAGATAGATAGATAGATAGATAGATAGATAGATAGATAGATAGATAGATAGATAGTGGTAGGTATATAGATAGATAGATAGGTGGTAGATAGATAGATATATATATAGATAGATAGATAGATTGATAGATAGATAGATAGATAGATAGATAGATAGATAGATAGATAGATAGATAGATAGATAGATAGATAGATAGATAGATAGATAGATAGATAGATAGATAGATAGATAGATAGATAGATAGATAGATAGATAGATAGATAGATAGATAGGTGGTAGGTATATAGATAGATAGATAGGTGGTAGATAGATAGATATATATATAGATAGATAGATAGATAGATTGATAGATAGATAGATAGATAGATAGATAGATAGATAGATAGATAGATAGATAGATAGATAGATAGATAGATAGATAGATAGATAGATAGATAGATAGATAGATAGATAGATAGATAGATAGATAGATAGATAGATAGATAGATAGATAGATAGGTAGGTAGGTAGGTAGGTAGGTAGGTAGGTAGGTAGGTAGGTAGGTAGATAGATAGACAGATAGATAGATAGATAAATATATAGATAGATAGATAGATAGATAGATAGATAGATAGATAGATAGATAGATAGATAGATAGATAGGTGGTAGGTAGGTATATAGATAGATAGATAGATAGATAGATAGATAGATAGATAGATAGATAGATAGATAGATAGATAGATAGATAGATAGATAGATAGATAGATAGATAGGTAGGTAGGTAGGTAGGTAGGTAGGTAGGTAGGTAGGTAGGTAGGTAGGTAGGTAGGTAGGTAGATAGATAGATAGATAGATAGATAGATAGATAGATAGATAGATAGATAGATAGATAGATAGATAGATAGATAGATAGATAGATAGATAGATAGATAGATAGATAGATAGATAGATAGATAGATAGGTGGTAGGTATATAGATAGATAGATAGGTGGTAGATAGATAGATATATATATAGATAGATAGATAGATAGATAGATTGATAGATAGATAGATAGATAGATAGATAGATAGATAGATAGATAGATAGATAGATAGATAGATAGATAGATAGATAGATAGGTAGGTAGGTAGGTAGGTAGGTAGGTAGGTAGGTAGGTAGGTAGGTAGGTAGGTAGGTAGGTAGGTAGGTAGGTAGGTAGGTAGACAGACAGACAGACAGACAGACAGACAGACAGACAGACAGATAGATAGATAGATAGATAGATAGATAGATAGATAGATAGATAGATAGATAGATAGGTGGCAGGTAGGTATATAGATAGATAGATAGATAGATAGATAGATAGATAGATAGATAGATAGATAGATAGATAGATAGATAGATAGATAGATAGATAGATAGATAGATAGATAGATAGATAGATAGATAGATAGATAATTTGCCTGGAGTTCGTTGAACCAGTTGTTTCCCCTGGTAACTAAAAACCTATAAAATCAGAATAAAAAAGTAGTTCCAATTAAATGCCCAACAGTATTCCTGGAATATGGCGCACATTTTACCGCTATTGATTGGTTTAAAACAACAGACTCATGCGCCGCAAACAGAATCCTTTTACCTGCATTATTTGTTATTCCGAATTAAAAATACATTTGGCTGTTTTAAACATGGGACTAATTGAAGTAAAGGCGGTGTAGCATAAAAAGCAAAGGTAGTCTCGCAGCATCGGCCTACCACATTTTGATAGAATTGGTGTGCGTTTGCACCACATTACTGAGCTGCAAGATTTGGAGGTGGGACAGAAGAGAAAGAATGTATCTCGCCGCGCACCACGGAGTACGGTGTTGGCGATAATATTTTATTTTCGCACTGGGCACATTTTAATGGTAATGTGGACAGTATTACGTCAGAACTGTTAATTTGGATAAACCTGAAAGCAAACGATCAGGATTAAGCTCGACCTAGACCTGTTGTGAGAGCCGGGATAGCTCAGTGGTTAGTGAACTGGACTACAAAGGGCAGGAGGTTGGGTTCGATCCCAACCGAAGGCTTCCAGGTTCACCCAGCCTTAAATGGGTACCGGATTTTTTTCTGTGAAAGTAAAGCGGCACGGGCGTAATACCGACCACATTACCCCAAAAATTATGTGCCGAAGGTCTGCAAAATTGTCACTAACACCATATTCCCTATACGCCACTTGGCGTAACGGGGTTCTTTACTTACTTTACTAGAGCTGTTGTCTGCGATAGGCGAGCTCACTAACTACTAGTAACTACAGTCTCTTCGAGACGACGATTTCCTCCTCCCTTGTTATCGCACTCTCTCTTTCCCGATATTCTTCAACGTTATGAACCCTGCATCAGAGGTCAAAGATATCCATCCAGCAGCTGAGTTGAGTGCAGTCAGCGACCCATAGCTGAATGCGTTCAAAAATCTTCTAACTAAAAAGGTGATCAATAACCCGCTCCACCTAGCAGTGATGCTCCTGGAAACATACTCTTCTGAATGGTAAAGCGAGTGGGGATTGAAGAGGGAAGGCAAGCCCGTACTCAAAGATGCCTTGCCGAAGTAGGATGTGTTGGGTAGAAAGGCGCAGATAAACCACAACTCAACGCATCTACGCCAATTTAGCGTTCGTTTCAGGGGGGATGGCGAAAAGAACTGTGTCTTCCCTTTAGTAGTTATTGGGTAAACACGAGAGCGAATGAGGACCACGCATTATTTGTTATTTTTGAATTGGTCGAGGCTCTCTGGTGCCGATTCTGTGAACAAGAGAGTGCCCTTCTCCTTTTTAACGCGCCATACTTTCTGACGTCATGTGCCATACTGTCTGACGTCACGTGTCATACTGTATGACATCACGTGCCACACTGTCTGACGTCACGTGTCATACTGTGTGGCGTTACGTTCCATATTGTCTGACATCACGTGACTGACTGAGGAAGGCGATTATGCCTTTCCACAACCTTCGGACAACAGTTTTATGTATTAACTCCGTTCTTGGGTGTTTGCTATTTGACAATGTCTGGGTGTCTTGTATTTTCTCCCGATGTCGTCCATGTGGGATAAACAATAGACTAGAATCCGGTTATAAAGATAACATCGAGACTATGGTAATATTGTCGTTATAACGGTACCTCGTTATAACCGTCGTTGTAAACGTATTCTAGTATAAGTGGTTACGAAAGGATATATTTAGAACGCGTTATTAAATTAATGTCAACATTTGTATCAGGGTATTCCTGCTAAAGTATTTCGTTTAAAGAGATCGTTAAAACATTTAGCACAAGTTACAAAAGCCTTATGGCACACCTCGGGTGTGATATGTTATTAAGTGTAATACGTGTTTATGACAGGAGTCAATCCACAGAACTGAGAATAATCAAGTCGAGCTGTCCGATGATGAATTCACTCAGCTCATGGAGAGAGGGTATCAAGTTTCCTCCCGCTTGCGACGCAGTAATCTTGGAAAAGTTAGACACGTCGTTAGCAAATGCCATGTTGATATCTAAAGTGCTATGAACTCTTTCTGATATACAAAATCAGCACAAGTACGGTGGAAGCGATGGAGAGCAAGATTAGGAAGGATACGCAAAAATGGCTGGGAGTACCACCAGGGCTGGCGGATGTAGCACTCTACTGCAAGAAAGCTATGCTAGTTCTCCCGTTCAAGTCAGTCCTAGAAGAACACAAAGACCAGACTGGCAGTTATGTTACAAAGCTCATCACGAAGGCTGTCAGGACAGTAGAACCCACGTTGAAGACTGGTCGGATACGGCAGGCATGTGCAGCAGTGAATGGAACCCACGTTGAAGACTGGTCGGATATGGCAGGCGTGTGCAGCAGTGAATGGAACCCACGTTGAAGACTGGTCGGATATGGCAGGCGTGTGCAGCAGTAAAGGAAGCACGTGAAGTCTCAAACTGAAGGAAGTAGTGATGGGCTACTCGCAGGCCAAAAGGCTTGGATTTTGTCACGAAGACATTCAATGGTGGTCAAAATCATCAAGTAGACAACGTAGGGTTATGGTAGTCTGGGAGATCAGAGGTGCCGAGGAGAACAAACGTGTGCAAAAGGCAGCAGAACAGGTGCAGCAATGCCAATGGACCACATGGGATGAGACCTTGCAGAGGACACTAACATGGAATGACATATAACATACAGCACCGCTACGGCTCAGATACAGAATCAGATCTATGTACGACCTTTTACAATCAGCCCTCAATTTTATGAAATGGGGAAAACAAATGGCAATCAATGTCCTCTCTGCAATGGAAGACAGATGATGGAGCATGTTCTTTGCTCATGCGAGACAGCACTAGGCCAAGGGCGGTACACGTGGCAGCACAACAAAGTGCTGCATGAACCGGCTGCCACCGTGAATGGGGCGCGGATGAAGGCCAACACAAAAGTTTGACCAGCTACAACAAACACCTACTTTTTGAGAGATGGACAGATAGCAAACACCGAGCAAAACATCTTGAACGACACAACGATCCTGGACATAGCGAATAACTGGGAGATGACCATTGACCTCACAGGGTGAGGGAAGTACCCAGAGTGTATCAAGAGATCTAAAATGCGTCTGGACATAGCGCTTTAAATGTCAGACATGACGCACATCATCTTAATAGAGCTCACAGTGCCACGTGAATCTACAATAGAGAAAAAGCATATATTTAAACTATCCAAATACAAGAATCTCGCCACCGAGCAGAGACAACAGGGGTTCCAGGTTAGAGTGTTCACTTTGGAAGCTAGTGCCAGAGGACTCACGACCTCATTTATCTACGACCTATTAAAGAGATTGGGAATTAAGAAGAGGGGAAAGGTTAACAAGAACGATGAAGGCTATTGTTGAGTCAGCCGAAAGAGCATCATGCTGGCTCTGGCGTAACCGAGACATATCAACAATCTCAAAATAATCAGATGTTCAGACGACTAGGCAATTTACACCTCCACCACTCCTGACTCCCACTAAGTCAATAGCGTAGCGATAGTTTAATCCTGGAATATCCGAGGCGCGGACGATAAGCGATAAGAAACTACATCATTGACCATAGGTGAGCTACACCGGACGTTTGCAATACCTTCAGTTCAAAGGAATGAAATTATTCCCAGCCCGATCAATCTTTATCACCTATTATGATCCACTTCTTCCCACCAAATTACGCCATGCCAAAACAGCTTGTACGCGAGTTTATTAAAAGGACGTTGCAATTACAAGCCATTTTAGCCTGCTGCCACCACGAAGAGGACATCAATGTACCTGGTTAAAGCTAAGACAAGTAAGTATTTGACCGGGTAGAGACCGTAGATTCGACCAGAAGTGTTGCGTATAATAGGTGTAGTCATTTTGTGCCGGATATATATTGTAAGCTTTAGAGTTCAATGCGGCAGGAGGTCCACGTCTGGGAGTCATGACCCAAGCGCATCCACCTCATTTAGAGTGTCAAGAAGCTATAGGGCTGAAACACTTGCTCGACGTGAGGGATCACATCTGATGATCAGATAGTCTCCTGCTCCGAAGCTCTGTATACAGTTTTCTATTACTGTTTATATCTTCAAGTTTTTCTTATTCTGCCTTCGTCAAACTCCTAGCATACTACTTGTTGACCTAAACGAGCGTTACACGAACATAAAAAAAAAAGTAAGGAGCCCTGTCACGCCAAGTGGCGTTTAGGGAATATGGTGTTAGTGACCCGTCACGCCAAGTGGGAATATGGTGTTAGTGACCATACTTTTTATAGACCTTCGGCACATGATATTTGGGGTAATGTGGTCGGTATTACGTCCAAGCCGCTTTATTTTCCCAGAAAAAAATATCCGGTACCCATTTAAGGCTGGGTGAACCTGGCAGCCGTCGATGAAGATTGAAACTGACCTCTCGTCCTTTGTAGTCCTGATCTCTAACCACCAAGCTACTGTGGCTCGTTAAACGGACATATTAGCTTTAAATAGTGAATTAGGGGGGGGGGGGACAAATATGTTATATCGACTCTTCGGTCTAACAAATTCGACTTCAACACTATGATTTTTGTTTGTATTGAGTTCACCTCTTCGGTCTAACAAATTCGATTTCAACACTATGATTTTTGTGTATTGAGTTCACCACTTCGATCCATACACGCAGACCGGTTAACTAGTTTCCTGAGCTATGGAAAGGGGAGATAACGTTTGATCTTAAACTTTGATTTACTCATTTAGACGAAGGCAGACATCAATGAGACGCCATGCATTTTCAGTCCATGGAATGTCCGTTTTAAGCCAGTCCAAGTACTAGTTAAACTACTGTTGCTATATCTGAGTGCCAGTCTTAACATATGGATGTGAATCATGGACAATATGACAATCAATAAGAAAATCATTGGAGTCTGTAAAAATGTGGTTTTACAGAAGAATGTTGAGAATACCATGGAAGCTAAGAGTAATAAAAACGTTCTGAAAGAGGCCAAGGCAAAAAGAGAGTTAATTTCCAATATTAGGAAGAAAGAATCATAACTTTTTGGCCATGTAATGAGAAGAGAACAACTGGAATATATTGTAACAAATTAGAAAATTGAGGGACGAAGAGATAGAGGGAAGCAAAGAGAAAAGATACCAGACAGCTTAAGAGAATGGCTTGGCAGAAGGTCAACAACATAAATGATAAATAACTGTCGAGATCGAAAGTTGTGGAGAGACATGATTTCCTACGACAGCAGGCCCGGTACTTGATGATGATGATATCTGAGCCAGGATGACCAGTACTAGTGCTCGCTGTTGCTCGTAGCATCCGTCCAGCCTCAAGGGACAATGAATTTAGTACCGGTGTGAGGATCTTGTCAAAGTCGGCAGACTGTCTCGCTGTTGTTACCTTCTTAAACACACATGTACTGTATGCTTTATTTATAAATGGGCCAGCTGAGACAACCTGATATTTCCATCTTGAAAGTTAGAAAATGCTAGCATTGGAAGTCAGAGATAAACCTCAACGAAATAATCCACAACTGTTTGGCTTAATGTGAAATGTGGCATTTTAGTTATATTTCTAGCAATTTTTAATTATTTATGTATATACTACGAATCTTCTATTTATGAATATGCTATGAATCTACTATTTACGAATATGCTATGAATCTACTATTTACGAATATGCTATGAATATACTAGTTACGAATATGTTATGAATTTACTATTTATGAATATGCTATGAATCTACTATTTATAAACATGCTATGAATCTACTATTTATGAATATGCTATGAATCTACTATTTATGAATATGCTATGAATCTACTATTTACGAATATGCTATGAATCTACTATTTATGAATATGCCTTGAATCTACTATTTACGAATATGCTATGAATCTACTATATTCTGCTCAACCCTTAAATTTATATTGATGAGAGTGGTTCCAATTCACCATTCCCCATTCCCCATACAAATTGGGGAGTTCTAATGTACGTAAAGTTATTATTAGTGATAGTTTAATTGGTTAATTCGTTCCGGGTTTTTAAAGATTGATAAATGTAACAAATAGTTTGGCCACCTGAACTAACAGAAAGATAAAAAACAACACAATGAGCCTTCAGAACATCAGACTCAAAGGTCGGAAATAAAAAAAAAATGGATTGATAGAATATTATCTCTCTGCGATCAGGACTCAATCAGAGTAGGATTCCAGACTCTCACATGAAGTCAGCTGTCAGGTTAAGTGTGTTGATCGCCCCCACAGTCCGAATATCACAATTAGAGTTCGCCAGATCCACTCTGATTGAACACCCGTTAAAACGTTGCACTGTGTTCTGCGCCAGTGGCCCAGTGCATCCGATTTCAGCCAGCATTTTATTCAGGTTTGCTTTTCTTAGCCTTTGATTGTCCCCAATCTTCCTGCAAGGCAGCAGATTGTCTTTTCTGTAGGGGGATTCTGCCCTTTGATGGTCGGCCCTCCCAGGTTTACGAGCACCATCTGCCCGAGTCACTAGAGGTGACTAACACAGACATGCACACACACAGATATGAGATGTGACTAACACAGACATGCACACAGCGATATGAGGCATGACTACACCGACACACATCAAGATATATGATACACGACTAACATAAACATGCACAATATAGAATATTATAAACACAAAGAAACATAACAACGGTAGAAGCCAACCAAAGAGGAAAAGACTGAGAACTATATCTTCTATCGTTGCTGAATGGCAAAAGGGGAAGGAAAGGAAAAAGCAGATAAATGCAACACGTTGATCTCTATAGAAGAAGGATGGGGGGTGTTTCTCTCTCCAATTCTTAAGGCATATGAGGATTATGCTGTTAACAATTCATGTTAATCCATATTTTTTTAATAAGGGCACATTTGATGTGTGATGTGGCCGGCATCACGTCAGGTCGGTCGATTTTATCAGAAAAATCTGGTAATGGTTTAAGGTGGAAGGAACTTTGTAGTTGTCGATTGTGATCGACCCCGATCTTTGTTCTTAATGTTCACTAACCACTGAACTACCACTTTTCTTCCTTTTAGTCTGCCAAAGTTAATTTTTCATTAAAAGCTCTTCTAAAATGTCGAATTTAACGCCGTTTAATCAAATGAAATGTAACGTACAAGGCACCGGTGTATACGCAGTCTTAACAATTGGGTACCAGAGATTTTTTTCTGTAAAGTAAAGGCTTTCGACGACTTCCGGGTTCACTCAGCCTTAAATGGGTACCGGATTTTTTTCTGGGAAAGTAATACTGACCACATCACCTAACAATGTGTTGTGGTCATGGAAATATATGGTCACTAATACCATACTCCTTATACGCCTACCAAAGCAAGGGAGGTAACCTTTTCCAATGTAACATTGAAGATTCAAATAAAAGTTAATTTTTTAAATCTTGAATATTTTTTGGTCCAATTTCTAAGGTCTGTTACTGCTTTTTCCCCCCTTTTTGATGCTGAAGAATATAAGCCGCATGACCAATGCAGTCGCAAGAAGAAGTTCGGGTAAGAGTTATTGTAGCATACATATCGGAATGAAAAACAAAAGGTACATAGCATATTTAGAAAAAAGATCAATGAGGATAACAACAAATATATTAGTGACAAAAGTCTGTGAATAAAATAGCTTGGCTTTATCAGGTGCACGAATATAGAAATTTGATACAAATGAAATTTGTATGAATCAATACAATACAATACAATACAATGTAACGTAACGTAATGAAATGCATAATATAGAATAGAATACACTACAATACAATACAGTACAACACAACACAACAACGTAACACAACATAACGTAAAGTAAGGTAACGTAATGTAATGTAATACAATATAATACAATATAATACAATATAATACAATACAATACAATACAATACAATACAATACAATACAATACAATACAATACAATACAATACAATACAATACAATACAATACAATACAATACAATATAATATAATATAATATAATATAATATAATATAATATAATATAATATAATATAATATAATATAATATAATATAATATAATATAATATAATATAATATAATATAATATAATATAATATAATATAATATAATATAATAAACAGTTATGTTATATAACATATAGACACAATGTTCAGTCCTCTCAGATAACGGCAACAAATAAGTGGGCCCTTGTGCACTCGCGCACGTTAAAGAACCATTGGCAGTTAAAATAAAAAAAGAAGAGGCCACAAATACGACCGCTGTCCGTACAAAATTGACAGCAGAAAATTACCCACACTGTGGATGCCAGGACATGCTACGGAGTTTGTGCACGTGGGTCAGGATTCTCTTCGAATTTTCTCGAGGAGTATACCGGAGCACGTATAGATTCGTCCAGCTGCAGTGATAATATAATCCTAACAACACATTTTCTCGAGGAGTATACCGGAGCACGTATAGATATAGTAGCTGCAGTGATAATAATCCTAGCAACAAACAAACAAAACAAAAAATAATATAATGGAAATTAATAAATACAATATCCTTTCAACGAATGTACACAAGATCTTTAGGATCATGGAATTTTACATTTTTCTCATTTTTTGGGTGATACAAAATGATGGAGTTGAAATAAATTGAATTTTAGAATACAAGAAAGCACTGAAGGCGACCAACCTTACCGTGTAACCTTCCAAAAACAAGAATGTGAATCAATGCAGAAGTCGCATAAGAAAGGGAACAAATTATCATCGCCATAAAATGCTCCAGACATGGAGTGATTTATTTTTACACATGCCCGGTGCAGTTTTTGGAGCAGACGAGGATGGTTATTGACGTTATTAACTCAAAGAGAAGGGAATAAGTCACGCCACGAGCGTGGATTATAGGGAATGTGAATAGTGATAGCGCTCACATGTTTTCCTTGTCCATCAGCACATTTATAGGTGCATCTCCTTATTCTTCTTTCCTTCCTCAGTTGCCTTTCACGTCAAGGGGAGATATAATTTGCGATCTTTTGCTCTTCTGCTCGCCTCTACTGCTCTTATGTTTCCTAGTGTTTCTAACATTCCGTCAATTCTTCTTTTTCGTGGTCGACCCTTAGGTCTGGTGTTCTCGTTACGTTTATTGAAGGCTTGTTGTGTTGTGGTTTGATCTTTCTGCCTTGTCACGTGGTTAAACCATATATCAGTTGTTTCGTTATATATTCTACGGCGGGGACTATTCCTAGATTTTTTCTCAGTTCTTTATATCTGATCTTATCTCTCCTGTCATTCGTCTACCACATTTCATCTCGGTAGTGATTATTTTTCTTATTATTCTTGCATCTAGGGTCCAGGACTGCCATTGTTAGCACAACGTTAGAATGAAGATTGTATTGTAGAGTGTCCATTTTGCCTCGAGTTATTTCCTTGTTGGACAATAGTGGTGATAGCTGTCCAATGATTTGACAAGCTGTGTTGCATCTTGATTCTATCTCTGCTGTTTGTTATTGTCGTCACTATACTTCTTAGGTATTTAATTTTCTTTACTTGTTTTAGTAGTCTGCCGTCTATAGTAATTTTGATGTTATGTTTCTCTTTTGCAATATTCATAACTTCTGTTTCTTTTTATGTTGAATTTCATGTTGTATTTTGTGCCTGTGCTGTTGAGTCTATTTAAATGTTCTTGTAGATCTTCTATGTTGTATATGTAGATCGTCAATGTCTCCGATGGGTTGGCTAACTTGTTTATATAGTCCATGCATGTATTGAACAATTAGGTGGGGGAGGGGGGAAGGGATATGACGCATCCATGTCTTACTATGGGTGTATGGTTATTGCTATACCAAGTCATCCATGTCTTACTATTGGTGTATGGTTATTGCTATACCAAGTCATCTGTGTCTTACTATGGGTGTATGGTTATTGCTATACCAAGTCATCCATGTCTTACTATTGGTGTATGGTTATTGCTATACCAAGTCATCCATGTCTTACTATGGGTGTATGGTTATTGTATACCAAGTCATCTGTGTCTTACTATGGGTGTATGGTTATTGCTATACCAAATCATCCATGTCTTACTATGGGTGTATGGTTATTGCTATACCAAGTCATCCATGTCTTACTATGGGTGTATGGTTATTGCTATACCAAGTCATCTTGTTTTTTCCATAAATGAATGTTGGCTTCTAAATTAAGGTCCATCATGCTTCGGGCCATCTTTTGTTCTTTGCTTTTTTCTGTTGTTGCTTGTTTGTTCATGTTTTTGTGTTGTTTCTTGTTTGTTCATGTTTTTGTGTTGTTGCTTGTTTGTTCATGTTTTTGTGTTGTTGCTTGTTTGTTCATGTTTTTCTGTTGTTGCTTGTTTGTTCATGTTTTTCTGTTGTTGCTTGTTTGTTTATGTTTTTCTGTTGTTGCTTGTTTGTTCATGTTTTTCTGTTATTGCTTGTTTGTTCATGTTTTTCTATTGTTGCTTGTTTGTTCATGTTTTTCTATTGTTGCTTGTTTGTTCATGTTTTTCTATTATTGCTTGTTTGTTCATGTTTTTCTGTTGTTACTTGTTTGTTCATGTTTTTCTGTTGTTACTTGTTTGTTCATGTTTTTATGTAGTTGCTTGTTTGCTCATGTTTTTCTGTTGTTTCTTGTTTGTTCATGTTTTTCTGTTGTTGCTTATTTGTTCATGCTTTTCTATTGTTGCTTGTTTGTTCATGTTTTCTGTTATTGCTTGTTTGTTCATGTTTTTCTGTTATTGCTTGTTTGTTCATGTTATTGCTTGTTTGTTTATGTTTTTGTGTTGTTGCTTGTTTGTTCATGTTTTTGTGTTGTTGCTTGTTTGTTCATGTTTTCTGTTATTGCTTGTTTGTTCATGTTTTTCTGTTATTGCTTGTTTGTTCATGTTATTGCTTGTTTGTTCATGTTTTTCTGTTATTGCTTGTTTGTTCATGTTTTTCTGTTGTTGCTTGTTTGTTCATGTTTTTGTGTTGTTGCTTGTTTGTTCATGTTATTGCTTGTTTGTTTATGTTTTTGTGTTGTTGCTTGTTTGTTCATGTTTTTATGTTGTTGCTTGTTTGTTCATGTTTTCTGTTATTGCTTTTTTGTTCATGTTTTTCTGTTATTGCTTGTTTGTTCATGTTATTGCTTGTTTGTTCATGTTTTCTGTTATTGCTTGTTTGTTCATGTTTTTCTGTTATTGCTTGTTTGTTCATGTTATTGCTTGTTTGTTCATGTTTTTCTGTTATTGCTTGTTTGTTCATGTTATTGCTTGTTTGTTCATGTTTTTCTGTTATTGCTTGTTTGTTCATGTTTTTATGTAGTTGCTTGTTTGCTCATGTTTTTCTGTTATTGCTTGTTTGTTCATGTTTTTCTGTTGTTGCTTGTTTTATTCATTTTTTTCCCGAGTGCTGTAAACATACCTCTTCCCCTAAAATGATTCGCTATATTCCAACTAACTTGTTCTTGGACTGCCCTTATTTCGTCGCACAGAAACCACGGCTTTCATTATTGTTCTTTCCAGCTCCCTGTGTCTTTTGACGTGGCCATACTATTTTAATTTCCTCTTTAGATTAATGTTTATAAGCCGGTTCCTTTGAATGTTTACCTTTTTTAAAATATGTCCTTGAGTGTTTAGGTTTTTTAAATATGTCCTTGAGTGTTTAGATTTTTTAATATGTCCTTGAGTGTTTAGGTTTTTTTTATATGTCCTTGAGTGTTTAGATTTTTGTAATATGTCATTGAATGTTTAGGGTTTTTAATATGTCTTTGAATGTTTAGGGTTTTTAATATGTCTTTGAATGTTTAGTTTTTTTTAATGTCCTTGAATGTTTATGTTTTTTAATATGTCCTTGAATGTTCAGGGTTTTAAAATAAGTCATTGAATGTTTAGGTTTTTTAAATATGCGTTTGAATGTTGACGTTTTTTAATGGGTCCTTATTGCTCTTTTCATTATCCAAAATATCTTAAGAATGTTTCTGTTGCATTTTGTTTCAGACAAATTGTTGTCGTGTTCTTAATATGTTTTGGATTCTCTTTTAATGCATACAATATCCAAAAGCAACATCTATCTGATGTTATTGTGTGTTTCCTAATTTGCTGCACTTATTCAACAATTCCTAGTTGCCTTTTCTGATTGTATAACATACTCAGATACCTTTCACTAGCAACTTTCTGTCTGTCTATAGAGCTTATATTATCTCTGCCTGAGCGTATTACTCAAAGGCCCAGTAATTATTTCAATTATTTACTCACGTAGGAAATACCGTTTGGCACCTACGCAAGGTACCCTGGGAGACATAACGGTCTGCTGTTCTCTAAAGACCGTATGGGTGTGACGCTATATTTAGATTCTAGTCTGGATCTTTATACACAATGTTTGTAAACTAGAAGCTGTTTTAGCCAAGTGGTTAGTTAGTTCGACTTTCGACTTTTCAGATCTCTATTTAATTCTAAAATAAGGTAAACTTCTTTCGGAATTATCCAACATCTAAAACGGGTACCAGAGATGTTTTCTGTGGGAAAGTAGGAAGTACTGGTGTGTTTCTGGCCAGAAACGTTTTAAAAATATGTCGATTGTTAAAAAAAAAAAAAAAACAATATGGGGACTTGTATATATTTCTCATGAGCCAGACTGTGTGACGTGTACAATTGACTTTTTAATCCGGTGGTTTTGTATCTTGTGGTTTTGTATCTGGTGGTTTTGTATCTGGCGGTTTTCACTTATTTAATATCAACCTTCACAAGTGTGAGGAAGGTTAGAATTAGGGTTGTTTATTCATCACCTTCTTCTATAACAAGTGGATAGTTATTATTAATATATTGTCTTGAACGGAATACGGAGAAACATTAATATTAGATTATCTTACATAACATGCAACAAAACTAATATTAGATTATCTTACATAACATGCAACAAAACTGATATTGGATTATCTTATATAACACGCAACACAACTAATATTAGATTATCTTACATAACATGCAACAAAACTAATATTAGATTATCTTACATAACATGCAACAAACTGATATTGGATTATCTTACATAACATGCAACAAAACTAATATTAGATTATCTTACATAACATGCAACAAAACTAATATTAGATTATCTTACATAATATGCAACAAAACTAATATTAGATTATCTTACATAACATGCAACAAAACTAATATTAGATTATCTTACATAACATGCAACAAAATTAATATTAGATTATCTTACATAACATGCAACAAAACTAATATTAGATTATCTTACATAACATGCAACAAAACTAATATTAGATTATCTTACATAACATGCAACAAAACTAATATTAGATTATCTTACATAACATGCAACAAAACTAATATTAGATTATCTTACATAACATGCAACAAAACTAATATTAGATTATCTTACATAACATGCAACAAAACTAATATTAGATTATCTTACATAACATGCAACAAAACTAATATTACATTATCTTACATAACATGAAACAAAACTAATATTAGGTTATGTCACATAACATGCAACAAAATTAATATTAAATTATCATACACAACAAGGATTTTTAAAAATGCTATTAAGATGTCGTTAACAGAATTATCAGAAAAATAAATGTTATGATTAATACAAGAAGAGCAATATATACCACAGGATTTAGGCTAATGCTTTTATATTTGTAACTAAATTGTACCCAGATTGAGCCGTTTCATTTTCTTCACTTGCCTGTTTAATTACAAATATAAAAGTACTGCCATACATAGCATCAGCACAAACACAAAACTTAGACTATTCAAATAAAATGTACTGTCAACCCTTACGTATGCGTGTGAAAGCTGGGAAAAAAAACAAGAGGCATAGAAACAAAGTTGAACGCATTCAAAAATAAATGTGTAAGGAAAATACTTGGTATAGCGTGGAACGAATTCAAAACAAACGAGGAAATTAGAGAAATCGCCAGTCAACCACTAATATCTTCAGTAATAAAGAAAAGATGCTGGTCATATGTTGGACATGTGATGAGGAGAGATAATAACCAAATAGCAAAGCAAGCCCTCATGTGGGAAACAACAGGTAAGAGGAAAAGAGGAAGACCCAGAGAGACACTGAGAAGAACATTGATGAGAGAGGCAAGAGCAGCAGGAATCGACCCCCCCCCCCCTCAATGAGATAGAGCTGCTTGCACAGAACAGAGACAAATGGCGAGGTTTGATAAAATATCTTTAAAAGAATTGAAAACTGCTAGAACAAAAATTTAGATAAGAGAAGGAGTATCTTGGTCTACGCCCTATGGGCCGGCTACGGCTCAAAAGGTCAATAGATAGATAGAAGGTATGATATTATTATCAATTTGCATATTGATCTTTATTAGTCTTGTTAACTTATTCATAAAGAAAACAGAATGTTAGACAAGGTTGTGTGCTGTCACCAGATTTGTTTAATATTTATAGTGAGATTATTTTAAGATCCATAAGGGGCATGCCTGGAATAACAATTGGAGGTTATAATATAATTAATCTAACGTATGCTGATGATACAGTCTTAATCGATAAGAGTGAAAATGAGTTACAAGAAATGTTGGACATTATAGTGAAAGAAAGCAAAAATAAAGGACTTAGCCTTAATAGTAAAAAGACAGAAATAATGGTAACAACAAAGAAAAAGACATCACCTCAGTGCAAAATAAGAAAAGTGGAACAATATTAAAACAGGTAAATGAATTTAAATATTTAGGAACTTTGTTAACCTCAGACGGAAGATGTACAAAAGAGGTGAGATGCAGAATGGCTCAGGTAAAAGCAGATTTCCACAAAATGAAGAAGATACTATGCAATCCATTTTTGACAATAGAAACAAAAAAAAAGAGTTCTTAAATGTTATGTAGAGCCAGTCTTAACATATAGATGTGAATCATGGACAATAGGACAACAGACAAGAAAATCACTGGAGTTTGTAGAAATGTGGTTTTACAGAAGAATGTTGAGAATACCATGGACAGCTAAGAAGAGTAATGAAAACGTTCTGAAAGAGGTCAAAGCAAAAAGAGAGCTAATTTCCAATATTAGGAAGAAACAGTCATAATTTTTTGGCCATGTAATGAGAAGAGAACAACTGGAATATATTGTAACAACTGGGAAAATTGAGGGACGAAGAGATAGAGGGAAGCAAAGAGAGAAAATACCGGACAGCTTAAGAGAATGGCTTGTCAGAAGGTCAACAACAGAAATGATAAATAACTGCCGAGATCGAAAGTTGTGGAGAGACATGATCACCTACGCCAGTAGGCCCGGTACTTGATGATGATGATGATAACTTATTTATGAATTCGTCTCGTTTTTTATTTCTCAACTTTTGACTTCACTTTTAATTTCCTAATAAACTTTTTGAATATTGATATCACATTTGATCATTCCAACTTGTGACTTATCTCGCTTGTCATCATCGCCATGTGGCTTTATTTATGTGGTTCATATCCATTTTTAAAATCTCTTTATTGATCATATCTACTTGCTATTTCAAATCGCTTAATTTAATTAACTTACTATTCATCTTCCGTGCTCTTATCACTTTGAGGATTAACTTTGATCATTTCAGCTTAAATTTCATTTCGTTTGTTCTCAACATGTGATTTCATCTTTGGTATTTTTATGAAAGTGTAAATTAATCAAGTGATCTACCAACAGTTGACTTTATCTAGTCTGTTCATATCAACTTGTGACTTTACCTCAGTTATTTTAATAAACTTTCAGCTTTATGTATTTAGCAGTTTTGTGACTTATGACAAGAACTTCATTGACTTTACCAGCATGGGACTTATCTATGGCGCTCTTTTCAACTTGTGACTTGAACTTTTTGTTTATCACGCACTGCACCTATCATCTGATACGTTATCAGAAAATCTCACGTTTCAGTTGACGCGTTATCAGGAACGTATCCTAGCAACATAAATTATTCACGGACGCTCGTTATTTTTTAATACCACCATTTCTAAATAGAATACCAGTGATGCATATGTACTTATTTGTATGCTTTTGTGTATGCAGGCAAACACATATGCATGCATTAGATATATTACATGTTTTTAGTGGTTAAAGGTAAATATAGTCACGATTTGTTCCATCCACGTATGTTTAAAAGCGTTGTGAGAAGATGCGGTTTTAAGGACAAGATAATGCGCTTATTACGAGCATAGAATAGCAACCAAAAAAGAAATATTGATATTTATAAGCAATTTCATGAGAAAGAGAAAATTCTGAATAACTGATGGGAACGACAAGATCATGTATGACTATAAAAGATATAAGAGAAATAACAGAATAAGAGATGGTCAAATTAATAACAGATTGTAAATAATAAATGGAGATGCAATAAGAAAACCTAATGCCATCATAGCAAGGTATGTTTTATCATGGGAATCACAAGGAAAGAGAAAACAAGGAAATAAAAATATTTGTGAACAATGACCTGGACTGGAAGAAAATAAAAAAAAAAGGTCCAGGAATAGGGATTGATTGAGGGACCTTGTGCATGGCTAATTGTACGTACTTAAGGGGTCTGGAGAGGTTTTGATTGGTTGAAGACATGTTGCACTGGACTTTGGAGCATAATGTCAGTGCTGCTGTCGTTTCTCAACTTCGTTCTGTTTCCATATTATCCACTCTCCTGACTTCGTTCCATCTTCTGTCCCTAAATTTGACCACTATTTTGTGTAGGTCCGAGACATCCGATGTTGAAAGTGGTCTGTGACTCATAGCCGACTACCTTCGCCAAGAGAGTGAATCAGAACTCATCAAGACCCTTCTGAGCTGAATCCGGGTGTGTTGGGCAAAAAGAGCTCTATGGATGTTTCTTATACCGCAACAAAGCTCACCTAGTTTAGTTTAGTTTAGTTTAGTTTAGTTTAGTTTAGTTTAGTTTAGTTTAGTTTAGTTTAGTTTAGTTTAGTTTAGTTTAGTTTAGTTAAAGAAAAAAAAGAAAAAAAAAACAAAGGAAAAAAAAAACAAAGAAAAAAGAAAGAATGTAAAAAGAAAGAAACAAACAAAGAAATAAAGAAAGAAAAAAAATAAAGAGAAAACGAAAAAAAGAAGAAAGAAAGAAAGAAAGAAAGAAAGAAAGAACATTAAATTGTTTTGCACACTTTGTGATAGGTGACAAGGTATCTCTTTCATGTGACAATCGAACCACTTTCCAGGAGTCAAGTAAGTCAATAACATATATTGTGACCATCATCATCATCAAGTACCGGGCCTACTGGCGTAGGTGATCATGTCTCTCCACAACTTTCGATTTCGGCAGCTATTTATCATCTCTGTTGTTGACCTTCTGCCAAGCCATTCTCTTAAGCTGTCTGTTATTTTTTCTCTTTGCTTCCCTCTATCTCTTCGTTCCTCAATTTTTCCAGTTGTTACAATATATTCCAGTTGTTCTCTTCTCATTACATGGCCCAAAAAATGATGATTGTTTCTTCCTAATATTGGAAAGAATATTGTGACAGTTTCACTAATAGAACAAAACAAAAAACAAAACAAAAAACAAAACAAAAAAAACAAAACAAAAAAGACGAAGCGAAAGAAAGGCCCGAAATGTCATTTTATTAGAACTGTCACAATACATTTTATTAGAACTGTCACAATACATTTTATTAGAACTGTCACAATACATTTTATTAGAACTGTCACAATACATTTTATTAGAACTGTCACAATACATTTTATTAGAACTGTCACAATACATTTTATTAGAACTGTCACAATACATTTTATTAGAACTGTCACAATACATTTTATTAGAACTGTCACAATACATTTTATTAGAACTGTCACAATACATTTTATTAGAACTGTCACAATACATTTTATTAGAACTGTCACAATACATTTTATTAGAACTGTCACAATACATTTTATTAGAACTGTCACAATACATTTTATTAGAACTGTCACAATACATTTTATTAGAACTGTCACAATACATTTTATTAGAACTGTCACAATACATTTTATTAGAACTGTCACAATACATTTTATTAGAACTGTCACAATACATTTTATTAGAACTGTCACAATACATTTTATTAGAACTGTCACAATACATTTTATTTCTTCACATTGCTCTTTGCTTATTAGCTTTAATAATGATCTGTCTACTCCATAATTTAATATCCTTCCTCCTATTTTGTGTATTTTATTGAGGGTGTGGCATGCATACTTATTCAGATGATATTTTTGTTTCTCTTTTCGTCTATTACATTGATACAAAGATACATGCACTAATTCATGGGAAAAAAAGAATCACTACAAGAACACTTAAATATACTCAATAGCACAGGCACAAAGTAATAAAAAAGTATAGAGCCCCCGTCACGCCAAGTGACGTATAGGGAATATGGTGTTAGTGACCATAAATTTTGCAGACCTTCAGCACATGATTTTTGGGGTAATGTGGTCGGTATTACGCCCGTACCGCTCTACCTTCCCAGAAAAAAATCCGGTACCCATTTAAAGCTGGGACAGGCACAAAGTACTACATGAAAATCAGCATCAACAAAACTGAAGTCATGAATATCCAAAGGATAAACAGAACATCAACATAAATATACATCAACAGCAACCTCCCTCAGTCAGAGTTGACCATGGGTTTTCCAGCGCCCTAGAAATGTTATTTTCTATTTTCTTTCGCCGTGTATTCTCTTTTTCTAGGTATCTGCTTCTTCTTTGAGTTGGAGCTTTAGAGTGTGTTTTCAAAGATTGCGGTCTGCAGCTATTTCTTCCAAGGCTGCAGGGTTTATGTTTAGAGTCTTCATGTTACGTTTGCACACGTCTACAAATCGAAGTTTTGGACGCGCCCTAGTCTTTTGCCATCTCCTCGTTGTCCGTAGAGTGTATCTTTTGGTATGCGGCCATTTTGTATACAGTGTACGTGGCCAAACCAGCGTAACCTACGTTGTTTGAGCAGCGTGTAGATGTTTTGAATGTATGTGCGAGTCATGACCTCCACGTTTGTCACTTTATCCTTCCAGGTGATACCAAAAGTACGGCGCAGATATCGCATATGGAATGAGTTTAGCCTTCTCCCTTGCTTTGTATAAGTTATCCAAGATTCGCTGCCTTACAGGAGGGTACTAATTATGCAGGCATTATAAACTGCGGCCTTTGTTTTAATTGTCAGTTTGTTGTTTTGCCAGACACGCCTAGAAAGGCGGGCGAAATTGGTAGCAGCTTTACCAGTGCGGGTGTCAATTTATGTATCTAGAGATAGTTTGTCGTTGATGATGGGCCCTAGGTGGCTATATTTCTGCACCTGCACGATATCATGTTTGTAGTTATCGAGATTGCAGGTGTTGCTGACTGAAACAAGTAGAGGAATTTAAATACCTAGGAAGTGACAAACGACAATTCAGAAACATCAGAAATAGACTCAAGATGCAACAAAGCTTGTCAAATCATTGGACGGCTATCACCACTACTGTCCAACAAAGAAATAACTCTAGAGGCAAAACGGGCACTCTACAATAAAATCTTCATCCCGACGTTGTGCTACCAATGCCAGTCATGGACCCTAGATGCTTGAATCATAACAAAAATAACCTCTACATAGATGAAATGTGTTAAACAAATGACAGGAACAGCCTGAGAGATAAGATCAGAAATGAAGAACTGAGAAAAAATATAGGAATAACCCCCACCATAGAATATATAAAGAAACAATAGATAAAATGGTTCGACCACGTGACAAGGCAGAGTGATCAAAATACAACACAACGAGCCTTCAAAAAACGTTGCGAGAACATCAGACTCAAGGGTCGACCACGAAAAAGATGGATTGAAGGAATATTTAAAACATTAGAAACATAACAGCAGATGCAAACAGAAGAGCACAAGACCGCAAATTATATCTGCGCTCAACGCTGAAAGGCAAATGAGGAAGGAAAGAAGAAGAAGGCAGCGATAATAATTGTTTTCTTTTAAGTGTAACATTTGACATGGATGATAATTTCCCTCATTTACAATAGATTCTTAGAGAGAGTGAGAGAGAGAGAGTGAAAAGAGAGTGCCAGAGAGAGTGGGAGACAGAGAGTGAGTGAGTGAAAGAAGGAAAGAAAGAGTGCGTGTAAGAAATGGTGAGAGAGAGAGAGAGCGTAGTTAAAGAGAAAGTGAGTGAGAGAGAGTGATTGAGAGATAGTGTGAAAGTGAGATAGAGAGTGTGTGATAGTGTGAGAGTGAGATAGTGAGAGAGAGAAAGATAGTGTAAGATAGTGTGAGATAGAGAGAGATAGTGTTAGATAGTGCATGACAGAGAGTGATAGTGCGAGATAGAGAGAGATAGTGTGAGTGTGAGATAGAGAGAGATAGTGTGAGATAGAGAGAGATAGTGTGAGATAGAGAGAGATAGTGTGAGTGTGAGATAGAGAGAGATAGTGTGAGATAGAGAGAAATAGTGTGAGATAGAGAGAGATAGTGTGAGATAGAGAGAGATAGTGTGAGATAGAGAGAGATAGTGCGAGATAGAGAGAGATAGTGTGAGATAGAGAGAGATAATGTGAGATAGAGAGAGATAGTGTGATAGAGAGAGATAGTGTGAGATAGGGTGAGAGAGATAGTGTGATAATGTGATATAGAGAGATATAGTGTGAGATAGATAGAGATAGTGTGAGATAGAGAGAGATAGTATGAGAGAGATAGTGCGAGAGAGAGAGGTAGTGTGAGATAGAGAGATATAGTGTGAGATAGAGAGTAAGAAGGAGAAAGAGAGAGTGAGAAGGAGAGAGAGAGTGAGAGTAAGTATGAAAGAGAGTGGGAGAGAATGAGCAGAGTGAGAGTGAAGGAGAGAGAAGGATTGAGAAACAGTAAGATAGAGGGATAGAGGTAGAGAGTAAAAGAGAGAGTGTGAAGAAATTAGAGATTGAGAACGAGGGAAAGTAAGAGAGACTGTGTAGAAAGTTTACAGTATATTATCGTGATCTGGTGCAAACATCCCCTGTTGTTCCTTAAACAGTTATCTATTCCCTGTAACAAGCAACGAAACCATTCCTCCAAGCGAGGCTGTGGGCGAGAGAGTGACTGAAAGAAATATGGGGAGAAAGACAGTAGATTATGGACAGCCTAACATCGCGATATTGAGCAATCATTCTTCAATGCTCTTCAAATGGTTATTTATTTATTGTGTCAACAGAGAAAAAAAATATAATTTCTATAATGACAGGCAGATGATGAAAGAGGGAGATGGAGAAAGAGGGAGATGGAGAAAGAGGGAGTGTAGATACTGGGAATAGTTTTTTTTTTTAAATGTGGAGGAGGCATCTTACGCGAATCTTTGAATGGTTATGTTTTCATTGTGAAATGTATGGGGTGGGGTGGGGTGGGTAGTTTCTAGGATGTGAGGTAGAGGTGGCGAGGGGGAGAGGAGAGTCAGCGTGATAGAGGAAGAGAGGGAGAGGAGAGTTGGAGAGGGAGAGAAAGAACGAGAGAGAATGAACGTGAGAGAAAGGAGAAACAGCGAGAGAGAAGAGAGACAGTGAGAGAGAGAGAGACGGAGAAGAGAGTGGACGTGAGAGAGGGGGTAAGAACGAGAACAGAGGGGAACCTCGAGAGATAGACAGCGAGAGATAGGGAGGGGAGAGTCTGTATGAGAAAGGGAGAATCAGCATGAGAGAGGGAGAGAACGGGAGAGAGAGAGGGAGAGGAGAGTCATCGTGAGAGAAGAAGAAAGAGAACGAGAAAGATATAGGATGAGGGAGAGAACAACGTTAAAAGTATAACTTTACATTATTCTCTTTAAAAATACATTAAAATGTAAACAAACAAACAAAATTACATAGCGCTATCATCACAGGGGAGTGACCTCTTTGGTTCTGCACTTCTCTTGGGCGCATCTTATATGGGAGAGAGGCCGAGTGCTCACTTTCTGATAACCTTTCTTTACAGTCTGTAAACGGACCTTCAATTGACAGCAGTCAAATGTTGACCAGTTTGTGTATCTTTTGAAGCAATGTCGATAGTGCGTGACGCCACACTTAACAGGAGTGTAGACATAAGGACACTAGGGCATAGGGACACTGGGCATAAGACACTGTGGCATAAGGGTGCTGGACCATAAGGACACTGGGACATAAGGGTGCTGGACCATAAGGACACTGGGACATAAGGGTGCTGGACCATAAGGACACTGGGACATAAGGGCACTGGGCAAAAGGGCACTGGGACATAAGGGTGCTGGACCATAAGGACACTGGGACATAAGGACACTGGGCATAAGGGCACTGGGACATAAGGACACTGGGGCATAAGGACACTGGGACATAAGGGTGCTGGACCATAAGGACACTGGGACATAAGGACACTGGGCATAAGGGCACTGGGACATAAGGACACTGAGGCATAAGGACACTGGGACATAAGGACACTGAGGCATAAGGACACTGGGACATAAGGACACTGGGATATAAGGACACTGGAACATAAGGACACAAAGACATAAGGCCACTGGGACATAAGGGCACTGGAACATAAGGACACAAAGACATAAGGACACTGGTACAAAATGGCACTTCAACATAAGGACACTGGGACATAAGGGCACTGGAATATAAGAACACTGGGACATAAGAACACTGAGACATAAGGACACTGGAACATAAGGGCACCGGAACATAAAGACACTGGGACATAAGGACACTGAGACATAAGGACACTGAGACATAAGGACACTAGGGCATAAGGACGCTGGGCATAAGGGCACTGGAATATAAGAACACTGGGACATAAGGACACTGGGACATAAGGACACTGGAACATAAGGGCACTGAGACATACGGACACTGTGGCATAAGGACGCTGGGCATAAGGACACAGGGAAATACGGGCACTGGAACATAAGGACACAAAGACATAAGGACACTGGGACATAAGGACACTGAGACATAAGGACACTGGGACATAAGGACACAGGGAAATACGGGCACTGGAACATAAGGATACACAGACATAAGGACACTGGAACATAAGGACACTGGGGCATAAGGACACTGGGGCATAAGACACTGGGACATAAGGACACTGACACATAAGGACACTGAAACATAAGGACACTGAGACATAAGGACACTGGGACATAAGGACACAAAGTCATAAAGACACTGGGACATATAAATGCTGGAACATAAGGACACTAAGACATAAGGACATTGAGTCATAAGCATCCCCGTTAAGAATCAGGAATAGGAAGTTAAGGCCAATATCAGAGTCGAAATCAAAACCATCTTTTCCCTCCCTCTTTTTACAAAAAAAAAAAAAAAAAAAAAAAAAAAAAAAAAAAAAAAAAAACTACACGCGTTAGAGGCGTTATAAAATTACGTTTTGCGTTCTCGGCGTGATAAGAAAATACACCAGGTCACATCTCCTTGCGCCCCCCCCCCGCTCCACCGCAACCAACCCCCCCCCCCCCCCCGCCATATTATCCTCCTCCATTAAAAACTAAAAAAAAAACTCCCGACACAATTATAAAAAAAATAACCAAGTCACACATCGAGCGAGACGTTGGAAAAGGGGGGGGGGGGGGGGAGAAGACGTTATTTCCCCTTCTTTTAAAAATACAGTCGACACTTTGTATTTTTTAAATAGGGCAGCATTACGCCAGAGCGTATTTGTTTTTCCAACAAACAAACTGTGGTATCCCATTCTAGACGTAATGAACCTGGTATCTGGTCGGGCAATGTTTTGATTCACAAATCTTGTCTACCGTAGATCTGTTCACTAGCAGCTGCTCCACCTCGGCATCCTCCGGCCGATCACGTGAACATTTTAAGTACAGAATGTAACCGGGAAGTGAAAGCACTGAAACTTAGAGCGAATTCACAGTGCGAGAGTAGTAGTAATATTTTAGTTATTTGAAGATGTTAAAGATCTTTCTAACCATGACATTAAAAATAACACGCGTATGTTTCACATCTGCTAAATAATTCATAATTCACATGCTCGCTGATGTTAATAGTGATTCTAAATTTGTTTTCCTTCCTTCCTTCCTTCCTTCCTTCCTTCCTTCCTTCCTTCCTTCCTTCCTTCCTTCCTTCCTTCCTTCCTTCCTTCCTTCCTTCCTTCCTTCCTTCCTTCCTTCCTTCCTTCCTTCCTTCCTTCCTTCCTCCTTCCCTCCGTCCCTCCCTTCCTCTCTTCCTTCTTTCTCTCCCTCCCTCCCTCCCTCCCTCCCTCACCTAACTAAACTTATGAATCGTTTCCTGTGCTATAGCACGAGGTGCAGTAGAATCTATCTCAGTTGTCGTTAAGTAATCCTGAAGAAAGCAGTCAGCTATGAGTCGCTAATAATTTTAGCTCAGATGTTTCTGTTTAACGTCATCGTCACCGAAGACGTCATATAAATTCAGTTAGTTCTTCGTCACCTTCTGTAAGTCCATTCTTATCATCAGCTTCTTCTTTAGTCTTCTTTATTCTTCTTTACAGAAGAATGCTGAGAATACCATGGACAGCTAAGAAGAGTGATGAAAACGTTCTGAAAGAGGTCAAAACAAAAAAAAAGCTAATTTCCAATATTAGGAAGAAACAATCATCAATTTTTGGACATGTAATGAGAAGAGAACAGCTGGAATATATTGTAACAACTGGAAAAATTGAGGGACGAAGAGATAGAGGGAAGCAAAGCGAAAAGTTACCAGACAGCTTAAGAGAATGGCATGGAAGAAGGTCAACAACATAAATGATAAATAACTGTCGAGATCGAAAGTTGTAGAGAGACATGATCACCTACGCCAGCAGGCTTGGTACTTGATGATGATTCTTCTTTAATCTTCTTTATTCCTCTTATTGTTCTTCTTATTGTTCTTTTTCTTCCCTATTCTTCTTCGTCTTCTTCTTCTTCTCTCCTTCCTTATTTGTCCCTCATCGTCATAGGAGAAATAGTTTGCGGTTTTTTGCTCTTTTGTCAGCCTCTCCCACTGTTATGCCTCATTAAAAAAAAAGTAAGTAAAGTACCCCCGTCACGCCAAGTAGCGTATAGGGAAATATGGTGTTAGTGAACCTATATTTTACAGACCTTCAGCACATGATTTTTGGGGTAATGTGGTCAGTATTACGCCCGTGCTGCTTTATTTTCCCCCCAAAAAAATCCGGTACCCATTTAAGGCTGGGTGAACCCGGAAGCCGTCTGTTGGGATCGAACCCTACCCCTTGTCCGTGGTAGTCCAGTTCACTAACCACTGAGCTATCGCGACTCCCCGTTATGCCTCATGTTTTCAATATTCAACCAATCCACTTGTTTTCGTTGTTGACCCATTGTGCTTCTCGAGATTTTGTTGATGATTTTCATGTATCGTATCTTCTGCCATATCACGTGGTCAAATCATTGTATCTGTTGTTTATGTACTCATTCATCATCATCATATGTCAAACTGCTTGGCGTAAGCGAACATGTCCTTCTATAATTCTCAGTCCACATAGCATCGTATCAAGTACTGTTGTCGACTGTTTACATCGTCGCGACACTAAGTTATAATGTTTCTTCTCTCTTTGTCGTCCGCGATCTCTCTTTCCCTGTATTTTGCCAGTTGTAACCAAGTATTCAAACTCTCATCTACTCATGAAGTTTCCAAAAAAATGTTGATTGTCTCTTTCTGATGTTTTTTTAAGGAGCTCTCTTTGTGTTGGAACATCTTTGATAATTTCCTCTCTGGTCTTTTTAGCTGTCCAGTGAACTCTCCAGTGAACTCTCAATATTATTCTGAGAAATCTCTGGGGCATCCAGTCATCTTTTCATTCATGTGTGTACTGTATGATTCGCTTCCATATGGCAATATTGACCCTCTCTCTCTCTCTCTCTCTCTCTCTTTCTCTCTCTCTCTCTCTCTCTCTCTATATATATATATATATATATATATATATATATATATATATAGTACCAATGAACTCTCTTTCTCACTTCCATTGACATAGACTTTTTGCACAAGATGTATTTCATTTTCTAAAATACTACTTTAACCTGTGCTATTCCTCTTCTTTTTAAAAAAAAAAAATTTCTGTGGTGCATTTTCTGTGATGTTGTTATTGTGCCGAAGTATTTGACGCGCTACACTTGTCTCAGATTTGTCCTGGTTATTTTTATGTTCCACGATGGCGACAACTGTTTTTTTCAATAAGACCATTACTTCTGTTTTCTGACTGTTAAGGTCGAGACCTTTCTTGCTGTGTTCTTTCACTTCAATGCCTGTCATTTCTTTTAGTTATTCTTCCTCTCTGCTATTAATATGATATCATTCGTATATCGCAGATTGTTTATGTTGTGACCGTTGACTTTAATTCTTCTTTTGTCTACTATTGATCTCATAATGTGTTCATTGTAAAGTGAGTGTAAATCTAGCTAGAGCTTTCAATATATTCATGTATACAATATCAGGCACAATTCATAGTAAAGTAAAAAGCCCCGTCACGCCAAGTCGCGTATAGGGAATATGATATTAGTGCCCATAATTTTTACAGACCTTCGGCACATGATTTTTGGGGAAGTGTGGTCAGTATTACACCCGAGCCGCTTTACTTTCCCAGTAAAAAAATCCGGCACCCATATGGGTGCCACGATAGCTCAGTGATTAGTGAACTGGACTACAAAGGACAAGGAGTAGGGTTCGATCCCAACCGACGGCTTCCGGGTTCACCCAGCCTTAAATGGGTACCGGATTTTTTTCTGGGAAAGTAAAGCAGCACGGGCGAAATACCGACCACATTACCCCAAAAATCATGTGCTGACGGTCTGTAAAATATAGGGTCACTAACACCATATTTCCCTATACGCCACTTGGCGTGACATGGGTACTTAACTTTTACTTTACTTACCCATTTAAGGCTTAGCGAACCTGGAAGCTGTATCGAACCCTATCTCTTGTCCTTTGTAGTCCAGTTCACTAACCACTGAGCTATCGCGGCTCCCACGATTCATAGTATTTCTCATCATTTTTTAAATATCCGATGTTATCTCAAAAGCTGGGGGCCTCGGTAGCCTAGTTGGGAAAGCCACCCGACTGAAACCACCTGACTGAAACCTCCCGACTGAAACCATCCGACTGGATTACCAACTTTCGGACAACCCGTGTTCGATTCCCCATTGAAGCAGTGTTAGTTCGTGGTTGGAAAATAAAAATACCCCCACGGTCGACCCAGCACGGTCTTTTGTTGGCAGAAATGGGTTCCAGGGTATTACCCTGGGAAGGTGAGGAATGTCGCCTCGCATCGTGAGTTTCGATGCTTGCAGCGACACTATTCAGAAATCTCCGAACATTTCTAGATAGGCGGCCGAGCACATATGGGTGGAAACTCGCGTGCTAAGACGCCGGTTCAAGTTTCGTACTTTACCTTTACCTTTACCTTTACCTTTACCTATCTCACAAGCTCTCCCTTATCACACACCAACTATACAATCATTAAAACGGAGTCTTGTAATTTTTAACGCGAGAAGTGTCAGATAATTCAAGGTTCCTGTCTCAAAAAATGTTTTTTTTATTTTTAGTTAAAGACATAAATCTTAAGGGGAATCATATAAAATCCTCAAACTCCCCCCCCCCCCCCCCCCCAGCTACTCCTCTGTATCAGTCTACGCCTCTGACTCACCCATGTCGCTTTAATCATACCCCCACCTCACCTCCCCCCATCTCCCCAAGCAAGAAGAAAGAACACCCCGCCACCATCCGCAGCGCCCTCTATTAAGCAAGGCAGGCTATCCACGCGCTCACCACCATGGCGGATTGGGAACCAATAAAATATGCAAGAATATGGCTGCCGTGATGAAATATTGAAAGTTTTGAATTCGGAACACAGACTCCGGAGCTTGGTACCGTAAATATTTTATAAAGACCGACAATAAAACGTGGTTCTTTTTCTGCAAAGTTTTTTCCACTAGAAGCCTTACCACGTTGATGACGGCCTATCAAATCATGTAAAATCAAAGCGGAAACTCGTTTCATGAGACATTTTCTAGCTTCCGTTGTCACAAGATTTTACGGATTCATATTTCACATGTTCTTATAATTGCTCGCAAGATGTTTTCTGGTGTTTGTTTCACATGGTATGTCATTGATGCGTGTTTTATTTCCAGCTTTTCGTTTATTCTGTTAAACAAGGTGCTTCATAGCTGCGGGATGTTTTTAGATTTTAAAAATATTTTCTGTTTACCAGATCTTGGTTCTCTTCCGCGTTTTGTTTATTTCATGTTTTTTTAAAGCCCTACTGAACGTGTTATTTATTTGCTCAGGGTAATGTTTATAGTTATTTTTTCAAAACTTAAAACTTATTTGGTGTTTTCACTGAATAGTTTACAGCTCTGTTTTCTTCTTAATTTTTATGTTTTCAATGTTATTGTTTATTTTTGAGATATCTGGTTTAGGTCAGTTTTGTTTTCTTTACCGTATGTTTTATGTAACATTTTCTTGGCTTTTGGTTTCATAGGTTATATCGTTATTCAGTTGAATATTCTGTTTGAGAAATTGTATGTTTTGCATTGCATTTTTCCGAACTAACCACGTCTTTTTTTCGTTTTGATCTCAGGACATTTGATATGAGGATTTTATATATATATATATATATATATATATATATATTTTTTTTTTACATTTTTCGTTCGATCTTTTAACTTATTCACTGTATCACTTAATTTATAATTGCATGCTTTTTATATCTATCGTGTATTTTGTTTTAAATAGTTTATATGTCATGACTTTTTACATTTTATATTTTTTTTTGTACTTGTCTAGCAAAACAAATCATCGTTATCGCCATTGTCATTTTCCTCTCGGGCCGAAGACGTTTCATCGGGCGAAGGTCATAATTCTAAAAAAATAACGTTTTGATGCTAGCTTTTGCAGGTCTTGTTTGTTTCTTAGTCCAATTGTTGAGCATTTTCTAATAATTATTTTGCATAGCGATTGGTCTGCTATGTTTTCTTTCCCTAGATGGTTCCCACATTATCACCTGATGAAAAAGTCTTTCTTTATTCATCCTGAGCACGCGGTAGATGTCATTTCATCATCTTCCATAATTAATCGCGGGAATATAATAATTTCTAGTGGTATGAGTCTATACCATTCTTGATATTTTCTTATTATTATTACAGAAGAATGTTTTGAATACTATGGACAACTAAGACGAATAATGAAAATGTTCAGAAAGAGGCCAAAGCTAAAAGAGAGCTAATTTTCAATATTAGGAAGAAACAATCACCATCTTTTGTTCATGCGATGAGAAGGGAACAGCTGGAATATATTGTAACAACTGGGGAAATTAGGGGAACGAAGAGATAGAGGGCAGCACAAGAGAAAAGATACCAGACAGCTTAAGAGAATGACTCGGCAGAAGGTCAACAACAGTAATGTCGAGATCGAAAGTTGTGGAGAGACATGATCACCTACGCCAGCAGTCGTGGTGCTTGATCATGATGATAGTTATTATTATTCTCTCGCGGCCTTTCTCATTGTTATAACGTATAATGGAGAAAGCAATTAATATACTTTTAACGCCATGAAATGATTGTTAAACGTTAATCATTCATTATTTGATTTGAGATGTCCACTTGTTACTCGAAGCTTTAACCACAATATTTTTTTTCTCTATATATATTTTGTTTTTAATTTCTCCTCCATTTTTCATTATGTAGAATAATGTTTTACTTTGCTGAATTCACTATTCTTAGAACGAAGTTTACAATTTAAAAAAAAACAAACACTTTTGGGCTTCTTACAATCTATCTGATAATGTGTACACGATATTTTCTCTGGGAAAGTAGTACGGGCTCATGTGATACTGACCATATCACTCCAGCATATCTGCCGATGGGTACTGATAATATGGCCCATAATACTCTTTCCTCTACGTTAAAATAATTTTTTAATATCTTTTTTTTTCAAAAACCATTGTCTTTTCTTTATTCTTTCTTATCTTTTCAGAAGTCTTCTCTGAAGATTTGCTCTTTTTATAGTCTTTCTAAGATACTAGACCCATCCACGTGACGTTATCAAAGAGCACGCGATCACGCAGAGCTGTTCTTGGTGGTTGAAACAATCCTTGAATAGGATTGGAAGTGAAAGATTGTGATTGGTTCTTACATGATTGAGATGCGTACCTCCAGTATGTTGATTACCTCTGAGAGTCCTGTTAATCTATGAACGGTCAATCAGACATACTAGTTGCTTGGGGGAAAACTTCAGCCTAGTGCTAAGCTTCACGGTGAACGTCGGTAGGTCAAGACAAGCTGAAATGTGTGTTTTTATAACTTCTTCGTTGTCTTATTCTTCACTTCCTCTTGTACCCATTGGGGTGTTGTTGATAGAATGCACCGAATTGATGCGGGTAGATTGCCCTTGTCTCATTGATTGTAAAAAAGTAAAGTAAAGTACCCCGTCATGTCAAGTGGCGTATAGGTAATATGGTGTTAGTGACCATAAATTTTACAGACCTTAGACACATGATTTTTGGGGTAATGTGGTCGGTATTACGCTCGTGCCGGTTTACTTTCCCAGAATAAAATCCGGTACCCATTAAAGGCTGGGTGAACCCGGGAGCCGTCGGTTGGGATCGAACCCTACCTGTTGTCCTTTGTAATTTAGGTCACTAACCACTGAGCTATTGCGGCTCCCTCATTGATTGTGGCGGATCGTAATGATTTTTTTTTTTTTTTTAACTTTCCGTCGTTTACTGGAGAAGTCAGCTTCCGTCTAGTCCCAGGTTTTGCTGTAAAACGACTAGTCCTGCCAAGAGGTATTGCATTACTAGGTCTTCTATATCAGTAAGAGTCACCACTACAGGCAACACAAATATCTTTTAGTCAGCCTGTTTTCAGACAGCCTGTTATATGGAGACCACGAAGATGAGGAACTGCTTGTTCTTGGTCTGCCGAAGGTGCGGCAACCCTGCTGTTGCGACTTCAGCTTATGCCTCCCCCCCCCCATCAGCGTGTCGAGGGAGATACAACTTGTGGTTTTCGCCCTTGAGGCAGCTTATGCCCCCCCACCCCCCCCCCCCCCCCCCCCAATCAGCGTGTCGAGGGAGATACAACTTGTGGTTTTCGCCCTTGTGGCAGCTTATGCCTCCCCCCATCAGCGTGTCGAGGGAGATACAACTTGTGGTTTTCGCCCTTGTGGCAGCTTATGCCTCCCCCCATCAGCGTGTTCGAGGGAGATACAACTTGTGGTTTTCGCCCTTGTGGCAGCTTATGCCTCCCCCCATCAGCGTGTCGAGGGAGATACAACTTGTGGTTTTCGCCCTTGTGGCAGCTTATGCCTCCCCCCATCAGCGTGTCGAGGGAGATACAACTTGTGGTTTTCGCCCTTGTGGCAGCTTATGCCTCCCCCCCCCCCCCCATCAGCGTGTCGAGGGAGATACAACTTGTGGTTTTCGCCCTTGTGGCAGCTTATGCCTCCCCCCCCCCCAACCAGCGTGTCGAGGGAGATACAACTTGTGGTTTTCGCCCTTGTGGCAGCTTCAAACAATGTCCAACGCCATTTTGTTAGTTGTAGCGTTTTTGTTTATTTTGTCAGTCCATCTAGGCCCGCTTCTTGTTCTTCCCCCTTCTCTTTTAGTAAATGCTTTATGTCGTACTAGATAGCATGCCATTTTTCTAGGTGCATAAACCAACTGATTTGTTGTTTCTGTATGTAGTCTAGGACTGGTCCAATGTCCACTCTTAGTAAATGCTTTATGTCGTACTAGATAGCATGACATTTTTCTAGGTGGATAAACCAACTGATTTGTTGTTTCTGTATGTAGTCTAGGACTGGTCCAATGTCCACTCTTTCACTCATAACATTATTTCTGATTCAGTTTCTTCTGGCCACTCTAAGGGCTTTTCTCAGATCTCTCATCTCTGTGGCGACAAACACTTTATTTTATGTTAAATAGTAAGTGACCACGCTTGGCACCGATAGCACGAAGTGGGAGTGAATATACTCGTAATAGATGTTTCTTTATAGAGATAGGCATTGCTTTGTGATATAGTATAGTGGCTTGCTATATTATTTTATTACTGTTAATGCCTTTATCAACGTCGTACAACCCTCGGCCCGCGGGGCAGGTGTGGCCTGCGAGATCCGTTTTGATGGCCCGCGGACCTCTCGGAAGGGTTTCATTAATGGAAAATAAACCAACATCATTGTTAATTTAATTTTACAATTCATCATCATCATCGTGTGCCTTCTCCGCAACGAAGGTTGGCTACCATGGATCGCCATTCTACTCTGTTTCTTGCTTTGATGGTGCAGGCTGTCATAGATTGACTTGTCCATCTTTTGATGTTACTCGTCCATGTTAGTCTTGGTCTGCCTCTGATTCTTTTACCTTGTATTTTTCCTTCCAATATTTTACAATTAGGGATGGAAAAATATGAATCAATTATTTTTCTGCAGGTACTATAATTTCCATGGTACAAACAAAGCACTCTTTTCTTTCTCGTAACAATGTAGTCCCTACCTCATGAAATGTAACAGGTATTAATACTTTCGTCCAGACTAGCTGACTATATATATATAGACACCCAGCGGCTTTAGGCTGAAATTTCACAAGGAAAATCTTTCCGTAGATTCGTCCAAAAAAAGGCCATTCTCATGAGGGTGTGAATTTGGGTTTCAGCAGCCGGCACTAGATTCGTGGCCCTAGGTGCGAAACTCACCTTGCAATCTCCGCAGTTGACCGGAGTATCGCACGTGAGTAAGTGTAAAGAAATTTCACCTACGGGCCGCTGTGACCGTTTAATCTTAGCGACTCCAAAGACAGTGAAAATATGTTGATTGATTGCTTTTGACAAGCTGCTAGAGACGTTGGAAAAAAATACAATTACTGGGAGGGGCCATCTCTGAAAACGTAAAGAAGACTTGACCAATAGACTGATAGGCATCTGGTATTACCTGTCCCATGAGTCCAAATTAAGGGCGGTACCACGAAAAATAACAGCAAAAACAAATGTCCAAGGAGCATAAACAGTTTTTTTTTTAAACGGTCTGTAAGCACATAGTTTTCAGTTAGAGCAGACTTTACTTGAAAGTTTCCAGTTTCTAAGTTCAGGGCCTACGCTGAGTTTGAGAAGCAGTTTTCAGAATTGTGCACTCAAAATGCGCTACTATCGGTTTTGTTCTGAAGTGGTTCTAGTCACACTGATTCCACTGTATTTTTTTATCGCTTTTAGCTTTAGTTCAAAATGGATGAAGCAAAGATCAAATTATAGAAGCAAATCGACCTTTTTAAATCTAAGTAGCAAGAAAGCTACATTTTTTAATGAATACAAAAGTAAACTACGATGTGTTATTTGTTCCTGGGAAAACAACAAGTACCTTCTTTGTTGTTTCTTTCCAATGAAAAAAATACTGTTCTTATGAAGGTCTATTATTACCATATACCTACTTATACATTGGTCTGCCCTATGTGTATATATAATGATAATAATAATAATAATAATAATTAGTAACAGTAATAGGAAACTCTTTATTCAGAGCTTCGCAGCAGGAGGCAATCTGATCATCAGAAGCAGACCCGTCGAGCAAGTGTTTCGACCCTTTAGCTTCTTGACATTCTAAGGGAGGTGGGTCAGCCTGGTTCATGACTCCCAGGCGTCGACCTCCTGCTGTAGTGATTCTATAGCTTACACTATATGTTCGGCACTTATACATATATAAGAGATGGCCCGCGCTTTCTTGCAGTAGGTTCTGTTTAGTCCTCGGGCATCAAAAGATTAGATCATGCTGGCTTTATTACTATCGTTATTAATATTAATTCTATTATTTATATATATTGATATCGTTGTTATTACTATCGTTATTAATATTAATTCTATTATTTATATATATTGATATCGTTGTTATTATTATCGTTATTAATATTATTTCTATTATTCATATATATTGATATCGTTGTTATTATTATCGTTATTAATATTATTTCTATTATTTATATATATTGATATCGTTGTTATTATTATCATTATTAATATTATTTCTATTATTTATATATATTGATATCGTTGTTATTATTATTGTTATTAATATCATTTCTATTATTTATATATATTGATATCGTTGTTATTATTATCGTTATTAATATTATTTCTATTATTTATACATATTGATATCGTTGTTATTATTATCGTTATTAATATTATTTTTATTATATATATATATTGATATCGTTGTTATTACTATCGTTATTAATATCGGGAAACAGGAACTGAAGTGAAATTGGTTTTTCGAGCTCAAAACTGGACATCGGGCTGACATTCTAGACTCTCTACTTTCGAAAACTTTGTTATTAAGTGCCAGACATTGCACAAGACCTGTATTGTATCCATCAACACGTTTCTATTCTTGGTAGCCGCTATATCTCGGCAAGAAAGCTTATTCTTGCTGTTGTTGTCTCTTTAATTATATTGTTATACTTACAATTAAATATAATTTTGTACATAAATATGCACAATTAAATTAATGAAATTTGCGGTGGAAGTGACTAGATTGAAACTAGTCATGCAATTATTTTTCATCAGAAATGACTAAATATGTACATGAATACTAGGCAATAATAACTGAGTGGGACATGTAGGTCTACATAAATGCTGGACAATAATAACTGAGTGGGACATGTAGGTCTACATAAATGCTGGACAATAATAACTAAGTGGGACCTGTAGGTCTACATAAATTCTGGACAATAATTACTGAGTGGGACATGTAGGTCTACATAAATGCTGGACAATAATAACTAAGTGGGACATGTAGGTCTACATAAATGCTGGACAATAATTACTGAGTGGGGAATGTAGGTCTACATAAATGCTGGACAATAATAACTGAGTGGGACATGTAGGTCTACATAAATGCTGGACAATAATTACTGAGTGGGACATGTAGGTCTACAAGAATGTTGGACAATAATAACTGAGTGGGACATGTAGCTCTACAAGAATGCTGGTCAATAATAACTGAGTGGGACATATAAATCTACATAAATGCTGGACAATAATAACTGAGTGGGGCATGTAGGTCTACATAAATGCTGGACAATAATTACTGAGTGGGACATGTAGGTCTTCATAAATGCTGGACAATAATAACTGTGTGGGACATAAATGCTGGAGGTGGGACATGTAGGTCTACTTAAATGCTGGACAATAATAACTGTGTGGGACATGTAGGTCTACATAAATGCTGGACAATAATAACTGAGTGGGACATGTAGGTCTACATAAATGCTGGACAATAATAACTGAGTGGGACACGTAGGTCTACATAAATGCTGGACAATAATAACTGAGTGGGACATGTAGGTCTACAAGAATGCTGGTCAATAATAACTGAGTGGGACATATAGGTCTACATAAATGCTGGACAATAATAACTGTGTGGGACATGCAGGTCTACATAAATGTTGGACAATAATAACTGAGTGGGACATGTAGGTCTACATAAATGTTGGACAATAATAACTGAGTGGGACATGTAGGTCTACATAAATGCTGGACAATAATAACTGAGTGGGACATGTAGGTCTACATAAATGTTGGACAATAATATCTGAGCGGACATGTAGGTCTACATAAATGTTGGACAATAATAACTGAGTGGGACATGTAGGTCTACATAAATGCTGGACAATAATAACTGAGTGGGACATGTAGGTCTACACAAATGCTGGACAAAAATATCTGAACGGACATGTAGGTCAACATAAATGCTGGACAATAATAACTGTGTGGGACATGTAGGTCTACATAAATGCTGGACAATAATAACTGAGTGGGACATGTAGGTCTACATAAATGCTGGACAATAATAACTGAGTGGGACATGTGGGTCTACAAGAATGCTGGGCAATAATAACTGAGTGGGACATGTAGGTCTACATAAATGCTGGACAATAATAACTGTGTGGGACATGTAGGTCTACATAAATGCTGGACAATAATAACTAAGTGGGACACGTAGGTCTACATAAATGCTGGACAATAATAACTGAGTGGGACACGTAGGTCTACATAAATGCTGGACAATAATAACTGAGTGGGACATGTAGGTCTACATAAATGTTGGACAATAATAACTGAGTGGGACATGTAGGTCTACATAAATGCTGGACAATAATAACTGAGTGGGACATGTAGGTCTACACAAATGCTGGACAAAAATATCTGAACGGACATGTAGGTCAACATAAATGCTGGACAATAATAACTGTGTGGGACATGTAGGTCTACATAAATGCTGGACAATAATAACTAAGTGGGACACGTAGGTCTACATAAATGCTGGACAATAATAACTGAGTGGGACATGTAGGTCTACATAAATGTTGGACAATAATAACTGAGTGGGACACGTAGGTCTACATAAATGCTGGACAATAATAACTAAGTGGGACATGTAGGTCTACATAAATGCTGGACAATAATAACTAAGTGGGACATGTAGGTCTACATAAATGCTGGACAATAATAACTAAGTGGGACATGTAGGTCTACATAAATGCTGGACAATAATAACTAAGTGGGACACGTAGGTCTACATAAATGCTGGACAATAATAACTGAGTGGGACATGTAGGTCTACATAAATGTTGGACAATAATAACTGAGTGGGACATGTAGGTCTACATAAATGCTGGACAATAATAACTGAGTGGGACATGTAGGTCTACACAAATGCTGGACAAAAATATCTGAACGGACATGTAGGTCAACATAAATGCTGGACAATAATAACTGTGTGGGACATGTAGGTCTACATAAATGCTGGACAATAATAACTAAGTGGGACACGTAGGTCTACATAAATGCTGGACAATAATAACTAAGTGGGACACGTAGGTCTACATAAATGCTGGACAATAATAACTGTGTGGAACATGCAGGCTTACATGAATCCTGGAATGTTGATACTTGGAGTGTTCTCGCACTGTTCACGTGTAAACATTTTAAAAGCATGAAACTGACGCACTTAAGTAATTTCATCTGTAAATGGGCACATGAACTTTGTGCTTAAAAAAGAATCGACGCAGAGAACACTGAACCTTGCCTGCTAAAACACTTTTCCAAACTTTTACAATTATTCAACTGTTTCCAATGTCATTATCTTTATATTTACGTAATTATTTTATTCAATGTCGCAGAATTCAAAGAAAAAAAAAAGAGTAGACGGTTAAGAGTAGATTTATTTAATGGGCTATGATAGCGACTAGTATACAGCAATTTGGTCCTAAACAAGAAATGGAGTTCTTAAATGTTATGTAGAGCCAGTATTAACATATGGATGTGAATCATGGACAATAGGACAACAGACAAGAAAATCACTGGAGACTGTAAAAATGTCGTTTTACAGAAAAATGTTGAGAATACCATGGACAGCTATGAAGAATAATGAAAACCTTCTGAAAGAGCCAAAAGCTGAAGTAGAGCTAATTTCCAATATTAGGAAGAAACAATCATCATTTTTTGGATCATGAAATGAGAAGAGAACAACTGGAATATATTGTGACAACTGGGAAAGTTGAGGGACGAAGAGATAGAGGGAAGCAAAGAGAAAAGATACCAGACAGCTTAAGAGAATGGTTTGGCAGAAGGTCAACAACAGAATTAACAAATCACTTTCGAGATCAAGAGTTGTGAAGAGACATGATCACCTACGCCAGCAGGCACGGTACTTGAAGAAAAGTCTGAGCACAGATGTTTGGAAGGGTACCTGTAATGGTTCCTCAGAGTGACCAACGTGTCATATTTATTATATGTTTATGGACAATCTGCTATTTAAAGTGGTATTTGACTATTTATTATTTTTTTATTCGAACTTACTTTACTTTCCTCAGCTTTTCAACGTCGAAAGAAAATAAGTGTTGGAGTCAATGGTCTATAGTGTCTCGGGTCGATGATCTAAAGAGTCTCAAGTCGATTATCTATAGTGTCTCGAGTCGATGATATATAGTGTCTCGAGTCGATAATCTATTGTGTCTCAATTCAATGATCTATAGTGTCTCAAGTCAATGATCTATAATGTCTCGAGTCGATGGTCTATAGTGTCTCAAGTCAATGATCTATTGTGTCTAATGTCAATAATCTAGTGTCTCAAGTCAATGATCTATTGTGTCTCGAGTCAATGATCTATAGTATCTCGAGTCAATGATCTATAGTGTCTCGAGTCGATGATCTAGTGTCTCGAGTCGATGATCTATAGTGTCTCGAGTCGATGGTCTATAGTGTCTCGAATCAATGATTTATAATGTCTCGAGTCAATGATCTATAATTTCTCGAGACAATGATCTAAAGTGTCTCCTATTTGGTACTACTCGTCATGATGTCTGTTGACTCATTAATCCACTGCCGTCTAGACCCACCATTTTCCTGCATAAAAAACAAAGATAAAAGAGCCACGACACGAAGCATATAGGGAATATGATGTTAGAGTCTATACGTTTAGAGAATTATGTTTTGGGGAATTCGGCACAATATTTGTGGGTTATTCAGGTCAGTGTTACGCCCATGCTGCTTCTCTTTCCTTGAAAAAAAAAATCCGTACCCATTTAATGCTGGGTGAACCTAGAAGCCGTCAATCAAGATCGAACCTAGCCTCTTGTCCTTAATAGTCCAGTTCACTGACCACTGAGCTTTTACGTCTCCCACCTTTTCTCCTTTAAATGTTCTTTATTATTAATTAAGACTATTTATTTTATAAAGCTGACTTTTTTGCTCCTAATTTGAACTGTGGGTCTTCTTGTTGTTGATTTTAACTAATTCGGATGACATTATTTATTTTGTCTTCTTTCCCGCTTTTTAAACCTTATTATTTTATCTTGTTGTAGAGTTTATTTGATATTGTCTTATTTCTGGCCTGTCTCTGCTTTGCTTTTTTAGGGAAGTGACCTTTTTTATTTTCCTCTCTTGAGTATCTAACATATTATCGCCATGTAGTTAGATTTGTTAATATATCCTTATATATATATTTGTGTGTGTGTTTGTTGTTCGTCCAGATGAAGGCCTACTTGGCCGAAACGTCGACTTTTGTTTCGTCCATTACCACGTAAAGCTGTCACCATACCACTTTTTTTTTTTTTTTTTTTTTAGTATTGCTATGCTTTGCTTTCTTTTCCTCCAATGATGTACGAGAAGGTGATACAAGCTAAAGCAGCAATGTCTTTCAGAAGTCTTGAAAAGTTGTGGAAGTCAAAACTCATCAGCACAAACACAAAAGACTATTCAAATCAAATGTACTATCATCCTTTACGTATGCGTGTGCAAGCTGGAAAACAACAAGAGATATAGAAACAAAGTTGAACGCATTCGAAAATAAATGTCTAAGGAGAATTCTTGGTGTAGCGTGGAACGAATTCAAAACAAACGAGGAAATTAGAGAAATCGCCAATCAACCACTAATATCTTCAGTAATAAAGAAAAGACGATGGTCATATGTTGGACATGTGTTGAGAAGAGATAATAACCGAATAGCAAAGCAAGCCCTCATGTGGGAAATAACAGGTAAGAGGAAAAGAGGAAGACCCAGGGAGACACTGAGAAAAAACATTGATAGAGGCAAGAGTAGCAGGAATCCGCTCCCTCAATGAGATAGAGCTGCTTGCACAGAACAGAGACAAATGACGAGATTTGATAAAATATCTTTAAAAGAATTGAAAACTGCTAGAACAAAAATTCAGATAAGAGAAGGAGTATCTTGGTCTACGTCCTATGGGCCGGCTACGGCTCGAAAGGCCAATAGATAGATAGAATGATGTACGTCACATGTCAACTGAAACCAGTACCTGGAGACTCTTTGTACAGAGTTACGCAGCAGCAGGCAATCAATCTGTGGAGTAAGTGATCGAACCTTTAGCTTCTTAGAAAATAAACATAATACAGCACAAATACAATAGGGATAATGTTAAAACAGGTACATTCATTTAAATATATGGGAACAATGTTAACCTCAGATGGTAGATATAAAACAGAGATGAGATGCAGAATGGCTCAGGCAAAAGCAGCTTTCCAAAAAAATTGAGAAGATACTGTGCAATCCATTTTTGACAACAGAAACAAGAAAAAGAATTCTTAAATCTTATGTTGAGCCAGTCCTAACATATGGATGTGAATCATGGACAATAGGACAACAGACAAGAAAATCATTGGAGACTGTACAAATGTGGTTTTACAGAAGACTGTTGAGAATACCATGGGCAGCTAAGAAGAGTAATGAAAACCTTCTGAAAGAGCCCATATCTAAAAGAGAGCTAATTTCCAATATTAGGAAAAAACCATCATCATTTTTTGGCCACGTAACGAGAATAGAATAGCTGGAATATATTGTGGCAACTGGGAAAATTGAGGGACGAAGAGATAAATGGAAGCAAAGAGAAAAGATACCAGACAGCTTAAGAGAATGGCTTGGCAGAAGGTCAACAACAGAAATAATAAATAACTATCGAGATAAAAATTTGTGGAGAGACATGATCACCTACGTCAGTAGGCACAGTACACGCTGATGATGGTGATGATGAAAATAAATATAAAATTGCATCTAGCAGATAAATTAGTAGAGAAAGACGAGATAAACAACGACGTTTCGAGAAAAGCTTTTATCCAGCAGCTCTACTTGCGTTCCAGCATTGTATTTAATATTCTATATATTATATATTTGTACTTTCTCGTTTATGGTCTTATCTAAGTTATCATCTGAATGAGGGATCAGAGACTTGAGATCACAGAGAGGGGGAGATCATAAGTACTTAGTTAGAGATCAGAGAGTCGGAGAGGGGGAGATCATAAGTACTTAGAGATCAGAGAGTCAGAGAGGGAGAGATCATAAGTACTTGGTTAGAGATCAGAGAGTCGGAGAGAGGGAGATCATAATTACTTTGTTAGAGATCAGAGAGTCAGAGAGGGAGAGATCATAAGTACTTAGAGATCAGAGAGTCTAGAGAGTCAGAAATGAGGAAATAATAAGTACTTAGTCAGTCGCCAGAGAGTCTTAGAGGGAGAAATCATAAGTATTTAGTCAGTGATCAGAGAGTCAGAGAGGGGAAGATCATAAGTACTTAATCAGACGTCAGAGAGTCAAAGAGGGTTAGATCATAAGTACTTAGCGATCAGAGAGTCAGAGAGGGGGAGATCATACGTACTTAGAGATCAGAGAGTCAGAGATGAGGAAATAACAAGTACTTAGTCAGAGATCAGAGAGTCAGAGAGGGAGAAATCATAAGTACTTAGAGATCAGAGAGTCAGAGATAAGGAAATAATAAGTACTTAGTTAGAGATCAGAGAATCAGAGAGGGAGAGATCATAAATACTTAGAGATCATAGAGTCAGAGAGTCAGAGACGGGGAGATTATAAGTACTTAGAGATTAGAGAGCCAGTGACGGGGAGATCATAAGCACTTCACAACCTGTTGACTTTTGTCGTCCTTGTTATCGTGATATTATGTGATCTTAGTTTTCTGTACATTCGCGTGCTTACAGAACCTGCTCTTGAGTTGAAAGAATGGCTTGATATCGACGCTATGTACTTTGTAAGTCTTTTGTAGTCATGTAAAGGTAGAAGTATATCAACTCGTTCCGTTTAAAGCTGATTATTGTTCTCTTCCCTCAGAAAGGCGCATGATATGATTTTACTATTTGGTCATGCATTCTGTGATTTTCTAAATGTTCTTTTTAATTGGATTGTTTATTTCGTTTCATATAGTTCAAGTTTTGTGTTCTCGTTTTACATTTTTTTTAGATAAAACTTTGTTCTTTATTAATGTAATTATTCTTTCTCTCCTTTTATTTTAACTCCACAGAATCATGGATGTCAACGAAACAAAGGAGATCACAGTGAAAAAAGAGCCTAGCGAAAATAGCAATGGAATCCCCGAGGAAATCGCAAATGAGAATCCACCAAACGTGACGAGGTGTGATGCTACTTCTTCAATTCCAGGACCTTTGAGATATGTCAGCAGACGTGGGCGACCACCAGGTGGAGGCTACTCAATGAAGTCCCATGCACACTTTGTCAGCTTCAGTTCGCTGCCCTTGTCCTCGTCTGCTGAGTTGGGCACTCAGATTTCTAATGGATCAGGCTCTTCGCTTTCTCCTCAAGATTTACTGAAATCGGGAACTTCCGCTTCAGCAGATAACCTTGACATTCGTCGTTTTGGTTTTCCAGGCTTCGACACCGATAAGACCTCATTCCGGTGCGATGGATGTGAAGTTACGTTCTCTAGCAGAGATACGTACGCAATGCATATGTTACTAAGGGCCAAGAATGAATCATGCGTTGCGTTGCCTACCTCGGCCATTTCATCCAATCCTGAAAACCCAACACCCAGGGAAAAGTTTGAGCGGGAGTTGAGGCAACATACCATGGTGTCCGCCCTTAGAAGCCAAGCTACAGCAATGACTAAAGCTGCTACCGCAATGCTGTCGAAATCAGACGTACACTCAAACACCCTTACGTCCTTGACACGCACTGGGAGTCTTGGTAGAGATGATTTTAGTTTAACTGGAGCATGCGGGGCAGATGGATCACTAAACTTCAACAGTTTGTTCTCTATAGATGCCTATGGAGTTTATGTCGACCCACGTCATTACAGGCGTGTTTTGGAAGAGTATGGGCTGAGACCGCCCTCGTCCACAGGCTCGTTACAAACAATGATGGAGCAGCTAAGCTGCACAGATTGTGGGGAGATTTTCACGAGTAAGGACGCTCTAGCAATGCATATGATGTTTCATACACGCGAAGATGATAAGGAGGCTGCAGCGACCAACATCTCATGGGGTGACCTGCATGCAACGTCAAACCAGAAACAAGCATCAAATTGTTCATCTGCATCTTCATCTCCATTACAATGCACCGGTTCAAGAAAAACAGGTAGAAGTGAGACAAATGTCACAATAAAGCGAGAAATGAACAAACCAGAGGAGAGAGAACTGACAGCTGAACGTGTAGCAGAGCTAAAGAGGATGGCTATAGAGTCTTCTTTGAGATCGCCTCTTAAAAAAGCAACAACATCGAGACAATCCACGCGACCTAAAAGTGTCTCACAAGACACGCCCATTTCAGCTTCCGCACAAGGCACGCCTATTTCAGCTTCCGCGCAAGACCGGCCATTATCAGCTGATGACATCCGGAGGTTTACAACTTCAGAGCCAGCCAGCGATCCAGACAAAAGTCAACTCCTGTTTACCAGTAATAATTCATTGAACGAAAGTGACAATGAAACAAACCGTTGCCATAAACGGCATCACTCGACACAGGAACTTGACACGCCATTTGAAGTTAAAAAGTTAGCTTTCGACCAATCAAAACGTAAAAGGAACAATTATGACGGCATATTTTATAATCTCTTCTGCAAGAACAAGAAGACACTGCATTCGCCTGAAGACTTTGGCACGAACAAGGACTCCAGTGAACGCGATAACAATAAACCATCATCATCAGGCACACAGGACAGCGATGAGGTATCAGAAAGTAGTTCGGCTCCTGAGCAAGTAGGCAAATCAAATACAGACAAACACAATAACGACAATCCAAAATCTCGCTCCATTCCTTACTTGGACGCCATTATGTCTCAAGACACTGTTCTAGTTCCTCTTGAACAAACCAGCAGTAAATCCGAAAGTGATGCCAGTGTTGAGAATAAAAAATTGCCTAGGGATGAAAAGACTCAATCGTCGGCTATAGATTTCAGCATTGGTCGCAGAGATAGTAGAGTCTGCACAAACAGGGGCACGTGGTACGCTGCGCAGGCTAGTCACAGCTCTGACCTTGATAATCATAGTGAGTCGACAAGGTCACATCTATCGTCCGCTGGTAATGGGAAAAATGACAGAAATGATCGTTATCGTAATCTTTATTTCCAATATCCTAACATTGACCGCGGTTCATTTATCCAGGCGGAAAGTCGTGGACAGAGGGCGACAGCGAGACTGCCTTCTGTGAGTAGACAAGGATTCGGTATAGGCAGCAACCATCAGGAAAATGACAGGCCGTCTCGTAGTTGGATCGACGAATCAACATCGAGAGTTAGCGAGGCTCGTTACTGCCCTCATTGTGAAATTTTATTTCTGGATGTCACGTTATTCCATCTCCACGTGGGACTCCACAACGTCAACAACCCCTGGCAATGCAACACTTGTGGACTTGTGTGTTCGGGAAGACTAGACTTCAACACCCACGTTCTACATTACTAATCCTCAATTTTGGACACACTTTACAACTTTTCTAGGAAGTGATTTTGCATTGACTTATTTTTTAAAATATTTTTTTTTTAAAAGCGGGGCGTTATCTTTGTACCTGGACAAAGTCAACCAATAGTACTACGATCTTGCACAAGAAGATCTCAACACACAAAAAAAGTGCCCATAAATTAAATGCGGGGTAATAAAAAAAATATATATATAAACTTTATTTTATTTACGGCAGGAATTTTAATGTAAAAAAAAAGCCATGACAACGGCATAAGGCCAGTTGTTTTCGAATCTGGGGTGTCACGTGTTCTTAACGTGCTCAAATTAAAAACGAGACTTATTGGTTAGAAAAAAAGCCATCAAATTCACTTCTCTGATATCAACGATCATTAGGGGTAGAAGGCTCATGCTGAATTAAAGTCTTGAGATTAGCGAAGGACAAATAATAATAAATAAATATTATTATAGAGGGAAACTTCCGAGGTGATAATGCAGCGAATCACAGGAGGAATGATTAGCACTCGGAAAAAAAAGAACAAAAAATCAACAACAGGTTCTTGAGATCAGCACCTGACCTCAACGCCATGTAAAACACACACTATCATGCTGTTTTACAGCCTCAACAGTTTTACATTTTTACATCAATGCTGGTAGACTATCAATTGATGTGCTATTTCAAAACTGCCGAACTTTCAAACTATTTTCATTAATTTTTAGATTTATTGCAATCAATGTTTGTTAACAAATATTTCAGTGCTTTTCATAGTTTCTCACTTCAAGGTAATTTGGTTAGAGAAAAATAAACGATTTTTCTTCACCACATATTATATGAAGTTGTAAACAAGGAACAAAATAAAAGACGTAATAAAAATATCGAGATCGAGTCGTTCTTTATTATTATTAACCAACAACATGTCAAGTAGAGCTAGATGGAGGATAGCTAAGGTAAAAGCTGCTTTTAACAATATTTTAAAATGTATTATGTAACAATATTTGACAATGGAGATAAGAAAAGCAGTTCATCGCTGTTATCTAGAACCAATCTTTACATATGGCAGCTAATCCTGGACAATCAGACAACAGACCAAAAAAAAAAAAAAAGCACTGGAGGCAACAAAAATGCGAGTCTTAAAGAATGTTGAGAGAACAAAGGGCAACTGAAAAGAAGTGAATAAGATGTTCTAAATAAGGTCAAAGCAAAGAGAAAACTAGTTACCATCGTCACTAGTGAACGAACATCATTTTTGGTCATGTAGTGAAAATGGAACAACTGAAATTTATTGTGACACGAGAAAATACTGAGGGAAGAACAAATAGAAGGAAGCTGAGGGAAAAGATACAAGCCAGTTTGAGAGACTTGTTTGGTTACAAGTCAACACCTGAAATGATAAACAGCAGCAGGGATAGACGGGTGTGGATACACATGATCACCTATCCCTACATTAATTATATTTACAGTTCTGTTTCGCCTCCATATTGGCCTTATATGGGAAATCGCCGGTGCCGATAATCATAGCCTTCCTCGTTTTGTTTTTCCAGGCTTCGATGAAACCTCACATTTATTGTGCGATAGATGTGTAACAGCAGAAACACATAAGCCATGCATTATATCATCATCATTATCATCATCATCATCATCATATCATCATCAACAGCATCATAATCATCATCATTGTCGTCGCAGGTCCTTTGCAGAATATTGCATTCACCACAGCCAGTCTGAAAGAATCTTTGTCTCTAGACAGATCTCCCATTTCTTTTATATGTAGTAATGCTCATAGTATCATTGATATCTTGAAACCATCTTCTTCATGGTCTGCCCTTGAGTCCTCGTCTAAAAACCATGCCTTCCGTTATTGTTCTCTCCAGCTCGCACCTTTTTACGTGGCCGTAGTATTTTAATGTCCTGTATATAAAGTTGCTTATAAGCCAGTTCTGTTTAATGTTTAGGTCTTTTAATATGTCTTCATTGTTCTTCTTCATTATCAGAGGTATCTTAGGGAGTGTACTGCACATTTGATTTCAATGAAGCGATTTTCTTCCTTGTTGTTTGCGAGGTTGTCCATGATTCACAACCACATTTTGCTGTCAGGAAGATACATGCCCTCAATTTTAATGTTCTGCCTTGAGGGTATTGTGCCACATTCACTTCATGGTGTTTAATTGTTGTGTTGCTATTGTTAATCTTCTTTTGATCTCTTTCTAGCAGTTCTCATTGTAAGTTACTACAAATACCATACATTCACAGTTTGATATTATTTCAAATTCTTCGCCGTATATATTTTGCTTACATCAAAATAAAACCAATTCAATGTACACAGTCATTGCATCCAGGAAGAAATGAATATAAAGAATTCTCTTTAAATTATTATCAAGTTGCGTGTTTGTTGGCGTGTGTGATTATCTTCTTCAATAATTCCTTTAAGTCTCTACAGTTCTTTAGTGATCTATTTTATTTTTTACTTCTTACCTGACCATTCTCTAAAGATTACTATCATCCTTGCTCTAAGTTTTATCTCATCTTCTCTTCTTTCAATATTTTTAGTTATTACTATACATTCCAGCTAATCTTTCTTTACTATACAACCAAAATTAATGTAGATAATTAGGTTTTTTTTTTAAAATTGATATCTTTTAAAAGAAAATCACTTGAGGTTGAATAATTGTGGTTTTACAGCAGAATATTGAGGGTACCACACAGGATACATACCAAATGAACTAAAAACATCAACTTTCATTGCATTGCCTAAAAAGAATGGTGCAGTTGAATGCAGTGACTTTAGAACAATAAGCCTAATGAGCCATGTTACAAAAACCTTTCTAAAAGTTATACAAGGAAGGATTCAGAATAAAATCAATACTGAATAAAATGAGCAGCAATTTGGATTTAGGAAAAATAGCGGGACAAAAGAAGCCATATTCTGCATGAGAACATTAATCGAAAAGTACACAGAAGTAAACAAACCAATGTATGCCTGCTTCATAGACTATACCAAAGCTTTTGATAGAGTACACCACAAACAACTTATAGAATGCCTAAAAGATATACATCTAGATGACATGGACATACAACTAATATGTAATCTATATAGGGAGCAAACAGCAGTAATAAAATATAACAAAGAGAACTCTACACCTAGTGATATAAAAAGAGGAGTAAGACAGGGATGCATCCTATCACCAAGCTTGTTCAATCTATACACTGAGCAAATCTTTAAAAACATCAAAGAGATGCCAGGCCTACAAATTAATGGAAAGATAATCAGTAACCTAAGATATGCTGATGATACTGTACTACTTGCAGAAAATCCTAAAGATCTACAACAATTACTTAATGAAATAAACATGATAAGCACAAAATATGGACTAGATATGAATATCAAAAAGATTAAAACTATGATCATAAACAAAGGAAATACTCAAACCCACAAATGAATATCAAAATTGAAGGAATAGACCTGGAGACAGTTCAGAACTACAACTACCTTGGACATACTATAACCAGTGATGGGAAATGTACAACTGAAATAAACAAAAGAATAGGAATGGCAAAAAGTAATTTTAATGTCATGAAGAACATACTAACATCAAAACAAGTAACACCAGGGCTACAACTAAGAATAGCAAAATGTTACATCCTCTCAACATTCCTATATGGTGCAGAAACATGGACATTAGATAAGAAAACAGAACAGAGAATTGAAGCCTTTGAAATGTGGATATATAGAAAAATAGGTAGAATTGGATAGAAGGAAAAGAAAATAAACGGTGAAGTCTTAAAACAACTAAAAATGAAAAGAGAACTACTAAACACAATTCAAACAAGACAAGTGCGATTTTTGGGCCATGTTAAAAGATACAACAGCCTACTAAAAGTAATCCTGGAGGGGAAAATACAAGATAAAAGAGGCAGTCAGACCAAAACTAACATGGACGAGTAACATCAAAAGATGGACAAATCAGCAAATGACAACCTGCACCATCAAAGCAAGAGACAGAGCAGGATGGCGCTCCATGGTAGTCAACCTTCGTTGCAGAGACGGCACTCGATGATGATGATGATGATTGAGGGTATCATGGACAGCTAGGAAGAGTAATGAAAACGTTCTGAAAGAGACCAAAGCAAAAAGAGAGCTAATTTCCAATATTAGGAAGAAACAATCATTATTTTTTGGCCATGTAATGAGAAGGAAACAGCTGGAATATATTGTAACAACTTGGAAAACTGAGGGACGAAGAGATGGAAGCAAAAATACAAGATCCCAGACAGCTTAAGAGAATGCCTTGGCAAAAAGTCAAAAAATCAGAAATAATAAATTACTGTCGAGATTGAGAATTGTGGAGAGACATGATCACTTACGCCAGCAGGCATGATACTTGATGATGATCTTTTACAGTTTCCCTGTTGCACCTTCTTGCAGCCATGATTTCCCCAAAATTCGTCCACAAAGCCAAATTTGTATTTTCTCCAACGATTTCTGACCATGTTGTCCAAATGTCCAGGATTCACTTCATATGCCAGGACTGACTGGTTCTACTAAGTCAACGCTGAAGGACATGTTTTATAACTTTGATTGTTAACGATGCCTACGTAACACAAATACTTAAATACGCCTCTAAAAATTCACGTTTAATTTGTAGAATTTGGTCTGAAATATTGCAAAATGTGGGACGCATCTATGTGTTAGTTAAAAATAATATTTTTGCGTCAACGTGTTTTTTCTGCGCGAGTAGCTCTTCTATTGACCAATTTTAATTTGCTCACTTTATACTTCTCGTGTGCGCCTCGGTTAATAATTATTGGTTAACTTTCCTCAGTAAATTGTAAAGGAATTAAACGCAGAAACTTGTGATGGGGACGGATTCCTCGTTATATAAACTAAACGGCCAGCCAGAGGAGAATGTGTGGTACAGTAAACTGCAGATATCGTATACATACTGCAAACAATGGAACAATGTACACAACATCGAACTGTTGTATTCATAGTGCAAATAATGGAACAATGTACACAACATCGAACTGTTGTATTCATAGTGCAAACAATGGAACAATGTACACAACATCAAACTGTTGTATTCATAGTGCAAACAATGGAACAATGTACACAACATCAAACTGTTGCATTCAAAGTGCAAACAATGGAACAATGTACACAACATCGAACTGTATTCATGGTGCAAACAATGGAACAATGTACACAACATCCATCTGTATTCATACTGAAAACAATGGAACAATGTACACAACATCCATCTGTATTCATAGTACAAACAATAGAACAATGTACACAACATCCATCTGTATTCATAGTGCAAACAATGGAACAATGTACACAACATCGAACTGTAGTCATAGTGCAAACAATATAACAATGTACACATCCAAACTGTTGTATTCATATTACAAACAATGGAACAATGTACACAACATCATACTGTATTAAGATTGCAAACAATGGAACAATATACACACCATCAAACTGTATTCATAGTGCAAACAATGGAACAATGTACACAACATCAAACTGTATTCATAGTGCAAACAATGGAACAATGTACACAACATCAAACTGTATTCATAGTGCAAACAATGGAACAATGTACACAACACCAAACTGTTGTATTCATAGTGCAAACAATGGAACAATGTACACAACATCAAACTGTATTCATAATGCAAACAATGGATCAATGTACACAACATCAAACTGTATTCATATTACAAACAATGGAACAATGTACACAACACCAAAACCGCATCCATTCTGCAAATAATTGAACAATGTACACAACGACGTGTAAAGGATTAAAAAAAAAAAAAAAAAAACAATATTTGGCACAATTAACTCGTTAACTGAGGAATTATTTCCCTTTTTGCAACATAATTATTTAACCTCTAGTTTGAACATTACCATACAAAAAATAAATAAATTAACTTTCATATGTATTGTAAACAGATAAGATCTATTGACTCTAAAATTTGCTAGCAGGAAAGACGACAGCACGCCATCAAAATTTGTGCATAGCTTTCATTGACCAGGAAAAAAATATATTCGACGGAGTAAACAGGGAAGAACTATGGGTGATACTAACAACATACGGAATAAGACACCTTCTAAACCAATCTAACTAAAAGTCGCTACACCAACATCAGCTTCACAGTCAAAACAGCAGCAGGATACGCAGGTCACTTTTAAGTTAGATCAGGTGTAAGACAGGGGTGTGTACTATCCCCTCCCCCCCTCCCCTTCCCCTACTGTTTATTAGATACATGAATTATACAAACAAGTTAGCCAACCCGTCAGAGATAGAGGCGTTCAACGAGCTTCTATTTGCAGACAATCGGGCACTAATAGATGGAAAAATGGAAGACCTACAAGAGCACTTAAAGCACAAAGTACAAAAAAAGAAAAAGTAAAGTACCCCCGTCACGCCAAGTGGCGTATAGGGAATATGGTGTTAGTGACCATAAATTTTACAGACCTTCGGTACATGATTTTTGGGGTAATGTGGTCGGTATTACGCCCGTGCCGCTTTACTTTCCCAGAAAAAAATCCGGTACCCATTAAAGGCTGGGTGAACCGGTAGCCGTCGGTTGGGATCGAACCCTACCTCTTGTCTTTTGTAGTCCAGTTCATTAACCACTGAGCTATCGTGACTCCCTTAAAACACACAAAACAACATGAAAATCAACATCAACAAAACAGAAGTCATGAATATCGCAAAACAGAAACAGAACATCAACATAACTATTACAGCAGACAACAAGCAGAGGAATTTAAATATCTAGGAAGTCTAGTGACAAATGGCAATTTACAAACAACATAAATATACTCTAGATGCAACAAAGCTAATCAAATCATCGGACAGCTATCACCACTATTGTCCAACAAAGAAATAACTCTAGGGGCTAAACTGGCACTCTGCAATACATTCTTCATACCAACGTTGTGATATTAATGCCAAGCTTGGAACAAAGACTTAAAGAACAATAAGAAAAATAACCTATACTGAGATGAAATGTGTTAGACGATTGAAAGGAAACAGCTTGGGAGATAAGATCAGAAATGAATAGCAGAGGGAAAAGTCTGGAATAATCCCATAGAATACACAAAGAAACAACATATAAAATTGTTTTGGCCACTTGATAAGGCAGAAAGATCAAAACACAACACAACAATAAACGTTGTGAGAACACCAGACCCAAGGGTCGACTACGAAAAAGATGGATTGATGGAATATTAGAAACACCAGGAGAAATAACAGTAACAGAGGCGAAAAGAAGACCAAAAAAAAAAAAAAAATCTATCACTGCACAAACAAATCAGATCGTCTGGGAAGACAACTCGGCTCTATCTCTGCACAGACTAATCAGATCGACAGGGAAGACAACTCGGCTCTATCTCTGCACAGACTAATCAGATCGACAGAAAATACAACTCGGCTCTATCTCTGCACAGACTAATCAGATCGTCAGGGAAGACAACTCGGCTCTATCTCTGCACAGACTAATCAGATCGTCAGAAAATACAACTCGGCTCTATCTCTGCACAGACTAATCAGATCGTCAGGGAAGACAACTCGGCTCTATCTCTGCACAGACTAATCAGATCGTCAGGGAAGACAACTCGGCTCTATTTCTACACAGACTAATCAGATCGTCAGGGAAGACAACTCGGCTCTATTTCTACACAGACTAATCAGATCGTGAGGGAAGACAACTCGGCTCTATTTCTACACAGACTAATCAGATCGTCAGGGAAGACAACTCGGCTCTATTTCTACACAGACTAATCAGATCGTCAGGGAAGACAACTCGGCTCTATCTCTGCACAGACTAATCAGATCGACAGGGAAGACAACCCGGGTGCTATCTCTGCACAGACTAATCAGATCGACAGGGAAGACAACTCGGCCCTATCTCTGCACGGGCTAATCAAAACGACGGGAAAGACAACTCGGATCTATCTCTGCACAGACTAATCAGAACGACGGGGAAGACAACTCGGCTCTATCTGTGCACGGACTAATCAGAACGACGGGGAAGACAACTCGGCTCTATCTGTGCACGGACTAATCAGAACGACGGGGAAGACAACTCGGCTCTATCTGTGCACGGACTAATCAGAACGACGGGGAAGACAACTCGGCTCTATCTGTGCACGGACTAATCAGAACGACGGGGAAGACAACTCGGCTCTATCTCTGCACGGACTAATCAGAACGACGGGGAAGACAACTCGGCTCTATCTCTGTACGGGCTAATCCGATCGACAGGGAAGACAACCCGGCTCTATCTCTGCACAAACAAATTAGATCGACAGGGAAGACAACTCGGATCTATCTCTGCACGGACTAATCAGATCGTCAGGGAAGACAACTCAGATCTATCTCTGCACAAACAAATCAGATCGACAGGGAAGACAACCCGGCTTTATCTCTGCACAAACAAATCAGATCGACAGGGAAGACAACCCGGTTCTCAATTGCGCCATTCTGAAGAACGAGTGTGTTGGGGCGAAAATCGCAAATATCCGAGACTGTTGTGAACTATAACAACTCAATTACGCCCATTTAGCGCCCTTTGAATGGCGGACAATGAAGATTGGGCGTCGTTGAGTGAAAGCATACATTAAGAGACTAAAGAGAAAGAGAGAGAGAGAGAGACAGACAGACAGAAGGACAGACAGACAGGCAGTAGGATGTAAATATATTTAAAAAATATCAGATAGTCTAGAGCGTGTTCCCTTAGAAAGCCAACCACATAAATGATAACTGCAGTGGAAAAAAAAAAAATTTCTAACGTCTTACGTTCCGTGGTCCGGCACTTGATGATGATGATGACTGTTCTCAGTCAGCAATTCGTTGCTGGATGTTTTCAGCAAATTTACTGCACCTTTGGTCCTTTTCCGAGAGTAATACGGTAATTATTGGGGTATAGAAACTAGCTTCGGTTGTTCCATTTATTTATTTAAGAACTAATTCATATCGAATATATTGCCGTCATGGAATTGTAAAATGTTAAATTAATTCCGCTATAAAAAAATAAACGTTATTAGAAGGGGAGATTATCAATACTCCTCGTGTCTTATATTTGTTGGCTATCTCTTTCTTGTTACCATTCAGTGAAGCATGGT